>CM075210.1:89092-1289092 GCA_037577465.1 Liposcelis bostrychophila | reverse complement strand
GTTCTGGTACATTTTCATTAAAATGTTCGATCGATATCGACATCTTCTTACCAACATTATTGACAAAATTTTGTTTGCCTTCAAGGATTTTGATTGCTAAAGATAAGGAAACGGATTAATTTAAAATTTTGTCTGTAGCACGGGATATAAATTTCTGCGGAGCAAAAAAAACTAGACCTATGTCGATAAAAAATGTTTATTTCTAATTTATACAAATTTTGGATTTATGTATTCACGGAAGAAATCGATCAAGCCCATAAAAATTTGACTACAAAAAACTCTTAGTAAACTTATTATGTTAGGAAACTTCTCACTAATCTTTTTATGGACTTGATCGGGTTCTATCCTGTTCAGAACTGTAATAAGTCAGCTGTGCGGAGTAGACAATGCCATTTGTATTTAATGTAATCATGAATTATGTTGATTTTCCTGCAGGAATCACCTGCAATCCGAAGCTTCTCCTGTAGTGACTTCACAAGACGGTGAAGTAGATCTTGATGAAGCACAACCATAGTTAAAAAATTTCGACCGGAGCGATCCTTTTTTATGTTTTTCTTGCTAATTTTTGCAAAAAGCGCTGTTTATGTTTCTATGCTCTGATAGCGTGGTATTGTAAAAAGTTTTTCGGCCTCTTTTGGTAGTTAATTCTACGGCAAAAAAGAAAAAAAAAAAAATGAAATTTACGAACAACTAAATCACAATAGGACATTATTTGAGCGAACATTTAAGATATCAGTTATAGGCTGGACATATTGTCAATGCTGTAGTTGGATATCCTCATTTGGGCACAATTGTTGCATGCAATAAATACCTTGGATTTACTCGAAAATATTCGCATCGTCATTTCGTGCGATTATTTCTCCAGTACGATCCCTTTGATAAAGAGGAAAAGCTTCAACAATCCTTAACCTTCTGTTATAAAGTTTTCTTCTTCTTTTTGCGATAAAAGTCTCTAACAGCATTAAAAACGTGGCGAAAAGGTAACCACTTAAAAGCAAGACATGTATTTGTATCACATGCTGTATTTCGATAGCATCAAAATTTAAAGCATCCAAATGTTTAGTAGGGGGCCAGGTGCGCATGTGGAACCTTTTCAGTGTTCCTCCAAATTTCATCCTTTTCACTCTGATAATTAAAAGTATTATAAATTACAAATTTTTGTTATAAATTTTTTAGTCTAACTTTTTGCTTACTCAGAGTTAATGGCCAAGACGTAAGGACTTCCTTTCGGGAAAGCCATAGCCGCATCGGCATAGCTAACCGGTGTGTCTAAACGCATTATCCTGCAACCTTTCTCGAGAAAAAGTTTCTCGATGTGATTTTTGCTGCTTAAGTATGACCCGAAAAAGGCAAACTTCCTTTTCTTGCAAATTTTTTCTAATCCCTGTACCGTGTTGGAAGGCAAATCCGACTCTTTTACAGGCTTTAGTAATTTGTCGTAGATGTC
Organism: Liposcelis bostrychophila; assembly: GCA_037577465.1. Taxonomy (NCBI): domain Eukaryota; kingdom Metazoa; phylum Arthropoda; class Insecta; order Psocodea; family Liposcelididae; genus Liposcelis; species Liposcelis bostrychophila. The sequence goes on along the minus strand of CM075210.1, from coordinate 1,287,645 downwards.
TTTTAGTAAGGTGTCTTTGGTTTCCTAAAAAACCATTGTTAGAGTTACGTATCTTAATTCATTTGGGCAATATACACTTACCGAAAAATAGGTATATTTGGCTGTTTTCTTGGCTGCTAATAACTTGTGCGTCCCACCTTGTAGCATGGTTTCCAAGGAAGTGAAGGGCTTGATTGGAGTGTTAACCGTAATGTATGATATTAAAGCAGCGGAGTACGAAGGCAGAAGAATGCCCATCATCAAATAAGTAGATGAATATATGATTCTGCTGGATGACGATTGCGGTATTGTGTTTCCACCTGTATAATTGAGTTTGAATTGGCTTAACGATTAACCGATGCTAACCATCCACTAACCTTGAGCTATAAAAGCTCTGAAAACTATAAAAACCGATCCAACAATAGTGTACTCTTGTTTGTATACGAAATCCTCCAAATCATATCGACATCCCAACGTGTAGAATATGGACAAAGCAATGGCGGCTACTACAAGCCAAACGAACATTACCAGCCATGCTTCCACCCTAAACGGACGGAGGATGCTTCCCCATTCAAGATATTCTCCTCCGGACTCGGCGAAAAATATCTGGAGTCTGAAAGTAAAGTTTCCGCGAATAAAAATTCAAGCAAAATGTTAGTTTATCGATTGTCTTACTCCGATGTCATTATAGGAATGCCAGGATCTATAATTTGACTGCGTTTTTTGGTTAGCGTTAATTCACTTACTCCGACGTCGATTTCACCTCTTGTTAGCATTCCTATCAAACCGCTCCATGTTTTCTTATCTGAGTTTAAGGATCCAGTAGCTCCGTCAATTGACAGTTTGTAGTCGAACGTGAAATTTAATCGATCTGAGAGGTCTGCCCAGACTTCGGCAAAGTAGCCCTTAACGATGAATCCTCCACTTTTTTCGTGGAAGACTAAAGTAGCTGGTGGGTACTAAAAGAAATTAGAGGCAAGAGGTATCAGACAAGGAAGATTAAGCGAGAAGTAGGAAGACCTCAAAAATAATATTATAGAAAAATTGGACTGAAAGGCTCAATGCATCCTAAGTGAAAGAATTAGGAGAGGCCTTCGTCAAAACATGGGCGGTAATACGGTTGCCTAATTGGAGAAGAAGGTATTTAAACGCTTGTGGTGATAAGTAATAACTTACATGTAATGTGCCTGTCCTACATTTGAATCCTTCTAAATCTCTTCTGGTTGATGCTATCCTTACAACCCGGAGATCAAGTCCATTGAATTCCGACCAGTGCCCTACCACCGGCATTCGTAATGGAAAGTCTTTCGCTACTCTGTATGGAGCTATGAAATCAATCATTTCCGAACTATTGAGATGGGCTACTATAAGTTGCACGTTAAACGGTAGCACTAGCGTTTGTAAATAATTTTCTAGCGGTATACTATCATCTATGTACAACAACCATACATCATCATCTCCTAGACTTATCCTGTTAGATAGCTAAAAAAAAAAAAAAAAAAAAAAAAAATTAATTCAACTCTTCCTTGTACAGAATCGTATTGTTTTTACCTTGGCAAATGCATCTCTGTTCATTTGATTTCTCCCATTGACGATTTTCAAACACATGGCCCTTTGACCGTTATTTGCATAATTGTCGTAATTCTCGATTGATAATTGAACGACTAGCGAAAAGGCCGTACTCTTTGTCCTTGTCAAATCTTCATACAAATAATTATCTGGTTCTGTTTTCTCGGAATTAAGTAAAACCAAAAAACTGAAATGGTGAAGTTCTGTGATGGCTTTCACGATTTTAAACAGGTTAACTGAATTTTCTTTACGACAAATAACAAATCTTAAAAAAAATAGTAACAATAACTTTTGTCTCATTTCCAAAAACCGAAATTTCTTTATCAAAAGCTGGAGTGAAACTGAAATAATTCTAGATTTTCCCGGTGACAATTAACTCAGGACATTGCTATCGTTAATTCATCACGATAGTGATCTTGCATGAAATATTCGAATTTACAAAAAACAAGATATCGGCAATCACTACCAAGTGGGGATATTTTGTAAATAAGTAGATTAGTAGAGTCTAATTGTTCTTTTTATGAAAACAATAGTCTTCGAGGTAAATTGTGGTTTCTTATCTCCTATCTATTGATTTGGTGTAGGCAATCAATTATCTGTTGATATCGCTCAAGTAGTGAATTATGTTGGAAAAATTCACTAGGTGTTGTCCATAAGATGTCTGATTTTGATTATTATTATGGTTTTATGTATAGAAAATGTAACAACAGCTAATTACAACGACTCTTTTAGTAGGATTTCTGCAGTGTTTCGTGGTGTTTTTCCTAAGCTTCCAGGTTAGAGAGCTGTTGTCCGAAATTTTTTGTCTCAGTGAAGTTCCATTTCCATATAATAAGTGACTATAAAACTCGATAGGTTTTGTGATGGGTTTTTGTTGTGAATAATTTTTTCGACTTATTCCCTGAATCAACAAAATTTGCAGAGGAAGTGAATGAAAGGAGTAAAATTTCGGAAAAGTAAAATTTCTCTATGATTTACGTATTAGAAAGGAGATGGTCAGAAAATACATTTGCAAATATTGTTTTTGTTTATTCTTGAGGTAATTTTTTTATTATACTTTTTAAAGATATTTTACAATAACAATAGCTTTGTTATTGCTTGTAAATAATAATTTACAAATTACAACTAGCGCTACCGATTTTTGTTTGTAGGATTTTCATCATTTGTATATAGTTAATTAAAGGAAATTTAAATTTCACTATTAAAAAGTAATAAAACAGTCAACAAAATTTATAATTTTTTGCTCTAAATTTTTTTAAACTTTATATTATTTAATTTCTTATATTGATGTGATGTTTATAGCTAAAACTTAAGTGAGATAATGTTAAAATTGTTAATAATCATTTAGAAAGGCTAATTTTGTTGATTTGATAGACTTTTAGAGTAATAACCAAAAATTAGAATCGACGTGGAAATGTTTAAACATATCTACAAAAGTCGTCTTAAGTAGATCCAATTTAAATACCGTCTTGGTAACCCAATAATTGGAGAAATAATTCCTTTTTATGGAAGGCATGACTGCTCTTGGAAAGGTTAACTGGCTAATCATTTGCTTAGTACCTAATCCAATTTTTAGGACACTAAATAGAAATATTTAGTTTTTTATAGATATACTAAATAGAAATATTTATATATGAATATTTCGATTCGATGAAATGTAAGTGCACGAGTAGGGTGGCCCTTGTTTTGCGAAGTTCGAAATTTCGGCTCGGTGTTTTTGAACCCGACCCTATGCTGGAAAAAATGGCGACGAAAGCTTATTGTACTATTGGATTAAGGGATAAACAGAGGCTCAAATTCAAGTTATTTCAAAATCCCAAGCCGTCCCTTTTTTTAGGTATCTAACTCATAAGTTGTCGTTCAAATTAATTGTTTGCTGCAATCAAAAATGCTAAGCTTTTCTGTGACACCCATACACAAACGAATTCATTTATCCTTATTCTTATCCCATCCAGCATAACCTTAATTGGTTGACTTACCAATTCATAGGCCACTGCCAGCTGCTTGACGTTTTTTCTCAGGATTGCAAGGTCTCCTATGTTACTTGTGATTTCCTTTTATGTCCTCTTCCGTGAGAGCGCTCACTTTTTCTAGATTGTCAATTTTATTGTCTGAAAAAAAAAATGAACCGTTGACGAGCATAGTATAAAATTCTTCGCAAATCGATGTCGACATTGCAAAATGTATATAAAATTTAACGTAAAACATTGATCTTTTAATTTATGATTAGGTTATACTTACTAGTAAAATTATTAATTAGATGTATTAACTGCCACGATTTCAAAAGTTCAGCAACACTATAGAGATGAAAACATCAGTGGAAGAAGGAGGCCGTTCAGGTTCCAACAGAAAACTGTAGTCAATAAATGAAAATCGAAAGGGCCCCAACATTTTCCTACTGCTTGTTTACAAATAGTACATAGAAAATTCTGTCGGAATCAAAATGGCTTTCAAATAAACAATTGAAAATAGCCTGTTGGCTGAATTTTTTTTTTGAGAGGTCCAACGGTCTCCTTCTTCCACTGATGTCTTCCAAGCCCTACCAATCCTATATACGGAAATGTCCGACTATTAGAACGTCCGCCATATTGTAGGAGAACATGTATTTTTTAGGTTGGATTCTCGCAAAGTCCCTAAAAAATGCCAACTTAAGCAATTAAAAATTCATAATTTTACGGACTTTTTGTTCCTTAGGTTGATAGTTTTAGGGACTTTGCGCAAAACAAACCTAAAAATATATGGTCTCCAACAATATGGCGGACGTTTCGGAACGTTCTAATTGTCGGATGTTTTCGGAAAAATTTTATATGGTATTGGTAGGGCCTGATGTCTTCAGATGATATGTAACTCCGCCATCGTAAATTGTAGCAATGTAACACACACTCTTAGCGCGCTAAAATCGCAATATAGTTCATTTTCCGGCAACTTTCACTTCATTTTAAAGTATTTTCAACCGAGTATCATAAAGGTAATTTTTAACCATAACTTGGCGTCATTTATAGGCGTTTTTACTTTAGTTCCAGTTCAGTTTAACGTAAAATTTTACCTTCACGAAATCGTAATTTTTACTTTTGAATATCGTATTTTTGACAGTAGTTATAGTTTCATTTACTATAATTACCGTTAGATTTACTTAATCCTTCTAAAGTAAATTTTCCGGTCTTACCGACGCCAATATTTTTCTCAGTGTGTTGTAGCATATCAGATGAAAGGCCGTTGGAAATGATTCAAAATGAGACCTAGCCGAGGTTTCTAACTGTTGTAGGTAAGTAGATATAGTCATTCAAGAGTCCATGATCGAGGGCTAATTTTTTACCCTTTTAAATGACGATAACTTCGCATCTATAACAGAGAGATTTCCAGCGGCCTTTCATCGGATATGCTACAACACCTAATAAAATTTGGGACGGTTTGCCGGGCTCATGGGGGGATTTCAAAACGATCAGCTGGGATTTTGAAATAACTCATTTTCGAACCTCTATTTATACCTTAATCCAGTAGTACAATGGGTTTTTGTCATCTTTTTTTCCGGCATGGGGATGCGTTCAAGACCACCGTGTATGGTTGAAGGGCAAATCACCGAGAAAAAAAATATGAAAGAATAACTTATTTCATCAAACCAAATGGCGAAATTGTCCATTTCCGTGGAACTATCCGAAGCAATTTTTACGATTTTTACCTTGCAATAGCATGTCATGCAATTGTAATAATTCCGGAAGCTATTTGTGAACCATTTCAAACAAGCGATCATTACAAAATTATGACATTTCAATTTGCATTTTAATTCATAATTTTATATGCTCGTGATGAATTAGCAGCAAAAAGACGTATCGAAATAATTTTCCATCGCAATGTTTGTGTTGACTTTTAATATTTATTTATTTAACCTAACAAGACAATTAATAATGTACATGGCTCAAAAATTATAACTGTATCGATTACTTAATGGACACATTACAAAGGCTTTTACAAAGGTTGCAAAGTTTAAATTCAACTTGCCTGCATAAATCGATTCCATCGATCATATTACATTAATAACGTTAATTAATAGACTTTGGTAACTCGGGCGAAATCTTAGCAAGGAGAAAGTTTTGAGTAGGGAGCAGCGGTATCTTTTTCTCGTTGCGGAAGTGGCGGGTGACTTTCCAAGAAATCCAAAGAGTTTTAATAACAGGAAAGAGATGAAAATAGGAACGGGAGGGGGGAAAGTTTTAAGTCATTAATGCGTCGGATTTAACACATGATCCTCAAAGGGCTAAGGAAAATCCCATAAAACAGATTTTCAATTAGGTTGACATGAATAGATTAGGTTTCCCTAAGTGTCAGACTCTGCGTGGAGTGTTGGCTGTAATTAAGTTCGAAATAAATGTAGCAATCGAGTTACACTCTGACTCCCCGTTCTCTTCGTCATCATAAACATGTCACCCTTCATCTCGTCCGCGATGCCCTTTCCAGGTTTTTTTTTTCGTTACTCGCGGAATTTTTTTTCCTTTTATCGATTTCCCTTCCGAAAAAAAAAAAAAAATTCAAAACCGGGATTTATTTTTCAACCCACGCATTTAAAGAGATTAAAGTTTGATGAAATAACCAATCAAACGCTCGATTAGAAAAAATGTAATGAATCACAACCATAAATGCATCGAATTGATGTATGGTGATTTGGAAGGAGGATAACGATTCGCCCCCCCCCCCCACTCCCTTCCCCTTTACTCCCTTTTACCTCTTTTCGTTATTCCACATCCTTTTATCCCCTTTTGGTAATTTCATTTCCACTACCAGTCGGTTTGATACAGTTTTGTGACCTCGTAATCAATCTTGATGGGAGCTTAAGCAGCTCTTACTTTTCAGTCACGCCATGCATATCCTCTCACGAAATTTTCTTTTCTTTTTTAAAACTTTGGGATTATTTCACCACGCTTGAGTTTGTTTTATTTTAAAAGGACTTTATTTTTATTTTTATTTTATTTTTTTTTATTCTCTCGCAACTAATTGAAAGCATTTAAATACGTGGGAATCTCACCCTCCTCTTTTTTTTTCTCATTTCTTATCCATTTTTCAAAAAGTAATCATCATGACGCTTTTTAACCGGAACTCATAAACGATTTTGTTTCAGGTTGGATTTCCAACGTTCGCGACAGGTCTTTTTACGTTTCCACGGGTTTTTTATACTGAGCCCGTCATGAAAACTTATTCTTCGTTTTTTTTTTCCGTTATTCAAATTTTATATTTTAATGTAAATGTTATTTAAATGCATACCTTTTTACTCACTTTTTGTGTGCAGAAAGTCTGGAAAACGAATATTTCGTCCAAAAGCGATCTTTTTTTTCTGAAAGTGACGTAATAACGGTAGATAAGAGACACTTGAAAATCGATGGTTTTAAAGGGTTTCTTTATTTACTTTGTTGAAATGGAAAATCATTTAATAAATGTTTAGGCAGAGGGAGTTAAGCATTACTTGCTCGGATACAGGGCGTCCGAAAGAGTTATACAAAGAAAGTGTAATCGTCTTCTAAAGCGTTGATCACGTTTTGCACAAAGGTAAACATCAATCAGGAAGCAAAGGTTTTTACTCGAATCCTGACCCTCTTTCTGGAAGATGATTAATGCTTGTACAATGTTCATGTCCAATGTATTTTGAGCACCAAGCAAGACAGAAATAAAAAAAAAGCTATGTTTGAGCTAGTTATCTCAAAGCCATAAATTCCCGCAAGATTAGAGCACTAAGCATGTGCGAGTTCTTGTCTAATACCAAGTCTTGCCAGGAATTAATAGACTTTCTGTGTCTCGTTAAATTTCACCCAAGACTTTTTAAAATATTTTTTCTTGTAGTGCACGTGGGGATAAAAAGGTAAATTGAACTTCGATTTTATGTGCCACGTGCTCTATACAAATTGCCTAAAATAACTACTCTTTACTCAGTTGTTGGGATCCATGGCAGAAAAACCATGGCTTAAGATTCGTTACCTGAGACAGAGATAAGGGTCTTCAATCTCTGTGGAAAGGTACATATCAGAAAGGAAAAATATTTTCTCAAAGTTGAACAAATCTGGATGCGAATAAACCCTTTTTGAATTTCGTCGCTTTTTCTTCTCCTTTCTTCCCCTCCAAATGGAGGCTCATTACTTCTATTAGACCACCCATAACGTATACCGTTTCCCCGGGAAACTTTTCATTGATTCGGAAGGAATCATTTAAATCGAATTTCCGTTGTGAGGGATGCATCTTCAGTTCAGTAAGATTTAGCCCCCCTCCCCCCCCCAGGACATCCAGGAGGAGGGTCCTGGCTGTTTTACACAATACTTGGGTTAAGTCATCTTTTTTTTTTTTTTTTTTTTTTAAGTTATGACATGTGCACTGCCATTCCTCTGAAACAATTCGTTGAAAACTCCCATTTATTCCAGTTGCTAACTTGATGCAGTTTTCATTTCCGTATACAGACTAAAAATCTGGCTAACTCCGTTAACTAAAAATCGAGTTATCCCCCAACCTACTAAACCGAATTACTATTTATTTAACTCGTGCGAATCCTTCGACGATCATAAAACCCGGTTAATGGGAAATAAAATAAAATTGGCTTGAATATAAAAAAACACTGTATACACTTCGAAAATGAGCGAATGCCAGATCGGTGAATGAAATGAACTATTCATGACTGTATCCCACCCTTCCCCCCCCCCCCAATGCCCCCTCCAGTCCCACTTCTCCTCATCTTTGATTTATTAACGTATCCGGCCACGAATCATTTCCTCTCAGAAAAAAAAAAAAATAAATAAAATCGTTGGATTAAAATCGCTCCCGGAAAATTATTTTATCTTTTACTGGGAACTGGAGGAAAAGTTTTATCCCCCGGTCGCATAAATACATGTTTATAAAGTTGATTTACAAAGTTTTGGAATGGGCATCCTAAACCTGAGCGAGTTTGGATTTTCCCCGGCCACGCGGGAGATGCATCTCTCAGAACGGAAATTCGATTTAAATGATTCCTTCCGAATCAATGAAAAGTTTCCCGGGGAAGTTGCCCTAGGTCAACGTTAATTTTTTTTTCTCTCCTCCTTCCCAGTTTCATTCGGAAAAGCTTGACCATTCACATCATAACTTTATGAGGTTTGATAATTTCTCTTCTTCTCGGGTCGATGAACTTTTAATATGCTTTCCCGCAACTTCATTAAACTTTTCTCTCTCTCATTGCAACTATAAAACAGAGTATAATGAATGTAAAAAAAAGAGAACCGCTGCTGTTGCTGATGATAACTTTTCTAAGAGAAAACAGCCGAGTTTGCTTCTTTTTTATATATCGATTTTATGTAGTTTTTTCTAATAGGATATCCCGTCGGTGATTCGATCGGGAGTTTTCTGACCATCGCGTCATCGTCAATGAGTCTGACAAGTTGATCCCGACAAGACCGAATTAAATCCCTCGTGTGGTGAAAAGAGGAAAAGGAAAAACGAAGGAAGGGGGAAATGGGAAAAAGGTGGGGAAAGGGGGAAATTTTACTTCTGAACTTAGTCCGGACAATATGGAATTTTGATTCCGTTAAACATAAGCTCCCCTCTCGTATCTCTCTAATAAAGTGAGCGCCATAATAACCATTTGAAACAGTTTTGAGTTTCCAAGAGCGAAGCTTTACTCGCTTTTAAGCTCCGCGTTACATTTGCTGATATTAATGCTATTGATTGCTTTTATGAATGCACAAGGTTGAAGTAATAAAATTTTCGCAAATTGGGTCATGTATTTATCACCGTAAGTGAATTTTGGCTCCTCGTCCTGGTTTGCTTTTGAAAGCTTCTTTGGAGTTCACAAGCATCTTACACACGTTAAAATAGTTGTTTCAGAAGAAGTGTGGCTGATTCTCAGCCGAAGAAGTTGATGGAACTTAAGTACTTTGATCGTTACACAATTAAAATAATTCGTTATTAATTTTATAAAATGCGGCGCCGCAACTAAAAAACAAAGTGAGATGTCAAAAGAATATTATCCTCGAGACTAATATCGTGTTTAAGTAGTCAGTCAGTCTTTGGAAGGGAATTCCCTCACCTTGGAAATTTGCATATTGTATGGAAAGCTGTAATGCACCTAGGCCAGTGCGGGTAATTATTATTATCATTGTCAAAGCCTTGCCGATATCGAAAATGGAGATATGAATTTTGTATGCGATTATGTAACCCATTTGGATCCAATTATCATGATGTGCCAAACAACATGCTTTGAGGCACGGTTTAACCGAATAAAAAACTTACGAAATTTTCGGGAATCATTACTTATTGGACTCTTCATTGTCGTATAGAGTCAACCTGTTCTATCTCTTTTTTTTTCTTCGGAGTGCAACACTCTTTCCAATTGCAAGACAATCGGTAACTCCTAAACTTTGGTGTAGCAGAACTTGCGTTGGAAAAAAAAACCTCTATTCCTCGAGTAAGGGAATCCCAGTGCAAACCGGAGTTTCCAGATAGTCGTCTAAGAAGCACCTGTTTGAAGCTTCTTTAGTTGGTTTAAGGCTACGAATAACTCGGTTCTTACTGCCTTGTTTTCCTCTTCCAGTTGTTTGATCCGATCGTTCTTTAGCTTCATTTCTTCATCCATCTTTTTGATGACTGGTACACCCAAAAGAATGAAATGAATACGCCTCGTTAGCAATACAAATTATGTTTCTTTGCGACAATGCTCGTGACTGCTTGTCACAAAACAAAATGGCGCCGAATCTAGCAATTATGCTTTGTGAAAAGCAATGATAAGTCTTGGCACAAAACATTTCCACTGTATAGGCCTAGGTTTTAAAAAAATGCTTTGTAGCGAAGTATTGCATTGACCTAAAGCAGCATTTTTTTCGGTGTAGCTGCTTCCTCTTCAGTTTAATTAGTTCCTCGAAATGGTGACTGAAAGACTTTGACCTGCGACATGCGACCTTTTGCAACTTAGGGGTCAAAGTGGCTATAATTTTTTCTAAGGCCCCAAATCCGGGTTCTTCTGTTTCATTGTTTTTAACAAAGACTCCAGAAAATGCTGCTATAGTGTTTTATCCGTTTTTATCGAAACTCAAAAAAATAGAAATTTTGAAAAATTAACATAAAAATTACAAGGGCGATAAAAATGCGTAGTGAAATGGCGAAAAATGGAAGGAAGCCTGCGAGCTCAGCTTAGCCAGATAAGAAGACGGGCGACAATAACCCGTAGAAACCTAAGGACATATCAGTAGGATTTTGAATATTGGATGCTTTGGATGCTTAAATCATTCGATATATTCCGCAGAAAAATACCGGAACTAGCAGAGAATGAATCCGATACCGAAAATTAAGGTTAAACCATCTTTAATTCACAAAACTGAGTTGCCACGAAATTAATGTCGAACGGGTGCGTATGAAATCTCAAGCCCTAGACTCGGGTTTTCCCGTGGGAGCCAATCCGCCATGGGCGATGGGCTTGGATACTTTGCCTTTGGAGCTAAGATCCCTCCTGTCTTGCAGAAACTGCATTTCGAATTCCCATAAACCTCAGCAGCACTAACGATTAAGAATCCACCGCATAAAGTTTTTGAAAATAAATTTTCATGATTTATAAATCAAGCTCCCCAATCAAAAGTAAACAGAGGAAAAACATCGTTAAACAAATTTTCACATAAATTTCCCGAGTTTCTCCTCATCCGTTTACATTTTATGTAAGAGGAATCAATTTATCGAAACCACGAATGATTACTTTTTGAGTAATAAGCTCCGGATGAGATGCTCGAAAAATGTTTCATGTTTGCAACATGCGAAACCTCAGTTTTAACAACCGGTTAAAAATTTAATATCAAAAACGTAATTTGCTCCTTTTGTAGGTTTTCCCCGCCGATTCTGTACTTAACTTTTCCTTTGTTGCAGCACCGTAAATGAAACCTAATCCATTTTTTTTCTTTTTTCTTTTTCTTGTTTCAACTTGATAAGAACACCAAGACGAGGACAATATTTAAGAAATATCTTTTAAAAAAATATAAAGCGGAAAGCTTTCTTTTTTCTCCCCCCTTCCCCCCTCTTCTGTTTTAAGAGAATGAGCGAAACAAAGCCTGACGAAGTTGTAATCGGATTTCATAAGTTGATAACTTTTGTTGTACAGTTACTTTATAAACTTCGATCAAAGAAATTTATTTTGGTCGATCGTCCTTCGGGGATTCCTCGGGTATTTCTTATTTCTTTTTACGTCTATTTATGCCAGTTTTTTGAAATGAATCGATTTTGTCCTTTTTAAAAAGAGAATTTTTACGATTTCAGTTTCTCGGAAAAAAAAGAATTAATTACAGATAAAAAATTGCTACTTAAGTTGTTACTTCGTTCTTCGTTTATATAAAAAGGAAAAATTTTTTGTCGCGGGTTTTCATTAAAATTCTTTTAGGAGACGAGAAAAAAAGGGATATTATGCCTAAAACCTTGTTGAAGCTTTTTTTTTTTTTTTTTATGTATACGATAAAAGGTTGGGAAGATTCGGATATTCCTCCGAGGCACTTAGACGGATCCGAAAGAAAATGTTTTTATTTGTTCTTAGAAAAAGTTGGCAGACGTGACGAATCTATGGAAAAGAATTTTGAAGGGTTTCCCTTGGGATTTTGCAAAATTTTAATATGAGATCTGTAAATCATAGAATGCGTTGGGTTCGAGTCATTTAACTGAACGGAAGATTAAGCGCCTCCATAAAATGAATTTCGGTCGTGCCCCCTTGTTCATTTGCTTCGAGAATATGGAATAAACCATTTTCGAATCATTTTAAAATCCTATGAGGATTTGATAGTTTAGCAATTTCTGTTGGAAAAAAAAATGGGAATAGAATCAATCGAATGAAAGAGCGATTGCTAGACTTTTGGTAAACGAGTCATCGCCATGTTCATAAGTTGGCAAAATAAGGTGTAAGCTAATAAACGGCCGAATGCTTTTTCAGCTACTGAAGCACTTCCTGCCCTGTTCATTTCAATGAGAATTATGCTGGGGAAGAGCTGAGGAGCATTATCTCTTTTAATTGAAAAGTGAAATGGCTGTTAATTACTCTCGGTCATCGAGTCTAATCAAAACGTACCGAGAAGTTTGAGCTCCCTTCACCTCCCAAATCCTTTAAGAAAAGACGGGTCTTTCTCGCTTCATTTAAACATCTCTTTTTAGCCAGTCTCTTGGAAATCAAAGTTATCTTTTGTTCCTTCACCGACATAAAAGTGTTTAATGTGCCAAACGGGAGAAAAAAATCCGGAATTTTCGTAATTTAAGAATTATGTTGAAGGAGGAAAAAAAAAAGACTTCTCGGAATAGCCGAAATCTTTTTTTCTTATCAATAGATCGACCTCGCGTTCGCTCTCATGCACTTTTCGTTTTCCATTCAAATTCGTTATCATTTTGCATAAGCGATAGGGGAAAAGGGAGAAAAAAAAATCCGAAATCGAATTAACCCAACGGCATAAGGGTCTCACATGATTTAAAATTAAAATATGAAGAAATCCGATTGTGTATATCAAGGAAGAAAAAAAAAACTGCCAGATATTCCGGATTTAAATTTTTTATATCAGATCCTGCATTTTATTCTTTTTTTGATGGTATTGATTTCGGATTTAGATAAGAACCTTCATGCTTCATATTTTGGCCAGGCCCATCATAGTCAGACAGTGAGGCTAGAAGAAGGTTGAAAACTAAAATTTTTAAGTCAAATTTGGAATTTATTTTTGGCCAAAACTTAGGCGCAAAGAGGCGCAAAAATTTTAAGCGAGTTTTTGATTTAGGACCTCTAGGCTTCATAATGAGACCATAGACACGATGGGGACTTTTGGATAAACCAACTAAAAGCTTAGTTGAAAAATAATTTTTACAACATTTTTTACCAAATTAACTTTAAAAACGAATTACCGCCAGAAATAAATTTTTCTAAGTGAAATAATTTACACTCTATGATCACTGACTATCAATAAATCATATTCGATTACTCATGATTTCCGGAAACATGCCTACAGCGTTAGCAAATTTTATGTCACTATTTACAAAAAGTGAGTTAAAAACAATTTTAAAAAGCAAAAAAAAATTTTTTTTTGACTTTTTCGTTCATTTGAGGAACAGAAACAACCTGAAAATTGTGTTGTCCGATCAGTTATGTAAAATTGTGAAAATTTTTAATTAGGGTTTTGGCCAAAAATAAACTTTTCTGGACCACTGTGCTCCGATCTGATACGGGGACTTTGCTTCCGGAAACGAGGGTGTTTCATGCTTGTTTACGCCCCATTCAAGCCTTGGACGAAGAAAGAAACAATCCGAAAATTGTAATTTCGCTGTATCTAATAAAACGTTTTAAAGCTCAAGTTTAAAAGTTAGGCGTTAAAAGCATTTACTCGAACTAATTATAAAAAACGTATAGCATAAAATCCTCTCTTTAATTCGGACGATTAGGTTAATTTTCACACCCGAATACTCGAAAAAACAAATTAACCCGATTACAAAATCGTTCGAAATGAGGACCATTTCCATGGGTAAAAGAGGTAAAGAGCAACAAATGTAATAGGGTGGATTAGCATCTTTATTTTTACGTCCCATCTCGATTTTCGAAATCCTTATACGTAACGAACAAATTACAAAAATGGAGAATCCTCCAGGGTCCCATGCCCGTCTCTATATTTTTAATCAAGGCGCTTTTTATTTCCTCAGCCTGACTTTGCAATGAGATTTTTTTTCACATCTTATTTAATTGAGAGTCAAGAAAGGTTTTGTCCTCAAAATTAAAGTAAAGGAGAAAAAAAGAAGAAAGCGTCATCATTTCTTAAAGCAAAAGTCCAAGCAACAAGTCCTTTGTGAATTATGTTTTCCCAAAAAAAAAAAAAAAAAAAAAAAAGTGGAGAAAAACGTAATTGGAAATAATTCAGGTGAAGTTTGTTGGCAAAAACAGACACTTTAAGAACTAACGGTATTATTATACTTCTTCGAAATCCTGTTTCTTTAATCCTCCAATTTTTCTCCTTTCCCAGGAAAAAAAAATATAAAGATAGAACCGGATAAGCCGATGCTGAATTTGTCACTTCCGGTTGTTCGTTTCGTATGTTTGGCATCGAGTGGAAAAGAAATTCGATTTTTAAAAAAAAGGCAACAAAGATAGGATAGGGATTCCAGGAAGTGATGAAATTGAAATATCGACAACTCGAAAAAAAAACGGAAGCAGGCAATGAAATAAGAAAAACAATAAAAAAATATAAAAAAAATAAAAAAACGAGCCTCCCTTTTTTCGAATTGAATTTCCTCTTGTAGCCCATTAGCATAGAATCCTCCTGTTATTTGTAAAACATGACTTTTTAAATTATACAAAATGATTATAGAGAACCTCATTAATTCCGGGATTGAGAATAAACTATTGAAATTTTCCAATCTAAATTCCCTTTAATCGGTCTCATCTTGTTTTTCTTTTTTGTACTTTGTTATTCGTATTCTCTTCATTTGTAAAATATATGGGATTGAATGTGAAGTAGGGCGTCCCTTTTTTCAAAAAAAAAAAAAAAAAAAAAAAAAAAAAAAAATTGAAAATTTTTGAGGTTTTTTTTTGGGGAATGAGGACTGAGGAGCCTCGAACTCTTTTATAAAAAAGACTTCCAGGCACTAAAAAAATTTTGCAAATTATTGGAAAGAGCATATGAAACTTTGTTGACGGAATTCCGCTTGAACATTTAAAAAAGAATCTATTAAAATCATAATTCTCCTTTTATTAGTACAAGTTTTTCCTTATTAAATTTTCGAGATTTCCTCAGTCATAATGGCGCCGCATTGCCCAGGTCGATTTTTCCGTTGTCGACCTACACGTCAAAAACAGAAAAAAAAATCGCACGCGAAATCTTACTATTGCCTAAAAAAAATCCTTTATAGCCTCGACCTCACTGCGACAATCAAAAAAAAAAGAACCCCGCCGAAAAAAAAAGCGTGCATGCATTATTCATGCAATCTAGACTCCCGGCTTATAATTTACCGCGAGGTATTACTTATTCCCCAGATTAATATCCAAATTGCACGAACGGTTTTTCGTCTGAATTATTAAATATCATAGAAGAAAGACGCGGGGCTTTTATATTTGTGAAAATGTTCCCTGGGGGATGAACGACGGTCTCAAATGGGATCGATCTTTTGATTCATGGTATCGTTTATCTTTTCTGAGCCTGCTGGGCTCTCCTGCTCCCTCTGATAAAGCAACTTATTTTGTCGCCTGATGTATTTATAATAGTTGAATTAACTAATTTGTAAGGGTTTATAATATTTTGAAATTTCACAGCGAAATCTCGCCTTCCTTTTATCTTTTTCCCTCTTCGCATCTCATCATCGTTCGCTCGTAACGCTTCCCCGGATTTCCCGATAACTTCAAACATAATTTCATTTTAAAATATTAAAGGAAAATAGAAATGATTTTTGTTGGAAAAAGGAAAGAAAAAAAAAACTTTACGGGGGGAAAACAGTCAAACGTGTAGTCGCCATGTTGACGAGTTTTGCCTTGGAAACAATGAGAAAGGAAACAAAAGAGTATTATACTCCTGCCACTACTGATTAATACCCACGTGAATAATTAACCCGCTTGCACATCAATCACTTAAAACTTCCTCTACGTTTCGTCTCTTTTCTCATTGATTAAATCTCAATTCAACGAGACGTTTTCCGTTTATAAAATTCTAAAGAATGACTTGTCTTCCGTTTTTCTTTTTTCTTTATCCTTGTTTTTTTTATATTCCTTGGAAAGGTGCGATCGGTATCTTTCCGGTTATTAATTATTAAAAAAAAAAAAAAAAAAAAAAAGATTCGATCCGGATTTATTAGTCGGATCGGATTATGGATTCTCGTGAATTATATATTAAATTTTGAAGGAGATCGATTTTCGGTATCTTTTGCAGAAATCTCGCACGAAACATTAAACGTATATAGAAACAAAACCCCCATAACAATTGATAGCACACGGTAGCGTCTAAACATTTATTTTCTCATTCCGGAAATTGAACGGTTTCGAGCGGCTCATATTTCCCTTGTTTGCATTGCCGATATTTACAATCCATGGAATTCGTAAGCAAAAGCAAAGAGAACAAAGTTATCGGTAATCGTGTAGATGATGCACTATGTGGTCCAACCCTAATTTCTTCCTTTAGTCGCTTCAAAGAGAAGCATGTATCAAAAGTCATTTTATCAAAGTTTTTGCACATACATTACAATGTTGACCCTCGCCTCCTTTGCACTTCACCCGTTTCAGGAAAAATACGCATTTCAAGCCCCTTTCCTAACGTAACGTTTGTCTTTTACTTTACTCCTTTTGTACGAGTAACTCGTCTTATAGAAACACCAAAATCCGATCAAAAAACTCTGAAGTAAAATTGATACTCTAGTTGATACCTAATTCTCTGCGTGAGATCCCCGCAGCAAAAATTTAAAAACACTTTGACTGTTGGAACCCGACAATGCTGCCGCAACGAAAAAAAAAAGAATAATAAAGAGCGACATCCCTCGTAGTCTTTAAAAAAATGCTGAATAATACGCTTTTCAGCTCATTTCATTTTTATTTAAATATAAATTTATACTTTGAGCACAGAGAGCTTTTTCATTTCATGTTCCCTTGGCATAATAACCGGACCTGATCACATTTAAAAAAACTCATTTTCGCCGAGAGGAACGTTTCCCTAAAGGTTTTTTTTTTTCGTCCGTTTTTTAATTTCCAATTTGAAATCGACCGCAGGTGCTATTAACTTTCGTGATCGGGAAAAATTGATCATACCTCCCTCTTTTTTTGAGTGTAATTTCATGCTCCCGATAAAGCGGGGAGAAAATAGGTAGGGGGTAAAGAGGAGAGAATTTTCGAGCGAAAAGAGTTAGATATCGAGTCATTTGACGACGTAATGACTGTTAAATCTGACGCCATTTTCCCTCTTCGGATAATGACGTAGCTGGAAATCATCTTTTTTCTCGGATATTTCCGTAATTACCTTTTTGAGGAAGGAGAGGGGAGGAGGGCACTAGTTTTTTTGCGCGCGATATTGAAAAATCCGTTTTGAAAGTCATCTTATTACCGAACATTCCAATCTATCAATTTTTCCGGGAATTAAAAAAAAGAGGAGAAAGAAGGTACTATTACGTTTTAATGGGAAGAGCAATAAACCGTTTTTTGATGCGAAACAGAAAACGTTTAATGTTTCAAAAAACTCAAGCCGCGCGAAAAAATTTTCATAAAAAAAAAGTAAAAAGTTGTGTTAGAGGAAAATGATGAAAGTAATTTTTGATGAAATCGTGAAACGTAAATCAAGCGACTAAAAACATTGCGGTTTTCGTTTTTTTTCCTCCTCTCCTGCCTCTCTTTGCTGGAAAAAAAAAATCCAGATTACACTTTTGTGTTTGACCTAACCTAACATTATACCGGATAGCTAAAACCTTTTTTTTTTCGGTTCATTTCGAATGCGGTTTAGGATTTTATTCTAAGAGGGAAAAAAAAAGAAGGAATAGACCTTGATATTTTTGACATGATCAATGTGCATAAAATTCCACGACCCAGTTCTAAATAGGAGGGAGGAGAGACAGAAAAAAAAAGGAAATAAAAAAAAAACATCCGTTTCCGTCGACATTTGGCCGGATTTGGCGAGGATAAATAACGCATCACTCGCTTGATTTAATTTTTATAAGAAATGTTTTGTAAAGAAGCATTTTTTTTTTCGTCGTCCCTGTTTAAAGGTTATCGAGGAAAAGCAGGCGGAAAGTCTTGAAAACGATCACCTACCTTTCTATATATATGTATTATTTTCCTCTTATGCGCTGTCTTTCTCTCTCCCGGCAGCATTGTTGCGGCGAGCTTTGCCTACCACCAAAACCAATTACATTTTATAGAGGATTTCCGTTTCCGTTTCGTTACGCGACTTGAATCGGGTATTAAAATTTCAATACCGGAATCTTTTGTCTGGTTCGAGATTAACTTCGGGGTGACTGATGAGTTTTTTGCTTACAATGGTACAACTAACCGGAAACTTCGGCCTAAAAAAAGAGTTAGATTTATGTTTTACATTAAAAAATAAATGGTTGAATTTTTTCGATAAGTCAGTAGAGGACATAAGAAGATCCTGGGACAGGTTTCGATGGGATTTCGGGAATGGCATGGGCTCCATACACCTTTCCAGAAAAACCTTAATTTTGTAGAAAACTTTCCCAACGGAAAGAAATATTTTCCATTAAGTGTGCCTGAAAATTTTTATCTGGGAAGGTTTTATTTCTAATCGTCATAATATTTTTTAAGTTTTTATGTCGAAGCCTTTGAAGTTCCAAAGTCGTAGGTGGAACATTTCAGTCAAACGTTGAATTGTGTAATAACTCATTTTGCGCTTTGGATCACATCCGATAATATTAATTTTGTAAGAAAGAAAATCACTTGACTTGAACGACTTGAGAATTCGAAAACATGCCTAAAAACCGCTAAAAACAAAATGAAGTTTTTGAAATTTTTATCGATAACTACTTATGTAAGTAATAACTAAGCCCATTGATCGAATTCTTATATGTCTGCCTATTTTGCAGGAAAAAATAAATTCTGTAAAAATCGAATTATCCACGTGTATTTTAAAAGGAAAATCGAAGCGCTTATAACCATGTGGTTACATTACTCGAAAATTTTTTTTCGAAGAGTTTCAAAAATTTTTTCTCGATGAAAGTGCTTACACTTTTCGAACATATGTTCGAAAAGTTTCGATGATGTTCGTAATGTTTGATGATGTTTGACGTTATTTTTGGGGTGGTATTATATTTTTGCTTTATCGACCGCAGGGAGAATAAAGCATTGTTTTTAGCACAAATTTCAGATTTTCAGTTTTTGATATTTTTACACGTTTTGAAGTCCCCTGATGCCGAAAAAAGCAAAATTTGGATGGTGGCCGTGTGTGTGTATGTGTGTATGCGCGTACATTTTCGTCACTTTGGCGACCGATTGTGCAAATTCCCTTATCACTTTCGCGACCTGTGCACTCTGGCGACCAATACCCTGGTCGCCAGAGTGATCACGCGCTGATCACGACCCGAGCACGTGCAAAGGGCGTGACCTTGGCCGGGTAAAATTTTGGACTTATACGGTTCTGGAACTCCGGTCGTCACAGTGTATGGCAATGTGCGTATTTATGTGTGTATGTGTGTATGAATATATGTGGAAAAAAAAGTGTCTGTCGGAAGAAAAGCAGAAAAACGAAAGAACGGATCTCGATGATTTTTGGTGGGTAGCAACTTCTAATGAAATGTAGGTGCTGATTAGTTTTTGAGCCAAATCGGTTCAGCGATTCGGAAGCAGTGAGTGAAAATGTTAAATTTTCAACAATTTCAAGATTTTTTTTGACTATAAATCGCAAACGCAGCTACCGATTGAGTCCGATTTTCGTACTGCAGTAGATATTCATCAAGATACGCTACCATTGAAATTTGGTTAAATTCTGTTGAGTGGTTCAGAAACGGTGAGCAGGGCTAAAAGTATGGGTATAGGCCTAAAAACCGATATCTCAACTTTTGAAACGTCACGATATGACGTCATCGATTACGTCAACAAAGCGATTTGGATGCTGATTGGCGGGTTCCTCGTGGGTGCTAACGAAAAAATAACCGTATTTTTGAGAATATTTTCGGGGTTGAGGATTCCGAATCTGAAATAATTTTTCCAAAATTCGAATTCCTTATGCCCGTACTGCGGCTTTGGTGGACCTCTGATCAAAAATCTAACCGTATTTTTGAGAATATTTTCGGGGTGGAGGATTCCGAATCTGAAATAATTTTTCCAAAATTCGAATTCCTTATGCCCGTACTGCGGCTTTGGTGGACTTCTGATCAAAAATCTAACCGTATTTTTGAGAATATTTTTGGGGTAGAGGATTCCGAATCTGAAATAATTTTTCCAAAATTCGAATCCCTTATGCCCGTGCTGCGGCTTTGGTGGACCTCTGATCAAAAATCTAACCGTATTTTTGAGAATATTTTCGGGGTAGAGGATTCTGAATCTGAAATAATTTTACAGAAATTCGGATTCCTTGTGCTCGTACTGCGGCTTTGGTGGACCACCGATCAAAAATCTAAGCATATTTTTGAGAATATTATCGGGATAGAGGATTCCGAATTCCAAATTATTTTTCCAAAATTCGAATTCTTTATGCCCGTACTCGGCTTTGATAGATCTCTAATCGAAAAACTAACCATATTTTTGAGAATTATTTAAATAGTCGATAAAGCAATTTGATCGGTTCTCCGATCTCATTTTTTAAATAATGGGAAAATACATATATCATCGGCCGAGTACCCATATTAATATAATACCACCCCAAAAATAACGTCAAACATCATCAAACATTACGAACATCATCGAAACTTTTCGAACATATGTTCGAAAAGTGTAAACACTTTCATCGAGAAAAAATTTTTGAAACTCTTCGAAAAAAAATTTTCGAGTAATGTAACCAACGCCTCAGAGTAGAGATACAGAGCTCAGGATTTGCACACAGTATTTTTGATTTTTTGGAAGCTTTTGATAAGGGGGGGGGGCACCACAAAAATATTTTACACCCCCCCATAACGGACTCCCTACATTCATGAGTACGTAACATCTGGCAAATATAAACCCTCGTTACTCTAATGACAAATGGATCTGCGTCAATTTTTAAGCAGTTGTTGTACGCAGAAGGAATTAGAAAACTTTTACAAAGCTTAAATTGTTTTTCAAGGAGTCTTGATCTTAATTTCAAAACGTGGAAATTTTATCTTAAAATATCAAACATATTGATGGGCATTTCCGAAAGTACATTTCTGGTCTATTTGAAAACGTCGATGGAACTGAAGGTGAAAAGTTGTATCCCTTTTCCTAAGTTTAGACAAGGAGAATTTCGATTAAAGAAACGAACAAAGCTGGGGAAACTTTGAAACAAATGAGGGTATCAATCAGCAGGACTAGTCGAATTCAATCGATTTAAAAGCTTACCCGCAGAAGAAGCTGTTTCCCTTTGTTTCTGTTTTCGGTTTTAATATAAATTAGGACGTTGTGAATGTTTCGGAACCGACATCATTTCCCGGAAAAAAAAAGGGAGGAAAAAATGAAAAATAAATGCAGGATTTCGGGGTTGACTTGGTTTCGAATGTGAAGAGGCTTGATTTACTTGTCAACAATAATATATTTTAAAATGAAAATTGGACTTGCAAAATAGTTGTTTCGAGAAACGTCATGTTCATGGTCGAGTTGTTGCGAGACTAATTCTATATCCGATCGTTTGAAACGCGTTTCAATTCGGAATTCCTCCTGGTCTCCTGAGCCCGTTTGTTGTCATTCAATCTTCATTTTGTCTTTCAAACATTTCCCCAATTCAATTTAATCGAATGTGTGCGTTCTTTCCTTTTTTTATTTTACTCTACTCCCTTTCTTCCTCGCCAGGCCATTATTTTTAAAATAAAAAAAAACTTCCTTGATGGATGGCAGGATGATAAGAAAAAACGGATGGTATTTCGCTTGCGAAATAACATACGTCAAAATTTTATCTTGATTTTTCGTCGCATTTTTCATTCTAAACGATTCTTCATTGGAGTAAGTACTTTTTTTCCCGCGGTAATTGCAGGAACGAATTTCACTTTAATTCGCATGACACGGATTTTTTTTTATTGCGGTTTCAAAATCAATTGCAAAGATTGTTATCACGACTTTTTATTTTCATTTTGGAAAAACCTTAGTTATGCGCTATTTGTTGGTTGCTTGCATCCTGATTTTTGTTCCACTGGACAGAGATCACTGCACCAAAATGGGACGGTTTTGTGTTACAAATTTTCTTCACTGCCCATTAGGCAGTATAAACTTTTGTTTTGGTCAATAGGAAATTTGACTTTCAGCAGGGAGTGAATTTATATTCGCCAGCAGAATAACTTTGAAAAAAAAAAAAAATAGGCTTCCAATCAGTTTGATTAGCTTTTTTAGGTTGATCACTCTTTTGCTTTTGTCAGATCGGTATATCTTTTGTGCTTGACTAATTTCAGTCTATTGGCAATGCCAATAAGAATAACGTGTTTGCACACGAATGTTTTATAAAACTTTAGGCAAAGGCCATTGTTGGAGAGAAGTTCTGTTAAAATTGCGAAAGCCAGCGGTTAATTCACAATACCATACGGACCCCGAGTAAAAGTCAGATTCCACGTTTTTTCCTTTGTTGACGATGAGGAATCAAATATGATCTTGAACTTACACTCTACTGAGGATCTTAACGAGTTAGATTGATTCCAAATCTTCTTGGTTTTGGATAGGATAACCTGAAAAGACGGGTCACCTAAAGTAAAACCAAAAACGTCGACATCCGAATTCCCAAATCAGAATGTTTTCTTGCGTCTTTGTTGCATTCTTGACCCATCCCTTCTAGCTTAATTCTAATAAAATTATCCGTCGTAGTTTTGGGGATGCGAAAGTGGTAGAGAGTTCATGATTCAGAAGCATGAATATTAACGCGAAAGTGGTACATCTAATTAGACTAATTCGCGTATCTTGGGACAGGAGAGAATGGGTCACTGATGACCTTAGCGCCCACAGAGAACCCTCAGGCGTCGTCATCGGTTCACTTCCAGGGATAATTTAACTAAAATTTATTCCCCCTCCCCCACACGGTCCGGGTGCAGCGGACCAGTGGATTTCGTCAGAATTCATCAGCATGGAAAAATAATTGGGATTGTTTTTTTTTTTTTTTTTTTTTTTTTTGATTATACGGTTTTTCTTCTAATCTCTTGTGTTCCTAAAAAAATTTATCAATGTTAATCTGAAACAAATTGGGAGTTGGGATAGGCATAGAAAAATGGAAAAAAAAAAAAAAAAAGGAGAGAAAATGGATAAAATGAATCGGCGTAATACAGAGTTAGAGCTCGCTTCTCCTGATTCAATTTGAATTCTGTCAATACCACGTTGGAAAAGATTAACAAGAATGCCAAATCTTTCGATTTCTCACGATCGGATTTAAAGTCGTTTTCGCGATGGAGGAGAAAAAAAAGGTCGCAAAACCTGTCAAGATTAACATTTTGTTTTTTCCCAACTTTTGCCTATCGGCGACTCTCTTTTTACTTTAACTACCTTGTAACGTGACTGATTAAGCATGTCGAAGAATTTTTATAAGGAGCCCAGAAGGAGATAAAAGGAATACAAGGGCGAAAAAAAATATTATGTATAACTTTTTTTTTTTTTTTTTTTTTTTTTAAATTGAATACTTTTTTTGGGCTCTTGATGACTCGATAGCTTTTTGTCTACCATCATTTAATTGTTTTTTAATTGCTTTTATAGGGCAATTCATCATTCGGACGCGTCTCAATCCCGAGTATGAGTCAGCTTTGAAACTCTGCCAGAATTTGCTAATTGAAATTCCATTCCTAGGGAGTATGAATAGTTATGGGAATTTTCAGGATCGAGGATTAAAATTCTTGACCTAGATTCAAAAGCCGGATTTTTTTTTTCACCGACAGGGAAGATCAGGAAAAAAGAAAAAGTTCGAAGCATTGCTGAAAGCCATTTAATTTCGGAGCCAGAAATGATAAATAACAAGCGATAAGAAGTACCCCCCGGGGACGGTTAATTACGGAGTTGCTACGCAGTCTACTTTGTGCACGACTTTTCCTCTCTTTTTCATCCGCGTATGTCACCCAAGTTCCCTCTCTCTCATTTTCGTCGACCATGTTTGTTTACTTGTATATTTTTAGTAGAGTCCTCACTTTTTTCTCGAGTGTCCATTGTCATCACATTTTCGGAATTTCAAAATATACAATGACAAACAAGGTAAAAAAAACTTGTTAGCTTATTCGGATGTAAGAGTTTCCGAAATGTGAAAAGTTCAAGGCTCCATCACTAAACAACGAAAAAAAAAGTAATTTTTTGTTGTTGTCTTTTTCATGTTTACAGTTTGGATTTTTTCATTTTGAATATTTAGATCATTATATTTCACATGACATTCGTCAAAAACAAAAAAGGTTTTACTTGTAGCACAGACTTTTCCTACCATTCATTGCGTTAAATAGGTCACATATTTTTGATTTTATGGTAAATGTTTCAACTTTTTTTTTTCAGTTTTCCAATGAACTTTTGGAAGTTTTCGAATAACGAACACATGTGGTGTCTTTATGGTTGCGGAAGTAAATGAGATGACTGTTACGGGCGTAGTAATAATGCGGGCATGCCATGACTTTAATCCGTTTAATTGAATTTAAATGAAGTGAATTGGCCATTACTTCTCAAAATTGCAAAAAAAAAAAAAAAAAAAAAAAAAAAAAAAAAAAAAATAATTGCGGCTTTTTTTTGTTTAAAGAGAGTATCGTTTAGTGTCGACATAGAAGGTAATTATTCCACGAGGATCATTCTTTCGTTCTGTTCCCAGAAGACACTAAATGAGCTTTAATGTCGTCCGTTTTTTTCTACTCTTGAATTTATATCTGATCTACAACATAATTTGTAGATTTGATCCCTGAATTCGAAAAAACGAATTATATTAGTAAAATGTAAGACTGATTTGACCATTTCGCATCGCTACAGTGGATATACACATTTTAGATAAAAATTTTTTAGGTTCATTATTAATAATATTTTATTTTGCTGTTTATACATACGAAGAGAAAATTCAAATGCGGATTTCAGAAACCATTCTTTTAGGTCACAAAATATTTCAAATGACTAATTATCTATATATTAAAACGCTAAGAACCCCCAAAACCTATTTCCAGTTGCCCTGCAGTCCCTATTCGGCCGATTTTGACAATATTTTTTTTGAATGAAAGCTCTTGGTTTTCCCAATTGGTCGGGATTTTTAAAATTTTGCCCGGGTTTCCGGAAAAGTCGGAAAAACACTCCCAAAACCTATTTCCAGTTGCCCTGCAGTCCTATCCGACCGATTTTGACGACCTTTTTTTTGAATAAAAGCTCTTCTCGTGTAGATTTGCCCAATCTGAAGCTGGAAGCCATTCTGAAAGGTAGTAAAACTTTAAATGCCGTTTGTAAAGAGCTACTGAGTAGTTAGCAACTGAAAGAGGGGTCGTCAAATTTTGACTGGGTACAGCTAGTTAAATATTTTAAATAAATGATGACTCCGTACATTTAATTAAATCATTAAGGTTCACAATGATTATCATTTATTGGCAAATATGCCATAGGTGTAAGACATTAAAAAGTCTTCCCTAACAAAACTTCTGATTTCTTCGGTTCATGAAACAATAGAGGAGTAACCTCCTTTCCGTAGTTTATGAGCGTGGAATGGTGAATTATTTAAGCCTAAGTTTTCGAGACTCTTTTCCCACCGGTTCCTTCAACGCCCGACATAATGCACTTATTTTGCTTGCTCCGGAAATCTTAATTCTGCTTTAGGATTTAAAGGTACCGTAGATTGGGGTGAAGTTGAAAGATTTTGGAGTTTACTTGCTCATAAAATCTTTATTAATAATTATTTTTTCTTCAAATTTTTTTTAAAATTTGGGTCTCCACTAGAAGTTTTAATCCCGAGAATTTCAATTTTTTTTGACTTTTTCGAAAGCTCGAAAAAAATTAAAAACCCCTTCTTTTCAACTTCACCCCACCGTGGGGTGAAGTTGAAAGCTGTTTTATTTTTTCCATTTGGGCCCTTCGAAACGCCCAATTTTACTTAAAATAGTATTCCAAACAATTATAATGACGGATAGTAATATATTTCACGTGCCATTAATCCTTGTTGGTCCTCGAAAGCCAAACAATGTTAGCTTTCAACTTCACCCCATGTTTGAAGTCAAACTGTACAGGAATTAATGCTAATTTCCTCTAAACCTTTGAAAAGAAGGAAAGAATCGGAATTTTCGGATTGTTTATTTGCTCTCTTGCCTTAATTTTCAAAACAGCACCCAGGAAATGTTTTCCAGAAGCAAAATTTGGCAAAAGCTTTAAGTCTGCGACCTTTCAACTTCACCCCATGCCTCTCTTAAAATCAAAAATTTTTCAAAAAAGCTGTGATTATCAAAGCCTGAAAGCAAATATACTGATTTTTTGTAACGAAATAAAAAGATAAGAATATTCCACGTCGAATAAAAGGGCTTTAAAATTTCTGAAGAAATTAAAAAGCACTAGCAGAAGTAAAAGTTTCGAAACTACCAAAAAGTTGCCATTTTTGTCATCCGCACAAAAGTTAAACAAGAATAGATGCTAAAATAGATATGAATTCGCAGCTTTCATATTTATACTACATAAGTATCCAGTAAACAATATCTACTTGATGAAACAAAAAATTTTTATTTTTAGTGCCAAAAATAAACCTTAAGTTGTTTTCGGAATTTCCTTTCAACTTCACCCCACCTTTCAACTTCACCCCAATCTACGGTACCACGGCTTTTGTCTGAATTGTAACCTAGTAAAAAAAAAACCTCAATTTTGGTTCAGGAGCCATTCATTTTACGTCTTTATTTTAGGAAAAGGGGTCAAAAATGTAAAAAAAAAAAAAAAAAAAAAAAAAAAAAAAAAAATGAAGTAAAATTTGAATGGCCTCTTCACTGATTTTTTCTTTTTAAAGAAAAAGTTGAAATTTTACTCTGTTTCCTGACTTTTTCCTACAAAAGAAATTCCTTTTTTTGCTTTACACGAATCTGAAAAGAATCGACTAGCCTTCTTAAGAAAAAGGTTCAACCACATACACACGCACACACACAAAAAAAGAAAAAAAAATCTTTACTTCAATTGAGCAAAGAGGAAAAAAAAGACTTGCCGATAAAAATCATTTAAGAACGCGATAACATTTTCTTTGTTGACTCTTATAACGTTACTCTGTGACATGTTAAAGGTTTTATTTCGCCCTGACCCTGATTCCGGTTCATAATCACCGAAGCCATTGTGCTTCCTACAACCCGATCATTTCTCTCTAACCTTAAAAGCTTCATAATCATTTACACAATCCGTTAGTTAAGTGACCAGGGCTGGAGTTTTTCATTTTCACACGAACGGATGTTCCATTTTCTGCTTTGTTAGCAAAATCTTCCTTCTCGCCTCTTTTTTTTTTTTTTAAGTTTCGCTTTAACCTCCCATGTGTGCAGGAATTTCGAAAAAGGGGCAGCGATGAAAATGATTAATGCGGTCAACAAAATCAGTTTCATAACGACTTTTTTTTTTCCTTATCTGCTTTCGTTCCCTCATCTCCCTTCGGCCGATGCCAATTAATGTGTTTCTTTCCTAATTTTTTTTCCCCGGGAAAACGTCAACGTCGTGACAAGGGTATTATTGTTCTATTGTAAACTATTAAATAGTATGCGGGAGAATGAAAAAGACAGGAATTTATTTTTATTTATAGGCCTCTATTTATTTTATTTTATTTTTTTTAAACCTAAATATATATCGTCCCTTTGCACCGATAGGAATTTAAAGGCATCTTTCCTTTGGGATTCGACGTCGCTTTATGCGAGTCTTGGTTTTGGGAAATCGCTCTCCGCATGAGACAAATATTTTTTTCCCTCGGTTCGAAATCGGTTTTTATTTCGTTGATATACTATTCCTGACATTTATAACGATGATTAACCTAAGCCAGCTAACTAATTATCATATTTCCAGTTGCAATTAGGAAGCGGAAATTAATTGTTCAATGAATAGGAAATTCCTGGGGACTAATCAATGGATGAGTTCGGTGTTTTCCCCTGCCCCTTTCACCTCTCGCGTTTTATTAATGCGGAAAAAGTGGCGTTTTCTCCATTTTCGAATGGGTCACAGTCATATTCATAATGAGAGCGGTGCCATTTTCCGCAGAGTGCAGAGATAGAGTAAGAAGAAATTGTAAACATTGTAAACTTGTTTGAAATTGTAAACTTGATTATTGCAAAAATAAATTCATAACTTGTAAGACTATACTTTGTGAATAAATTATGAATTTTCAGGAGACAAGTTCAAAATTTTTGAAACCTTTCGATCTCCCCACACGTCTAAATCTTTTTGGTTTCATCTGGAAGATAAAAAAGTTCAAATGAGCTGAAAAAAATTTCACCTTAGATCAAAAAGTTTCATTCGAAACCAATAATGGTTTCATTTGAAGTCAAAATGGCTTCAACTTGAAACTTTTTTTTGCTGAAACCTTTTTGGACTCATTTTTTTTGAGCCGCGAGGCTTTAGTTATGCCTTTCAGTTACCGCTGTTTCTGTCTTGATAGCATCCTTGTTTAAAAAAATCCCATGTTGAAGTCTTAAAAATTAGTCAAGGTCAAAAAAGGAGAGTAATTGATCATCCGTCGGGAGAGAATCGATTTTTCTTCTTTAGCTGAGCTTGTACTCAAGTTTTTAACTGATTCGGTCAGAAACACGTGTTTAATTCCCAACGGTTTTCTCAATCTGAAAATGAACACTATCTCCTTCCTTTATATTACGTACATCTCCGCTAATCCTTAACCGGTGATGGATAATGAGTCTCTCGCTTTTTCGCTTTTTCAATTTACGTTTTTTTTTTTTTACTCTCTTTTTCTCTCTCTCATTCCCTCTCCCGAATGATGAAATTTCAGCCCGACGTAATCGACAGTGTTAGAATTTCGCCGGCTGTTTAAGCAAGATAACGCTATCGAGTTTTAATGAGAACGATGGGTCATAGGTAATAACAGGATTAAAATCGGAAATTTCACCACTGTCCGCAACTACAGGATTTCCGTATAAAGTTTTTTCCCTCAATAAAATATTTCCGGGGTGACGGATGTAAATTTTGCAGCGCGTCTGAGAGACTTAACTTACGATCGGTTATTAAACGGCTAATTACGGAAGAAATCTCTCGGGGGCATGTGAAGATGCGAAATTTAAACAGACATCTTCAAGCATTGCTCCCCAATGGTCAATAGCGAAAACCGTGAGATTTCCTTCTCCGTTCTGCGAAGGCTCGTTTTCATTTCCGTTATTAGCAAGATAGTTTCCTGTCCAATATCGTTTAAAATTTAATCGGATCTGGTTAATTTCTAACGGAGCTCGTTTTACCTGATGAGCATTATACGGCCTCAAACCTTGCAGCAGCAAACGACTCCTTTGGGTAATACGAAAAGAAAACACGCCATCGAAAATCGGAAACGGAAATCAACCGAGTTTCCTCAGTTCCCCCGTATCGAATTTAAAAAGAAAAGGAAAAAGAAAAAAAGATAAAAAGAAATCGCCTTTAGATTGATATTGTAAGTTGTCGATGATGCAATTCAGACGATAAAACAAATTCTCCTACCAAGTTTGAAAAGATTCCATCAAACTTTTTTTTTTTTCGAAAATCTGATTATGAATACTCGGAATTTATTGAATGGTAAATAAATGGGATCTTTTGAGGGATTCCAATCATTCACTTTACGCAATTGTGCGATACACTTTTCTTGTTATCAATACACGCAACCTACTTACGTGCCTTCTTTGGATCCTTCAACTAATCATGGGGGGTTTGGAAGATTTGGCGCCTCTTTTCCTGGGGCATCATTTTGCATAATAGTCCCTCCTAGTTTCTTGGGCTGTCTGTGGACTTCTTCCATTCCCAGCTTTATAGCCAAAAATTCCCTAATATTTTTACAATTTTAAGAAACACTAAAATTTTATATTCTTTAAATTTGAAAAATATTCCCAAAAATTATTTTTAAGCATTGCCTCAAATTTTCATTTCTTTAATGTTGGTTTCTTTTTTTATTTTTAGGTAAGTTTTCTTATGTGAACCATTCGTCGCGTCTGGAGTCCAATTTGTAGGACAGGGTGGAACTTATCCAAATTCCAAGATGGGTATATAAGATAATCTCCAAAAAAACAATTCCTTGTAAAAAGGCTCAGCCAAGTTAATCTTGCAAAAAACCGAAATGTTTCTGCCCTTAAAAGTTCTGATATCAAAAAGGGCAGTCAAGTTCCTACCAAAAATAACCAAATGCTTCTGCCCTTAAAAGTTCTGATATCAAAAAGGGCAGCCAAGTTTTTTAACGACAGCTTTCATTTAAAATGCCGTTTTTCTACAAAATACATTAAAACTTGGCCGCTTTTTTTTTTTCTTTTTATTTTTTTAAATCATTAAAATTGACTACAAATTATTACGAATTATTTGAAATTCGCGTGAATTCTTTAAAGAAATGAACAGAGCTGTTGTGGGTCTCCAGGCAGTTGTTAATTTCATGCTTGTTATTTTACTTACTTAAACTTTGATTTTTTTTTAACATTTTGGAAGTTGGAAATGAGAGCCTAATAATGAAAAATGCGATGTGAATACCCAGAGAAATCCATTTAGATCTAACTTTTGTAAGTCGAAATATGAATTACAGTAATTTATTATTCCTTTTACAATATTAAAAAGTTAAAGTTAAATTTACTTTTACTTTTCAGTTTAGTGTAATATCGACTTTTACTATTGCAAATTTAAATTTATTATTGTTAAATTCACCACATTATTGTGACTCATATAGGTGCGAACGAACTTGTTATGTAAGACATTTTTTTTTCTCGGTAAATTACTTAGAGTAAATTGGAAATAGTAAATGAAAAAATGGCAAATTTTTTAACTTTGTTAAATAATACGTGTCGTAATGACATTTTTGTAAGGGCAAAGGGGGGGGGGCAAAAAAGCGGCCAAGTTTTAATGTATTTTGTAGAAAAACGGCATTTTAAATGAAAGCTGTCGTTAAAAAACTTGGCTGCCCTTTTTGATATCAGAACTTTTAAGGGCAGAAGCATTTGGTTATTTTTGGTAGGAACTTGACTGCCCTTTTTGATATCAGAACTTTTAAGGGCAGAAACATTTCGGTTTTTTGCAAGATTAACTTGGCTGAGCCTTTTTACAAGGAATTGTTTTTTTGGAGATATCACGAGTTTTTGCAAAATTTTAACCTTTTTTACAACTTGGTCCAAAAAAATTTACCTTTTAAGTTAAAGTTAAAATTATTGTCTGGCAATGATCTCTCACACAAAACTTTTTTCTGCCTGCAAAAAATGGATTTGGCAAAAAATAAGAATCAGCAAAAAACATGAAACTTGCAATACCGGGTCTGTTTAAAATTGAAATGACTGAATTCAATTTGTCTTTTCTATCGTAATTTGGGTATACATTGAAACTATAAGGGTTATATTGAATGAAACTGCACGTTTTTATTTAACAAATATTTGTTCATAGTGTCAGTCGCTTGGCCATAGAAATACCGTTGTAAAGCCTTTAGATGATCATTGCCATTTTTAATTTATAAAAACTTTCAAAAAAACTTTTTTTAATTGTACTTCATGCTTATCAATTTTAAAATCAATGATTTCGGTTTGAGATGATTTTCATTTGAATAAAAAAAAATATTCCACTACAAGCTACGTTTTCGGCCTTTTTAATGCTCTTCAGTTAGGTTACGGCATTCCTGCCGGTAATTTACAGTAAATTCACTGCGTTTTGCACACCCAATCAATCATAAATTAAAAATAAAAGCGAAAACAGGAATAAAAAAATTAACATTTTTTTTCTAAATTCCACGAAAACAAATGCCTTGAATATAATCAAGGTATACAATGCCTTGAATATAATAAGGTCTCCCGCCTTAAAGCAGTTTTAGGTTTGTTACAAAAATTAAAAATTAAAAAAAAAAGTAATAATAATAATCAATGAAGAAAAAAAAATGCCCTTTCAAAAAAAAGCCCCCTTTCAAAAAAATGTGCTCCAGGTATTAAAACACCTGCGACAATATAAAGGAACGAAGCATAGGGTTCTTTATAGAGTTCGTTGTCCTCACTACGAACATTTATTTTCGTTGAATGTTGAGGGTTATCTAATCTCGATACTGCAGGCGAATAAGAAAATCGGCTTTTCTCGGCCCCCCATTAATATTTTTCGGGTTTTGGACTTTTTCTGTTCATTACTAATTAAGATCTATTACCATGCCAAGTTTCAACTTTCTAAGTGCCCCCCAAGTACCCTAAACATTATGCTCTCTATCTATATATATATATATATATCTGACGCTCAAAAACCGTAACTTTAGGCCCTAATATCTCGAAAACGGCAAAAGCTAGAAAGTTGCAAATTGGAACATAGAGTCCCAAGGCAAGCGGTAACAAGATGGTGAAATCAGAAAAAAATTAGCTCTTTTATTTCTGGAGGTAGGGGGGTCTGAAATCGGCCGTATTATGCGTACGGTAAAGTAGGCACAGGTCGAGTGCCCCGGTGAGGCGTGAGGTTTTGTCGGTACCGTGTTAGGTTCGGGTGTTTGTATTTGGTTTTTTTTTAACTTGGCTGGGGGGCACTCTGTGCCCCTCAATATAGCGTGACTGAAAAAACAAAAGTTTTTAAAAATCGTTGCTGACATTCGATTTTTTTCTTCCCGATTTTTACACCAAATGGTGAATTTACGCAGATGTTTTACAAACTAAAAAGTACACAGTAAAAAATTTTATGTCAAAATCAACATAAATAAACATAAGCAGGTCCACATAATTTTTATGTTGTTTTTGTTTTATGTTTGCCTTATGGGAGAAACAACATAAAAAATTTATGTGGACCTCTTAGAACATATTTACATAATATTTTTTACTGTGTAGGATATGAAATCCATTAAAAAATATTAGATTGACCATACCTCGAAAGCGAAAAAAGGGATTAAATGAGCCGTACTAAGTTACTTGTGTTTCAGCTTTTTCAACTGATTTCCTATCCAGCTTAGGCATCCTTTGAATTCTCGTGGCTCTCTGATTAAATATTTTGAACAGATCTTTTTGTTTAATTCTGCAGCCCGTTGCAAGCCTTTTATTTGGAACAGCGAATGCAAATCTGCACTCAAATCTTAATAGTTCTATTGCCTCTTTCTTGACGCAAAGTTGGTTTCAAAAATATTTTACTAATTAAGTTTGAAAATGATCTCTTCTATCAGGCGTTAGTAGATACTTGCGCAAAAGCTTTTGCCAATTAATTTCGTTTGTACAGAAAACCTCGGAAGTGCAATTGGTTGCTTCCTGTAGTAACCGAGGAGTAACTTTTATGCAATCGGACACCCCTCCGTAATTATTTTTTCCTTAATGATTATGCGGCCGGCATCGGATTCGGACTCCTGCTTTTAAGTCTTTGGCATTTTGGTTGGATATTTCAGCTCCAGAAAACCTTGATTTTTTTTAATCGTGCCGAACGAGAGTCAACAAAAAAGAAGGAAACAAACAGTGAGTGCCTTAAAAATTCCTGAAGAACTACTTTTATTGTTAGCTCCGCATAAAAAATTCAAGCCAGAATCTCTCTTTTTTTTTCTTTTGTTTTTTTTTTTTTTTTTTTTGCTAATTGAACCGTCTTTCATCTCGAAAATACACTACGTATCGAAACAATCTCCTCCTTTCCTTGGAAAATAAAAGAAGCAAAAGAATGGGAAGCGTGTGAAAAATAAACAAAAAGGCTATGCGAAGGAGGAAAGATAGAAATAACATTCATTAAATGAAAGTTACTTACGATTTCAGCGGTGAAGATTTCCGGGGCTTTTTCCCTTTTTTTTATGTTCTTAACCTTTGATTTCTTTTATTTTCGGGAGGAAATACGTTTTCCGGTAAGGAAATTCGAAAAACCAGGAAAAATTTTTGTTGTTGTTGTTGTTGTTGTATCGTTCCCGTCTGTAAGATTTGTTACCCAGCATCCTATCATCACATATATAACAATATCCAATTTCCTGGTCTTATTGCGTTTGGTATTGCTCTTGTTTTGTTGTTTCTTTCGGACGTTGAAACCACACCCTGATATAATGAATTGCTTAGACTTTTTTTTTTTTCTGCTGACGAGAATTGGAAATGACTGTAATCAAAATGTAATGGATAAGGGAGGGGCTGACAAAACGTGGGTTAATCTCGGATTTCCCCTCCCCCCCTCCCCCCTTCTTTTTTTTATTAACGGTTTTCGATGCCTCCGATTTTCTATAACGGAGATTGAAGGGTACAATTTCACAAAACGAGAAAGGAGAACTTTGGTCGTTGTCGCTTAATCACTTGGATTAAAATTTTGGGGGAAATTTTGCAGCGTCGAAATGCATTGAAACAGAAATGTCCGACCTAGAAACACATCATCCCCCAAGTTCGATCCATTGTAATTGGTTTTCGCTCCAGCTAACTCGATCTTGTGTTTGTGGAAGGTGTTTTATAATGGAGTTAGGAGGGATAACTTTTATGGGACAACTTTCGTGGAAAACTGGGACCTCAAAACTTCCTATTTTAATGGAAGGATTAATCCCCTTTTCCAAGTTCTAAGGAAGTTTTGTCTTTAAATTGTATTATTTTTTTATTGAAAATGTTCCCCCCCTCCCCCTCCCTTCCTTTCTGTCCCCGGGCGTCCTGGGGAAATTTCTCTGCAGATGCTCTTCCTTTATGTATAAAGATGGTTTCGGTCTCTGTTCCTCTCGTTTTACATATTGCATGTATAAAGTTGATTGCGGATCATAAAAAGATTTTATCAGTTTCAAGTCGTAAAAGCGTCCGGGGAAGGTTGAAACGGTAATGTTTGATGTGGAGAATCTACAAGCGGTCCGATCCAATTTAATGGACAATTTCAATCTTGGCTTATGAAATGTAACTCGATGTAAACGACAACTGTTGTCGCCTTTTGGAATCTGAATATAAATGTTGGAGATTCATCGGGTTTTGTAATTTTTTTTTACAAGAGAGAATTTCCGAAAGCGGCCATAAAACGTTCAATATTTTGGCCTTTTCTATGTTCGTTCGGCTAAACTTTAGCCTTACGTTGAATTTTTTTGGCAGGCCTATACCACGGTACTTTTCATGAGATCGATGACGCTATCATTTTGCTCGGATCAAATACGGAGTAACATTCACTATTGGTATTTCCATAACTCAGACATAAATCATCTCTGTGCGTGTTAGTCCGATACCTCTGAGGCACAGATCCGATTGCTTCATCGAATTTTTTAAAATTTTATTTATTCACGAAGCAAAGAAACTACCAAGTTGTTACGCTTATTTGTGGTTTTTTAACAATAACAACATAAAATTCAGAAGCAGTCGGTACCTACATGTGTGCAGTTCATTTAATTAAGCGCACTTTTTTTAAAATACATTTAGATATATTCAAAGAAATATATGAAGTCCAATTTTGCTGGTTGTAATACATCAAGCTACCTTCCATTGGCAGTTAGGTGCCATGAGTGAAGGAGCAAAGAGCTCAGCACAATTTTACCTTTAGCATAGTTTGACCTATCTAGCATGTATTGGCAGTATTTGAGATCGAGGGTGAGGTTGACAGTCCTCAAATGGAGTCTAGTTGGTTTTGCAGATAACTCTTTAGGTTACTCTATATTGCCAATATTTTTCAAATCCACGACAGTGCGCAGGTAAAGAGTTCAGTTCACTTGGGACTGAACATAGGTTTTATGTACTTATCAGCATTTCGAGTTTGGTGGGAGTGCTGCACAGGACTTTTATAATCACCATCGAAACAGTGTTCCGTTTAGGCAGGTTGTTTTCCACCGAATTGGGGCGAATTTTTTGTCTGGAATTACATTCAGCTGGTAAACTCGTTAAACTCCTCTCTGCTAATATGATGAACGATGATAATGAACCAGCAGCACTCGGGTGGGCTTTTTCATAGAGGAAAGGTCGAACAAGTTCACTAGCCGAGTACAACTCCGGCCTTAAGTTGGCCCATTTGGCCCATATAAAATTTTATTTTATGAAAACTTTTTGACGAATTCTACCAACTCCATAAAAATATTAATCAGGACAGGACATAGTGAGCTTACCGTGAAGGACGATTTTTTCTACTGTCAAATTTTTCTGGACTCCGTCGAATTCTGCTAACTGAATTTTTTCTCTCTGAAACTGTATTTTTCGTGATATTAGAGATGTGTCCCTTTTGCGGTATCTGCGAATAACTCAGCCACTGGAATCCTAGGTGTGACCAGTGATCGGTCCAAGACGTACGAATTCCACTTAGTGTTGGTGCCAATGAAAAAAAAAATAGTTGGTTAGCGTTTTTTCGAAACACCCTGCCCCTACTTTTTTTCGTAAAATCTAAATGAGGCGCGGGAAATAATCTAAATTAAAAAATCAGACACGCCCCTGGAAAAAAAAGTTGCCCAATATAATTATTATTTTGAAGTGTTCTGAAAGTTAATTTTTCACAGGATACCGTGACATACTTTCATAAAAAGCTACGAGTTGATAAATGATCAAAAACGCATACAAGAGAAGAAGGACAATTCAAAATTAAAGTAAACAGTTTCAAAGAAAAGTAATTTTTATACGAGCTTTTCTTCCCCTCCCCTCCCCCATTTTCTTTCTTTTTTTCTTTTTTCTCCTTTTTTCTTTCACCAAGAAAATTTCACGTTAAAAAACTAAAAATAAAGTCTTTCTCAGTTTTTTTTTCTATTATGCTCTCCTTAATGTTTATTTCACAAGGAGAAAAAAAAAACTAACGGAACTTGTTTTAAATTAAACATGCAATTTTTCAAAAGAGAGAAAAAAAAATGATATTACGATATTTCTCGTTGGTAAGCTAAGCATGAGTTCCTTTCTTTGTCACTTAACTAAAAAATAAGAAACGAACGAAAGGAATTAATCTTTGTGAGATCCAGCGCAAAAGGTTAATTTTTTTTCTTTTTCCGTTGTTGAAATTGTGAAAAAAAAAAAATTAGAAAATGGCGCCATTTCGTCTATGATGGCGTGAGTCACGCAAGGGAGAAAAAAAAATAGTACTGAACCTTCGCTGACCGACGTAAATTTTTGAAAAAAGAAAATAAAATGCACCGACGTTGCACGTAATCGATTTGTTAATTATTTGAAATTCGATCAGGGGAAGGTTAATTTAATAATTTTAATGCAAGGGCCCCTTTTTGGTCTTGATTATTTTTTTTTACTCAAAATAACCACAAAAAAAAAAAAAAAAAAAAAAAAACGTCGGCTCATGTTTCGATGATCAATTTATCGATTCATGTGACGTCATGCCTCGTGGGCTTAGAGAGAAAAAAAAAGGAATGGTTTAGCGGGAGGTTGTATTGCCCGAATCCAAAATTTTATTTGTACGTGACGTTTAAACTCGCATGTTTTTTATTTTATTTTGTTTTTGGAAGCAGTTAAAGAGAATTTTTCTGTTTGTTTTGCGGAAGAAAAAAGATGGCATGAAGTATTACACATTTCAAGTTATTATATTTCGGTCAGATCGGTATCCACGGTGGTCTTGAACCTGGTC
This sequence comes from Liposcelis bostrychophila, assembly GCA_037577465.1. Lineage (NCBI taxonomy): Eukaryota > Metazoa > Arthropoda > Insecta > Psocodea > Liposcelididae > Liposcelis > Liposcelis bostrychophila. Next base: position 1,250,009 of record CM075210.1, on the reverse strand, counting down.
ATTTAGGAGATAAAATGAGGGGACAATAAGGCATTATTAAAACACATTTCAACTTCCAAATTCATATGGACCCAAATCCCAACTGATCCCCTTAGGGCCAAAAAACCTTTAAAGGTTTTAAAGTTGAACCAGGCCAAAATTTTGAATTCTTTAATTGCCATATTTGCATATCTATAAGAGCTAGAGATCTTGTTGCGGTCTGATTCGACAGAATTTCGAACGGGCTTTGATATGATGTACACATCAAGGTCCTAAAAAATCTTGTGCTCTAAGGAGTTGAATTAGCATTTGGATCTAAGTCAAGTTTGGAAGCTGAATTGCGTCCTAATGATGCAAAATCATTTGTTTTTCTCGTCATTTTACTCCTAAATAACTTAATTCAAAAATGCAAAGAAAGAAAAAAAAAAAATTAGACAGGTCCGGCTAATGAGCATTAACGAGATTTTCATGAATTTTCCGTGATGATTGCGGCATTTCACTGCCTGAGTTGGACGATTTGCTCTGATCAAATCAACGATTTTTTAAATTGCTTTAGGAACGATTTTTTAAATTGCTTTAGGATTATTCGGATTTTCTGCCACATGTTAAATAGAGTACAGACTATTTCAAATCCGAATCTTTTCGTAGTTAATCTTATCTTGCCCGAATGATGTAAAATAAAATTGTGTTTTTATGTTAATAAACAACAGACACGTTTTGAGGTAGTGATAGAAATAAAAATTCGGATGTTTGCTGAAAACGAAATAATAATTTTTTTGCAAAAAAAATTTTTATAAATCGTCTGTCAGGGGTGGGAAAAAAAAGTACAAAAAAGTTTTGTCACGTGACCACACCTCTGAACATTTCTCATTGGTTTGACGTCATCGGTCTAGTCACGTGATAACTATTTATATAAGCTCATTGAACCAGGTGTGTTCGTTCCTGCGGAATGCGACTAGAACCACGTCAAACTGCGTCAAATATATAAGCATACCAAAAGAATACACGCTAAACTAGACCGATGACGTCACGACCGTTTTAGCACGAATTCAAATTCCAAATTTTTTTCTCTCAGTTTTATTGTAGAATTCTTTATCGGTGAATAGAAAAAATTGCAATTATTATTTCCTTAGACCTCATAGATTGAGAAAAAAAATACAGCTCAAAACATGTTGTTGTCTATTATGAAGATGCTGGAATTAACTGAAATTTGACCTATGTATTTTGGACCTCTGATTTTAAATCTGAAGTCAGAAGTTTGAAAAAATTAAAATCAAAAATGACAAAGGAATTTAATTTTCAAAAACTTCACTTTTGGCGCTATGCTTTTTCTGTTTAGCGCGGTATAATTCGGACATCAGATTTGAAATCTACGACATCGAAAGCACGTAGAAACTTCTTCTCCCCGATGCAAAAAACGAAAATTGTGCGATACAATGCATTACATGCATATGATGCGGGTTGTCTATACTCGAAATAGCTAGCGCTGAATATCGTTTTTCAACGCGTAGGGTGAGTGTCTAAAGGGGGACGGTGGATAGTTTTCCTTAAAATTATTTTAAAAACAAAAATATTTTTGGAATTTTCTAGGAATTTTTCGGAAATTTTCTAGAACATGGCCGCTAAAAGGTTACCTTTTACAATGGAAAGAAAAAAAAAATCGCATTCCATCAATAAGATATAATTAATTTCGGTTTGGAATCTTCGATAAAACGAACACATTCTCAACTCGACGGAGTTTGTTTGATCATTTTTAAAACATCAAGATCACACATTCCATCTTGGTAACTAATATCAGTCGAAGCGTTGTCGAAAATTTTTCGCCCGATTCCCCGGAGCCTTTTTTTTTTCTCGGCTTCGTTGAGCATCACATTTCCACGGAATAAAAAGCACGGAAAATGAATTTTCCTTTTTAGCCCTTGCTGCCTTTCCTCCACACATGCATATTTTCTCCTCCATTCATACAATAAAGAGCGAAATTAAAAAAAGGATTTTTTTCAGAGTTGCGCAGGAATTTCAAAGAAGAAAAAAAGGCAATTCTTTTGCAAAAAGCCGCGAAGTTTATTGAAACCATAAAGTTAAAACTAGTGTTATAAAAGTGAGGCGTTTTCGAGTCGAGCTATTCAATACGAAATCGTGATGATCATGAGATTAAGACCGCAAGAACGGAACATGTTAAAGTAACTTAGAAAACGGCGTCACGTTTCGTTCAACATCATTTATTGTGGCTTCGCTATAATTCCGTTATCGAATGCTGGTCCTATGCTTCCCCTAGATTGTTCCTCCAAAAACAGAAAAAGTAATTTATTCCTTAGAGGAGAAAAAGCTGTCGATTATTATGATTGCGCTCTTGTACGACATAGCATTCGCTTCCCCCCCCCCCCCCCGGAACAGGTTGTTTTTTAAAAAACTAGGCGAACTGGGAATCGGGTAAAAAGCGCTTCAAGCTAAAACGAGGGACTTGTTAAAATTTCATTTTCGTATATTCGCTTTGCACACCGAAGAAAACGATCCTTTTATTCGCATTCGCGCCTCGTTTTGAAACTCGATATGTTTTTTAATTCGCTTATATAGACTTTTTAAGACTTTTGTCGAAAAAACGAAATAAATTTGCAACAGTAGACAAAAAAAAAAGAGAAAGGAAATGGAGAAATCGATGTCTTCAAGGAAAGCTTTTGCAAAAGATCTCAAATCGAAATGTAAATTCCGTTGTAGCATCGAAATTTTTCTCCTTTTATTTTCTTTCGTATGGAATTTAGGCAGGATTTGGAAAAGGGGAATAATAGTTTTTAACGTCTGTATTTTGAAATATTTGCCCATGGGCAGAGTCAATGTGCCCATCTAGGGGTAGGGCATCCGCATCCTTTTTATTAAAAAAAAATTAAGGGAAGAAAAAAAAATGAATAAAACGAAACAAATTGAACAAAAATACAAATGATGATATTGACAAAAATAAATGCTGAAGCAAAAACAAAGTTTTGAATGTCAGTCGAATTTATCAATTTTGTCTGACCAGTCCGACCCAATTTTGACTTCCCTCCAGTTCATAACACTCAAACAAGTCAGGACTTTTTTAACTAACTTTTGTTTTGAAAAATGTCTGAAAATAAATGATTCGTTTTGAGCAGTATAAAGGATGGTCGACAAGCAGAAATAACATGATAACAAGAGACTGATTAGAGCTCGTGTGAGAGAACTGATGGAAGGTGTGGAAGGTATGGAACCTTTTTAAGTACGTTCTTCTCATTTGCCGAAATATCTCTATCGGAAAAGTAGAATCGTGCAGATTTTTACGAATGGATAGCGAAGTATCCGATGCCGAAAAGAAAAGGATTAATTTTTGTACGTAACGACTCTTGTAAGGCTTGGTCCTTTTGCTTGATAAGGCCACTCTCAACATTGCTCACAAGTAATGATACGCTTCATCGGTGAAAACGGATCAAACCCTTAATCCGCTTCCTTCATTTATTTGGTTCACGAATGATTGAATATGACAACCTAAACCCATATGATTTCTTCCTCGTAATCAAGACAGTTTTTCTCTCCGTTCAAAGGGAGAAAAAAGAAGCGAAGAAAAGGAAAAAAAAAATTAAATAAATTTTTCAAGGAAAACGAGACAGACAGAAAAAAAAAAAAAAAAAAAAAAAAAAAGAAGAGGGGGACGGATGAAATCCGTTGTGAACTCGAACAGTTGTTATCCATACAAAGTAACATGGATGGATGTGCCGCGAATCACTAAAAACCTAATACATTGAGAGGTTTGTTGCGAAAACGAACGGGATTTTTTTTCCCAGTTTTTCGGAAAGGCGAGACTTCGTTCCCCCCCCCCCCCCATAAAATAAGTTAAGGTCGATTTATAATGAACAATAGTCGAGTTTGAAATCGACTAAACCGCTATTTTCTTTCTGTCAAGACGCGGAAAAAGATTTCTTTAAAACAATGGAGATAAGGGTTTTTCGAAAAATCAGAACAAACATTTGTTAGAAAAGGGGATTTTACGTCCGGTTGACTGGGAACATGCTCTTCCTATTATTCCGTGAGAATGGACAACTACAAAAAGCCAAAGAAACATGCTGTCAACGGCAAGTTGACAGCTTCATTCCATGAATTAAATATCGCAAATTTAAATAATTTTTTTTTTTTTTTTGTTTTTTGTTTTTTGCTTTTGTGTTTTTCGAAGCTTTTCCGATCGAATGAAGGGTGATTTATAAAAATCGGACTCGCGGAAAAAAAAGGTAATATAAATCAAAAAAGGATAAAAGCAGCGATTTTATTTCGAAATAGCCGTCAAAAAGAGATTATTGAAGGGATTATAAAAACTTGCGTTTGATTTTGGTTTTTAATTAACAATCATAATTTTATGTAAATTTACATTTGAATTGTGCGTAATGTTCATAACCGGTTTTCCTATTTTTTGTTTTGTTTGTTTTTTTTTCCTTTCTCCCTCACACCCCCCCCCCCCCCCTCCCTTCCCTCGATGCAGTTATTATGTTATGTAGCATTTTTGTGAAAACGCATCGCGTCAAAAACCGCGGATGTTTGATTTGTTGAATACTAATGCACTCGGTTTTGATTCGTTTCTGCGGTGTGCATCATGTGGATTAACACGACTCGCCGTGCCTTCTTTATATCAACGACTAGCGCCCTACACAAATGTTTTGTGTATGTGCAGTAGGGTGAGTCGAAAAACGCGAATTTTTGAATTTGAAAGCGCCTGATATGAGAATCGTTGCCTTATTATAATGCTATTAACCCTAATTTTTTTCAGATTTTATAAACGACATCTTAAGGTGCCGCAATGACCTTGAAGATTGTGGTATATGAATATCCAACTTTGAATGTTGTCAAAACACAACCATCCTGTCCTTCCTTATTATGTGTATATCGCCTATGTTTTGAGTGATACTCAAAACATCGACCGTATAAAACAAGCATGATTCCTTAGGGTGCAAATTCACTATGAAATGTTGGACAAACATGTTGTCCCAACATGTTTGACAAGCGAACGAATCGACTATTGCAGAACTTACTCCTAGGATAAAAGTAGTGTGGAATGTTGGTCCAACAAATTAGTACAACAAGATGGTACAACATGTTGGTCCAACATTCCATAGTGACTTTGCACCCTTAGGAAATCGCCTTATGTCGTTAGGATTCTGGTCCAGTAAGACGTTGGTCTTATTGTAACCCATTTCACCTTCATTTTGATTCCCTTTTTTTTCTCTACACTGTTACGGTCCTCCCAAGATTTTGAAAAGCCCAGATAATAGCAAGCAATAAGAATTTTTTTTTTTTGCTCAAAAAAGTATTGCTTCCTATCGGAATTTTCCGTTGATTACGATACCTCAAGATGTCGTTTAAAAAATCAGAAAAAAATTAATGTTAATAGTTTTATGATAAGACATCGATTGCCATAACAGGCGTTTTCAAATTCAAAAATTTGCGTTTTTCGACCCACCCTAATGTGCAGCTTACTAATTATGCAACATCAAGGAGATTAAGAGATATTACAGGAAGTAAGGGGTTATTTTTTGACATTGTTTTCGTTCAGGGTCTCTCCTGTCGAATTTTTTTTTTTTTTTTCACCAGCAGATCATAGATCTGACCTTGCATGACCTTGCTCAAGTGACTACCGACCTTGCTCAAACACCCTTGAAACGTTATGGACCTAATTTTTTTTACTGTTGTACTGGTAGTGATCACTTAAATACAAGCCTAAAAAAATCTCCAATATATATACGACAAAATGAAGAAAACACAATAGAAAAAAACACAAAATCCACTTGAAAACATTATAATTTTTCATCACAATACATTTATTCTATTTTATTTATACTGCAATACGTTTATTGCACAAAATTCCGATTCGTTTAACTTTTCCTTATACGCTCTTAGAATTTCAGTATTTCATCAATTTACTTTAAATTGCATTACGTTTCATTAAATTTTGTACAGTACGAACTCGACACGGAAACTCTGAAATATTTCCACATCTTACTATAATAAAATATATCGCTCGCGTTATTTCCCTTTTCACAGCTGTTTTATTAACTCAAAAAAGAAAAAAAAAAACTTTTACCCAACTTTTTTATCTTTTTTTTTTTCAGATAATTTATTAGCGACTGCTTCAATCTTTGAAACATTTTCAACGGAAGCAACAGCAAAAGAAAAGCCGGCTACATAATGATGCAGGTACTGTAGCTAATGATTCGATACGGGTCGGGTGAAAATCTTTTGATGAAAACCGATTTTCGCAACTGGGGTGGTTTTACCAAATTTCTCCAGATCCTTGATTATAACATTCAGTTCCGGATGTGTTTCCCCGAAAAGTTTCTTCCCGAGTTCGATACTGCCCGATTCTAAGATGTTGATGCATGCCGTCGTGGAAAAGGGCTCTACGACTAAAAGTTTGGTGTTTCCTCCCGGAAGTCCACCTTTTATGTTAGGCGGAGGGAGTGAGGGGGGGGGGACAACGGAATCGAGTTCGTCGTCACAAAGCCGAGAAGGGGCTTGTGTTGAAGGAATAGAAAAGCATTACGGAAATTATGTCGAAAGCTCTAAAATGTCGTTCAAGTATTCATATATTCATGGTGAGACTACACAAGTAAGCAAAACTAGTCAACTTCATCATTAACAGATTTGCTTCATTCATGAGGGTAGAAGCATAACTAAAGACGGGGAGGAATTAAAAAAGATGTGAGTTTTTTGTCCTCAAAAGAATCTCTTTTTTTGAGAACTTTAATTCAAAGGAAATGGGTCTTTTCTTTTTGAAAAAAAAAAAAAAAAAGTTGGTTACATAAAATAGGATGGGAAGTCCCTCCAGGGTTTTTGACGTATTTGACTTAAGACGAATTGTTCCGTGAAAGAACTCGGGGGTTACTTCTAATTCAGCTTTTAAACTAGTCTCGGAGAGTCCTTGACCCCGTTCGCTTTTCCTTCCGTTTATTTAATGTCCCGGTAAATTCTTTTTTTTTACACGCCTTTCTTTTCTGCTTCAGAGATAGATTTTTTTTTTTTAAAGCAAGATTTATTTTATTGTTTTTTGAATAAATCAATATTTTAAGTAACAGGGCGACTCCGAGGTTAAAACGAGGTCAGACTTTACGTCTTTACCATCTGCCTTTGGAAAAAAAGAGCGGGTTTTTTAGTTCTTAAGAAGTTTTTTCGAGCTTCTTACTTTTTTTTCGTATAGATCTGCGACTGAGAATAGAATTGGACTAACTCAAAGATTGGACTTCCTTAAAAATCGAACCCATTTCCCCTCGTTTTGCTATTTCAGTGTCAGACGTAACTTTGACTTACTTCGATTACGATAATGCCATCTCCTTCGTAATATACGAAACGTCTTTCCTAACAAGAAAATCTTTTTTAACAAAATTCCCGGACGAATATCTAGGAACATATCTAGGCGAATGTTTTCAGAAAATATTTATAAAAGTTTTGTTATTACATCAGGGAGGATTCCCATCGGACTTGTGAAATCTCACGGCGAAGTCTTACCATTTCCTTCCGATGTTTCGCTTGTTATTTTTAGACTCTGCACTAATATAAATTGACAATTTTCCCCTTCAGATTTTTTTCAAAAAAATGGTACCTCCAAACACCAGGAATTGCGATATATTCCAGGTTTTTTTTTTTTCCTTCTGAGAATATCTCCTTCATCCGCCTGATCTTCCAGGAAGGCGGACTCGTGCCACAAGATCCCCTCGTCTTTTGAAAATGAATCTCTCTGTCTGACGAAGGTTCAAGTAATTTTCGGTCACTTATTTTTCCATCATCCTGTAACCCAAACCCTGTTTTTCCGCCTTTTTCAAATTAATTCTATTAAGTTGGGATCAGAGTGAAACAGTAATAGCCTCAACTCCGTGAATCCGTATTTTTTTTTTTTTTTTTTTTAAATTCGATGTATTAAATATTTTATGTGTGTTCCATATGCAGTATATTTTTTTATCGTGTCATTCGGTTGTATGTGGAGCAGTTTCGCATCATAAAACGGAATATTTTTCTATCCGTCAATCTTGTCTCAACAAGGTCTTCCTGTTTCAAATATCAAAAACTAATTTTTTTACGACTTAGTTTCAATACAAATCATCAGAGTCTTTATGTCTCTTTTATCGTTTCGGATTAGCTTATTTCCTCCTCTCGCCATTAATCCCGTTTAATTCAAGGGACCGATTAAAAGGATTCAACTCCTAACGTTAAAAAATAGTGACGGGGGTTAACAAAGCGGAACAAGACACGCATTTGGCTTCTAAAAAAAATACGAGGTTGCATTCGGTTTAATCCACATAGGCTAAAAAATAATAACCTTCCTTCCCTTAAAAAAAAAATCTGGACCAAGAACGAAAAAAATAGAGATAAAATTTTTTTTAAAAATATAAATATTTTCGCTTTTAACTTGGTTGAGATTAAAGAAAATCCAAGGGAACCGGTATTTACAACCCTCCCATGCAGACCTTAACACTTTTAATTTTAAACCATTGAAAATATCTGATTTAAGAACATTACGGAGATTACAGTCTGCATCTGAAAAAGGCTTTTTTTTTTTTTTTTTTTTTTTTTTCTCTACCTGGGAGGTGAAATAAACCCCCGTTGATCTTTATTCGATTTCGTTTTTCCTCCGGATGGACGGGAAGCCGGTTGACACGGAAAAGCCGATTCCACGGGTTTTATTATCTCTCGTGCAACGGGATAAACAAGAGCGTGTCAATGTCGATTTGCTTGGAGTCCTTTTTCCCGAGTAAATTGTCAGTCTGAGAGTTAAACTTTCGGAAGGAGGGGGGAAAGGTATGGGAAAAACAAATGACGAGATGAAATCTCAAAGGTCTTTCCAACTGATTCCTGTTTACGACAAAGAGTAAATCTAAAAAAAAAAAAAAAGAGGAAATGGCATTTTCCAAGTCGAAAATGCTTTACTTATCGTAAATGAGGGCGAGAGGTCTTGGAAAAAAGAAAAGGGAAAAAAAATTTTTTTTTTCCTCTTTTTTTGTAATTAAATCCTATTTACTGTTGAATTAATTTTTTGCAAAAAAAAGAAAGAAAAAAGGAAGCAAGAGATTTTTAATTATAAAATATTCAGATATTGCGACGTTTTTCGCATGAGTACCAGTCAATGTAAACATAATATTATTAAATAATTTTCATTCCTAAAAGATTTTTTTTTTTTCTAAGAATTAATTATAGCTTTTTTTTTATTGATCGTCTTAGAGCGAAAAAAAGGAAGAAAAGCCGACTAAGAAAAAGAAGGAATGATAGGATTGGGGATAAACTTTAATAAAGATAGAGGACGTGGAAAAAAAAAGGTTTAAAAAAAAGGACGGGGAGCTGACAATGAATTTATCACACGGTATAATAAAGTTAAATTTTGAATGAAATTTCTTACAAGGAAAATCTTGACCGTGCGAGTTTCAATACGGGGAAAATTTTATATATAAAACGGATATGAATCCTACTTTTTTTAATATAATTTTTCAGCGCGTTAAAAAAAAAAAAAAGAAACAAGATTACGACACGGGAAGCTTGCTCTTGATATTTCCGACGCTTTTGGAAAATCACGAAGCTTTTTGAATTTTTTTTTTCTTTTTCACGTTTGAATTATATTTTGTTGAATTACATTTAATTATATTTACACCGAGGGATCTTTTTCAAAGGATTTAATATAGCGATTTAAATGTATGTATCGTGATTTGAATACTGATTTGTTAATACATTCAAAAGGGCGAAGTATATATTAAAAATTAATGCAAAAAAAAAAAATTGTTAGAAAATTCTTTTTTATGAGATTTTCACTGAAATTTTTTAATTTGAAGACATCAGTGGAAAAAGGAGACCGTTCAGGTTCCAACGAAAAACTGTAGTCAATAAATGAAAATCGAAAGAGGATCTAACATTTTCCTACTGCTTATTTACAAACAGTACATAGAAAATTCTATCGGAATCAAAATGGCTTCCCCAAAAAAAAACAATAGAAAATAGCCTGTTGTCTGAATTTTTTTTCGAGAGGTCCAACGGTCTCCTTTTTCCACTGATGTCTTCATTTATTTCGTTTTGTCCATCCGGCATATCATTTAATTTCATTCCAATTCATTGAAAGTATATCGCTGCTAAAGATGAATAACGTTTTGGCTCAAGGTGTTTTCGGGGTTACTGATTTCAAATTCGAGGTCCAAACGGTGAAGATCAATACGGTCTGCTTAATTTAATTTGTTGCTATGCTTTGACATCCCACACAAGAGGTGGATTTTACATGGAAATATAAGAGTGGATATTTTGACGGTACCCGTAAGATTCTTCGTAGAAATTAAATAGAAAAATTCTTATTCACTCATAATATTTCCACTCGAGCTTGTTGTCTAGGATGAAGTTAAGAAGTAGCAGCCCGCATGAGGTGTGTTGATATGCATAAATAGAATCAAGTGAAATGTTTTAAGTTGTGAAGATCCTTAAATGCAGATGGTCCCGGGGCGGGGGGGAGGGACTAGAGAGTTTTCAGGCAAATCCGTGACTAATGTAGCGATTGGTCTAGATCATTCGGATGTACTCGCATCAGTCCCTTATGTTGTACGCCATAGTATGCACTCGATCGGAAAAATTACATATTATCGCCTTCTACTAAAATGAAAAAATAAATATTCAGAAAAGAAAGGAAGAAAACTGAAAGAAGAATTTACCACAAAAAGCTTCAATCGAACTTAATAACTCCTTCCAAGAAAAACCAAAAAAAAAAAAAAAAAATCCTGACAACAATTCAATCAAAACTTTCCCTCGGTGTTTCTTTAAAACCAAAATATTAATTATAAAACCGTTCAGCTAAGCTTCGTCATTAAAAACAAGGACGGACTTTTCAGAAAAAATGATCCAACTTCGACGATCTTCCTTTCCCAGATTTTCGATAAAAAAAAAAAAAAACAAAGATTGAGTTTTTGAGACTGACGGTCGCTTTCGACTGACTTTGAAAACGACGTGACCAAACTTTTTTTGCTCCAGCCGTTTTTTTTTTTTATCTCTGTGTCGCATCCTTAAACCGGTAAACTGGAATATTTAGTTGGAATCAACTTTTCCATCCCTCCCTCTCAAACTTTTTTATAACTGTTTTCTTAATACAGTCGCGAAAAGTTAACTTTTTCCCTTCATCTTCTCTCCTCTCTCCCGAGAAAAAAAGAAGGAATGAATCGTTTTAACGTCGCGACAGCAAAATTTTCAATCGGCCCCGTAAACTTTGTAATTTTACATTTGTTGTTTTATAAAATTAATGTTTTCGCATAAAAAGAGCTTCGGCTTTAAAAGCATTTGAAAAATATTTTTCCTTCTCGACGTCGTCGTCGTTGTTGTCGTCTCTCTTGTTGTGTTATTTAGGGGTTTTTCAAGGAGGGAAAAGCCTCTTGAAATATGAAGTCGAAATAGGTTCGGTATCCCGTTTTAAAGACTCCTCGGAATTTTTACTAAGTAATTATTCCTTGTAGTGACACAAGCTATTATTCTTCATTCCAATTAAAACCTCCGGAACCCGTCACTTCATCTTGTTTTAGCTTTCGTCCCCGCAAAAGGGCCCTGGAAAATATGAAATGAAGCCCCCGCGAGACGGGAACACAGGAACAAAAGGGGGGAAGGGAAGGGGAAAGAGGGTAATTATTAAAAACTCTGCAGTTCTGATTCTGTCACTTAACGTCGAGGGTTATTTTTCACAAAACGAATGCTAAAACCGGAATGTCACCGGTTTAAGATTAAATTTATGGCCTACATTCGGTTTAGAGTTGTACATTTTGTCAGCTGTTGTTAAGCACTTCGGAGTTAAGTGGCCCGTTGGCACCGAATAAAAATTTTTCCCGTCGAAGCAACAAAAAAGAAAAACACAATTCCCGAAATCTCCGATCGACCTTACCCCCGCCCCCCCCCCCACCTCCCCTTCCTTTCCCCGGCCATTTTTTCCGAAAAAAATAGTTGCAATCGTTTGTCAAGACGAAGCGGAAAATAAATATTTAGGAAAAGCCAAAGAACAATAAAAAAAACATTTCGGCATGAATTATTTATATTAACGTCCACCGGGAAGTCATGCGCAGTTGTTCCCTTGGTTTTTAATTCTTGTAATTTTTTTTTGTGTCAAACGTATGTTTTGATACTCCCGGAAAAAGTTTAACGAATGATGAATGCCTTTTTTCGAGAACAAAACTCGAAATCCTGCGGTGATCATTTTTCTTTTTTTTTTTAAGTTTTTTTCGAACGCGAAAAAAACTTAATCTTCCCAAGTTTAAAATTTTTCCGTCCCCTGCTTTGCCCCCCCTCCCCCAACAACAAGTTAACGTGCATCATATTAGTTGCTTCTTATGGGAAACTTTACTGTTAAAAAGTAAAATTGCGAAACTGATATTTATTCAAGAATTTCATAACTTTGGAATCATTTTCCGAAGATTAAATAAACATTTTGGTTGGATGTTTCCTTCCCCTTCTTCTTCTATTTTTTTTTCTTCTTAAATGTATTTTTCCCTTGGTGTAGCGAATTTTTGATTTATATGCGCGAAAAAGGCTGTAACGTGACGTAAGCTGTCTTTCTACTCCTTGAAAAAAGGTTTTACGTTTACAAGTTTTCATTTTCTAACCAAGACTTATTTGAATTTTTTTTTTTTTTTTGTTGAACCGCGTTATAGGTAGACGGTTCGGTCGGTGAAAGCAGCACGAGGACACAGGGCACACATGCCACGTATGTACAGAACCCCAAAGGCGTTAGAGGGGGAACTTGTCAACATGCATTGTGTTAGGCAACTAGTAGTGTCAATCATCGGCTAGCCACGGCCAAATAAAAAAATTCCAATTTGAAAATTTCCTCTCTCTTGCTCGACCAAAATGCCCCGTTTCATTTTAGCTCCGTTACTTGCTATATCCCAGTACTTGAATCCTTCGTCCCCAAATTTAACGCCAGCCCTTCTGTGGAACATTAGTAAAAATTTAACTTCAGGACCTTTTTTTCTGAAACACAACCAGTTTTTTTTTTTTTTTTTATTCGATAATACCATCGATCCGTTCGGTCACTGTGACCCTTTTTTCCCTTCATGTACAAAAAAACAATCAAGAATACATTCCTCTTTACTATTTCGGTGATCGATGATAAAAAAAAAAAAGGTTGTCAGGATTGAAAAGTATATACCGTAAACTGGGGTGAGATTGACCTGCGGGGCGAGATTGACCGGCCTAAAAAAAGGTAGTTCTGGCTGAATTTTTTAAAATCTGATTGTTAGAGGGGAAAGAAAGGGAAATCCTCTTGTAATTTTATTTAAGAAAACATAATTTAACCGTGGTTACTAACTTTTTCTAGGCCGGTCAATCTCGCCCCAGTTTACGGTACGTATTTCACCAGAAGGTAACCTTTACCTTTTTATTTATTTTTTGCTACCACTTTTTGTTTACGTACCGATTTAGCTAAACTTTTCTCGGAAAAGGTATAGGAAAAATCGTTTTTATTGTTTTGAAAACAATTTTATTTCGCGAAATAGGAAAAAAAAGCAGAGCTTTTCAAAAACAAAAGAAATCTCCGCTTTTGTGATAAAAACGTAATGCGAGGTATAGCAACGGACATCAAAATTAAAATATTTCCAATAAAGTTTCAACTTTAATCGAGTTAAGCTTTTCATGTCTTTTAAATATTTTATTTTCCCCGATATCAGATTTTCAGCTTCAATTTTTAGAGTAAGAGATAAAAAAATGCCTATTGTTTTTCTCTCCAGGATTTTTCGTTTTCCAATCCATTTTTTTTTTCTTTTTTTGGAAGCTTATGACGTTTTTTTTAGAGGACATTCCAGATTTTTTTTCGTTTGTGGAGTTTTGAGGTTTTGTGGTAAACATTTGAAGGGAATGAAAAAATTCATTTTTTTTATTTCTGATTTTTTTTTTTTTTGAGAGAGAAATCAGAAATGCGATCCTTGGATTACGGCAAACGATGTTGTTCTCGTCTAAAATTAGTAGTTTTCATACTAATTTGAGACTGGTTACGACCCGGTCGTAAGCTCCAGTCTCGACGTTCAAACGTTACCGACGCACCTGATACGGAAAGTATTTTTCATCACGAATCAAAGGAAAAGCTAAAAATTTTTAAAAACTCACTAGGGAGGAAAATTTCACTTTCCGCCTATGGGTAATGAAAAATTCATTTCTTAGCTGCGGATTGAAAGGAAAAGATCGGAGAAAGAAGTCCATTCAAGTGTTACGTAATAATTTTGATGAGTAAATGGGTTCATGGGAATGCTTGTTTTTGCTCATATAGGGAAAGAGGAGGTTGGTAAATCCTTAAGTACGATCGAATCCATCTTTCTAGTTAAAACCTATATTTAACTTATAGAAAATGCAAAGAAAGTTAAGGAGGTTCGACTAAGAGCAAAATTAAATGGTTTGAAGGGACGTTTAGGGCTGAAATCTTAAGCAATAAAGAGGAAGGAGGTTTTCACAACACTTATTTTTACTGACAAGGGAAAAGGGGCCAAAAACGACGTAAATGAAATTTATGTGATGCTTGAACAACCTAATACGAAATAATCCTATCCTTGAATGGCTTTTTGACGAAAAAATGCTCGGTTCAAAAAAGCGCAAGCAAAGGACGCAAACTTAAATGTTTCAATTATTAGAAAAATACCTGGTAAAATAAATTACAGGATTGAGAAAGTAAATAAACTTGAATCATTTTATAAACCAAATATTGTGATTTCTGCTGCGACCCGAAGCAACCGACTTAAAATTCTGTCCCAAGTCACTAAGCGTTTTAATACCCCAAAGAACCTTTCCTAGGGGCAAAAATGCCGATAGAATAATTTTATGAATTTTTTTACAGTCCTGAAATTAATCAGGAAACTAGATGAATGTTAAAATTTTCTACTTTCCGTTTCTGTACGCACTATTTAGGAATGTAGCTACTTGCCTAGTTTCCGGATTTCATTACTTACCTACGACATATACTTAAGCTCGCTGAGGACGTGAAGGTAAGACGTAGCACGTACGAGACAGCAGCCTGCCTCGGAGGCGACTGCGCTCCACTAACAAAAATCCGGAATTCATTTTCCAAAAAAAAAGCAAAGCCATCAGATTATTTTTCCACATTTTTCCGTGTTGGAAGGTGCGAAAAAAAGCGAGAAGAATTCTCGTTTTTATCATTAATATTATGATATAAAATTCCGCAAGGGAAAGAATTTTTTCGAAATTCCTCAGTTCAATTTCCCACGCTGAACACCACATTTTGACGCATTCATTAAAAACATACATCATTCCTCGCAGTCGGATAACAATTCCAAAAATATTTCCAAATCTCTGCAAGGTCGGCCCGGTTTTCCCGTAAAACGCTCTTGTGTCAAGTTCAATGTCACCGGATTAAAGCTTTGCCAACTGATGCTTTTTTCGTACGCCCCAATCTAAAAAAGATACAAAAGTGTCATTTCCCGATGGAAATTTTATTTAAAAAAAAAAAATTTTCAGCGGGTACTTTTTTTGTTATTTTGTAATTCACACCTGCGAAAGGAATCTTTTTTCCCGATATTTTATGAAACTTATGGTGGAGGGGGGTTCGAGACGCCGAGATTTTATCTCCAATTCCCAACGTTCATGCGATTTATGTCATACTATTTCTTATTTCCGATTTGGAAAATTGTCTCCACCTTAAAAAAACGATGTCGGTAAAGATTTTAAAGAAAAATTTTCTTAAACGCAATCATTGAGAACCACCAAGCACGAACTCGATTGGGCCGGATCGTATTAAAAAAGGAAGTTTTCTTTTTTCGAATAACGAAAATTTTCTTATTGTCGCTCTCTTTTGTTTTCTGCTTCCGATTTTTTTTATTGCTTTTCGATGCAGATGTCTGTAAATTAAATTGCGGATCTGAAGCGAGGTTAAAAAAAAAACTTATTTACGAAAATCGTAATTCGGGTCGATTACTCCTGCGAAGCCCATTAAACGGGAAGTCGGTGCAAGGAAGCAAAGAGCTTTAAGCTTTTCCACACTGTGTCACACTAAATAACATTTAAATTCTATTTCCCTAGAACGAACTGTATTCCTTTTCATGAAATTTTCATTCACCTTACCCTATAAAAACAATGTAATCTTGGAAAACGAATAATTCGAAGCTCTCTCTCTTCCCTTCTTTTCAACCATCACGCAATGCTGAATCTGAATACAAATTTCCGCAAGACGAACGACTTTTTACTTTTATAAAGCCAGGAAGGAAGACGTTTTCTTAGGTTGCGAAAGGAAGGAAAAGAAAAGAAGGAAAAAAAAAAAAGAAAATCGTGCAAGTGCTCTGTATATACACGTCATCGGGACAAAGCCTACTTATGCAATTTTCGATGATGCTCGCACAAAAAAAAAGGAGAGAAAAAAAAGGTAGCAATGCAGTAACTTCACGAGAAAAAAAAAAGAGAAGACGAGGGAAAAAAACCCAGAGGGGTCTCTTATATAAAAGGATTCTACCAAACTGGAGTGGTATTAGATTATCCGAAATTCTTTTCTGAATCGATCCCATGTTTCAAATGCGGTAAGCTATTATTATCAGCGCCTTGTCAGACTTTCGACCTTTTTTCTCCTTCTCTTAAAAAAGAAAAAAAAACCTGCTCCTAACCAATACTTAAATCGTAATACGTTGTATTCGTTTGTATTGAGTTAGCCGTTGAAACGCTGGTGATGTACGTTTGGTAAAAAGCTTCAATTTGATTTTATATAAAACAACCTTTTTTTTTATCTTTTCCAATTCCCGAAGAAACGTGTGGAAGGATTTTTAGATAAACTTTTTTTTAAAAAAAAGCGAATAAAATATTACCAAATTACAGGATTCTAAGTCTGTAATAAGAATTTACTAGTATAGGAGACGCATCTTCGCAAAAGAGGTTTAGCTTCAGTTTCGTTTACGTTTTCTGAAACTTGATCTTTTTTTATGGAGTGTTTATAAATTTCCGTGCCCGAACGAATTCTAATGAAATCCTCAAAAGGAGTATTTCATGGCGACCAGGAAAGGTGAGTTGTGGTATATTGAATCAGAGCTTATTGGTCCGTGTGGGTGTACCTCAGAATTCTCTAGACCCGGGGAATGAAATGAAACGCACCGAGCCTTCCATTGTTTTTTCTTGTTTTATTAGCAGGACCGAAGAAAACATCGACTTGACTTATACTTGTTTGCAAACTTGAATCTGTTCTCGGGCTGCCGGATTTGCACCAGTCATAGCTTTAAGGAACCTTGAATTCGAGTTTCAGCCTTAAGGCCGTTCGGGTATCATGTCAGCATAATTTTTCCAATTTTTGATCCCTTCTCCATCGGCAAATGCCGTTAGCATTTTTCGGTCTCCTTTCTCGCCTGAAATCCGCCGTAAGGCCTATCGATTTATCGGAATGCTGTTCAGAGGTTGGTAAACATCAGGCTGAAAAATATTCCTAAAATAAACAAAAGTTCCTTTTGAGGAAAACTTTCGTTAAAAAACAACCTCGATAATGATTTTCTTGGAAGAAGTTTATAAAATCTCTTGATTCCGGTTCATTGGCGACAAAGGAAAGTAGGAATGGATAATTTCCGATAATCGACAGTAAACTCAAGAAGAAAGATAAAGTCGTAGAGAGGGCAAAGTTTATCTCAACACCTGCGGCACAAATGTCTAATTGGCCCTCTGTCTGAAAGGAATCGCTTTCTCATTCTTCTCTTCTTTTTTTTTCCACTTTGCCCCCAGCAGATTCTTGCAGTTTTATTTATTTATTTTTTTTTTTTTTGCGATTTACTTTTTACGTGTCCGATACAGAAAGAATGACGGGAAGATCTCTGCCTTTGGGCGAGGAAAACGACCCCCGAATTTAAAGGAAGAAAAAAGGGGAAAAAATATGGGAAGAAGAGAAAAAGAGACTTGGTCAGCAGTCCGCACATAACTTGCACAACTCTTAAAATTATTACTTTCAAAGGAAGGTAAACTTTCTAAATAATTCTCTTGTGAGTTGCCACTGCTTTTATTTGGTTCAGTCATCCTCCTTTTCCCTTCTATTTTGTTATTTTAATCTCCATTTTCCTTTTCTTCTTATCTCGTCTTTTTTTTTTTTACCACTCTCAGTAATGGAATAAAACTTAACGTCTTCATAAAAATGTTAGTTTTGTTCAATTCCTTTGGGGTAAGGAAGTCGGACTATAAGTTTTTCCAGTTGCGTGAGATAGTAAAAAAATGTAAATGCTAAGATTAGACTTTCATAAAACTTTCTAATTGCTGTCCTAATTTTTTTTAAATATAAAAGGGGTCGCGTTTTGTTAAAAGAAAGCAGTTTAACACCCGACGTTAATCATAAAGTTTGTACTAATCTGTTAATCGTCTTTTTTTTTTTTTTTTTTTTTTTTTTTTCAGATGATAAGAAGATAAAATGGCGATTTGGGTGTGCACTGGAGCGGTTTTGATCTTTTTGTCCGTTTTCCCGGGAGCCGAACGAGTTTGGGGTCAGCGTGCGCCATGTTACCAGTGCGAGGATTATAAAGAAAATCATCCTCAGACGAGTCCTTATCAGCAGGTAAAAGAACCGTTGCCTTTCCGCCGAAAAATAGGGAGGCAGCGCCTCCGGTTAGATTAAGCGATGTTATATGCATGCTCAACCCTTGATTACCTACTGTTAATCAAGATGGAATTAAGTTTAAGGAACGTTTTCTAACCCAAGAATCCCTTGTTGTATCGCAACAAGAATAACAAGAGCTTAATTATCCGATGTTTTCAAGGTCGCTGAATCGTTAAATTCAAATACGGTCGGTAAACCGTGGAATCTAGGAAATCTTGTTGAGTTGTTTACGGAAATAATTCATTGCTGAAGCACACGGTAATAATTCATCGGAAATGCAAATTCGTGATATCTGGCAGTTTATGCTTACCTCTTGTGTATATGAAAGCTCGGGGCTGAAGGGGGTTACAACTTTTCACATTCCAAAAACTCTCTCTGCTGCTCTTCGGTCAAAATAAATAATAATCCAGTCACGGCCTATAGTTACAAATATTTTTCCTCGAAAAATAAATCATAAAAACCTGTCAAGAAAGATGTTCCTAAATGTATTTCTTCATTTCCTTTTATGTTATTAATTCCGCATCCGGAAACGGGAGCTTCAAAAAAGTTTTTTCGGCCGTTTTACCCGTCAGGAATATTTTCCTTTTATTATTTGTGAAGGAAAAAAAAAGCAAACAAATCCTTCTTCTCTCTTTAGGAAGAAAATTGTTAATTAACAAAATTCGTAATAAACTCGCAGTTAAAAAAAGAGAGCAAGAGATTGTAATCTGAATGAAAATATTACCGACACTTGATTTTCTGCGGTTGACAACTCCGAGACGATGTCTGGAGATGTTCATTTTTGTACATCATTAAAATCTAATCTCCGAAAGTTTCCTTTTTTTTTCCTCGTTTTTTTCTGTTAGTTTAGTTTTTGTTGCTCCTTTCGTTTCCAGTGAGAAAAAAGCGGAATGTTCAGGCCGGAGGGATACATTTCACGCTCTATCTCCTTCTAATACCTTTTTCCTTGAGTACAAATAGATAGGTACACCATGAAAGTAGTGAGTATTTTTTCCCCGACACCATAAATTCTCGATATTCGAGATTGATTTAACAATAGCAATTTAGAGACCAATACGAAAGTTAATTTTTTGGAGGGAAAAAACTTGAGAAAGAAAACCCGAAAATCCCGAAGAAAGTCAAATCGCGAACAAATCATGCATTACGCCATGACAAATATTTGACAACGGTTTTTAAAAAATATCGAGAAAAAATCATACCTCGAGTGGGACTCGAACCCACGAAGGCCCTGGACACGCCTTGAAGTCCTATACACGGACAGCGCTCTAACCAACTGAGCTATCGAGGCTTACACTCGAGCATATGAATTCTTCTCGATATGACTTATTTATGAAAGCTTTGGCTTATGCCCCGCGATTTTTAATCCTGGGTTAGCGTACTCGGTCACCTAAAAGGTACGGTCTTAGCAAAAAATGTAATCGGAAAAAGAGTATAAAATTTCTCTTCAAAAAGTATACTTCGACTTAACTTTCCACCCTTCTAATAAGTCATATCGAGAAGAATTCATATGCTCGAGTGTAAGCCTCGATAGCTCAGTTGGTTAGAGCGCTGTCCGCGTATAGGACTTCAAGGGCCAGGGCCTTCGTGGGTTCGAGTCCCACTCGAGGTATGATTTTTTCTCGATATTTTTTAAAAACCGTTGTCAAATATTTGTCATGGCGTAATGCATGATTTGTTCGCGATTTGACTTTCTTCGGGATTTTCGGGTTTTCTTTCTCAAGTTTTTTCCCTCCAAAAAATTAACTTTCGTATTGGTCTCTAAATTGCTATTGTTAATTTAATTCAGGCCATTGTCCCCTCTTAATTATGTATAATTCGAGATTGACTTCCATAAGAGACTTAAGCTGGCTCATCATTGGTTTGGCGATTGTCCCCTTCGAGCGACGGCCTTTAGCATTTCCTACAACCAACAACTTTTCCATCGGTCAAAGAAACCTTGTAATATATCATTCTGCATTAATTATTTATTTTGAGTTAAAATAAACATGAAGTCGTCGATGAAATATACAATGAAGAGAAAACCCATCAAAGTAATGAATATAAGAGACCTTTTACGTTTTTTGGTCGTATTTTGGCAAAAAGAAAAATTTGCATCAGCAAACTTCCTCAAAGTTCGATTGGCCTTTGACTTAATCAGAGTAAGACTCTTAATGGACAATCGCTATCTGAACCTTCAATAAAGGTTCGTTCGTTGTTAAGTCACGGTGTTCCGGAAACGAGTCTTATGTCATAAAATTGACGCTCAAATTTTACTTCCCTGTCTTGTTAGGAGTCGTTAGTAGATCCAGAAACCGTTAAAACCAAAATCCGAACTGCTCGGTTTCGCGAGATATCGTTAAAAATAGCACAGTGGGGCATCAGGAGTTACGCGCGGGTTACTCGCCATAAGTTAAAAATAGGCGGAACCGCAACTTGTAAAAATTGATTTAATCGGTTAAGTCACACTTTACGTTATTTATTTATTTTTTTTAATTTTTGGACATTCCAATAAAGTGAGGTACAGTCGATCGGATTTCGGAAATCCTGTTAAGTCTCACTTAACTTTATTCGTTTTTTTTTTATTTTTGGACATTCCAATAAAGTGAGGTGATGTGGATTTAAAACTGGATAAAAACGATTTTTTCTTTTTTTTTTCATGAAAATATAATGATCCGAAATCTACTAAGTTGTGAACCGAAATGTATAAAATATTACAAGACTTTAATTTATAATATTATATAAGGCGATAGGTTTTTCGCATAAAAAAGATTTCAATTTTCAAAACTCTTCCCTTTTTTTCTCCGTTTTCCCACGTTTTTCTCAAGTTTTTAATTTTAATGGAAAACATAACATACGATGCTACCCCACAGAATCTCAGGAGATAAAAGCTCTAATGCAAAAATTGCATTAAAACATGCATTTTTTTATAAATTCGCACATTTTCTACGATATTATAAATATTATTTCATCATTCATAGCTGGTAAATGAATTTTATCGTTCTTGGGTGGTTTTAAAAATCGCATGTTTTAATTATGCAATTTTTGTATTAGAGCTTTCACCTCCTGAGATTCTGTGGGGTAGCATTGCATGATTTATTTTCCCTTAAAATTAAAAACTTGAAAAAAACGTGGGAAAAAATTGATAAAAAAAAGGAAAATTTTTGAAAATAAAATCCTGTCATATTTTGTACATTTCGGTTGACAACTTAATAGAAGATTTCGGAACATCATATTTTCAAGAAAAAAAATCGTTCACTTCCTGATTTAAATCCACATCTGCTGTACCTCACTTCATTGGAATGTCCAAAAATTAAAAAATAAAAAAACGTAAAGTGGGACTTAACCGTTTAAATCAATTTTTACAAGTTGAGGTTCCGCCTATTGTTAACTTATGGCGAGTAACCCGCGCGTAACGCCTGGTACTCCACAGTGCTATTTTTAATGATATCTCGCGAAATCAAGCAGATCGGATTTTGGTTCAAACGGTTTCTGGATCTACTAATGACCCCTAACAAGACTGGGAAGGTATTTGAGCGTCAATTTTATGACGCCCACATAGACCTTTTCCATCTATAGGATGTCTATAAGATGTCTACATTTGAGAATGGATATCTAATAGATATCTAAAATTTTGCAATAGCTAGCTAATAGCCATCTATTAGCTAGCTATTTTTCGAAATGTCCTCGCTATTAGCCGGCTAATAACAGACTATTTTTTTAAGGCTATAAAAAGGCTATCGTACCGTAACCAGAACCTTCGCTCTGTTACACCGCTGTAGCTATGTTGCTTATGAAACATTTTTTTTATTTCTTTGTGACTTTTTTGGGAGTAGACTAGTTCAACTTACTGTTTTATGTAGGATTCGATATTACACTTACAGTATATATACTTGTAAGTCTAAAAATTTTACCATCTTCAGTATTTAAGCTCATAATTTTTGATGTTGTTGACGAGTCAAATAAATCGAAATTTTAAGTTTATAAGATTTAAAATTGTCTGAATTTAAAAAATTACAGAATTTTAAATAAGTGGCCAATGTATCAGTATAGTTCTTGAACTGATAACTTTTGATTTAAATGCTAGTTAATGAGTATAATAAATACATTAATTAATTAATTTTTAAAATTCTAAAAAAAATTTACTGAAATTAAAAATTAGATACATGTGAATGAATTAAATCACCTAATTTATTAAAACTACTCTCTCATTTTAAAAAATGATGAGATATCTTTTTTTAATTTTCTAAGTCCTAAAAATGCTTAATGTGCTTACAATTAAAAGTCGAACAGGCAGAAAATCGTGGATATCTCTAAAACGTCTATAGTATATCTAAGAGATACTAAAATAGATGTCCATTACATACCGTTATAGCCTTCTATTAGACATTTATAAGATATCTTTGGTATAGCTATTTTTTTAGCGATTCATAGATATCTCAAAGCTCAGAGGATCTATGTGGGATAAGATTCGCTTCCGGAACATCGTGAAGTCGGTACCAAAATTTGAGAGACTTTTATTGTGAGGATCCCACTTCTTGATTTTGAGCTGACAGCCTCTAAAGTTTGATGTGGCCCATCACTAGATGTTCGAAAAGAAGCAGTTACTCGTACCTTACTCGTTCAATGTACGATTAGCTCAGGAAAAAAAATATTGGTTTGGTTTAGTTTTTTATCCCTGAAAATTAATTGAACTGAATTATTTGAGGAAAGGAGAACTTTGTAGTGGACGTGCCTGTGGAAGAGGACTTTAAAAGTTCATTCTCGTTTTGGAATATTATTGACGTGTGTAATTAAAATTTTATGGTTTCCTCTTCATCCGAAAGTAAGAAGAAAGAACATAAACCGCTGTTCTCAATTTAACGTCACATACCGCCACACATTTTGATTCGAATTCTCAGAAAAATTCATTTCGAAAGCGTGATATTACGAATGTCGAACTTTGAATTGACGATCTTCTCGGAGCGGCACTTGTTCTCGAAGCTTTTTGTTTTAACCCTCCGATTTCCTTGTTTTCTCTTTATCAAAAGGTAAAATTCCTGGAAAAAAAGGTGTAATATAATCTCTCCTGGTTTTAAATAAAAAGTAAAAAAAGCGGATTTTTTTTTACGACCGCCCGCGTCTTTGTTTGGAAGTGAAGATAAACCGTTTGACCGGAAACGCTTCCTTGGAAGCTGTTATTCTCGAACTTCCGGTGACGGCCGAGTTTTGGGTCGCATTTCCGTTCACTCGACTCTCCTTGTTTTTGTTTTGAGATAACAAGATACTTCCATTTAGCGATTTCCCCCGCATCGATTTTCTACTGCTAGCCCTTTTTTTTCTCCCTCTCGATACATCCCGCTAATCCCGGAACGGGAAAGCAGATGTGTTAGATGGTTTTCTCTCGGGCTTGGAGATTTTCTTTAAAAACCCGTTAAAAACATTTTTAAAAGATTGAATATACGAGATTTTATTTGCCAAGTTTTTTTTCCCTCCTGACCCGGTTTGTTTATTAATTTTTTTTCCCTAAAGAAAATAATTCTAGGAAGTTAATTTATCACTTGATTCCTTATCGGGATGACTTTTTTTTCCTTCTTTAACTCCGCCAAACCTCTTAATTTTTTTTTTACTCCAGAATCTTTTTTTTTTTTTTTTTTTTTTTTTTTAAATTAAGTAATAATTTGTCGAGACATTTTCTTAAATTTTCTTTATAGCTTTCCCCCCTTCTTTATGTGCTTATGTATTTTTTTAAAAGAGTTTATGTGTATATTTCCCCTTGTTCTTTTTTTATGATTTGTTCTTTTTTATTTTTTATTTTTCTCTCTTTTTTTTTTGTTTTCTCAGGTTTCTTTCAGGTTTATTATATGCTTTTGAGCTCGTTTCGGGATTTTAATTTACTGCGTCCTTTTTATTATTATTATTATTTTTTTTTCCTTGACAAATAAATAAAGAAGCGGCTTTTCGCCGTTATTTAATAATAACTCGCGGAATAAAAAGAGTTGGTTAGTCTTTTGTTTCCGGTTCGGGAATTATCGTTTAAAGAATTCGCACAGCGACCGTTGATTTTCGTTGTTTTCTCTTTAAAATAAGTTTTAGTGAATTTGAATTGAAAATCGTTAATGATTCGAGGAAGCTTTTATTTCCTAATAGCAATCATGAATTTCAGCTTTATGTGTGGACCCATTTTTGTTAAGAAAAACATTTACTGAGGTTTATAAAAAATGTAGGTGACCTTTATTTTCGAATTTGTTGACTGCCCTCTCCTCAAATAGTACGATGCTATCAAAAAGCGATCCTTGAATTGTTTAAATTTTTTTTTCTACGGGAATGAGTGTTTGAAGGGGCTTAAGAATTCGAAATAGCTCATAAAAAGTTAAAAAATGAACTTTTTCTTGTTCTCAAAGGAACTTCGATTGTCGATCGAAACTTTTGCGTTGATGACGAACATGAAATCGCATTCATTATATTTTATTATTAGTTGGAGCTGGAAAACCGTAAACATGAGAAAGAAACAAACTTTATATTCATAACCTACGAAAAAAAAAAAAAAAAAATCTTTTCTTGACCCTCTTACGAGGTGTTTTGAACCATTAAGCTCCCCGTACAAAAAAGAGATGCATAAAATATGTAAATTTTTTGCAAAATAAATACAAAAAATATATATTAATTTTGTATAATTTATACAAAAATTTGGACCTACATAATTTATATATAATTTATGTATAATTTATGTATAATCATATATATAATTTATGTATAATTTATGTATAATTTATATATAATTATATGTATAATTTTTCGTTGAAAAAGTTTATGTTTCTTAGTTTCTTATACATAGTTTATGCATAATCATCCCCGAGGATAAAAAAAAAAATTTGTTAAAAAAGTTAAAGTTTTTTATACATAATTTATGTATAATCATATTGTAGGATAAAAAAATATAAGTTCTTTATACATAATTTATGCATTTTTTATGCATGTCCAATTTTTTGTATATTTTATGTATAATTTTTGTATAAATAATACAAGTTTTATGCATCCCTTTTTCGTACGGGTCCTTGAGGCAAGCTTTCCCATTGCCCAAAAAATTTGGAAAAAAATTCAAGTTCTTGCCATTTTCAAGAATTTCAAATATTTAAAGATATCCTTTTTCTCGGAAGCCAATCCAAAAGTTTTTAAGTCATCGTCAATTAAGTTGAAACTTGTAACTAGTCTTGCAATGAATCCCTCCGTTTTGTGCAATTTCAAAGAAAATTGTTTGTTTCGATTGGGGAATTTTATTCAAAAGAAAAACATTGCAGGAGTGTTTCCCTAGTAATTTAACAAGACGAGAATTCTTTTAATTTTCCATCTCTTCCTTTCCAATTAAATTGTTACAGACAAATGGAAAACGAGATGTTAATATTCATTTTTTGGGAAAAAAAAACAACGAGCAGAAAAAAATATATTAACGAAACAACTTCTCCAATTAAAATAAAATATTAATTTTTTTTGTTTTCCCTTAAATTATAATTATTTACGGTTTTGTTTTGTTTAATTTTTTTTTTTTTTTTTTTTTTATTATTCTCGAGCTAGTAATGAATTTTTTTTTATGCTGTTGGAAAACAAAAGAAAAGCGAAAAAGAACAACAATATTCGTTTTTCCTTTTTTGTACCTCGAGGTGATTCCGCTTTTTCAACCCTGACCGCGCTCTAACCGAAGTGTCGTCCGAAATGAAAAACAAAAAAAAACAAAAAAAAAAAAGATTTCTTTTTCCTTTTTGAGACGACTCAATGAGTTTAGAAACGAATTACCAAGAAGAAAACGTCAATAAAGGAAGGCCGGAAGCGGATCGACTGCGAGAACAACTTCCGGTAGCAGGAAATAACAAGGCAATGTGATCAATCGCTCCAAGTTTGTTTCTACCGTCCTTGTTTTCTTTTGTGGACGTCGGCTTTTTTCAAAAACGAAAAAAAAAAGGTTCTTTCTAATAAAGTTTTCAACCCCTTCTTTCCACCCGAGCTTCCGCCATTTATTTGTTTTTGAAAACCCCGTAACTTCCCTCTCGCAAGATAAAATATTTGTATTCGTTTTGTTTTTGAAAGGGAAGCATCGATTATATCGGTCGGATTTCGGCTGCGGTTTTTCACGTCTAATCAATCAAACCTGGGCTTTTTCCCCATTTTGAAATTTTTGTCAAAAAAGAGTAATTACTTCCGGTCCGGTTGAAAAGTGCCCGCAATGAAAAAAAAAAATTGGAAATTGCATAAATGAAAAGTGCACAGGAAAAAATGGAGGGATATATTCCGAATTCTGGTTTTCGACTCCCCCTTTCTCCCTCAAGCGGGGTCCAGCACATATGCATCATCTGTCATAACAACCGGATGAAAATTTCAACCGGGGGGAAACCCGTTTTTCGGTTTTACTACTAAACGGGAACCGTATGTCCTATGCATCGTCCTAATGACAGCAAGACTGCGAAATCGTTAACAGCTGCAGTGGACGTTTTTGAGAGGATGCGGGTCACCTATAACCACTTGAATTATTTGTATACCCTTTTGTTTTTTTTACCGTCAAACTGGGCGACTTCATACAGTAGGAATAGTAAAATTCCATACTGGAATAAATTGTATTGCATCGAAAGGTTTTACGTAAGCGCCCATGTCTATCCTGTAGTGTTTTTCACACAACGCATGCGAAGCTATAAATCAGAAGCCTCACCTCCATGGTTTCATCGTTGCTGAAAGCTGAGTCAATTTTTCTTTTTTTCTTTTTTTTTTTTTACTTATATGTGGTGCTTTGTTTTATATTCTTTACGACTGCTCCTGCTAACTTGTGGTTTTGAATTACGATGCCTGGGTTGTGGCTTGTTTCCTTAACATCTGCCTCATGTAGCGAGAGCTCAAGTATTGATTAAGAAAATTAAAATTCAATAAATTCATTTGTGAAGTATTCCTGCAACATCGGGAATAAGCTGCGGTATATATTGATTATCGTTGATATTTTCAGGTTCGATATATCGATATATCACTATTGGTCATTACGCTCAAAAAAGCGGCTTTTAGTTGCTAGTACAATTTAAAGTAGAATTTGCGCCTAGTCAAATCTTATTTGCCACAAGTAATCACTTTTTTGAGCACAGTCGCCTTTTTGAGATCTAAAAATGCCAGGTCTTCCTTTTCTTTGAAATTGGATTTGTTTTCAATTTTCTCATAACCTTTTGGCTCCTAGTGCAATATTTTCTTGCCACTATAGTTTTTTTTATGACTCTTAATTACCATTCAACTAGAAAAAATGTAAGGAAATTGTAATAGACAAATCGTCGGCTTAGTATTACAGGGTTCTATCGTGTTCATCGTACAGTAAGTTAAACATATGAAATATGAAAAAGACAATACCCTGTAATACTAAGGCGACGAAATATCTACCAATTTCAAAATCTCGCGGCAAACAATTAATCTGACATTTTTCCTATTTTTTTAAAAGAAAGTGTTTCTGAATTTTTGCAAAGGAATCTGCAACGAAGTCGGTCCAGGTATCCACTGCAGAATTTTCAAATATTTAAAATCCTGTTAAATCCTGATCTCACGCCTTTTATTTTAAAGCTCATGAGATAGAATTCCTCCCGAGGGAAACCCGACTTAATCTTTTTTTTTTTTTTTTTTTTAGAAAAAAAATTGTGATGTCCCCGTATTGCAGTGAAAACTTTAGGCGATAATTCTTTTCCCTAAAACTCTCGAGGTATAAAACCGCACACATTTTAAATCAAGTAAGATTCTTGTTAAAAGTTATAGAGGTTAACAAATGTCATGTATCCTTGTCGTGGCGGGAGAAAAGTTTATTCCTGTAACTTGATATCATAAAACAATAAAAAGTTTAACGAATTAAGTTTCATATGCCTCGGCCCTTTTCCCCCTGTATAACATTTTCTCATAGTTTGAATACTTCATTACCTTTTTCCCCGGTTAAAATTTTACCTTTATAATATTTCTTTTCTTTTTTTTTTTTTTAGGCAAAAGAATTTTTCGTAAGCTAAACCGAGGATAAAAAATTTTTTTAATGCGAAAAGTTAACCCTTTGCCAAAGGATTATTCATCCATATTTTAATTATTTTTCGGATTAAGAATTTTAATCTCAATACAAGAATATTGTAAAGTTTTTTGCTTTATCGACCGCAGGGAGAATAAAGCATTGTTTTTAGCACAAATTTCAGATTTTCAGTTTTCGATATTTTTACACGTTTTGAAGTCCCCTGATGCCGAAAAAAGCAAAATTTGGATGGTGGCCGTGTGTGTGTATGTGTGTATGAATGTATGAATATATGAATATATGTGCAAAAAATCTGTCCGTCGAAAAGCAGAAAAACGGAAGAACGGATGTCGATGATTTTTGGTGGGTAGGACTTCTAATGAAATGTAGGTGCTGATTAGTTTTTGAGCCAAATCGGTTCAGCGATTCGGAAGCAGTGAGTAAAAATGTTGAATTTTCAACTATTTCAAGATATTTTTTGACTATAAATCGTGAATGCAGCTACCGATTGAGTCCGATTTTCGTACTGCAGTAGATATTCATCAAGATACGCTACCATTGAAATTTGGTTAAATTCTGTTGAGTGGTTCAGAAACGGTGAGCAGGGCTAAAAGTATGGGTATAGGCCTAAAAACCGATATCTCCAACTTTTGAAACGTCACGACATGACGTCATCGATTACGTCAACAAAGCGATTTGGATGCTGATTGGCGGGTTCCTCGTGGGAGCTAACGAAAAACTAACCGTATTTTTGAGAATATTTTTGAGGTAGAGGATTCCGAATCTGAGATAATTTTTCCAAAATTCGAATTCCTTATGCCCGTACTGCGGCTTTGGTGGACCTCTGATCAAAAATCTAACCATATTTTTGAGAATATTTTCGGGGTTGAGGATTCCGAATCTGAAATAATTTTTCCAAAATTCGAATTCCTTATGCCCGTATTGCGGCTTTGGTGGATTTCTGATCAAAAATCTAATCGGATTTTTGAGAATATTTTTGGGGTAGAGGATTCCGAATCTGAAATAATTTTTCCAAAATTCGAATTCCTTACGCCTATACAGCGACTTTGGTGTCTCTGATCAAAAATCTAACCGTATTTTTGAGAATATTTTCGGGGTTGAGGATTCAAATCTGAAATAATTTTTCAGAAATTCGCATTCCTTGTGCCCGTACTGCGGCTTTGGTGGAACTCTGATCGAAAAACTAACTATATTTTTGAGAATTACCGGTATTTAAATAGTCGATAAAGCACTTTGATCGGTTCACCGATCTCATTTTTTCCCTCGGCTTAGAAAAAAATGAAGGGGTTACATTTTGGTCGAAATAGAATTTCATTGAGATTTGCATAAAATTCCTTAAGTTAAAAGGATCCGATGCGCCGGAAGTGAATTGAAGGATCGCATTTCCTCGAAAACAAACACGAACATAGTTTAAAACTCTCAGGAGTTTTAATTAGACTCCTTACTTTGGGACCCCGGTCGTCGGTGGACTTTTATTAAGGATTCATAATCGAGTTACCGGCATTTCCCTAAATTTGATTTCAATGTTTTCTTGGAAAAGTACTCGCATCCGATGACACTTTTAAGTACGATTTTTTTTTATTAATTACTTAGCATGGTTGGAAATTAGGAATTTCGAAATCCGTTTTAAGGAAAATAGCGTTTTGTCACCCAAAGAACTTAATTTTAATGAAGTGGAATGGCCCTTGGGGTTGTTCAGTGTTTTGGTTTTGCGGCTTATAAAAGGATTCCGTTTGTTTTGAATTGTTTTACAATTAAGGATTTCATTTCCAAATGTATTATCTCGTACCTCTCTTAATAATATAAGAAAGGTTGGCTGGACTCTGTTTTTCCGTGAATTTTGATTCTTGTTAATAATTTCACCATTTTATCTCTTATTCAGGGGTGAAAGCCTTGATTATATACTGAAAGGGCTGCAAATCGATTGAGCCGAAAGTATACGTTGTTATTGAGCCAACAATTTTTTTCGGTAAGACTTAAAAGTTTTTACAATGGTTGATTTTTTTTTTTAATTAAAAAGATTTATTTATAAAAACGGTACTGTCACATGACTATTTGCTGTTTTGTATAATAATTATTTTTTAGAGCTTATTTACTTCATTTACTTACTATAATTTTAAAACCTTTTTTTTCTTGATGTTGAACGTACATTAAAATACTGAAATCTAATTGATAAATGATTCGGTGATTTACTCAGCTTCTTTAAAACTAACGCAGTCATATCAATAGAAAACATTGTTCAAATTTAATAAAAGTGCTGTTTTCACACAGTAAAAACTTTTGTGTACTCTTAACACAATTTATATTTGAAAAACAGTCCACACATTTTCATTTGTAAATGATAACACAATCAACAAATATTGCTTAGCAATGTGTGTCAAAATTAACATATAAAGAGTTACATACAGAGTGTGGGGACCGAGTTTGTTAGAAATAAATAAACTTATTTACTGTGCAAATACTTGTGTTTAGCTGATGAGAAATCGAAAACCTGCATTATTCCATGATAATCTTAGAAATTTTCATAAGCTAAACATAGACCAGGCTTTAGTATTGGCTGCATAACTTTATAATTTTTTTTTTTTTGGCTCTTTCGATGTTTAAAATAAAAACAAATGACTCGGTTGATTTTCTTTCAAGGAAAAAAATTGGCTCAATTGATAAGTTGGATTAAGGACTGAAGAATGGATATTGGCTCAATCGAATTCCACCGAGAAGAACAATTAGTGATATAAAGTTGCAAAGTATATGACAATATCTCAGAATTGATTTTTTTTTCCGAAACCAATATTGTAAATATTCATAAGCCAGCAGTGGCGGGTCCAGAATAAGAATTCGGAGTCCAAAAATCTTTGCCTTGCCTTTTGAGTTTGATTGTAATGGTTTATATCGCACGCATCTTGGCGGATGATTTTCGTAAACTAAATTAAATTAAATTAAGTTAAATACAAAATTTGAAAGACAAACTTCCACGAAAAAGAAAAATAAAAAAAGTTTTTTAAACCTACTCCACATCCTCAGTCTTTTAAATCCTTTTTGGAGCAATAAAACAGTACAAAACGATTCGATCCAATTATTATTTTTTTTCTTTTCCGAGTACGGGGAAAAAGTCTTTCTGTTAGTGAAAATTAATGAGGTCCAAATTTTTAATAACAGCTGTCAAAAAAAATGCTAAATTTGTTACTTGAGAGGAAAAAAACGTTTTTTTTTTTTTTTTTTTTTTTTCATCTCATCCCGCTCATTTCTCGTCAAAGCAAATCCCTTTTTTTACTAAACCGGAAACGGCTTTTGTTCTTTTGAAAAAAATAAAAAACCTTTTTCAAAATAAAAATAAAAAAAATTTCCTGCATCTAGCCGGTGAAGAATTGTGGTTAGTCTCTGTGTGGGGAAAAAAAAAATTAAAATAGCATTAATTGAAATGGATGTGGAAAAGTGAATGGAAAGCGCGAAAGGAAAGAGATGGAAAAAGCTGTCATGTGACTTGTGGCATGTCGTGGGGTAATTAACCTAGATGAACGGAAACAATGTGGGCTCACGTGGTCACAGGGGACACGATTGATATTGCACCTTGGAGAACGCCCCAAATTAAAAATGCATCGGGGGTGGGTTTTTAACATCATCCTAAATTACCTAGCATTATTAATTTTTCGAAATTCTCAATGAATATCTCTTAGTCGGACTTCGTTTTGCATTTAAAGAGTAAATTGGATGAGTATCCGATCCCTCGAAAAACATCAAGTTTTAGTCGTAACGATAAGTCATGTGATTTAAAGGGCCCTGTGTTAAATTACCTGTTGGGGTGGTCTCCGAGTCGAGTTTCTGAACGTTGTTGACTGGGTTGAGTACTTCTTAAAAAGCCCATAAAGTAAAGTAGTTCTATAACGGTGCCGGGTTTAAATTAATAGGACGCGCAAAAAATTTGCCTTCGGGGGACCTTATAATATGTTATTTTGAAAATAAATACAAAAAAAAAAAAAAATTTAATTTTTTTCCCCTCAGTTTTCTTTTTGTTAAATAATTGCGTTGGTATTAATATCGAGGGTTTTGTTATATAATTTTCTAAGGAGAAAGGTTATTAAACATTAACTTGTTCCATATCATTTTAAAATTAGTTTTACATGGTCCCAGGCTATTTTCTCTCCATAAGAATATACAATTTCCCGCAGTTTGATAATCCTATTAACCTGGAGCAAGACTGTCGCTCTACATGATAAATGAAATTACAAAATCAAAGGACGGTCATTCACTTGCCAAGATTGTCACTCTTTGACCTCGGTCACTTGCATTCACGCTTCGGTTGTAGTGATGCTCACTTCAAAATTTGACGCGGGCGTGGGAAGGTTTTCCTGTTTTATGTTGTGTCAGTCGGCGGCGTAAGCCGTATAAGAAAGAAGCGAAAAACGGAATGTCGGAAAAAGGAATTGAGGAAGTAACGCTGTAGCTAAAGGTAATTGAGAGGAAGTTTTGGATGATTATCTACGAGGGATCAATAGTTCTGATTGAAAAACTGTTATGACTGAATGTATCATCAATGGCAAACTTAGACTTTTACCGACTGGACTTTGATGGTTTTGCGAACATTCGAGCATTTGTTACTTAGCTTGAATTTCGGACTTCTTCAGTAGCTAGATGTCTTTCGCATACCTGAATTCATTTCCTCTTAAGAAATCGACTGACATCGAAGCAATCGCTGGTGCTATTGACTTGAAATCGTTACTGAAGGTGGTATAGCCATCAAAGACACCATGCTCTTGCATCTGTAGTTTCATAACACGATAGTGCGCATTGCCTGCTGATGCCGATTGAAGGAGTTTGAATATCTTTTCTCGAGTTACGCTTTAAAAGCTCGTATCGCTTTAAAAAAACGTTTCCCACAACATGAAAATAAAATTGCAACAAACCAAATTAACTACGGTCAAATTTCCCGGTAACATTATTTTCATTAGCCTTCTTACTCTCTTTATCCTTCAACTAGGAAACTTATATCGATTTCCTATTATCTTTATAGTTATTATGCTCGCCCGACGGAGCGAGCCAAAGGGAAACTTGTACCCTGTAATATTGCTCTCGTTTCAGTTCCTTTTCAAATAGGCAAAATAAACGGTTATTGGGCCGGGTGAAAACTTTTTTTTTATGTTGCCACTCGCACGAAACCACTTAGGAACGACACGAAACGTCACTTCCGTTTGCAACCCTTTTGTACGAATAATAACCATAAAGCATTTTACATGAAGATTACACTGGGTGTTGTAATTGTGTCATTCATCACATTCCATCTCTTTCCCCTTCTTTTTTTTTTTTTTCTTTTACAAAAACTTGCCACTTGTGCTTATTCGACTTTGACGTCTTTCAAGATGTTTTTCAGAAATTAGAAAAAAACTTTTAAAGAGTCCTTCACTTAATCATTATGAAAAAATAAAATGTCTCAAGAGCTACTTTTTTTTTTTTTTTTGTGCAGCTGAAATTTTATTAAAGGACGGGTTAATATTTCCTGCAGGATCCTCCAATTTTTTTTCCTCCCTTTCTTCCCTTACATTCAGTTTAAAAACTATGTAATTAAACCGGGAAGAGAAAATGTTTCCCTTTTGCGTTCAAAGTGAAAATTAACTTTTAAGGCGATCCCCCCTTCCCTTTCCCCCCCTCCATTCTTAGAAAACCTTTTTTCTTGTTACCTGCAACCCGGATAATAATGATTTTCTGACTTTGATTTCCGTGGAATTTTCCCGGAAATTATGTTTTAAATGAAAATAGTAAAACTCGAAGTTTTCACACGGAATCATTAAGAGAGCTTTGTTAACTCAGCGAATATTGAAGTTCGGTTTTTCCAGTTTCGCGGAAATTTCCCCACGGAAAATTGATAAACAGTATTTTCCGAAGGTTGTCAATGTAAGGAAATTACCAGATATTCAGACCGTTTGGTCCAGCTTAATACAAGCTGTACATTCATTTGCGATATCCTGTATTGTTCTCGGTCGACGAGAGACCTTGGTTCTCCTATATCTTAGTCATTCCCTAGAGTGCCCTCATTTCGTTAATTATCATCGGGAAAACGGGACACTCGTAGTTCGAAGTGTAAATTAGTCGTTCGAAGCGGCCTTTCCAAGAAAAGATGAAAGGAAAACGTGTTTGCCTTCGGAAGAGCATTAAGCCAGAGAAAATCTAAGATGTTGCTACTGAGTCTGTATGGCCGTGGTTAGACTGCTCCTGAGGATTGAGAATTTTCTGATCCTGAAATACCGGGATTGAAATCCCTAGAGGAAGTAAATGCCAATTTTTCGGATTTCGTAGGTTTTGTCCTGTTATTATGATTACCCTGGGTAAATTTTAGATGAGAGTATATAAGGCTTGGATCCCTCATTTTTCAAAAATACATATCCCTCATCATTTAAGCGAAATGAAAAAGGATAAATTAAGGGAAAGAGCCGAATGAAACGAGGTCGAAATCGTGAAATCGTAAAACAAATGTGACATTCATTAACCCGGTTACTGTCTCTTTTCGTCCCATTTTTTGTGGCACTCCATTTAACAAGGAAACCGGACGATGTTTTTGTATGTCCACTGTTATTCGCGTCTGAAAATAATGGCAGAATGTATCCTCGATAGTTTTCCAAGAAAAAAACGCTTATTATTAAAATTATTTTTCCTTTTTCGCAAAAGGAAACCTCTGCGTTTTCCTTCCGTTTTCTCTAAATTTTCATTTTACACGTGGAATATTAATCAGTTTATTTTTGAGGTTTGCAAACATTGCAGCTTTTAAAAAACGGCGGGCCCTCTCTCCCTCTCTTTAGCTTGTTTGTTTTTGGTTTCGATTAGTCAGGTTGTTGTAAGGGATATAGGAACAATCGGACTCGGGATCAGAGAAGATAAAATAGCAATCCGGTAAAAATTGTTTTGATCAGCTATAAATGCTAGATTATAATAAGACCTATCGAACCTTTTTCCCTCAGGACCGCATCCGGTTATAAAAGAAAGAAAGGGAGGAAAATCATAATGCCGGACAGGGACTTTTAAGAAAAAGAGTTTCGATTTCCTATGCATATCAAATTACCTCAGGGTTCCCTTTTTTCCTGGAAGAAAAATAGGGAGCATCTTTTATTTTTTTTTTTACTCTAGGGTTATGGGCCCTTTTTTTAACTAGATAAAACGACGCTGGGTTTAAAATTTCCGGAGAGAAAGAAAATAAGGTCGAGGATGTTTAGTACATTTAAAAAGCGGAATGTTTAACTTTCGAGGACCTATTATGTATAAACTTTTAATCTTGAAAAGGATAATTCAACTTTTCCTCTCTGATTTTGTCCAAAAAATAAAATACAAAATCTTCCGAGGTTTGATTTTCAAAGTCCAGCATAGCGATTCTTTTTAAAAAAAACTTTGTTGGAAACGACAGAAGACTTTTTTTTTTCTCTTATCCTTCTTTTTCATCCCGACGTCATGTTTGCAGGGTAAATTCCATTAGAGATTACATCATGATAGAAGTTAAAAGAGAAAAAAGGGCAAACGGGCGGGGGAGGGGAGATAAGTTACAAAAAGTTGTCGAACAAGTTAGATAGGTTAGGAAAATCAATTTGCTCTCTGAGATAACTCTGTTGAACCGCGATTGATAAGTCGAGGAGCGAACTCTTTAAAATTGCATTTTCTTAACAAGGAGACATATTTTCTTGCCGTAAATTTTTTTTTCTCTCTCCTCTCCGGTTCGGAGGAAAAGTCTTTTGTTATACAAACAGGGGAGGGGAAACAACAAAAGACTGGAAAGATTTCGAGGTCGGGAGAGATGAAGGAAAAGGGAAGGAGGGCAGTCCGAGTGATAGAAAGTCACCGAAGCGGAGCTGCTGACGGCTGTTGGGCCCTAAGTGCAGCCATCTATTCACGTCAACCCCGAACTGTCTGCCAGACCAATCCGTCAATGTTCGACTTTATTTCCTCTTCATTTTCAATTCCCGTTTGTTTTGTTTTCTAACTTGTCGATTTTCTAATTCCTCTTCATGTGAATTAAATGCTCTTATCTCGTAATCTGCATTATTATTTTTCATTTTTTATTATTTTTATTTTTTCCAGGAAAATTAATTATTTTTTAATTTTTGATTTTTTCCTGCAGCAGCAGGGAAATGCGAGACGCTATTCTCACGCTGTTTCTAATGTGAGAAATGAAATACATTGGCAAGACGATGCCTTTGCGGTAGATTTAATTACGTTTAGAGCCCAATTTTTCCTCCTTAGTTACGTAATTCTGTGAGATCGCGTTGCTTTTGCGAACAAGGCGACATGCTGCCATTTATAATGCGGTTCATGCAGATGATAGATGGACTGATCAAATGGCAGAGACGCAATAAGGAATCGAGTGAAAAAGACTGATAGATGTTCTCATGTTTTCGTTCGTTCCATTTCGAAATAAAAAACGCATTTTATGCACACGGGATACTAACGAACGTGTAATTAAAATACTCCATCGAGGAACACAATAATGAAAAGAAAATTCAAATAATTCATCATTTTCCATCGCCATCTTAAAGCGTATCTTAACAGAGTAATTAATATAAATCCGCTCTTGTTTTTCCATATCCCTTAGGAAATCGAAAACTTTTCACCGGCCGTGCCTTTTTTTTTTCTCCCCACGATTCCCGAAGTGTTAAGTAGAATTATTTCAACGGATCAAAGTCTACCTAATAAAAAATGCCGTTCACATACGCTACATTATTCTGCTGCATTTGCCCCGGTTTTCTTTCTCCCTAGCAAGGGACGGAAGAGGGGGTATGGGGTAAAAACGCGCGTAGGCAGAAAATAATGGCTTTATTTGCTTTGGAAATAAATTACAACTAACTCAGAAACCAATTTACGTTTATTACATCGCAATAATCAGTAGGAAAAATACGGACGTCACGTGACCGAAAGGAAGAACTATTCCCGTTAGACTACTATTTTCCACCTTTCACTTTCTTCGCTTTTATTTTAAGTAAAGAAAAAAAGGATCTAATAATGGAGTGAAGGACCATTTAAATTATTTGTGTTTTACAAGTAATTTGGATCATTTAAGTATTGCGTCAGCAGCTTGGGCGGGAGGTCTTCAAAATCCTTCTTTCATTATTTCACTTCGAAAGTTGAAAAAAGAGGAAAATTTTTTTATTTGAATCATTTTACTCCGATGTTGAGTCTAGCGATTTTTGCTTACTGAAAACGTTCTTTGGTTTCTGATGTTCATACCATAAAAACTTCGACATCCCAGAAGTAAGTTGGGCTATTTAATCACAACCAAGATTGATTGAAAAATCTTAATCAAATGATAGAGGTCGACTTGGCATGGCTGGTCTCGTAACGTGTGGCGAACAACGAAGTTAAGCTTCTGAGTTCGCGGCGCAAAACACGGATTGGTGTGACCATCGAAACCTCGCTCTATCTAGCGGAGTAAGTTGGAACTTACTAGTATACTCGCATGCAGGCGCTGGGTAAATTTCGATGCGGGTATAACGGTAGTTTCACATAAGCTAGACATTGACGTGCTTAAGCAAGCGAAATTTTATCAGTTGACAAATCTAAATGTTGTATATGTGTGTGTGTAAAGTCAATGTTGTAATGTAGTAATGTGTGGTGTAACACCCCCTGCTTATGCTTAATAGCGAAAAAGCAGGGTTATCAATGTTATTTATTTATTTATTTTTAATCAAATGAGGTTGAGACCAGAGGCGAGGAGAAACAAAGCACAGCAAATCCTATTGAATTTCTGCCATCGTGCTTCTTTTCGTTACGGAATTTCTTTCTCGTATACAACCACGCCTTCTTTTCCTTTAAAAAGATTAAAAACAGTCAGTACTTAAAATAAATCATGTCCAACCCCTCCATCAAAGAATTATTGGATTTTATACTTGACACTAATCGCACCTCATCCAAATGTTTTCTGAACAAATGTAATTTGGAAAATTATCGCTACTTAAATACGCAACAGTTGCATGCTGTCAGTCTATTGATGCTCGAAAAATAACGATTGTGGATCGTTAAACTCGTGGAACTTGGACCTAGAAATTCGGTGACATATCAAAGGCTTTGAAATAGATTGTTTCTTTTTCTTTTTGGACGCGGCTGGTGATTTCTTCTGGTACTTCGCGTGAAATGTAGCGATTGAAAAGTTCGATATAGACTAAAAACAAAGAGAGGAGCCCAAAATTCGAGTTATGCGATATTGAACAACTTATTTAAAAAATTATCTGTTAAAATTCGACTGACGCTGCGTTAAAATTTTCATCGGCACTACTTATTGGATGACAATAATTTCCTGCTCGTTGATTAGCTAGCATCCAAATTTAAAAAGAAGTAGAACCTAAGTAATAATTAGACGACAAAGAAATTGACAAGTCGATCGCTGTCGTTATTATTCCACTTAACCCTCTTATTAATAATGAGTTTAAAGATCACACCCTAAAGCATTCTTAAGCCTTGTTGTAATTAATCCGATTAACACGTTTTAACCGCGATTATCTTGCCAGTATAATAGTTTGAAAGGAGAATTATAAAACTCCGGATCATCCGTTTGGGGGGAAAAAAATATTTATAGCAAGAAATAGAAACATTTTTTCGTTTTGAAGTGGAAACCCATCAACTGCTTTTCTGACATCGTTTTCTATCTTTCTCGCTCTCGGATAATTTAAATCCTTCCGGCTCATTTCCTTCCATAACTATTCCATGTGTTCGAGACTTTAACGACCTCTTACGGTTCCTTTGCTTGAAAGAAAACCCGGAAGGAGAGGGAAAATCGTCATGGATATTTACCAACGAAGCGGAAGATTTTATTTTTTTTCGTATGATTAATCTATTTTTTTTTTCTCTCTTTATTTCAGATTCGGACTCATTGCAGTTATCCGTGCGAATGCGAAGATAAAGAACCCACTTGCCCGCCGGACGTTTCCGTTATCCGGGACGGATGCGGTTGCTGCCCGATTTGCGCCAGTCAATTAGGACAGCCTTGCGACGGAAGTTCCGTATGCGACGACCGAAAAGGATTGGTTTGTCGCTATCCTTATTTGGGAGCGGCCGTCGGGGTTTGCCAAGGTAAGCAAAAAGTAAAAATATAAAAAGAAATAGCATCGTTGTATAAAATTGGCGAAGAAAAAGAATCTAAATGAGGATACGATTCTTTCGCCGTGTATGTCACCCAGTTTTTATTTTTCTTACTTTTTTCTGTTGCTCCTTTCTGTCCGTTTCACATCTCGAATCCATACCTCCTTTTTCCCTTGCGTATCCTTTTTAACTGGATAAATAATGCATGCCGTTTTCATCCTAGTCTTTTCGCGGAATAATTCATGACCCAAGGAGCTAGGGCAGGTGACAATAGCCTTTCATAATAAATGCTTCCTCGGTTATTGCTATGACGATGCTTATTTGATTTCTGATATGACGGCTAACATATTGAGCAGACTCTTGAAAAAAACGCTTTTCAAGAGTTTACCAATTTCCCGTGTCAAATGCGCCAGGTTCAATCTGTTCGTGGATTTCGAAGCTTTAATTGTAAGCATCTGGATTCTATCGGTTCTGACGTATGCTACCACAGCCGTTATAATGGCAAATTTGAAAAATTCAAAGTGGTCAATCTAAAGGTTTGTTCTTTACGGTCTTAGGATACCGAAGACGCTTAGAAATTATTAAAAAGATGTACTACATCTGGTAATGCTTTTAGAATGCTAGCTCTGGGACCACCTATGTTTGGGCAACGGGGCATTAGGCGACTAAGTTTCAGGGCTGTAATAATTATCTGCCTTTTCTGTTCAATAGTGGGAACTAAAAATTTTCTAAACCAGTGATCTAGAAAAAAATATGGCTCCATATTCGTGTCAAAAACATCATCAGCGAGGTCATTTATGAAACAATTTTTGAGTCAAAGGGACGTCGGAATTTTACGGTTTTTGACATCTTTCACTTTAGAACTTCTTATACTTGACTTCATTTTTTGCTCGCTCGTACTTCTCTGATGAAGAAAAAGTTTAAAAAAGTTTTTGTCACGTGACGCCACGTCACGTCGTCACGTGATGTGACTCCATCTGCCTGTATCGAAGCGAGACAAATTTTGTCTTGTATATCAAAGCGCTAAGGCGATGTCCAACACCGTACGGAACCCTTACCCGACCGACTTTGATGAAATTTTAAAGAACTATGGGTATATAGGTATAGATTTGCAGGCTCTTTTTAATTTTCGATATCTTTTCCCATTTTCCGATGAGAGCGCAAAAACAAATTTTTCCAGGTTAAATTCTCTACACCTGATTTTTCGAACCTTTGTTCAGCACGTACAAAACAAACCCCTGTCCAGCCGATTTTGATAAAGTTTTCAGGAACTGTGGGGGTAGATGGAACTTTACTTCACGGCAGTTGTAACGTTATACCCATCTGTTTGACGGGGGAACACTAGTGTTCATTAAATTCATTGAATCCATCGATGCCGCTCCCTTTAGTCGTAACTACTCCTACATTTGGATTTTTAGTAGTCCAGTAGCTAAGAACCCTTCGAAGTGCTTAGGTCGGCGGCTCTTGCACTAAATATCAAATAGTTTGAGAAATACTGCACTCATTCATTTCCTTCTTTCGTAATTAAATTATTAATTTAATTTAATTAGTGTAATTAATTATTTCATTTCTTGTTTCATCCATTTATTTCTGAACAACAACTCGGCTTATCTGTTGAATATCGCAGCCCATACTTAACACGTCGTATAAATATTCCGCTCTTTAAACCTCTCGTAAATTGGAATCAATTAATTCATAATTGATGTAAATTTAATTTAATCAAGGATGTATCCGAATTTCATAATCAATTTTGGTTTAATTAAATCTGTATTCGCTCGTAATCTGTTTGATTAATGAAAATCGATTTGATGAACACCCGGACATCGTCGATGAGAGTTTTAAAAAAAAAATGAGAATTTTTTTATTTTGTATTTTTAAGTCGCGTGTTTGGAAAAACCGCGACTTTTGCTTTGCTCAAAGCCTGAGTAAACTTTTTCCGTGCAACTTTATATAATTTTCTAGTTTTCCTAATCCCTCGTTTAATTAAACTTGCAAAAGCAATAATTTTAAAGCAGTTAAGACTTATCTGTCAGTTTTAATTTAAAGGAGCCCACCACGTTTTTCGAATATAAATATTATTGCCTATTGCGTTTTTTTTTATTCTAAATTTTGAAAGGCTGAGCGAGTAGCCGGTGACCTGTGAACCTTAATATCGCTTAAGGGCGTTAACTGCGTTTATAATAACAAGGGGGCACGCACAACGTATAAAATGAGAAATAATCGGAAATTTACATATTATGCGAAGTTTAATTAAAATAAAATTTCCGGAGTTACGGGGTCTTCTTGGGCGATGTGTTTTATAAAAATAAAAAAAATAAAAAACAGATTGAAGAGAATAAAATAATAACATGTTAGACGCTTAAATGTTTAAAAGCAAGTGTACAAAATGGGTTTTGTTTAAAAGCCGGAAATTGAATAAAAAAGAAAAGGTTTTTTCTTTATTTTGAAGTTAATATAGGACGTGGTTCGAAACGTCGCGAAAGTAAAAGATTTCCTTGTCGAATTGCAGGCTCGTTAATTAATGTAGTTATATTAATTAACATACTTTAGGCCTCAAGTGTAACAATGTTTTGGCTCATTTTCTGGATCTTTGGCCAGATAATCATTTTCCATTTAATTGGCGGATTCACCAGGGTCATCACAATATTCGCTGGTTTTGTGAATTCTGTAAGTAGGTAACAGTTTGAGACCATGGCAACATGTTTCGAACGCTGCAACATGTTGAGCAACATGTTACGGCAACATGTTTTTGCAACATGTTTCAACGTGAAATGGCGGTCTTAAAGTAAATGGCAGGATTGGATGATCGTTAACACAGAAAGAATTTTTCCCTCGATCTTTGCAAATTAAGCAAGAAGCTCTTGGCTCAGAAATATTTTGCTGACTGATTTGGGGTAGTTCTTAAAGTTTCGCTTATTGAAGGTGATTGCCAATTTTCATCACGGCAACCGTTAATTTCAAATACTCAAAATTTAAAACCGAGAAAATATCAATTATGACCGATTCGTGTTCCTTTACAGTGTTATCGGTTTTATTGCTTTATTTATTTGGTTTCCCAAAACCAAGAAGGAAGATCCTGCATTCCATTCCGCAGATGGAAAATGTATTTGTTAGAAAGTTAATCGAGGAAATGAAGGAAAAAAAGTTTGGGTGCTGTAGATGAACCTTTTTACCGAAAATGTAATTGGAATTTCAAAAAAGGGTTGAAATGAAAGTTTGAATCATTGATGGAAGAGTCCCGAGGAAAAAGTTAAGCGTGATACAAGTTTTAATTACAATTAGATTAGAGTAAACTTTGATCCCGATGTCTAAGTGTAATTTCTCGGAGTTTTGCTTTTGGGTCCCGGTTTTTGACCGAATGACAATATCACGTCATTTTCCCTATCCCACAAAACGACTCTTCGAATCTCCTCTTCCTCTTGAGGCTATTAATTTTCCTGTTTCGAGTTTTGATCCTTTTGTTTCGGAAACAAACTTTAAAACAAAGTTGGCGGAGGGTCTTGTTCTCTTTCGCCATCTTGAAAATTTCGAAACTAATCAAACGGATGCCGGTCTCCTTTTTTTTATTTTTAGTTTTTTTTATCCCCTCTCCTTCCTAGATAATGAGAAACTGTAGTGAACAAGGAAAGCGAAGTTAAACAAGGCTCGACGCAAATTTGCATAAAATTTGTGCGACATTTATATCAAAGTTTAATGAAATTAATATAAGTTTTAAACCATTATAAAAGCTTTTACCGAGGCGTTATAATTTACATTTTACTTAGATGCGTTCTTTGTTAGAAAGAGACGGGACGCTCCCATCGATGGGTAGCACACGTTCCCCATTTAAACTCGGAATCGTAATTATTTTTAATTGCGCTCCCTCCCAGCAAAATACGGGATA
This sequence comes from Liposcelis bostrychophila, assembly GCA_037577465.1. NCBI lineage: Eukaryota > Metazoa > Arthropoda > Insecta > Psocodea > Liposcelididae > Liposcelis > Liposcelis bostrychophila. Next base: position 1,206,572 of record CM075210.1, on the reverse strand, counting down.
TACATCAGATATGAACCGATTAAACGGATATAAATTCTCGTTTGGATTCCAAAATATTTTTCAAGTCCGCTGGCTTGGTCCTTTTTCAATAAGAAAAATTAACCACTTCGATTGAATTCTTTAGAAAATCCTTAAGTTTTTCCTTCCAGGAAAAAGGGAAAATGTTTGTTACTAGTAGATGGTGGTGGGTTGAAGGAACACTTTCTTTTTTCTTGTCAGCAAACCTTTCTTTGCTTTCTCTTTCCTATTCCGCTGTTTTATTTCGTCCGTATATTTTCGTGTTTTTTTTTCCCCCTTTCATTTTCATTTTTTTTGTTGGAAATTTTTTTTCCCTCATCGCTGCACCTGGTCTGCTTTGTTATTAAGTAGAAAAAAAAGTCTCGTTTTCATTTGGATTTTTTTTCCGGGCGACGACCGATACCGAAAAGTAAAAGTTTCTTTGTTTTTTCTTTTTGCTTTTGGAAGAATGCTTTTTGAAATGGAGGATTTAAAGTGAACAGCCATTAAAGGAAAAAGAAAAGGAGAAAAATCTTTGAAAATGTTGATTTGCCGGCTAAGAATAAACTTTTTTATCTTCGTGGAGACGATAATGGTTAATTAATTGATTTTTTGAAAAAAAGAAAAGAAAGAATTTAAAGAAACGGTTGAAGAAAAGAAGTGGAAAACTTGGAACTTAACTGAAAGACTTTCGAAGTTAAATCTCAAGGAGATTATAAATCGATTTATGATGGTCTTAAAGCATTGTATATTAAGATGTTTGATCCGGATGGCTCTAGCTTTGGACTGGCTTTCCGCTTAAGGCGTTAATCTGTTTTTCAAGACTTCTTTAGTGAGGTGTTTACGTAAATTATGTACAGAAGGTTCTCCCCAAAACAAGAATTATCCAGTACATGTTACGCTATTTCCCCCGAAATATGGCGATTATGCAAAGCTGGGTTTGAAAATCCCGAAAAAAAGGGTCTGTGAAGTCAGCATTACATTAAAAAACGAAATTTTAAAGACGATATCAGGATTTCGAGCTTTTTTAGAGCGTTCAAGAAAACCAAATTTCAGGATTTGAGCTTTTAAAAAAGAAAGTTATTTACATTATCAACTTTGTACTGTTAACTTCCCGAGCGGTACAATGAAAAGCTCAAATTTCTCCTGTGAGATTTGAAAAAATATAAAAATATCGTAAATATGCAGCGCTACCAGATTCACGTTCGTTTTTTTTTTTTTCCGCAGGTTTTAAATTGCTAAGTTGAAAAAAAACGGGCGTGAACCTGCAGTACTGCATATTTACTGCTATTTTTATACATTTTTTTAAATCTTACAGGAGAAAGCGTAAATTCTCAGAATTGTGTTTTTTGAAAGCTCAAATTCAGTAGAGTAGCATAAAATCCGCTTTCAATTACAAGTTTGAAAAACGTTAGTTGTGAACCTGGTAGTACTAAGTTTTCGTGTCATATATACATCTTTGATATTATAACACACAACGTTTTTTGTTTTGTTGGTAAAAATTTGTGAACATGATTTTTTGAAAGCTCAAATTTAGGGGCATAGAACGGAGTCTCTTTCAAAATTTGAGATTTTCATTGTATCGCTCGGGAAGTTAGCAGGACAAAGTTGATTATGCAAATAACTTTCTTGTTTTTAAAGCTCAAATTCTGGGTTTACCTAAAAGCTTAAAATTCAGGCATGGTTTTATAATTTGAGCTTTTTACTGTGATGCTGACTTCATGGATTTAAAAATAAAATAGGAGCCTTGGATGGAATCCTCCGGTACTTAACAATTTATTTTAGAATGAATTTTGCACTCCACAATCGAATCTTTTCTGGCAAGGAGAAACAAAAGAGCTAAGAGTACCTTGCTGAATAGGGCTATACTATTAACCCGCTTTTCTGGAAGATAAGAACGCTCCCCAGAAGTACTAAACTGCCCTACCAAAAATATGACGGCAAGTCAGTCTTAGTCATTTTTAGTCGCGAGGGGTTTCGATTAGTCCACTGAGAGCCACATAGATCAACCGATTTCCTTGATTTCGTAGATTGAAATCCATTGATTGCTGAAAACAACGAATTGATTGCAGCAGTCTATAAAATGTTGCAGCAATCCATTACGTAGATCAAATCCCAAACTACTAGTAGATTGCTGTAACATATCTACTGAGATTAAAAATAATGGTACCTTTTTAACTACGCGTAAGTCACGGCAATCCTTCCCGACGTTAAAAAAAGTTTTTAAGCACGACGAACGTTGCTGCGACCTATTCGTTGGTTTCGGCAATCAATGGTGTCAGGTTTGATTTTTTTTTCAGACTTTTCAATACAATGGCACTTAATATTGGTTAGTTTTGACTCACTTTGTCAGGTCTGAGTGGTTCAGTTGGTAGCGTCGCAGGATTGATTGGTTTCGGTGTGAGAGGTCTTAGGTTCGAATCTTGCTAGGTGTTGGGATTTTTTCAAGGTTTTGAGATTTTTTCAAGGTATTGAGATTTTTTTCAGGGTCAATCTGGACATGCGCCGTTATTCAATAACAATAAAAAAATAATGAGCTTTAAAATATTAAAATGCAGGTCCCTAATTTTTTTTTTTTTTTTTTTTTTTTTTTTTTTTTTAAATCATAATTGTCATTATTATTTTAATTATAATTATTAACGGCGGCATTTTTTAATTTATTCCAAGAAAATTGTACAAATGCAGAGAAAAAATATGGGCAATATGCAACTGTGTTGCAGCAACCCATGCATAGATTGCCGGTTTAAATAATTCATATAAAACGTAGATGGAAAGCAATCTACTTAGTATGTAACGGTGATCTATGGATTGGTTGCGGCAACATAAGAAATAAGTTGCAGTAACCAAGAAGTCTTAGCTTACTAGCAACCTATTATGATTGATCACTGTAACCTACTCGAAGTTCAAAGCAAATACTACCTATGTACTGATGTCTCTGCAATCAATATTTGGATTGCGGCAAACCAAGTTGCTCTCAGTGTCATTTTTGATCAATTTTGGTTTTTCTTTACTATTTTCGATCATTCTTGATAAAAAAAAAGAGTCATATTCAACTACTTTTCTTTAATTCATTTTTATTCGCAATTTTGGTAGGATAAACTCTAAAATAACTGCAATATATGATAATAGTCCTTGAATGGTTCGAAAATTCCAAACATCAATTTTTTAACAAATTGAGACGAGACCTTCCCACGAGAAAGCGGTGTGATGGTCCGTCGTGTCATCCACACATGAAAAACAATACATTCGGAATTAGACAGATCTGTTCTTATGACCCGATCGGCTCAGTTTTTGCTAAAGGCAGCCCTCCTCTCCAGTTTTTCGTGATGAAACCCCGTTCGTTAATTGATTTCATCGGTAGATGCGGAGTAAGTCAACAAGAGAAGCTTCACGATTCCGATTTCGGAATTCGAAATTGACAATAATCATATAAAAAAGACGTGAAAGATATTGACACGTCAACTTACCCCGGTCGTGTGTGGTGGAAGCCATAACGTCATCGGTTGTCAAAATTGTTTTTCTTGTCAAATATATCGTCGGGGGTTTGGATGTCGTCGTAAATTTCCACGAATCGGCCTCCGACTCTCGCATATCGTTATTTTTATTGATTTTTGACAATTGTCAGCTGACGCCATTTCTTCTCTTCTGAAAAAGGAATGAATCGATCTATTTTTAGAAATTTGAAGCACGTTTAAAAGAGGAGTCAAGGAAAACGATAAAACCCATTTTATTTTATTTTATTTATTTTATTTTATTTTATATTTTTGAGTAATGCTCGTGCAAGTTAGTTGTGCTGAGTTTTGGCAAAGCTTTCGAATTCATTGCCTATTTTCCCGAGACCGGCGATCGCAAAATGATAATGACTTATCGCTATCGTCAGTTGCGCTTTTTTTCTCCGTAAAAACCCTTTTTTACGACGTTTTCAACTTTCGGAAAAATCCTTCTTCTTGTATTTAACGATTCGGAAAAAGCCGCATAAGTAGATGAAGCTTTTAAAGCGGTTTCCCGCCATCGGAACTCCCGTCTTTTTCGAAAATCGTTTTGCACGAGATTTTCATGCGATCTTTTCCGCGGCGTTAAAAGATCGGGGTAATAATCCGACTTTATGTTTGAATAATTTTGCCTTTGAAAGGTATTCGACATTAGGATTTTCATTCGATTTGACAAATTATTCCAAAATGAATTTTCCTAATCAAATTTTATTAAAATGATATCATTTTTTTTTCTTTTTCCGGCTTCTCCGGTTTTCCCGCTATATATTTTCATAATGACTTCGATGCGGTTTATGGTTTCTCCTTCGAAAACCGCATGCCGTTCCCGTAAACATTATAGAAAAGCCTTGTTTTACGGTGAAACAAGCATCGCTATTTTCTCCTTCTTTCTTTTTTTTTTTTTTTTTTTTTTTTTTTTTGGAGTACGCTCGTAACTTTTTCCTCTTTTTTGATAAGTGAGGCGTGCCTATAAAGAAACTCGGCTGTAAAATGGTCAAGAACATCCGGTCCCTTGCTTCCCTACTCGAAAAGCTCGAAAAGCTCCTTCAAATGGTAACAAGGTCCTTATAATTCAGACTTTTCCTTCCGTTTTTCGAGTGCTTTTTTGTAATGTCCTGACAAGTTTTTACTCGTTTTTCTTTCTATAACGGGTCTCTTTTTTTTCTCTCTTTTCAGCGACCACCGGCCTTCCTTGCATGGTTTCCAATAAAACGTACAATCATGGGGAGACTTTTCACATGGATTGCAGAACTCAGTGCTCTTGTCAGGTAAGCAAAAAAAAAAAAAAAAAAAAAAAAAAAAAAAAAAAAAAAAAGTAAAATTATTACATGAACGCAATGTTTTTGGCGTAAGCGTTCGTGTGATGGACCTCGAGCCAAGAAGAATAGTAAGATGTTAGGGGCCTTACCCCCACCACTTTGCTTATATTGTACCTTAAGGAATTCAAAGCTATATAAAGTTTCTGGGCACGTTTTGTAGGCTAATTCTGATCACATTGATCTCAAGCCGTATCAAAACATTTTAAATACTGCATCATTTTTGTCAGGGACGAAATTTTAAGTTGCGCCAGTGAGCCTCGCTGGCAGCGAGCAAGTAAATTTTTTTAAAAATTACGAAGCAGGTTCCAATTCCTAAAATGTTCCGAAATAAGTTGGTGCCAATATCAGAGCTAATGCAGATACAAAATATTTTCATTATACATACGACGAAAGTACAACTTACCACACTAGTTTAGCAACGAGAAAGTTTCATTTTTCATCTCAATATTAAAATAAAAAATCTTGAGTTTTTACCAACTATTTCCTGTCTTTTACTTATTCCTTCCGCTTTTACCTCCTCCTTCCGGTTTCCGGTCGATCGATTTCGAAAGGTTTCTGAACGGATTCTTCAATTTTTGAATTAACGGCCATTTTATTTTAACCGTTTTGAACGAATTTAAAGAAAACTAAAAAAATGAATTCTGAAAACAGTATTTATAATAAATAAATATAAAACCAACAAAACATAACACAACACGAGATAGAACAGACGACATGACAACTACCAGTGTGTATAACAAATCAATGCTACCAAATACCAACATAAAAATGACCCACATTTTTTTTAGGAATGTATGTGTACGTTTCGTCGTATATAATGAAAAATTTCTTACAATACTAGGGCGGAAGCGTGACTTTTTCTGCCAAACTCGTCCGAATGTTTCCGACTCGTTTGGCAAAAACGTCACTTTCCGCCCTAGAATAGTAATAAACCATTTCCATTCCTATGTCGGGTATGCCTATTCGGACAGAAATTCCATATGGTTCGGAACCCCGAGGAATTAAACGGGAATGGTGAAAAGGGGGAGGGGGCAAAAACTTAGTTTTCGGGCATTAAAACTATGTCCCTTTATCTTGCCTCTATACACGGTGGAACTAATTTTGAGGTTGCACTTGCCATTTTAAATAATGTTGTAAAATGCGATGCCATGTGGGCCACCGTTTATTTTGGAAAAGCATATTAAAAGTCCATAGTTTGTTATATGAGCGTATTTTCTTCTCACCAGTAAAAACGTTACCTTTTTAATCGCATTGAAAAGCTCGAAAAAGGTCCCAAAACACCAACCATATTTATATAAAATTGGAAAATGATAGAGAGATATCCGGTAACTAAAGAGAGAGAATTGAGGCATTGAAAAGGCAAGCCCATTGTCGGGAAGTTTAGCCGGACTCTCGGTCTGTTAGTTATTTATGACCCATTTTCAAAGAATTGATTCCTGAAAAGGAGCGAGATTCCTATTGTAGATTTTGTTCCTCGTTTATCTCCTTTCACCTCTCTGGCCCTTTCCTCTTCCCGACACATAACCCGATCTTTTCTATTATATATATATTCCCTCGGAGTTTGATGTTACTTTTAAACAAAAGAACCTGTAAAGACGATGAGAGGATGAGATGGAAAAGGAAAAAAGGATTTTCGACCTTTTTTTCCCAAAAAAACTATTCATTTTATTTATGAATGGTAAAGCCTTAAAGGGGGGAAGGGGAAAAAAACTTATATATAATATTTTCTGAGAATTCTATGGTGTATTTATTTACTTTTTTTTTCTTCTTAATTAAAAAAACTCGTGGGAAAATATAAAAGTCGGTTGGAAAAGAGGCATTAAAAAAAATTGCTTTTTGGTTTATTATTAATATTGAAGCTTGGGTTTTTCCCCTCCCCCCTCGCCCCTTCTTTTTTTTCCTTTCTCTTTGAATTATTTATCGAAAAATATACATGGAAAGGTTTCAGTATATACTGCATCACTTTTAAATATGCTTTTTATACAGAACATGAAACATTTTCAACTAGAGGGTTCTTTTTTTTCATCTTTTTTGAAGTTTTTCGTTATAATTACGTAATTAATTTTTTTGCTTTGCTCGAAAATCTGTTTGAGTATAATGTTTTTGTAAATGAATATTATCGGCTGGCAATGGCTGATTAACCTCCTTGTTTCAAGGTAGTGGAACATTACCTGAAGGATGTTACTTTGGAGCTCAAAAAATTCAAAATGAGCCATCTCTAGCAGGGTGTCTCCTTATTCGGCAAGATTTTCGAATTTTAAATAATTGTAAGGTTCTGATAAACCCTAATATTTTTTGCTCAACGGAAAAATGTGGGGGCTTGAGCCAAAGTTCTGGAAATTCCCGTGGGGCTATAAAAATTAAAAATATTAATTTCCTGAAAAAAGTCATCACATTTTTATAGGAAAAATTGCGAGTATCTAATTCGGGAGTTGTAGATCCAAATATGAGCAGTATTCAGAAAGAAATTGGACATGTTTTGCCACTTTTTTTGCCGATATTTTGTCCTGTAGGAAGCTAAGTCCGGAGGCCGATGCCGGTTCTAAATGATTTGGAAGACAGCAACTGTCTTAGCAAGGAAATGTAGCACCGGTATTTCTCAATAACAAAGTCTATAAGAGCAAGCCTATTTTTGCTTACTAAGAGGGAGCGAGTGGGGGGGGGGGGGGAAGGGGTCTTAAAAGGCCAAAATAATGCTTACGTAATACTTGTGTGATACCTTATAAGTGAATTCGACTGTGATAAGAACTTTTACTTGCTCAAGTTTTAAAATCTTTCAAAAATATAAGGGAAAAGGATGTTTTTTAAATCAAAAGCTGACCTACAATTTTTTTTTTTCTTTCCAAAACAAATGTCCGTAACAAAAAAACAATATAGATACTGATACTGGTACTGGTATGATTTGATATGATTAGGATGCTAACAGTTAGACCTAACCTATTACAAGCAATTTCTGTCGACTGTTATAACTGAATAAACAAATAACAAAAACTGTAATAAAAGAACAAATTATACAACGTAGAAATAAAAATTAGAGATACAATATAAAATTAAAGGTAGGATAAACCATTTCGGGAAGGAAAGTGCTAAAGTCCGAAGGTTAGTATTACTCTTTCGCCGCCCGGAGAACGTCCGCTACACTCTTTTGAAAGGTAGATGGAGATGAAAAAATGTCAAGTTCACGGTGAAAGGAATTGAAATTAGAGGTGATACGAGCCAAATTAGAACCGGAAGGAAAAGAAGAAGAAAACAAAGGACGCAGCTTGAAACGAAGCCCAGGGTGTAGAACCTACAGAGTAACCACGACTAAAAGAGAATTGTCGAAGATGGAAAAATTTTAAAGTTTAAGTAAATAATTTTTTAAGAATAAAAAAAATCGATTTCGAATTAAAAGCCCAAGAAAGCTAAAAACAAGTTAAATAAAGTCGAACCTTCATCACTGACTATCTAATTGAACTTGTGTGTTTTTTTTCTTCATTTTCATATTTTTAAAAACTGAAATCGAGATCACATCTCGTGAATGTATGAACTTCCAATGCGATCTCGATTTCAGTTTTTAAAAATATGAAAATGAAGAAAAAAAACACACAAGTTCAATTAGATAGTCAGTGATGAAGGTTCGACTTTATTTAACTTGTTTTTAGCTTTCTTGGGCTTTTAATTCGAAATCGATTTTTTTTATTCTTAAAAAATTATTTTTAGCTTTTTAGTTTCTGCTTTAGGGTAATTCTCTAACCAAGTCAACATTAGAATTTTATTTTTGGAAAATTTTCTTTTAAAAAACAATTTTTTTTTTTTTTTTGCATTCATATTTTCTATTTGTCTTCCTTTTATTTAGAACTGAATACCAGAAACTGTAATCATTTTATAGTAATATTTTCGCTTAAAAGTAAAAAATTTGCTAGACCCCCGGAAACGTAAATTATTTCTTATACCTAAAACTACGTTCCTAAATGTCTAATTTTGAGTAATCCAAGTCGCTATTTATTCATTAAATGCAGTAAACAGTAAAATAAACATATTACATCAAATATTTCAATTAACATAATTCAAATAATTTAAATAATTTCATTAACATAAACAACATTCACATCATATAATTCACATCATAATTTCATCAACATTAACATTTATTTATTTATTTATTTATTTATTTATTTATATTAGGATGCATACAGCTAGATCGAAGCCTTTTATAGCAGTCCCTGTCTAATTAAAAAGATAATAAATTGAAAAGAAAACATAAAATATAAAACATAACATAAAAATTAAATTAAAAAAAAAAAAAAAAAAAAAAAAAAAAAAGTAAATAAATAGATAACAAACAAGAAAATAAATACAACAAAATAAAATAGGTAATAGTAACAAAAGAAAAATCAAAAACCCTCCAATGTCTCAACAACAGATTTTTTAAAACGCTGAAAGGCAAGAAAATGTCAAGGCTGGATTGAAGGAGTTGAAGGAGTTAGTAATTCGCCCAGACAGGTGTTAGGGGAAAGGGAATTTGTAGAGAATAATGGACGAGGTTGGGACGAAGGTTATGATAAGGAACATACAAACCGACCTGCTCTAAGAGGTTGCAATCGTGGATGGAACCGTTGAGGAGTTTATGTAAAAAAAGAAGGTCATTTTTAATCCGCCTGGCACTAAGCGACTCAAGGCCAATATGAGAAAGAAGAAGTTGATAGGAAATATGATTGGGAAAGGAGGGGTAAAAGCCGTTAAGACGGAAGAACAATGTTCGGACAAAACGAGCCTGCACTCGCTCGATACGGTTACTGTTCGCTTTATTGGGATACCAAATAGAGGAACAGTATTCCAGCTTGGATCTTACGAAAGCCGTATATAGCATTTTAAGAGTATCAACGTTAGAGAGACGGTTCATATTCAAATAATTTAAATTAACATAAACATATTAGACTCAATTATTCGATTTTAAGCTGTGATAACTTTTAAATTTACTCAATAATTTTCTATTCTATGTGATATTTAATTTATTTAATTTTTTTTCTTTCTGTGATTGAATTGTAATTGAATCTGTAATGGGCCTCTCAGGCTGTTGATATCAATAAAGCATTATTATTATTATTATTATTATTAATAGCTCACCTTCACGCAAAAAAAATTAATTTATAAAGATTTAGTTCTTTACAAACAGCCATTTTTTTTCTATTCTAAATCTACTTTTGTTAAGGTGTTTCGATAGTAAAACTCAAGATGTTAGATATTCTTCAAACTCGCACAGATGATTTATCAGGTATCCGCGGACCTCCCTTAAAAATTTAAGCAATAGTTACTTTCTAGTTAACGAGTTAAAAATTTTTAAAAATATGATAAAAATACATGGCGTTATATGGGAAGTTTCAAAAAATAAACAAAGCGTTTTCATTTATTTACGAAAAACGTTTATTTCTAGATGTTCCGATTTTTTCAAAAACGAACACAACATCTGTTAATAGGTATCATATTGATATTAGCTTTAAAAAATACATATCAGTTTCTAGTTTGAATGTTTCAGTAAAGAAAATCGGAAGCTTTGTTTATTTCGTGCAAAAAAAATGGATGCCATTTTTTTCTTTTCTAACAATAGGCTAACAATAGGATAAAATGTTTTTATTTTTTTCGTGAATTTTAACGAAATTATAAAAAGACCGAAGAACGATGCTTTTTCAACTAATAATACAGCGGTGCTATCGAAACACCTTAAGAATAGTTCCTTCGAAGAAAAAAAAATTCTATACGAAAATTTAAATTTGGCGCTTTCAAAAAAAAAAAAAATTCTCAGATGTTTTAAAATTAATAAACACATACTATTTGATCTCACTCAATTGAAAGCTAAGGTCATACAATTCTTATTACCTGATTTTCTATCATTTTTAATTAAAATCATCGACATATTTGTGTTTACGAACAATTTTTTTTTTTAGTTTACACCAATGATAAATTTGATTGTAAATACCTCATTACTTTTAAAGAATGGCTACCGGTACCGTTATATCATTTTTCATTTTCGCAGCATAAGAAAAAATAAAAAAAAAACAATCTAACTAATACCATGTTCCTCTTTTACTCACACCAAATACACTCACCCATAAAGTTAATTTTATTATTGTACTTAAGAGCTCAAACAACGTGAATATGAATGCATAAGATAGGATGAGACGAGTCGCAAACAGCTTTTTTCAAACAACAACATTGAATCATAAGAAGACGTTTAAGCACATATATTCTTCCCACCTTGCAACCGTCTTCCTATTGTATTAAATGTTTTATGATTTGAGGATTTTTAACTTTATTTTAAGAAGATCCATAACATCATGTATTGACGGTTCCGTTTTTTAGTTTTATTAGGAGTTTTTTTCCGCGTGACAGAGATTCGAATATACACACACATATATATATATATATACACAAATCCAGTCGCCATTGAACACATGGAATCTCCTTCTTTCTACGAAATCGATTAAAAACTAAGATAATGCTTAAAACGTCTACTTCAGCCAGCCCTAACAATTATGCATGCCGATGTCGGTTTTGATTGCGGCTTCTGACAGAATATTCTATTCAGCCTGATCTGGTTTGAAAAACTTCCGTTACTCACCTTAAGTGACTTACAAGTTTGGCAAGATTTTTTTTTTTTTTCTCTCAAAACCAAAATTTCGGTTTTTATTACTCTGGGGCCTCTGAAAACTGCTAAAATTAAACCTGATGTCCACTGATCCACAAGGCCAATGCGGAAAAAAGAAGATCCCGCAGAATTTCACGCAGCTTCAATAATCCGTAATTCTTTAAATAAATAAAAAAAAAAAAAAGTAAAGTAAAGCCATGCGATTTTCGGGCTTATGCAGGAAATCAGCACACACAAAGGGAGAAAGAATTCGGGTGTTATGCGAGAGAATGGAATTAACCTTGATATAATATATGGCTGACTTAACATGAAGCTGACCCATTGTGAAGCCGATGAAATATTGCATATAATTATTAAAACTTGGGGGATCTTCCCTGTTCCGACGCCTTTTTTTTATCCCGCGATCGATCTTTTAACCCCGGAAAACCTTTTCCTTGTAAACTGGATTCTTAAAATTTTCGGGATTCGAGATTCCCGCCTTTCCGAATTTGATAACGAAAAGTTATAAAAGTGAGCTTCCGAATGAAAAGAATCGGTTCCTTTTTTTGCGATCGTTATTCACTGCTTACAGACCGTTACGTGTTCCGATGGCTGGATTCTTTGTTTTTGCCTCTCTCATGTTTGTTATTATATTTGAATGAAGTTTTTTCACAAGAACAATGGCGGTCGTTGAATTTTATTATATCATTTTTTTTTTTTTTCTCTCAAAACCAAAATTTCGGTTTTTATTACTCTGGGGCCTCTGAAAACTGCTAAAATTAAACCTGATGTCCACTGATCCACAAGGCCAATGCGGAAAAAAGAAGATCCCGCAGAATTTCACGCAGCTTCAATAATCCGTAATTCTTTAAATAATAAAAAAAAAAAAAAGAAAAGTAAAGCCATACGATTTTCCGAGCTTATGCAGGAAATCAGCACACACAAAGGGAGAAAGAATTCGGGTGTTATGCGAGAGAATGGAATTAACCTTGATATAATATATGGCTGACTTAACATGAAGCTGACCCATTGTGAAGCCGATGAAATATTGCATATAATTATTAAAACTTGGGGGATCTTCCCTGTTCCGACGCCTTTTTTTTATCCCGCGATCGATCTTTTAACCCCGGAAAACCTTTTCCTTGTAAACTGGATTCTTAAAATTTTCGGGACTCGAGATTCCCGCCTTTCCGAATTTGATAACGAAAAGTTATAAAAGTGAGCTTCCGAATGAAAAGAATCGGTTCCTTTTTTTGCGATCGTTATTCACTGCTTACAGACCGTTACGTGTTCCGATGGCTGGATTCTTTGTTTTTGCCTCTCTCATGTTTGTTATTATATTTGAATGAAGTTTTTTCACAAGAACAATGGCGGTCGTTGAATTTTATTATATCATGTTTTTTTTTTTTTAATAAAGAGGAGGGGGGGGGGGGGGGGTTGGTATCGATTTTTGTCGTTATCGAGTCAAATCGATACAGGCCCGTAAGCAATCAAAACAAACAAAAAATTAACGAATTCGTTTTGAATGAATTTTGAATTTTGGATTTGACAAATGACAAATGGCCAGTTTCCAACGAAAACTCCAAGCCGGCTTTCAAAGGATTCAGGAAAAAATCATTTATATTCGGAACATTATTCTATTGCCGTAGTAGAAACATCTGTTAGAATTTCGAAATTTAAGGTTCACTTCATCATCTTCATTTATCCTTCTGTTTGACGTTAAATCCGAAACGGGCTATACGCGGGAAAAAGAAGATATCGCTAAAAATAAGTTAGTTCCGACCTGGTGTTTTTTTTTTTTTACTTGGTGCTGCGTGGGTGATCACCGGGGGAAAAATGCATTAAATAATGAAAATGTCGAGCCAAGTCAGTTTTAATATTCGAAGATAATAAGGAGTACCGTCCTTAGTAGGAGTTGACATTAAATTATTAAATGAACCACATTCTCTACGACATGTAATTTAATATTACATCATTGAAATTGATTTAAATACTTTTATGTCATCATTTTGATAAAATCATATCAAAATCCATGATTATGCCAATGAATGTTTTAAACATAATAAAATATTTTGTAGAAAAGTGTCCTTACACCAGTAAACAATTTCGTGTTAAATTTAACATACTTCACTTGTTAAAAATTGTCAGCAATTTTATAAATTTGAAAGTTATATTGGCAAAATTGGTCTAACCGAGAAACCCTAATTTTTTTACATTTTTTACGCGACTTGAGCCTAAATTGAATTTAATTGGATTGAATTATTATATTAATTGAAACTTACAGCATGATGAATATGCCTTTTGGTAGGAATCTTTGTTTAAAAATCGATCTCAGATCTCAGACAAAAAATAGATGATTTGATGATAACAATAACGTCCAACGATTTAGTCTTCCGCTTGGAAGGAGTCGTTTACGGTTTTACGAAACTTTTGGGAAGGTGAAAAAATATGTAAATCTAGATAATTGGCGTTTAAACTATCGATAATTCGGGACCTGGGAGACTTTAGGTCCTGATTTAAAAGCCCGCTTTTTTTGAATTTCAAGATTCCTATTTTGGGAAAAGTTGGTTTACAGTTAGAGTATCAACCCTAAATATTCCCTGGTTTTTTAATCGATATCCTAGTTGTTGATTTTTCTCGAAGTTTCCATCAGTATTTCACTTCGGTCGGATAGGGCTTCATTGACGTTTCGATTGTTTTCTCTTAACGAATATGCCATGCTCTATCGAATATTTCAACGGATTTTTAACTATTCGTCAAAAAGTACACAACGAAATGCAAATACAAAATGCAACCCCGGCCACCCCGTAAGTTTCCTCGGCCTATAATTAATTTACAATATCGATATATTCTGCTGAGAATGCGAGAAAACGTTTCCACAACGAACACCCTTTCGCTTTTACTTCTTTCCTTTGCAAACCCGAGATTTCTGAAAAGAAAAGAAAAAAAAATATAAGAGGCAGTTTAGGTTAAAAAGATTTCAACGTAATCAGTTTTTTTGTTGACAAAAACAACAATAAAATTAAAAGAAAATAATTCCCTAGAAAATTATTCGCCGGAAGAAAAAAGTAATTCAAGTGATGAAATTAAAAAGAAAACCGATCGGGAAAAAATTTACCGAGTTGAAAAAACGTATCACTCATTAGGGAAAACTTTTTTTTTTCCTTTTAATTTTTTTCCTCTGTTTTCTTTTCCAAAGCTTTTTATATTGTAGTTAAATCGTCCTAAAAAAATATTGTAACATATTAGCCTAGCTGTTGGATTTTTGAAAATGAAATAAATCAAGTTTCGCATACCGCGGCACCCTAAAAAAAAAGGATGAAAAGGGGAAGAATTAGGTCAAGTGAGGTCTTTACCAGGGCTACGTCGATCGTTCATTATCTTTTTTTTTTATTTTTACTTCACCCTCATCACAATTTACAATATAAATTGGCCTTTTTAGACTGGAAGGTGATTAAACAATCCCGCTCACTCGCTTTTAATTACATGGTACATTATTTTTTATTTTCCCTTCCAGTCTCAACGGTGAAATTCCTTTCCGTCATTCCCCTTTTTCTTTTTAAAAGAAAAAAAAGAGGATATCTTAAACCGCACCTGGAAAGCTCGCATTAGTAGGCCTATTTAGTTAATAAAAAGCAAAGGGAAAAACAAGAGAAAACACGGTTACCGACAGACTTGTTTTATTTTAATTTTATAATAAAACCCAATAAAATTACGAGTTTTCAAAGTCGTAAAACATTTTCCAACTTCATTCTAAAAAAAAAGAGCAAACTTTTTTTTTTTTCTTCAAAAATAAAATCTGGTCGAGCAAGGAAAAAGCATCAATTAAAAACAATATCTTTAAGTGCAAGGCTTATTCAAAACACGAAGACGTTTTTTGCCTAAAAAATCTAAATATTATTTTTCATTTTAAAAAAATCCAATTTTTTTTTCTTTTTTAAAGGGAAATGAACAAGAGGATGAAAGGGTGGTTTAGTAAGTAACTATTGTCTTTCGTTTGTGGTTTCATAGAATTCCATTAATTTTTTTTGGCCCTAAGGGAATTTTCCGAATTTTAAGCTCATTTTTTCCACGCTTCAAGTGCCAGTCATCGCAATGGAATAACCCGCTAGTCTTAGGGTTATTTAGTTGTTTGGCAAACATGGTATTAGCCATTTTGGAATCGATTATTTCAAGCTTACTGAACGATTTACTGCCCCAACAAAAAATAATACTTCGGTGATCCTTACTCAGGTTTGCGCATGGTCAGCGGAGTTTAGAAAAATTAAGTAAAATGGCACAAGAAACGCTCAGACCTTAGACTAATGGAAGCGAATTAAAATTTTATAAAGGATGATTATTTATTTATTTAAGTATATGCAAAGTAGCACAACTCATTCTCTTTTTTTTTCCCCGACGGTACCCAGCGTTGCAATCGATTTTCGAGTACTTTTCCATTTAAAATTCGACATTTTAAAGTGTTTTTTTTTCTCTCTTCGGAAATAATTCGAAAAGCGTTTTAAAAACCGGAAACGGAATTTTCAAAAGAAAAAAAAAAAGGTCGAAGTAAACAGGAAAAGAAATCCGAACAGCTGTTGGAAAATATTTTCCGAAAGAAAACTTTGGAAATCAAATATTTTGATTAGTAAAAGGTTTCTTTTCTCCAAATTAGAAAGTAATCTTGAAGAAAACAGTTTCCGTCTTTACCGCAGGTAATCAAATCAAAATAAACAATTGTTAATGTTGCAAGTTGCGTTGCTGTCTTGACGGCTATCTGAGTTTTCCTTTTTTCTTTTTCTTTTTTTTTTTTTTATTCCCTCCACGAAATGCCGGGTTTTCAACTTTGCAATTATAACTTACTTCTCTTGTCTTCTATTTTCGTTTTTCTTTTTCTTATTCTCCGGCGTAGTAACTTTTCGACTGCGTGGCCGTAAAACTTCGTGCATGCGTTACTGCAAAGTTTTTATGACCGGGTTTTCAAAGTTAATGACTCTTCGCGGTTCCTTTCCATAACTAAAAAAGAAGGGAGAGGGAGGGGGGAATGCCATTAAAAAAAAAAAAAAAAAAAGTAAGAATCATTTCCGTTTCATCAAGTTTTTGTTTATTAGTGATGGTGGTTTCCCTTCCGTTTTCGTTCGTGAGGAGGATTAATTTATATTTCCTTATAATTAAAGGGAATTAGACCGATAACACGCAATTTTATCGCTTTTAGCATAAATAGGAGACTAACGGTAGTTTATTGTCTAGGATTAAGAGAATAAGCTCTTAAGCAAGGAATTCATCCTTATAAATTTATTATGAATTACCTGGAATGTTATATAAGAGAGAGAAAGGAAAAGCAGTAAATCGATTGAAAAGTCAAGTGTATATCTGCCTTAGAATCGAAACTGTAATTAGTTAAACATGATAACGAAAATTGGAATCTAATTAAAACGATAATTCCTTTGGGTGCACCCGTTTCCCAATTAATACGTTGCGTGGAATACGTTTTCAACTCTTGGATCTTTCTGCGTTAGTTATATATTTCCTTCACTTTCAAAGTTATATACATACTAACGTTTTCCCCTTTTGCTCTCGGAATATAACCAAATTAAAAACACATTTTACATGCGGTAAATATATATAAAGCATAGGGAAGGCGAGCCAATGTTGTTAAATTTAAAGTTTCGAAAAACGTTGGATTAACCCTAGCTTTTTCAAGTTTTATGGTAATTTTTTTTTTTTTCGCTACTCGTTAGGATTATAAATTAATGCAGATGAATGTTAATGAACACTAAGACGGTTTTAACCTCTCGATTCCAATCATAATAGACTTGCATAGTCTTCTTATTTTTTTTCCCTCTGGCTTATCCTGGGCGGTAGCCCTATTACCGTATGGGATGTTCTGCGTCAAGCATCTCAAAATTAGCAGATGCACGACTGGAAAATCCAACACCCTTGATGCACCAAGTCCCATGTATAATAGGATGGTTCGAAAATCAAATTTTTTGGAAGTTCAAAAAACTCCTATATCAGGAAAGGTTTCTTTATGAATAGAGCATCACCCTGAATTTTTTCAGATTTTTTAAACGGCAGCTTGAGGTGTCAAATCCACCTTGAAATTTCGAAAAAACCCATGTAAGGACCAAAAGTGAACAATTTTTTTTTGCATAAACCATCGATTCCTATCGGAAATTTCGCGTAAATTAAGAATTTCAAGTCGGAAATTAGTTTTGGTGCACGATTTTTGAGCCACAGGCCGAATTTAAAAGCTCTGAAAACCTGGTTATGGCTTTTTCCTGTGGCTCAAAACAAATTTTCGACTTAAAATTCCTGATCTACGCAAAATTTCCGTTTGGAATCAATGGTCTTTCATGCCAGAAAAAGTTTTTAATTTTAGACCCTTGAATGGGCTTTTAAAAATTTCAATGGCAATGCGGCACCTCAAGAAGGCGTTCTAAAAATCTGAAAAAATCCAAGCTTGATACTCTACCTATAAAGAAACTTTTCCGGATACAAAAGTTTTGAAATTCCAAAAAAGTTGATTTTCGAACCACCCTAATCTATAACATTGTGTTAAAGAAGAGATTTTTTTAAAAAATCATATTTTAAGATACTTGAAACGTGAATATCAATCTTAAAGGGTTAAAACGTCTGCTTCTGTATTCTGTTGGCAAAAAAAAAAAAAAAAGTGATTGAAACCACCGTCGATTTAAAATTCTCCATTACGGGATCACACAAAGTTGTTAATCCTACAAAAACGAATCCATTTCAATATTTTGATTACACACGATCCCGTAATTAAAATGTTATTTTATTCCGATAGAAAAAAAAATTTTATAACGCGCCCTCGATCGAACCCTAATTTAATGTTTGGATCATTGATTACGTTTAAATTTTTCTCCCACCTCCCCCTGTGCTGGCTCCCCGCTTTACATTTTCGAGGGAAATTATTAACTGAGAGTTTATTTCCTTTCGTATAAAATTTTAAACGTTTAACTTTTTTTTTTTTTTTTTTTTTTTTTTTTTTTTTTTTTTTTATTTCTCGGGTGAATCACGACGAAACTCGGCGAGCTTCCGGTGAAAATCTCGATTCGGCCACGATAACTTCCTCTATGATCGTCATTTATTCACATAATCCTCTCGTTGGTTTCCTCCCATTTTTTTTTTCGGTGTTATCAGGAGGAGCTAAAGCAAGTTTTACTCTTGTTGTGCGAGAACATCGAAGCAGAAATGATAAACGAACTGTAATATGTCTTAACAAGGAAGACATAAAGAACAACTTCCGGGTGCACAACTGACGACTTCATTGCGATAACTAACTCGTACATCAGGATGCGAGCTTTCGCTTTAATTACTGTTTACATTTGGATTTTTTAGTAACTAGGCTTGAGTGAACTTTTGCGTAATTTTGCTGCCGTTCCTGACTGCCTCTGCTGTCTTTTGTCTGGTGGCACTACAAGCGCATTATCAGCAAGATTCGGACAACTTGCGCTTGAAACAAAAATATCCCGATCTTTAAGTTCCGAAAATTCCCATAAGAGGAAAAAAATCTACAATTATTTTTTCCGCGGAAAGACGTCGTTTTTTATCGGGAATTCTGCGTAGATCACGAATCTGAAGTCAGTTTTTTTATACCTGGTCCGGCTTTTGAGGTAGAGGACAAAATGTGGCAAGAAAATCTGGTTAAGTGACAAAATGCACTAAGTCCTAAGTTTTGCTCATATTTTGGTCTCTAGCTCAAAAACCGTACCAGATTTAAAATAAAGGACTTCAGATTCGTGATCTACGCGAAATTCCCGATAGGAAACGACGTCTTTCCGCGAAAAAAAAATTGTCGATTTTTTTTCTCTTATGGGAATTTTTGGAACTTAAATGTCAAGTCGGCACGTCTTCCCGGTGCCCAAAATAATCTGGAATAAAATAGGGTTTATCAGTGCACCATAGAACACCAATTTAGAGGGTATACGATTTAAAATTCGAAAATTCGCAAAATAAGGGACACCCTAGTCCCGATGCTGGCAAAAGGGCTTAAAGGGGTAAGTGGTGATGTCCATTTAGGGAATGGCACCTTACTTTTGGGGTGATTTCCAATTTCGTTGTAGGAAATTTCCACCAAGAAGTAATTTTC
This sequence comes from Liposcelis bostrychophila, assembly GCA_037577465.1. NCBI lineage: Eukaryota > Metazoa > Arthropoda > Insecta > Psocodea > Liposcelididae > Liposcelis > Liposcelis bostrychophila. The sequence continues at coordinate 1,187,069 of CM075210.1, read as the reverse complement.
AAGACTTTCCTTAAAACTAAATTTATTGTAAATCGAAAACATTGAAAGGGAAAAAAAAAACTCTAAATTCAAAAAGAAAATAAAATCTCAAAAACATAAATTGATTTCAGATTTATTTTTTAAAAGAAAAAAAAACTTATCTTAAGGTTTTCTTGTATCCTATTGTAGAAGTTAGAAAAGCGCGCAATAAAAGTTGTACTGTTCCTCATACGTGATCTCCATTTAAATGGCTCCTATCAGAACACCATTGCTCCCGGTTATGTTTTTCTTTTCTTTTTCATTTGCCTAAGTGCCTTATTTTTATGTGGCCATTTTTAAAATTAAGCAGGTTTACCTTGTGCTGTACGTAAAAAAAAAAAGAAAAAAAATATTCACATCGCTGACGAACGATCCTCCCGCGATTATTACAACATCTGGAGCTTGTTATTTATTCTTTTCCGGGCTCGTTTCTATTTCCATTACATTTACGCGCGTCTCATATTTCAAAACGAACGACATCTTACAATAATTTATTCGTTTCTTATCAACGAAGGTTTTTCTTTTTTCGGCGGGGGTTGGGGGTGTGGTAAAAAAAATGTCACCGACATGTAAAAACAAGGACGTTCTCGAATTCGTATTCCATTTATTTTATTTTTTTAGATTTCGGTTTTTTAGGTTTTTTGGATCATAAAATTGTTTCGATGAATAAAGTTGCCATTTGCCGGGACTTGGCTTTCTGCCGACTTAAATATTTTTTCCCACCCCGATTTTAAATCAAACACTTGAAAGCATTTTCAGTATAAAAACAAAAAAGAATACGTATGGGAGTTAAATAGGAATTCGAACCGCAAAAAAAAGAGAAAAAAAGTAATCAGGATGGTGAAAACCTGTTGTCACGTTACTTCTGGCAATCTCTAAACTCTACAAGGCACTATTTTAAAAAACCGAGTTTATATTCGGAGTCTGCAGGAAGAGTCCGATAGGAAACTATATTTATTTTACGAAAAAATAAAGATCGATTTTTGCTGCTACGGGGTTTTTGGGACTTTAAAGTTCAGTTTGGCGTATTTCTTGTCGAGTGGGTATTCGGATGAATTTTCGGATGTGGGTACATCCGAAAATTCAAAAAAATAAGGCTCTCCCTAGTTGTGATCAGTCCCGAGAAAAGGGAGTTAAAAATATTCGAAACTTCATCCGCAGTATGGATAAGACCCCGCAATTTACGGAAAAATATAATTGTTCACTTTCGAAACGGGTTTTTCGATTTTCCCCCCCAAACTTTTCATTTGGAAATAAAAAGGAAATCTCAAAGTTAATTTTCCGTAAGATTCAGGAATCTCTTGTTTTTAAATCTTCTCCGAAGTTAAATTTTCGCTGACTCGGGGACGTCGGTCGTAATGTCTCTAGACAGTCTATCTCTAACTTTAATCAGCACATAAACATGACGGGGGTTCCCGAAGATTTCGCTTTTCTAAAATTTTATCGCTCTCGGGGACGAGACTGGGATCGGATCATCTCGACCCAAAGTCCACACCTGATGCAGTCGTTTTTAATTTTACGACAGAAAATATTCTCCTCGATATAGAGCTTATTAATAAAAATTGATCAAGGGAGAAGAAAAAAAAAAAAAAACTTTTTTTTTTTTTTTTTTTTTTTTTTAAGGAAAAAAACACGTCGTAAACACGTCAGTCAGCATTTTGATTAGGAGTCCGACATTCCGCAAACTTAATATCTTCATAAATATATTAAACCGTAGTCAGTGAACCTTTTCAGTTACCGCATGTGACATTTTTTTTTTCACCTTTCCCGATCTCTAATCCCGTTTGCATGAAAATTTGATTCCTTTTTTTTTCTCCTCTGGTTCGACTGCTAATCATTCAAGAGTTCGACACGTTTTTTTCCGAGTTCTTTTTTTTATTTTTTTACTTTTTTCAAGGAAACATTAATCGCATCGAAACAGACGCGATAAGGAATATATATTTTAGGAGGTCGGGAGGAGGAGGAGGAGGAAAGCACGGATACATTACCATAATTACGATATTCGTTGTGTATGCCTGGCAGCTCTTTTAAAAGATTAATTTTGATCTGAAGTTCGGTGTGAACATTCAACTGACATAACACCGCGCTATTAATTCCGGTTAAAATTTGAACGTTGTCAGGCTCCCTCTGTCTTATATCTGTTAAAACCCATAAACTCGGATATATATTAAATGTTTCTCTTGTTTTGTTTTTTGCAGAACGGAACTTACGCCTGTTCGTCTTTGTGCCCGAACGAGAATATCTCGCCTAGAGGAGCTTGTACTCATCCGAGATTAGTGGAAGTTCCGGATCAGTGTTGTAGGGAGTGGATGTGCGACAGCACAGAAGGTAACGCCAAAGATTTTTTTTTCCTCGTAGGGAACATATGACGTGTATTTTGAATTTAATACAAATTGGATGTCACTTTCAACACGTCGTATGAAATGCGATGTAGTAATTCGATCAATTTTGTCGTCTACTAAGATTTTTTCCTTTTATATTTTCCTGGTGTAGTAAAAAGTTTCAAAAAAAAGTTTCAATCGTCAGTTCTTCTTTAACGGAATGGGTAACACAGATCAGAGAATGAAAATAAATTTCGTTAATGGGGAGTTCGGAAATTATGCTGGGCCTTATTTCGCCGATTTGAATTTCCCGAATTTTCATCTCTGTAGTGAAACCCTAAGTTTTTCCACCTGAGTCTCTAATTTTTTTTATACTTTATTTTTTAATATAAAGATTTTTGGCGGGATTGGATCTATATATTTCGAAAAAGCCACGATTTTTATCGTGTGCTAGGAAATATTAACAAAGAAAATCAGTTGAAAAGTTAAATCGGAGTGGCGAAAGATGGAATCGAACCATCGACCTCTCGGTTTCATGACGATTGCTCTACCACTAAGCTACTTCAACGATCAATTTAGATAGATCCAATCCCGCCAATAATCTTTATAATAAAATTATGGATCGCCAAATTTATTTTTTAAATCTGCGAAAGTTTTTCGGTAGGCAGAAATCTCTTTTGCATTGAAATAGGACTTTAATTATTTTTGGCTTTTACGACAGGCTTCAGGCGTCTTGAGAGGGCAGAGCAGAAGTTTACTTCCAAAAATCTGCAAAATATTGGATTAACATGGAGATAAAACTACAACAGTTCTTGCTTATAGCATTTTCCACTTCTAAATTTCAATTTTTCGACCCATCCTTGGTCAGGGAAATTTTGCCTTTCACAGGAGAAGCTTCTATTTGGGACTATAAGATTAAAGCTACTGAAAAAAAAATTGGGTTAAGGTAAAGGACTTCGGTTTTTTTTATAGCAATTTTATATATAAATTATTTACATATATTTTATATATAAAATTTCCATATAAAACCCCAAGTTCTTTACCTTAAAAAGGCTTCATATTTCTAGAGTCGGCTTTCCTGTAAAAGGTCAAAAGAACTTTTGCTCGTGAAAAGAGACAAATCATAAGGAGAAGCACGCCCTGTCCCCCTCTTTCCCTCCCAACACCCGTCACAAGCTATTTCTCTAATGATTCCAATTGAGAAATAACCAGTAGACTCATTTTGCGCGAGCGAAGAAATTAACGATGCAGGTCGACAAGGTTCGATACGATCGTGTGGCCTCTAGGTTTCACTCCCCTTTCCGCTCCGCATCACCGCGCTTAACTGTAGTAAAAGCTGTAAAGCTCCGTCGACAAAGAGAAATGAATTTACATTAGAGGAATCCCGATTGCGATACATTAGAAATGTTGTAATAGCCTTACGTCTCGCAATTGTTAATTGTGACAGTATTATAAAGAGAAATAGGAAAACCTTTTAGCGACAAAGTTTTCTTTGTCCCCGTCATCTCGTTTGGGGTTCGGTTCTTGTTGTGAGGACGCGAAAATGATTTTCCTTCTTCTTCTTTTTTATTTCTTTTTTCGCAATTACCGATAAATAAGATTTTTGAGGGAAAGAAAAGAAAAAAAAGACATTCAATCTGGGGAGGAAAGGTAATTATGTTATTGAAGAAAAATAAACAGAAAGAAGTTTACTCAAGGGTGTTTGTAATAAATCCCCTTAGGACGCAATTAGAAACATGGAAGTAAGTCTTTTGCTTATCTCGGCTGTAGCATTCGTATACCTCTTTCCCCGCTTTTTCCGATACAAAAGTTCATTAATTAAACACAACCAGTCAAGCGTGATTTCTGTGTATCTTTCACTTTTCAACGGTGCTCTAATGGAATTTCCCCCCTTTTTTTTCTAAATTGAAGATCGACATTTTTTTTTTTTTTTTTTTTTTTTATGTAAACCGTACGCGTCTGGTTGGCTTTAATAGAATTTCCAGATTCTTGTATATTTCATTTTATTGCAGATGTCGTATTATAACGTGATAAAAAGATAGAAAGGATTACGTTTGGGTTTAATATATGACATTTTTCATGGCACGCTATCATATCAAAAAGGAAAACGAAATTCAATCTCAAGACGACGAGCTAAAAAATAGGCTTCTTATTTTAAATTTATTACAACTTTATTTTATTACGACAAATTATGATTTCCAGCGAATTTAATATCGAAATACATACAAAAAAAAATAATTTGTAGGAAAAGCCATTGTCATTCAAATGGTTGCTGGCGGAATTCCGTTCTCCATCTTTAATTTCTCGTCAATTTAATTAAATAAATAGTGTCCCGACCTATTTTTTTTTTTGTTCAGAGCTCCCTTTAAAATGCAATCTTTATTCTTCAAGTCCACGTCATTCAGGTTTTCCGGTCGTTTGTCTAAAATTCTCGGGAGAAATGTCGATAATAAAAACAAATGGGATTTTCTTGAGGCAATTTAATTAATCGCCGACCTCCAGGATTGTAATTGTTTCCCTCCGATGCGGTTGTTTGTTTAGGACTCAGGATATTAAAGAACTCCATAAGGCGACCCGATGTGGTTAATTGTTAATGCTTATCTTTTCTTCCATATATTAAAGAGCTCCCGATTCTCTACCGGAAGGCAAGAAAAAAAACACGAAAAGGTAAATCCAAAAAATAAAAAAAATAAAAAAATGAAAAAGTGAAAAATATTTTTTTAAAAAAAGGATGCCCCGGATAAAAGGAGAGAAAGATTGAAAAAGCAGTGCTAGAGAACCGCGAAAACCGCACGGTAAAACCGCCATTTCCCCGTGACTATCTCTCGTCTTGGAAAACGTTTCGTGGGCTCAAAGAGATTTTAATTACAAAATATTTGTTTATTCAGACGAGTTGATAAGTGGTTCATACAAAGAGGGAACTCTTCTTAAAAGGTTTGCATGCATGGTCTTTAGCGGCACACAGTCATTAAGTAATGTAACCGAGCCGAGTAGTTGATGGAGTCGAACGTGCTTTTACCTAAAATGCACAAAACATCATTTCCGGTTTCGCGCCACGTTCAGTAAAAGGGAAAACGAGAAAACGCCTGCAGAATGACGTTTAGGCAAACATGTACTACCACCTCTCTTCTAAACGGACTCGTGTACATCAATACATAATCGTGTTTTTTAAGGCGTTTTATTTCAAAAATAAGTCCTATTTCGAATAGTTTGGTCGTTTTCGGAAGCCTTGTTAAAAAAAGGACATTTGATTTCCGCTCTCGTTTTTTACCCCGGATGAAATTACGCTTTTCAGTGCGGTATCTGCGGCCGAACGGATCAAAATAACCGCATCGAATCCTCTGTCCCGTCACCCAAGCTGACGATACTTTAATTATTTGACGTTGTTACATTCCGATGAGCAGACAAATTGATCCCCATCGACATTCGCTTGTCCCTTAACGTCAAACGCGACGAATGACAGGAAACACGAAAATATTTCAAATATTTTTTGTAAAAAAAAAAAAAAAAAAAAAAAAAAAAAAAAAAAATTAAAAATAAAAAATAAAATGAAAAATAAAAATAAAACAAAAGTTTGCCAGATGCGGGGCGAAACTAGGCGAGGGAAAAAAAGAAATCTCGGTGGGAAAAGCAAATACCGATTTAAATTCTCGTAAACAAGGAAGCAAACAAAACGAAAAGTTGAGAAGCAGGTATTTTAAAGACGTTCCCATTAAATCAAATAAACTTGGTATACAACTATAAATAATGTAAAAGTCACAAGTTTAAAACTTCTTGGAAACTAACTACCGAACAGAGATTAGAAATACAAGTGAGAAAGTGAGATAGGGAAAATTATAATATAACAATGTAGGATTCCTAAATTTTATAAGGATTACAAATTCCGAATGAGCGATTACAGAGACGTCTTTGTTAGTGTGTATGTGGGTATAAAATGCTTCTTTTGTTAACTTCTTTTTAAGTCCTAAGACTTATTCTCTTTAAAAAAAAAAAAAAAAAAAAAAAAAAGAAACTTTAAAATCTTGACTTTTATATGGAATAGAAGTATAACTTTATAACTTCGAAAACTACTGACGAATGAATCCGTTTTTTTTTCATGCTTGACAAGAGGAACAAGAATCCTATTCTTTGAAAAAAAAAAAAATTCTGCAGAGCATTTCTTCTATTCTGATTCAGTTAAATTAGTGCCTTTAAAAATTTGAGAAAATTAATATCAGGCATTTCTGAGATGAACAATACAGTTAGAACATTTATCAGGAGTAGAAACTTATTGGTATTTAATATTTAGTTTCGCATTATCTCTGTTTTTAATTTTTTTTTTCGGGGGGGATGCAAATTTACTAAGGAATTAATGTGGTGTGTTAACCACCATGTTGGACCAACATGTTAAGCTTATCATATATGTTTTTGATCTTTATTTCATTTTTTTTCTTTTGTTTATATTGTTATTATTTTTTTTATTAATTATAAGTAGGTTCCACTGTATTGCTATTACCTATTTTTTTTTTTTTTTTTTTTTTTTCGAATTGATTTTCTTCTTAGGGGGACACCTTTCCGATGGTGGAGGCCTTAAAACCATTACGGTAACCCCACAAATCGTCGACCTGTCGAAACTCGACAGTTTTTTGTCTCTGAAATCGGCCTGAAATATTTTCATTTTTTAAGAGAGTTTTTTTTCTAAGCCTTCTTCCAATATAGGGGAAAAACGGTTGCACTTAAGCATTTGTCCTGATCACACCGTTATCGTTAGATTTTTTGTTCGTTTTGGTGTTTGCTTTTGTGAAAGACAAGACCGCGGTAGTTTTTGTTGGCGTTATTACATCAGACTGGTTAGGAAAGAAGAAGGTAACTACAATAATCATAGCATCTCTCCCTATAAGATATTTTATTCTTGCATAGGTTAAATGACATAAATCCATGAATTAGAGACTATGGTTTCACTTTCCTATGGCATGCAGAGACACCGGATCGAGCACGAGACTCTAGTGTGAAAGTCGAGCGCGCTCCGCACTTGGCTGCCGTTGCCTCTTTCTTATTATTATTATTATTATTTTTATTTCTTTTTTTTCACGTAATGCGAATACTCACAGAATATGACTATGACTGCGCAAAAAGTTAGGTTAGGTTAGGTTAGGTTAAGATAGGTTAGGTTTCCCCATCGCACACGATATTCGACTGCGAGAGGTGGGAGGAAGACAGGATTCGAACGAACGCGGCAGTAGGGATAACCTTGACACCAGACAACATCTGCGAGACGATGCTGGATTGCAAAGGAAACTGGGGGACAGTTGCCAACTACATCGTCGGAGTTATGAGGAAGAAGGAAGACCACGAAAGAGCCTTAGGCAGATAAGGAGTAACTGTCCCTGAAGTAATGCTACCAGCGGTTCCGGGGACGGTTCAGTAAACAGAGGTGGTTTTTTAGTCAGTGCGAGTCTGACACTATCGCAGAGACAGTCCTGCGGTGTCCATAACGGATTTTTCCACTTTGACAAAAAAAAAAAAAAGAAAGGATAGGTTAGGTTGGGTTCTTAGGTTAGGTTAGGTTAGGTTTGGGTTTTAGGTTAGGTTAGGTTTGGTTCTTAGGTTAGGTTAGGTTAGGTTTGGTTTGGTTTTTAGGTTAGGTTAGGTTTGGTTTTTAGGTTAGGTTAGGACAGGTTTGGTTTTTTGGTTAGGTTAGGTTAGGTTTGGTTTTTTGGTTAGGTTAGTTAAGGTTTTGTTTTTAGCTTAGGTTTGGTTTTTAGGTTGTTAGGTTAGGTTTGGTTTTTAGGTTAGGTTAGTTAGGTTTGGTTTTTAGGTTAGATTAGGTTTGGTTCTTAGGTTAGGTTAGGTTAGGTTTGGTTTTTAGGTTAGGTTAGGTTTGGTTTTTAGGTTAGGTTAGGACAGGTTTGGTTTTTTGGTTAGGTTAGGTTAGGTTTGGTTTTTTGGTTAGGTTAGTTTAGGTTTTGTTTTTAGCTTAGGTTTGGTTTTTAGGTTGTTAGGTTAGGTTTGGTTTTAGGTTAGGTTAGGTTAGGTTTTGTTTTTAGGTTAGGTTTGGTTTTTAGGTTAGGTTAGGTTTGATTCTTAGGTTAGGTTAGGTTAGGTTAGGTTTGGTTTTGTTTTTAGGTTGAACTATTTGGTTCTTGGGTTAGGTTAGGTTAGGTTTGGTTTTTAGCTTAGTTTTGGTTCTTAGGTTAGGTTAGGTTTGGTTTTAGGTTAGGTTAGGTTAGGTTTTGTTTTTAGGTTAGGTTAGGTTTGGTTCTTAGGTTAGGTTAGGTTAGGTTAGGTTTGGTTTTTAGCTTAGGTTTGGTTTGGTTTTTAGGTTGGGCTATTTGGTTCTTAGGTTAGGTTAGGTTAGGTTATGTTAGGTTTGGTTTTTAGCTTAGGTTTGGTTCTTAGGTTAGGTTAGGTTTGGTTTTTAGGTTGGGCTATTTGGTTCTTAGGTTAGGTTAGGTTAGGTTTGGTATAATGATCAGCAGCATTTTGCACGATTTCTCTAATTTTAAACCTGATCTGGTTTTTAGTCGTTGCGATCAAACTAGATCTTAATTGTTTCGACTATAGACATTCTTAGTTCTTAGGTTTTTTCTAGGTTCTTAGGTTCTAGGTTCTAGGTTCTTAGGTTTAGGTTTAGGACAGTTCTTAGGTTTTCACTAGAGATTTCTGTAGCTTCAAAGTGTCAAAATTATCCCTTAGATTTTTTTCAAAATTTTCAAAAAAGATAGCCTAGTTAAAGCCTTATTTAGTTAAAGCCTTATGAAGAAATATTTAGTGTTTTCACTAATCGTTTTTTCAAGCTACGGAAAGTAGGGAAGGAGGGAGGGGGGCGGGGGGGGGGGGGGGGTTAGTCGGGAGTGCACAATAAAAAATATTATGTAAATATGTTCTAAGTGGTCCACAAAAATTTTTTCTGTTGTTTTTCCCATAAGGTAAACATAAACAAAAACAACATAAGAATTATGTGGACCTACTTATGTTGACTTATGTTGATTTTGACATAAAATTTTTTACTGTGTAGCAAAAACGTTCTAAGGTCATTTTATTCTAAAAAGTGGAACCGTCATAAATTATGAATAAAAATGAAAAAATATCTTGTTCATTTCATCAATAAAAAGTGTATTCCTTATTTTTCTGAATTTCCGGATTTTTTTTTCACAGTTTCACTTTCAGCTTGTAAATCAATAAAGGTTCTAGTTCCTTTACATAACCGGCCGGTCAGCCGGGCGGTGAAAATTTTTTAACAATAAAAAAAGTTTAATATTTTTTTTTTTTTAATTCGGTTTTTCACACATGAAAATGACATCGGATCGCACTGAAACCGTGGCAAAACGTTTTGTTATGCTTAAAAGGTAAAGATTCGCTATTGAAATTGCACGAAAAAGGCTTTATGGTTCCTAAATTTGATAATTTTTTTAAATGTTTTCGAAAAAAAAATAAGACCGCCATTTTTCTTTTTGTTGCTGAAACAGTTCGCGGATTCACCGCTAGAGCGCTGCACTAGTCTCTCGGAAACAAACATTTTTTTTTTTGCTGCGAAAACATTTAAAAATTATGAAATATAAGAACAATTAACTCTTGTTCATGCATTTAATATCGTGGATCTTCATCTCTGAAGATAACTAAACGTTTTGGTACGGTTTCGGTGAAGTTAGACCCCGTTTTCATGTATAAAATATTGGATTTTAAAAAAAAATTTTTAATATTTTTTTTATCGTTAAAATGTATACACCGCCCGGCTAACCGGCCGGTTATGTAAACGAACTAGAACCTTAACAAAAAAAACAAAAAAAATTGTTAATTTTTTTTTTTTTTTTTTTTTACAAATAACTATTCCTGATCCAAAAAAATTGATTCGGAAAGAAAATGGTTTTACTGACCAGATATTCAATAAAATACTTAGCAGTTAAATGAATTGACTTTCCAGATGTTCGGTCCCTTCAAAACATAAAACAACTTTAGAGCCAGGTTTGCACTGCCCTTAATGGTTTAATAAAGAAACTATGAGGTCATTTAAGAATTATGTTATTTTGCCGAAGAAGGGAGCTCGGGATTTAATGACGAAGGGGAGGGTGAGTTTTCTAAGCCTTGATCTAGACATTTTTAACAGCGAAAAATCAAGAAAACCTGAAAATACGGCTGGGAGTACGAATGGGAGTGTAATTGCAATCGGTGACTTATTTTTTAAAAAAATAGGGTCGGATCAGTAATGACGGCCAATGATCAGTTGGAGGAAAAGAAATTAAAACGAATGAATGACACACATCGCATCGTGAAGACTGACATCCACGTAAATCTCCGTTAAAAAATCCACCTTTTTTGCTGACCAAGGGGATGTAGCGAAAATTACCAAAATCATGCTTCTGCAACACCTGAATGGCATCCTCTTTCAAATTCCTTCATTAAATTTTCCATCGAAGGTGAATCATTTAAAAATGGAAAAAGAAAAAAAATGGAAATTAATTGAATCCGTTTTGAAAAAGGTTGCGTTACGTATTAAACACTTTGGGGAGTTTTTATTTTCAAAAGAATCTTGAAAATCCCTGTAAATAAGTTTTTTCAAAAACCTGCAAAATAAACCTTATCCTTTTCTTTAGAATTTTTTTTTGTTGAAAAATGTGAATTTATTGAAGATGTGGAAGAAGGTAACTGCTGTATTCTTAATTCTCAAGAATGTTTTTGTGAAAAGAAAAAAAAGAGAAGGTCGCATCAAAAATGATACACCATAATCTGATCGACAATTTTCAGCAGTGCTTATTTCTCTTTTATTTCCTTTTCTTTTCATCCCTGCTTCAAATTCGTTGACGAAACACTCATCCCTCTAATGCATTGTATATTTAATCGACTCACGTATTTCTCCATAAAAATAAAGCATCTTTGATGTAAGCATTGAATTTTTTTTTAAAGGGGAAGATTTAAGAATACGTTTCAGATTAGGTAAAGGCGTTATGTGAATTATAGCCAACATCAGAGGTGAACTTTTTTTTTCAAAAAAATTTTTTGATTTATGAGAATCTCGAGCAGTATTTACATAAATCTGCATTTTAATCGAATGTTAGAAAAATGGTATATTCTCTTTTTCCCCGTTTTTACCGGTTATTTTTCTTTGAGAAAAAAAATTTGCCGCAGACTTTTCTTAATGGTTTAATGATTTTTTTGAGAGAGAGGAAGGAAAAAAAAAGTTAAATGTTATTTAGCGCCGAAGTTCAACGACAAGCCTTCACAAAAACGAATCTCCTTTTTACAAGCGCAGGAAAAGAGCAAAAAAAAAAAAAAAAAAAAAAAAAAAAAAAAAAAAGGCAAACAAAGAGAAATATTTTTATGACTAAAAGTTGTGAATGTTAACATTTAGAAAAACATGGAACTGCTCTTTAAAAAAAAGTTTTGGTGTTTTACGTATAAAAAAGCCGATATCTTTATCTCTAAGCTTTAGCAAGGAGAAAAGAAAAAAAAAAGTTTTCGATTTTTTTCTTTTTTCCCGTATATTCAACATCCCGCAAGTTTTCAGTCGGATCTGTGAGAAAATGTTCACGTCATTGTACTTGACGGGTTCCCGAATTGTCTATTACAAAATAAAATCCTCCATCTCCTAGGAATTCAATCACTTTATCGTGATGCAATTCCCTTCGTCCCGCTTTTCTTTCTCCCTTTCTCCCTTTCCCCCCGTTCCCCCTGCAAATTTATTCCGTGCGAAAAAAAAAAAAAAAGTTTTTACTTTATTTTTTATTGTTTCAGCCGAGCACCCTCCGGTGTGCAAACAAGAATTCACTTCGTGGTCCCCGTGTTCGGCTCCTTGCGGCTTGGGAATATCTCAGAGAATATCGAACCTCAATCAAGACTGCGTTCTACAAAACGAGACGAGGATATGTCAATTAAGGCCTTGCGAGGCCGGGATGCTGTCACTCGAACAACATGCGAGGCATCATCATATCAGGGTAAGCATTATTATCTCTCTTAATATTTTAATTTGATTATCCAATACCGGAAAATGCCATTTAATCACATGTCTCACCAAAAAATCTTCCCATTTTGACAGTTAATTAAATTTAAAAAAAAAAAAAGCATGAATATGGGAATTCATCATGAATATAATACCAGGAATAAAGAAAAATTCACGTTCTCACGACATAAAACATGGCTATTTGAAAGAAAACCTTCTTACGTAGTAAATTACCAGAGGAGTTTAAAAATATAAGCAAAGGGGTCGTCCATAAAACACGTGAGCATTATTTTGGCAATTTTTGACCCCTTCCCCCTCTTTTTAGCAAAGGTTAGCATTTCGGGACCCTCCCCCCCTTAAAATTTTTTAAAAAAATTAATATTAACCGTTTAAAAAATCTGAAATTCTTCGGAACTTAAATTTTGCAAAAAACCGTTTTTTGTTTTTTAAATTGTTAGGTTACATAATTTTAAAAATTTTAATTATTTTTATTTTGGCACGTTTATTATTACATCAAATAAATGCTAATGTTAGATATGTAAAACCTCTTCCCCTCCCCTTGTTAGCAGAAGCTAGCATTTTGAATACCCCCTAATGTGCTCACGTGTTTTATGGACGACCCCAAATATGAAACATTTAAAAAAAAAAAAAAAGAATTTTACGCACCTCGGGTAATAATCGCCTGTTTTTCTCCCGCTCGAGAAGTGAACATTTCGTTTTTCTCGGTACGTAAAGCACCTTACTGCACTAGAATGAAAGAGACTTTTCACGCCTCAACACGTTGAACCACCTCAGCTTCGCCTCGGTGTCTCAAACTCGTGCTTCGACGTGAAACAAGTCTCTTTCATCCTAGGGCAGTAATGTACTAATCTGTGATATAAGCGATGTAAACGATTTTAAAAAGAAATATCTTCTATTGTGACGAATATTTATAATTACGATTTTATGTAAATAAATAAATATATATAAATGTATTACTATTATTATTGTAAAAAGTGGGGGAGTCTGTCTTATTGTCAGACAGTTTTGCACTTTGTAGCATTTGGGCATTGCCACGTGATTTTATAAAACTTTCTTTGCGTTTTTTTTTTTAACTTACAAATTGAAAGTCTTTAAAGACGATTTTCCGTATAAAATAAAAATATAGGTATAGGTGAAAAACCGGAATTGTAATTTCTGTTTCGTTTTCTGCATTTTATATACGAAGAACTAAGTTTGAAATTTTAATGCGTACTTGACTTTCATCTTAGTAATTTCTCCTCTTTATGGTATCCTCAGACTAATTAGCACTTTAATAGTTTGCTTTCCTAATCCTAATATACTTCATTAAAAATATTAACATCGTATAACCTTTATGATCGGTGACTATTTGAAGTGGTTTTGGCCTTATTCAGTCACTTCACTTGAATTTAGGGATATTTGAACGGTGTTTTGTGCTCATTCCATCCTTGGTTACTCTTGGAGCAAAAAGATCTGCAAACAATCCCAAAAACCGGAACTATTCCCCAAATATCTAAAAACCCTTTAAAAGCGAAGTTTAGTACATGTTTGCCTAACCGTCACTCTGCAGGCGTTTTCTTGTCTAAATATCATTTTGCCGGCGTTTTATCGAGGTTACATCTAAGTTAACCCTTCCCCCCTTTTCCCTTAATTGTTAAAAATATAGGCAATTTTATGAAAACCAATGTAAGCTTCTCCCGGAGAAAATGTTTGCGTTTTCAAAATTTCTTCTCATTTTCCGCAAAAAGTCACGAAAAAGCTGTAAAAGGAAAATTTTGGACTTTGTGAAATTGTCCCTTGATTTTACCTTTTTGTCATGGGAAAACGAAATGAAAAAAAAAAATGAAAAAATAACATTCAAGTTTTTCTTTTCTCCCGTCGCATAGTTGACAACCTGACTTTCAAATAGGTGAAATCGTTTATCTCGAGGAAAACGGCGAAAAGCTGTCAGGGAATCTTTGTCATATATATATACATTATATCAAATATAATCATTGGTCTGGAAAAGAGGCTTGTAAACTTAAATCATATCGAGAGGAAAGTCCCTGGAAAATTGGAAAACTTTTTTTTTTTTTTCTTCCTCATCTCTTTAGTCATTGTTTTTCTCCGTCGAAGGCACCCTTTTCGTCTCTGACGTAAAATTCTTGGAAACATGATTCCAAATTCAAAAAAATTTTCTGATTACAAACTTTCCTCATTTAAATAACAAAACCCGATAGGAGAAAGAGAAGAAAAAAAAAAAAAGGATTTTGATGACGAGGCTTTTAAGATCGTAATTATTTTATCATCCACTTAAAATAGAAACCTTTTTTTTTTATTTTTGGTTTCCAATAATTGATTGATGAATTCGCTTTGTGGGAATCGGTGTTGTAATAATCAGATGATTATAACGGAAATTATATGAAAAAGCCGCGATCATCCCAAGCTTTGCCCTACTTTTTCTCCGCTTTTTTATCCCAAATGCTTGTAATTGATTTAGCGTTCTCGCCTGTCACGAACATTTCTTTTTCTCTAAATCCACCAACTTAAAATCTCTTACCTCCATCCTTTATAATCTAGACCTAAAAGACTATTAAAAAATAAGAAATAATGCCTTTACCAAATAAACAAAAAAACAAAAAAAAAAAAAACAATGGTGATAGGGTGAACCGTAATTCAGAAATCAGTGAACCCCTTTTTTTTGCACTCGTTTGTTTGATTCGAGATCTTTAAAAATCCCTTCAAAGTCTTTAAAAAATCGCATCGACTTGCCTTCTGAGACCGAAAATCGCCAAATTCCGGAGTTTGGGTAGTCGAAATCTGCCGGGATAAATGGGATTTTCTTGGTTAATCAATGGGAACCTTTTCGGTAAAAGTTCCCGTAAGCTAAACATAGGAATTCTAATCAATTTTTTAAAAATTGGAATTACTGCACCAAATATGTTTGAAGTACAATATATAGGGCTAAAGTTGAAACCAAATCAGGAAAAACATATTACAATTCTGTTTAACGTTTCCCAGTCGCGAAAGCCTATTTTATTTAAAATTATCGGCATTGCCTCTGTTTAGGTGAAGAACAAATCATTCATTTTGGAGAAAGGCTCTAAACGGATTAAATTTGTTCCATTGTTTACCTTATCCATGCAGAAGAAAATACTTTTAACTAAAAAATTTAACAATTTTTGAAAAGCAGAGAAAAATTCTGGAAGAATTTAATCTCGAGGAGAGACATTGAATTTTTTCTTTTTAATCGTGAGATATTCCTGACAGAATCTGTTTTTTATCTCTCGTTAGTTCGGAGAAAAATTCGAATTTGATTAAAAAATAATGTGCATGTTGAACATAAGAGGACATTCAAATGTTTTTTAAGCATGATTTTTTACCTCCTCCGCCGTTGCAGGGTTAAAGTGTTAAAAAAACATGTTTTGCCACGCGTTTTGAGAAAGCTCCCTCACCATGAATCTGCATTTCATTATGCCAGTAAACGAGCGGCCATATATTTTAATTGCAAAAATTTCAGTTAATTTTTCAAAATAAAACATTTTCGTCTTTTTAAGAGGAGAAAATATAAGAGAAGAAAATAAAACCGGGGACAATGAAACAATGTTAAAATAGCTAAGGACTTAATGGAAAGTGGTTGAAAATGAATTAAATTTTAAAAACGAAAAAGATTCCCCCGTTTTCTCATGTTTTTATAATCATTTTGATTCTCCAGGTTTCTAGTCTCTTTTTATTCTTCTTCTTCTTATTTTTTTTATCGTTTTCCCTCCGATTCGTCCTTGTCCCACTCGAATTATATTTTTTTTTCTTTTCGTAATTTCCTTTTTTGAATATCATTAATTAAAGGTCGGGGGGCGAGAAAGATAAACGAGTCGATTGATCGAAAGGTTGGTAATTTAAATTTGATGCTTGGCCCGCGTCTGTCGGTAATCCATCTCGAGCAAACGGTTCCAAGGTTTCGAAAACTCTCGAGGGACGTAACCGATCTTTAGAGAGCAAATGCAATTATCTTATTACCTTTTGTCCCGGAATTGTTCCGTCCGTTGACTTAATTCTTCTTATCTTTTGTTAATCTCCTTCGATTCGCCGATTTGCTCCCATTTAAAGTTTATCTCTCGGGAAAGGGACTCTAATTGATTTTTACTTTCCTTTTCAGAAGGGTCACGAATGCAAAGCGACGCAAAGAGTCAGCGGTCCGGTGAGATTGAGGTTCGGCCCGTGCAGAAGCAAGAAAAGGTACCGGCCCAAGTTTTGCGGGAGTTGCGACGATAAAGTCGGCGACGGGTGTTGCACTCCTCAGCTCAGCACGACTATAAAGGTAATTTCAAAGTGTCCCATAACTCCGCTCCTTGCGGAAAGTAAATAAACAAATAGCTACCATTTTGATTTTTTCGAATTCGAAGTTTTGGCTCTGATGTCACTGGGTCCTTCGGTCGAAACCTCTGGTGATCAACATGCTTCCGAAAGCATGATAAGTGCTGGAGCCCAACGTATCACGCACTACGGGCAGTATAATTGATGCCCTCGTGAAGTATGTACTTTTCTTACTCTAAATTCGAAAATGAGTTTCCCTTGCCGAGAAAAATCCTTATTTCCTCTAAAAACTCTTTCGAATGAGTCCCAATGCAATATAAAGCTTTCTCCACGGATTTTAAGTAATCCGGCTTTGTTTTAATATAAGTGCAAGAGTGAGAATCAGTTTAAATCGAAGAAAAAAAATACCGGAAAAGAGGTTAAAAAAAAAGCAAAATGATATATTTATCTGATGCTGGAAGATTGAATTTCATATCGGTCCTCCCCGATGTGAAAGCTAAGCCATGTTAGAACAATACGGATAAAAATCCAGGCCATGCGTCAGTATCGAAATTGATGAATGGAGGCTGAAAAAAAAAAAAAAAAAAAAAAAAAGATATTTCTTGTATCTCTTGTTTTTCAGTGTTGCGAAAACATCTGTTTGCGGTTCAATCAAAGCTCTCTTTCCGTTTAAATATTTTTGAATTAAAATTTGCATGTTTTAAAAGGGCTTGCGTCACGTTATGAACGTGAGAACCGTGACAGACGAAAATCAGCAGGGGGGAGGTCTCATTTGCAAAGGAGAGAGAATTAATCGAAATGCAACATTATAAATTTGTAAAGTTTTCTTGGACTCCTCCTTCTCTGATTAAAACCAACTGTAATAGAAAATCAAATTTATTAACACCGTTTAAAAACACTCCTCTCCTTCCTTTCGAAAGACGAGCGGAAAAAAAAGGTACAGCGTAATTAAGAAAAAAAAAAGTTTGAAAAAGCTGTAATATTTTAAATAGATCTGGTTAATATCTTGCGTAAAAAAAACTTTTTTTTTAAAGAACTTATTACGTACGTAAAAGTGAATAATTGAGGGAGGAAAAACCGTTAAAAGTTATATAAATAGGTGACGTTTATAATCTGAAAAGTTGTTTGGGTTTAACGCGAAATTTTGCTTTAGAGAATTTTCTGGTACGTGTGAAAACTTAGCAAATTTAACTTTGTCCTAAATATTTGAATTACAGTCGAGTTTCATGTTATTAGGCCCATGTAAGGATGATTTGTCCCATTTTTGACTCCCCATCCACTTCGATGAGTAAGATTTTAGCCCCGAATATGTTTGTCGTGAAATGCCTACCTCACTGACCCTCCTCACTTTCTTGTAGAATTTTGAAAGAATTTACTTTTTAACTTTGGGAATTCTCGGTTGTTTCAGGTTGAATTCGTCTGCGATTCAATCAGGAAATACGAAAATCCAGACGAGATCCTCCTCGATCTGATCGAACCAGGTCGTGATTTATGGTGGCCGGACGATCTTCTAGCCATAGGAAAACAACATGAAAAGCAACAATCGGAAATTCGATCTACGACTTTGACATTTGCAAGCGTCGCCCTCACCTGGAACGACACCGAGGACAAATCCGCGACGTCGAAGAAATTAGTATTCCGAGGGAAAAGCGACGATTTCGAAAAGTTTCGGGAAAGTCTCGGATGGGAATCGAGGAGAAAATCCGGAAACTCGAAAAAACAGAAACAAATTCCATATTACGATTACCCGGGGAAATCCCAATACAATTCGAAATCTCTCCCCCCGGTTTCGAAAGCAGACATGCATTTGTTGGAGAATAAAAATAAGTTGAACGAGCCTCTTCTCGGAGCCGACGTGTTGGTCTACCAACCGGGATACGATGAAAGGGATTATAGGATAGTGGACGGTAGATCCGGAGCGGACTTGGTCACCGCGAGCTTAAAAAACGACGAGGAATTATCGACGAATGCGAGAACTACTCAGCAGCTCACGACGGAGGCGGCAACGAGCGAAACGACCACCGCGAAACCCAAGAAGAAAAGGAAAAAGAAACCGAGGAAAGCGTTCACGTCCTGGTTGGAATTCCGCGACGAAGAGTATCAAATGGACGAGTACGAGGACGAGGAAGAGGAACAAAATCGAAAAAAAAGAAGCGCGGATTCCTCGTGGGACGTAAGTGGGAAAGTCGTGAAACGAACGCACCGCGACGGTGATATTCCCGACGAAAAAGCGTCAAATCGTTCGGAAGAAAGAAACAAAAGAAGCCCCTTCCGAGAAGGACATTTAGAGGATTCAAGTGACGATTACGAAGACGACGATGAAAACGACGAAGATGACGAAGACGAGGACGGAAACGACGACGAGGATGACGACGACGACGACGACGACGATCAGGACAATACACAAAGGAAGCCCCTGGTGTATTCCAGGAGGAAAAGGGGAAACAAAAGAAGCCCCTTCCGAGAAGGACATTTAGAGGAAGCCTCTCCCGAGAAGGACGATTACGAAGACGACGATAAAAACGACGAAGATGACGATGACGATGACGACGACGACGACGACGACGATCAGGACGATATACAAAGGAAGCCCCTGGTGTATTCCAGGAGGAAAAGGGGAGCTCCGAAAGTCTTAGATTATAGATCCCTGGATAACGTACCGAAATCCTCGCAATTCCTAACAGCTCAAGAAAAGCTAAAGAAAAAGAAATTAAAGAAAGAAAAGGAAGGAAAATATAAGAATCAAATTGAAAGAAAATCGAATTTGCTGAAAAAGATCATGAACGAAAGGAAAGTTTCCTCTGCAAGGGAAATGGAAAAACACAATCAAGAAGCGAGAAAACGGAAAAATAAAAAGAAAAGCGATATAAAACACAAAGAAACCCTCAAAGAACAAAAGATGAGCCCGCCGCAGAGCAGGACAATCGAAAAAGGAAACGTCAAAACGTTATCGAAACTTGAAAGGATAGTTAAAGAGCGTAACAACAACGCGTTTAATAAAAGCGGACAATTAGATTCGGTGACTCGATCGCATCCGAAAAAAGAAACCTTTTTTCACGTCGCCGGGAAAGTGCACAAATCTCGAACGAAGAGACATGCCCCTCGTCCCCCTTGGACGGAGGACGAGGGGATCGAATCGGAAGACCTCACATGGGGGGACCACAGTGTGTCTTTTAGTGTACAATGGATAGTTAAGTGTCATTGTGAGAGGGACTGCGGCCTAGAAACTACAACGGCCTCCTCCGAACTCAACAATGACGGGGAAATTATTTTGAGACGTGTTCATCGAACTGCACCCCCTTAATCATAAAAATTTTTAAGTGATTTTTATTTTTTCTAAAAAAAATCGAATGTTGGTAATCCGGAAACTTTTTTTTTCCGTCGAAAAATTGGATGGATTTTTCAACGGAAATAAAAAAAAAAATCATTAGCACAATATTAAAAGAATTAAGTCTAGAATCGAGTAGAAGTAAATAAAAGAAAAAATGTAATTAAGTCTAGTAAGCGTTCCAAAATTTTTGATTCGTTGCCTCAACTTTTTTTTTTTTTTCTTTTTTTTTTTTTTGTGAAAAATTATAAGTTAAAATAGTTTTTGTCTATTGAACGTTGTTGAGAGATAAAATTCAGCAAGCACGTACAACTTAAAACGTTTCAGTGATGTCCCGTTGCAAGGAATTTTCAGTGGTCTTAAACAATTGGTTTCTGGGTTTTATCGAGTTTTAGGTGTCTGAAGAGGAATTTAATTTGCACTGAAAAATTCAGAAGATGCATGTTCCGATAGGCATGCAGCCAATTGTTTAAGACACCTCGAGTTATATACCAGGATGTTTTCGCAATTTGTTCTGCAAAATTATTGAACGATTTTAGAAACGGCAAGATCTGTATGAACTATTTAAGTTATTTCGGCTTGGGAAATTCTGTCAATCATGTCTTTTTGGTGTTTATCCTTAGACAACAGATCGACAGTATTGGACAGTTTTAGGATGGTTATTTTGTTTGCTGAAAAAAAATACTATTGAATTTCCACTTGTGTATTATTTTCAAAATTTGTTCCATCATTTTTTTTTACAATCAGTCTTACCCCAATCGAAAAGTGCCTGTTGGTCCGTACGGGAAAAAAAATTAGTTTTTAATTCTAAAAATGACAAGATTCCGAAAAGGCAAACAAAGCAAAGGGATTGCTGACATCCGATTACTATAACAAAACAAAAATAATAATTTTTGTATGGATTAACATACGATGATATTTTTAAGAAAAAAAAAACAGAAAAAATTTAGTTTATTTATTTATTTATTTATTTTTCATCGCATGTTAATGTCATAACGTGCGAGGCAGGTTTAGTAGCTTTTTTAGTAAAGTTGCAGGATGCCTTTCACCTTCAAAAAAAAAAAAAAAAAATTATATCACAAGTGTAAAATGTGTTGTTAGGTACATATCTTACGGCGAATTGTTACCATATCGTTTTATCTGTTTTTAACTTTTTATTTTCTAAAAAAAAATAAAAATAAATTTTTTTAAAAGAAGCACATCAAGAGCAGACAATAACTTTTTGAGTTAGTTGAACAAAGTCTGTGAAAACGATTAAAAACACTTTATAGTCTTCTGAAAACAAATTATCAAGTGTTTGGTTTTCAGGGAATATTATTTTCTTTCCCATCGAAAAATCCCGGGGAAAAAGATTTTTTTCACAGCAAATATTTATTCTATGTGAAGATAGGGTGAAATTATTAATATTTACAAGACGTCTTGCCTTCATTTTGATTTTATCACGACTTCGATTTTTCAATCCCTCTGTCATATTAATTTAGTATTTTTAATATACATAGCCACATATATATTATATAGAATATATCTCTTAATGCTATAAAACAAAATCGGAAACCAAGTTTTTCTTTTATCCGTAGAAATATAAAATACCTTGGTTTTTAGTTTGAAAAGTAATTTTCTCGGAATTACTTTTTTTCCCCATTCTCCTTTGAATAGATAATTTTTTCAAAGAAACTTGCTTTCAACTCTGCATGTATCAACTCCCGGATAAAATTTAGTTACTGCCAAGCTTAATAAATTTAATGAAATAGAAATGGTTTTTGCGTAATCGAATAACGCCCTCTGAAAACCAAACACGGTGAAACTTTTTTTTTTTTTTTTTTAAATCCAATCATAGGATTAGCTTCACTAATTTGTATTGTGAAATAAACATTTGATGAGAGTCGAATGAAAATCAGAGCTTTTCGTACTACATAAATTGTAAGCAGGAATTTAAAAAAATCAGAAACACTAAAATTTCTAGCTTTATGTAAATTCGAAAAAAAAATGCTTTAATATACTGTATACATTGAAAGAGAGAAAAATTTTATTTGGCATATGCCTCTTTATTACTTCCTTGATCATTCAAAAGATTTAAAATATCACTTGTATAAACGTATGGGCTATCGTATTTGAGGATGCTTTTTAAGTGCATATAAAATGTCATTTTTGGTTATTATTTTTCTGCGGAAGTCCTGAAGGGTCAAATCTATTTGCCAATTGTGTCGGTGTTTGTTCCGGAACAAACAATTTTAACGCTGTTAATTCCAAAAACCGACAGTGCAACTAACAATGTCTGTTCCAGAACTGACGACTTTATCGCTGATAATTCCGGAAGAGGCGGTGCTTGTTCCGGAACTTACAATTGGTTTCTTGCCAGTTCCGGAACTAGCAACTTTCTTTTCTGTCAGTTCCAAAAATAGCAAATTTTTTTCTGTCAGTTTCGGAACTGGCAATCGTGAAAAAAAAATGTTAGTTCTAAAAATGCCAGAAAAAAACCGCTACTTCTGGAACTAACAGAAAAAAAAATGCTAGTTCCGAAACTGGCAAGAAACCCATTGTCAGTTCCGAAACAAGCTTGTTGGCTGTTCAGAGCGTTAAAATTGTTTGTTTCGGAGCAAACAACGACACAACAGGCAAATAGTTTTGACCCTTCAGGGCTTCCGTATTTTTCATTGAAACTTCTGGAGTCGGTGGGGATAATTATCTAAAGTTAAATTTTTAATTCAAGATTTTTTTAATGAAAGAAGAGGTATTCAGCTTTTAAAAACCGAGTTATCGACATTTCCGCTCTTATGTCAGATGTAAAGTCTTAAATAATAAATACTAATTCAATACTAATTCTATTTCCTGTATAAACTTTACTGCAATCGGAAGGGAGAAAAATTGATTCTTTTTGATGTAGTCGTAACTGCATTAAAATCAAACTGGCACCTAAGTCCCTGAGAGTCGAAAGCGGTTGAGTAATGTGAATTTCACCTCAAATTTCCATAGGAATTTGGAGAATAACAAATTTTAACTATTTACGTTAGTAGAATTTTTATTTACTTCCTTTTTAATTACGAGATTGTATTTTACTCTTCGGTAAATGCTTAAAATATAGCTCTTCTTTATTGGAGCAGATGGTGAAAGCTTTATCAAATGAAGATACTCGTCTTGAACTTTTTTTTTAAAGGATAAAAAAAAGGAGAAAATAATTCGAAAAATAAAAGGCATGTGTAGTCTAAAAAGAAAGTAAGCCAAGAACGTGAAAACCTTTTTCAGACGCAATAAACAGTGATTTGTGATCTCCTCGGGCGGCAAAACTACTGGAAAAACTATCAAGGAAAGTATTTTGAGATATATTTGAACCAGGACTCAGGGCCATACTCAACCGAAAACAAATAACTCTAGCCTAAACTTTTAAACTTCTTTTCCTTCGGATATTAGCTAAAACATAGAAGGAAAAATCTGCTTTCCCGCTGTAATCCCGCAAAAAGGTAATTTAAATTTAGCCAACACGAATGCTTCGTTTTTGAAATACTGTTTTCTTAAGACTTTCATTAACGGAGTCATAATAAAAGGAGATTATACGGTTCCGTTTGAAACTCTTTCACCGACATTTTGCAGAAATTACCCTAAGAAAATGGGACAAACTTTCCAAGTATATATATGGAAAAGTATATGCATAAGACTTAAAATCCAGGAACTTGGACTTCTTCCCGGCAGATGTCATTACGACAAAGATATTAAGTTAATGATTTAATTTAGAGAAGCAATCTCAAAACTTGATGCTGTTCGGTTAAGTTGCAAATTGCTTCATTATAATCTAATTTTCGACTTGTTGCTTGTCATTTGCAAAATTCTACATTCTTTTTTATTTTATGAAACTTTTTTATAGCCCACTTTGGATGTTCGATTCGTCCTAATAGAGAAAAAAATGAAGCCTAGGGGGGTACTTCATAAAAAAAAAAAAAAAACTTTTCTTTCTTTTAAAATAACAAAAAGTTAATTTTCCAGTTGACAGAGACGAAAAAGGGAAACGAATTGAAAAGAAAGGGGAAAAAAGGCTAAAGAAGGCATGATGAATATGAAAGTTTTCAAGAAAATATTTAAGAAACCCAAGTTTTCTCGATATTCGCAGATAAACCCCTTCCACTATTTCGAAGTTTCTCTTTCTTTCTACAAGGTCGCCCTTTTGTTTTCAAAACATTAAGCTGAACACATTAGAATTTCTTAGGAACGAGAAAACGAGAAAAATTTGAGGAAAAAAACGGGAAAATGGGAGGGGGGTTGCCCATTAAAGAGTGGATGAAACTTTGCTTAAAACTCTTTACATTCTTTACCTTTTGGTGCTCAACCACTTCTTTTTTATTGTTGTGTCAGCATTTTAATGAGAGGAGACGAGTTATGCAAATAATGACTGACGTATATGCTATGAAAATTATTAATTTTTATATTATAATTGATTCTTATTCTGAAGATTAATTTGGCTAGGATTCTTGGGATTTAGAACACAAAAAAGCGACAGAAACGACCATAAAACGACAGTTCAGAACATTAGATATATCCGTATTCCTTATCATGTTAACTTAGCTCAACAAATAAAACATATTTTCGAAGATGAGCAAACGAAAATTGCCTTTTATAACACTACAAGTACTAATATCTTTTATGGCAATGTAAAAGATCCAATTCCCCAAAAAAAAGATTCGATATTGTTTATAAATTACAATGTGAATGTAACAAAAATTATTACGGTCAAACTAGCCAGTTCTTATATAAACGTATTCAACAACATAAAAATGACATTAGAAAAAATCTCTCTAAGACTGGTCTATCTAAACATGTTCACGAATCGGATCATAATATTAATTGGAACAATGTAGAAATTATGAATTTTGAAAGCAATACGGATAAACGATGCTTCCTCGAAATGTCCAACATTATTTATGATAAAAATAACTTAAATATTCAGTCTGACTATAATGATGTTTTAACCATTTACAAAAACATTCTAACTAAATTCAAATAGATATTTAAAATTTCGCGCGCAGATATATCGTGGTATCTAGTCTAAGAGGGCCTTGCATTATCAAATATGGATCCGGTTTGTTTTTAATTGACTTCGTTTATAACGGTTTATAAATCTTTTCTTTTTTTTTTTTCTTTTAAAATAATATGTCGTTTAGCTAGTCATGTTCCTGTCTGTGATATTATTTAAATTTAATTCAAACATTAACAATTATGTCATATCATGCATATTTTTGTTAATTTAATGCTAGGTAATTAACTTTTTGCATGATGGTTGCATCATGTGCTTTTTTTTAATTATCATTACTCATATGTTCCAATCTTTTCAGCTCTGTAGATGAAAGTAATGTGAACTTTCGAAATATGTCAGCATTAAATCTATAGTTGTCTTTATTATTGTGTTCTAAATCCCAAGAATCCTAACCAAATTATTAATTTTTATTCTCATTGTTCAGTTTTTGCAAAAGCTTTTTCGGTTTTTAAAAAATGTGAGTTTTTCCACGAAGAATTCAGAGACTGATTCAATCAACAATCATACATTTACACACGAAAATCCGATTATAAAAATCTTTTACAGGGAGAAGGGAGGGAAAAATACGAAATTTTTGACGGAAAAGTTGAGTCAATGACAAAAGACAGCTCAAAGGAGAGCTCGGCCATACAGCAAGAAGGTAAATTTGCTCTATATCCTACGTCTAAGAATCTTTTGGTTGAAGAATCCTTGATGCGCCTCTAGTATCTAGTCATCAGGTGAACAAAGCTGCTTTGGATGTGCAGAACATGAACAAAATTAAAGATCGTATTTGTTGAAAATGATCAAATATATTGAGATACACATGCAACAGAATATAAAAGTATAAGAATTCCAAAGTAACTTAAGTACTTAAGATTGTGGCAAAAATGAAAAAATACTTGGACAAAAAAAAGCAGAAAAATCGCATCTTGGTTTAATATTCGGAAACATCTTATGATCTATGATCTAAAGTCTTCAGTCTTAAACTTTCATCCTAGGCACTCTTCAAGTTTTCTAATATTATTTTTCTTTTTTTTTTTTTTTTTTGAGATCATAACCAAAATACAGTCAACCTCGGTTATAGTGGATTTCAAGGGACCGGCCAAATGTAGTACACTATAACCGAGGTCGAAAAAATTCGGTAGAAAAAAATGAAAAAAGTAAAATGAAGTGGTAATTGAAAAAAAGCGTGAATTACAATCGTATATTTAAGCACTTGCAACTTTAAAGAAAAAATTTGTAATTCAAGCCTGTTTTAAAAGTTGCAATACCATACTTTTTTGATATTTCCGCCTGAGTACCGCCATTTTTCAATTCGTTTAAAACTTTAATTTTTTCATCTAACGAAAATGCTTTTCTTTTCGATATTTTAAGCTCAACTAACAATAAAAGCAAAAAGAAAACATTTTTTGATTGTAATGCAACATGTTCATTCGTGAAAAAAGAAAAAAAAATCCTTGAAAACGGTTGTTTATGCCGAAAAATTCACATTGAAATTAATAATATTTCTAAAAAGCTGTCCACTATAACCGAGGTCATTTAACATTGCAATATAGGGAATGGGACTGGGACCGGACGAGTTAGTCCACTATAGCCGAGATTCTACTATAACCGAGGCCGCTATAACCGAGGTTGACTGTATATATAAAAAAAATTTCTTCAATATAATTAATTTTTTAAGAGCCGATTTCACTATCAAAAATCAAACAAAAAAGGAAAAAAAAGTTTGCCTAAGTTTTTGACTGTATTTTTCCTTTTTTTTCGTTGGAAAATTCTCCTTAAACACCGTTTGTAAAATTGGTCCTTAAGATATAAATATTTTTAAAAAAAACAGCAACAAACAATTTATAAGAAAAACAATTTTGTGCACAAACTCTCGTCGGGATGTTTCTGCAAATGTTTGCTCACCAATAAAGACAACTTATGAGCATATTGGCAAGGAGCAGGCACGGCGACAGTACCCTAAAACAAATTTTTAAAGCTGATTAAAATTGGAACTTTATTAAAATACAATCTTTACTTACGGTCCAGTTAAAGTACAAATGAGTCATTTTGTAGGTCAATCGCTGAAAATGGTCAACGGATAAACCGGTATTATCACTAATGACATTGTAATATGTCGGGGAAGCGGTCCCTTGACGGACCGACTGAGAACATAGAAAAAAATCGTAAAAATCGGGATTGGTGATGACATCATCTACTATCGTTCCAGCAAGCGGATTCTTTTTACTAGCAAAAAGTCTGGTGTTAATCCTTTTAGTAACAATGCAGTACCCAAGTTGCCAACTGTTGTTCCCGTAAACTTCAGTGAGGGCTTTCTGCAAAACAAAGAACCAAAAAATTTAGGTTGTAGTCGCCTAATGATCATTTGACAAATTACAGGGCTAAGTAAATGATTTTTAAAAAAAATCAACTAGGGTATTTGTGGAGCTCAAATCGATAAAAGTTGCACACCTTAAGATTTACAACTTCGACTTTGTAAACCTCAGCCAACTGTCCTTCGCCAACACCATCCCTGTATATTATTATCTTGGACGGTAATCGTTTGTTTTGTTCCCTGTACTTAGTTAAAGCTGCTTTAATGTCTTTAGACATATGACTAGACAGTTCTTCCCCTTTCTTATGATTGTCAGTGGCTGAGAACCACAAACTAAAATCGGAATTTAAAGAAGCGACGAATGCACCCCAAGAATTGCTTTTATTCATGGGATCATGGCAGGTGTCGTATCCGACAAACATAACATTGTCCATCTGAAAAATTAATATAATCGTTTAAACTTTCATTTAACACATTTTTTATGGGTTGGGGAGTTTTCCAAAAATTGAATCATCAAAAATGAAAAAATAATATCCTGATTTTTAGAACTTCGAAACCCGTTTTTTCTTTCTAATTTCGCAAACTAATAATGATTTTTTGGCTATAGCATGAAAGCCACCGAACTGAAGACAGTTTGTAAATAAAATTGATACTTACAACCTGCTTAGGTTGTCCAACAGACCAGGCAGCTCCTCCTAATTTGCAATTCATCTGAATTGCAATTTTCGTAGCAATAGACAGTTCCATGGACTTGTCACTTTTTTTGGGTAAAATATTTCTTTTCAGGATGACCTGGGAGTTCATAGGTCGTGAGGAACAACAATATCTTTTTATAGCGTTGTACCTGTCTTCCCTTTCACTGCCCACGATGAACACCACCAAAGCTAAAATATAACAGGAAAAATAATTATTAAAAAGTTTCATTAAGTTAGTATTAAGTTAAACAAAGAGAAAATAACTTCCTTACCCTCCGGGTGTGTTCCCCTTAAACCAACATATTTTTCTAATCCCTCCATAATATGTCTAGCACTGTCACTTTGTACTTCCACAATCTCTGGTTCTGGAAGGGTAAAAGACAAACCAGCAGCAGCTCTTCTAATTGTAGGAATAAAATATTCTTTCGTCTCACGTACCGAGTCCCTCGGAACAATTATAAAAAGCATTTTAAGACACGCGATTTTATACATCGGTTTGGATTTTAAAAAATTTGTCCAATCGGCGTGAGTTCCTGAAATAAAAAAAAGTGTTCGAGTCAACTGCTTCCAATGTCGAAGGGTTTCATATTTTAAAAGAAAACGAACCTGCTTGGCATGATTCCCCTCTTCCTGCTTTAATATTTTCTTGTGGAAACACCCTTCCCTGAACTTCCACTAAATCTTTTGAAAATCGAACGTTCCACTCTTTAAAATTGTCCGTAGTCGCAGCCTTTTCTTGGATGCGCCTGTTGAAATTGAGCAGCCTATCGATTCGCTGTTCGGGTTCTACTCTCGTGTATTGCGACATGGCTCGAGTCAGTTGCTTATTATTTCGCATGCCATCGTCCAGTCCGGTCATAACGCAAAGCTCGGGGATCAACATAATAAGCTGATTCCTTCCTCCTCTTATGTCCTTCTCGGTGGGTCTGGCTACTAACATCGGTTGCTTACGCTAAAAACAATTCTTTTATTTTAAAAACATATTCAAAGGATCGATTTGAAGCAGTTACACTTACATCCCTAATCGATATCTGATAACGAGTTCCGTAATACTTAATATAATCCATTTTTTCGCCGTTTTTGAAGGTAAATTCTGATTCAGGCGTATTATCAAAATCGACGTCTGCCACTCTGTAGGTCTTATTATTATATTTCGTAAGTACGACTTGTCCAAAAATGGCGTTCTGGAACGTTTTCTGAAAAAAATAATGGAAAGAGTTAAGTCCGAGTGCTCAGGGTGAATGCTCAGTGCCACGTAGTTTTTAAAAATCACTTTTGCTTCTGCGTTTGCAGAAGCAAAGGTTTAATGAAAATGTAAGCCAATGTTACACCTCCACAAAAAGGTTTATTTTATGATCGCATAGGGTTGAAAGTCCTTTAGCAAAAAAATTTGCCTAGTTAATAATGGTATAGCTCCTATACTTAAGTCATCTTTGTAACATAAATAATCAGAAAGAAATTTTTGACCCACTCTGCAACATGACGTAAATTTGACAATCTAGAGAGTGATCCTATAGGTCCTGTCACTAGGATGTTCCTAATTTTGGCAACTTCCGAATTTCCAAATCGGTGCTCCTTCGGTCATCGGTTAATAAGCATTAATTTTTTTTTTTAATTATTATTATTATTATTATTCGTTTTTTCATCTCCCTTTTACGGGGTATTTTTAAATTGGAATTAATGTGGGCCCAGTACCACTGGGCAATCACATAACCCCAGAGCCAGGTGTCATGGCTCGAGCTTATTTCTGGACTGGGGAATCGACACTTGATTGTGGATATCCTTTCATCCCGTCTCTTCCCCAACCACCGAGGAGAGGGGACGTTTGCATTTAAGCGGTCGCCCAATCCCTCCTCTGGTCTTGTCCTATAGCTCTACCGAGGTAATACAACAAAAAAAAAAAAAAAAAAAAAAAAAAAAAAAAAAAAAAAAAAAAGAAAAAAAAAAAAGAAAAAAGGGGCCCCAGGGTAGGGGCCTCTTTGAATAATAATAACAATAATAACGCACTGACTGACACTCTCCTTATTGCACTTAACTACACTATAACGTTTAAGGTTTTTCATAGCACTTTTCTTACAATCCGGCATGTTTCCAATATCACCACCTCTTGCAGTCCGTCAAGGAGTCTTTCTCCGTCACACCCTGGGACTTTCTTTAATTCTTCCGGTAGTTGCTTACTAATGGTCCCTTTCGCCCCCATTACTATGGGTATGATCTCCACTTTCGTTTTCCACAGTCTCTCAATTTCTATTTGTAAGTCCTTATATTTTAGCATCTTCTCTGCTTGTTTTTCGGCTATATTCTCATCATTTGGTACTGAAACTTCTATTAGTGTGCTCTTCGACGCGTCTTTATATTTTATTACTATATCTGGTTTGTTGGCTTTGATCTCCCTATCAGTGTGAATTTGCGCATTGTACAGTATAACCACGTCCTCGTTGCTCACTACTTCCTTGGGTTGATGTTGGTACCATTTCTTACTCGTCTCGATTCCGAGTTGGTTACAGATCATAAAATGGAGTCTAGAGCATATTCTGTCATGCCTGCTTATATACTCCCTCCTAGCCAGCACTGGGCACCCGGAGGTTATATGATGTATCGTCTCTGGAAATTCTTTACATAGTCTACATCGGTCGTCTATCCTTTCCTTTAATATCCTTTTTTTATAATATCTGGTGGCTATAGCCTGATCTTGAATGGCCGTTATAGTTGCTTCAGTTTCTCCTTTTAGACTGCTTCTACTTAGCCACTTATAGGTGGCACTCTTGTTTACCCAACTTTTCTGTAGTTGCTTAGGGAATTGCCCATGCATGGGTTTATTCTCCCATTTTTCTCTAAGCGTTATAATCTGTCTTCTTCTCATCTCTTTCGCTACATCCTTTGGATCCCTGCTTGTGATTCCCCATTGCTCACGAATACTGTCAGTTTTCTCGAATAAGTTCTTAGTTTTTGGCATGATGGTCGACCATTTTCTGGCTTGGTTTACCAGGCCTTCTGTGGATGTGTCGCAGTAATTAGCCAATCTAACTATTGCGGTTTTCATGGCTGCTTCCAACTGTCTTAGTCCCCTCCCTCCTTCTTTTCTTGGTATGTATATTCTGTCTACATCTGCTCTTGGGTGCAGCAGTCCATGCATATTTAGCATTTTCCTGGTTTTCCTATCGAGTTGTCGTATCTCTTCGTCCGTCCAGTCTATTATACCGAAGCTATAGTCCAATACTGGTATGGCTAGTGAATTTATAGCCATTATTTTATTTTTTCCAGTCAGTTGTGTTTTTAATATCTTTCTGGTTCGCGCGATGTATTCTTTCCTCAAGATGGCCTTCATATCATTTTGCTTTACCCCTTCGCCTTCATTGACCCCTAAGTATTTATAGTGAGCTCCTGGTTCTAAGTTTTGAATTTCCAATTCGTCCACCTTCATGTTTTCTGCACAGGACATTCTACCTTTCTCTATCGTGGCCGTGGCACACTTATCAAGTCCAAACTCCATGGAGATGTCGTTACTCAGTTGTTTGACGACATTCAAAAGTCTTCCGAGATCAGTTCTGTCCTCCGCTAATAGTTTAAGGTCATCCATGTACAACATGTGATTTATTCTTGTTGTAGCACTTATCCCGTAGCCTACTCGCATTTCGTTAAACTCGTGGGAGAATGGTATCAGGCACATACAAAATATAAGTGGGGACAATGAATCTCCTTGGAAGATCCCTCTTTTGATTCTGATCGTTTTCGTCCTGACCTCTTTTCCAGCCTCCGTTCGTAATATGATTTGTGTCCTCCATGTGTGCATTACTGTCGTACAGAATCGCGTTGTATCCTCATCTAATCGGTATAGCTCCATAACTTTTTCGATCCAGCTATGTGGTACACTATCGTACGCCTTTTTATAATCTATCCATGCCATATGCAAGTCTTTTCTCTTCCTTTTAGCGTCCTCTCCTATTAGTTTATTCAGTAGTAGTAATTCTTTGCATCCATATGAGCCTTTTGCACATCCTTTCTGTTCGACAGGGAACATCTTGTTCTCCTGGAGATGTCGGTATATCCTATTAGCTAGGATTGCTGTCGTGATTTTATAGAGGACTGGTAGGCATGTGATTGGACGATAATTACTGGCCACCTCTGTCTCCTCGGCCTTGGGTAGCAGATACGTAACACCTTCTGTGAACCATTCCGGCGCTTCCTCTGGTTTTTTAATAATTTTCGTTATTGCTCTTGCAAGGTGTGGGTGTAGACAGTGCAGCTTTTTAACCCAGAAGTTGTTTATGGCATCTGCCCCGCCCGTCTTCCAATTCAACGTATTCTTTATTACTTCCTTAACCTCTTCTACTGACACGTCCTTTCGGGCCATTTTCCCCATTCCCTGGATTCTCCGCTCCTCTCTCCTGATCCACTCTGCTTCCTTATTGTGATTAGTTTCTGTTCCCCACATTCCTTCCCAGAAGTTTTCTAAATCTGCTTGGCTGGGTGCCTTTCTGACCTTTATCGTCTTGCTTCGCAGTTCCCTGTAGAATTTTTTTGGATTCGTACTGAATGCTTTGTTTTGCTCATGGAACTGTTTCCTTTCGTCATATCTTCTTATTCTGTGGCTTGTTGCTGCTATTCTTTCTATGATTGTCTCGATGGCCCGTGGGCGATCTGCTTGTTCAAGTGTCCCATATTTCTTCAAAATATCTTGCACTCTTTTTTTATTTCTTGATTTCATATTCTCATTCTTTTCTCGAAGTAATGCAAGCTCCCTTCTGAGATTCGTTACTTTTTCTCTAAGCCTTCTTTTCCACGCTGGTTCTCCTGGATTGCCCTTCTCTCCCACTTCGTCACGTCCTTCTTTAGCCAACACTCTCGCCGTAATCGTCCTGGCTGTGCCATATATCATATGGCTTAGATCACTCAGGTCCATTTCTTTCATTTCTTGGTCTAGTGTGTTTTTCAGGATCTTGTTTGTTTTTCTCAGCAGTGACCTCAATCGGCTATTATCTTTTAACTTTCTCAGTCTCAATCTTTTTGTAACTGGTGTTCCTCTACTCTCAATTATTTGCTGTTCAATTTCTTCACGCAGTTCTTCATCAATTTCATCCTCGCTTTCGTCCTGACTCTCGTTTTCTGCCTCTCCTTCTGGTTCCTCTTCCTGTTTTTTACTTCGCATTTCTCTCCCTGGAATTCCTTTCTGTGTGCTAGTTTCTACCTCGTCTTTGCGACTCTCTGCTATATGTTGTTTTACTTCCCTCAATATCCTTTCTTTCTCCACTTCCGTCATCTTGTTCGCTACTACATATCTTCTCTGATTAGCAAGTGTGTTGGGATTCAGGTTACTTCTGCTTTTAGGATTTCGGTCTCTCCATAGTTTGTACATTTCGTTGATATTACTTGCGCCTGTCGTTTCGAGAATATAATAATGGCACCAGACTATTTCTCTGTACTCGGCCTCCGTCCATTGTTGTCTCCTAGCACGGTTTTCCATGGATTCACCTTCCTTTGAGTTCTTATTTCCTTCTTCCCCGCACTTGGTTTGCTCTTCTGGCACCTTATTTGAGGGGTTATTTTCAGAAGCCGGGGTCAACAGCTCGAAGTGCCCGGACTCTTTATTTCCTATTAATAGTAAGTGAACGTTTTGTCCGTAGTCTCTCTTTGATATTCTGGTAGGCCTTTCACTGGGTGTAAATTCTTCCCCTTTAACATCTTCGTTGCTTGTGTGAACATATATATTCAGATTTTGAGTTTCCGCTATTGCAAGGAGTTCAACACTAGTTCCATATGTGCCTGATTTTTCCATTCTGGCACAATATTGGCTTTGATTCTGCACCTGTTTTGCCGGGTCGGATTCCACTATATGATCCTTTAACTCGTTCCAGTGCTCTTTGACATATTGAACTGCTTCCTCCCGGATCTGTTTATGATAGGTTTGAAACCCGTACATATAAAGACTTATCGCGTTAAACAGACAGTTTCCGTCTCTTTGAATCCGTTCAATCCTAAATTTCTGGGTTTCCATTCTGGGTCAATGTATTTTACGTTCTGCTTATCTGCGTCTCTTTCTTTTGTACTGGTTGAGCAGTTCTCTCCTTTCCACGCTTAGACTGTTTATTTCCAATTCCAGAATTCCTCTGCTTCTCTTTGGGTCTCGGAAGAGGGTGTATTAGGAGCCCAGACGTGTCCTCTTTCAGTGGCTACAAATGTGTCTATCGGTGATCCTTGGCTTGTGAAATTGTCTGAGAATGGTTGACTCAGGTTAAAATATTCGCTAGTTCCGGGGTTCAGGGCCGGGGAGGATAAGGAGTGCGCTCTGTTTAATGTGTTATTAAAGGTTGTTGTAGAAGGATTATGGTCCCACCAGTAAGACTTATCTGAGGACATTCCGGATGTTACTGAGGTATGATATGAGGAGTCAGGCATGGTTGGAGTGCTGGTGGATGAGGAGCTTCCTATAGAGCTATCCAGCGTGTATCTGGATGATGCCGATGAGTCCAA
The DNA here is from genome assembly GCA_037577465.1 of Liposcelis bostrychophila. Classification (NCBI taxonomy): domain Eukaryota; kingdom Metazoa; phylum Arthropoda; class Insecta; order Psocodea; family Liposcelididae; genus Liposcelis; species Liposcelis bostrychophila. The sequence goes on along the minus strand of CM075210.1, from coordinate 1,152,705 downwards.
GCTGTTCATGCTGCTGAATGTTCTAAGAACGGCCGTTTCTCCAGTTTGGGAGCTGAAAGGGGATCTGAGCTGCGGAGTGTCAGGTGATTCCTTGAACGCTTTTTGGAGAAGCCTCATTGTCGTGTTGAAGAATTCAGTGAACTCTCCTCTGATGACTGGAGCTTCGGGCGCACCTCGACCCGAGCCGCAATAAGCGTATCCTTCATATGTCTTCCATGGTCTCTGACTGTCATAATGCTGCCTAAAGCACGTTTCTTTCTTGAGTTTTATTGGTTTTGTTGGTAGTGGTACTATCGCCTTGCTTCTCCGGACTAGAATTATTTTGTTGTTACGGTAAGTGTTCATTAACATCGCATATATGCCCGGGTTGGTGTCTTCATCTTCAAAGATCAACATCGTTTTAGCCTTGGCATGCTTGTTGTTAGCTGCCTTAAAAACTGTTCGTATTCTGCCTGGTCTGTACCCTTTCAAACTCTGGAGGATTTTATCTTCCCTTAGTTTGTTCTTAGTGGCTGTGTCCCCTACGATGATGTAAAGCTTATTGGTCCATCTTGTATAAATTGCGTACATAGGGTCCTGGGTCCATATCACTGGGATATCCTCCCTGCAATCAAATGTTTCCCTCTCTAAGGTGTCTAGCACTTTCAGTTCCGAGGCAGAAGCTCTACCTTCGTCGTTTTTGTTTTGTAGTAGCTGCTGGAGTCTTAGTCGCGCCGCAATTATTTGAAATGGGTGTTTTAGGTTTATGCCTATTTGGTTAGGATCTGTCCTAGTCATTGGGTCTCCGTAGAGTATAAAGCTTATTTTTTCGTATTTCTTTGTCAGCCTCCGTACCACATCGTTTCCAGGATTGAAATTTACATCCTTCCAAATGTTATCTATTCCCAACCGGATAATATATGGTTGATGTTTGATCAGTTCTTCACATATTATGTCGAGGACTTCTCCCGGTCGCCGGTGAGTGACGTCTGCAATAATAATGTATGCCTTTTGGTCTGTTATATAAAGTTTATACCCCTCCAGGACAGTTTGTATCTTGCTCCAATTGGTCGTGCTTATGTACTTCAGGCCTTTATTTACGGACTTTCGAACACCTTCCGAAGCCTTGTACCCCTTCTCGTACCTTGTAACCATTCCTATCGCTATTTCGGCCGAGTCGGGCCATAAGGGAATCCCTTGGACCTCAATTTTAGGTGACTCCCACCCCAGCTTGCTCGGTTTGGCTTGCATTAGTTGCTCCAGGTCCATTACTGTTACTTCTTTTACCATACGTTGCTGTGTCTTAGGTAGGAGTTTTTTAATGGTCGCCGCCATAATCAATATAGTATTTGTTCCTCTCAATCTGGCTGGTGAAAAAAGGGCAAGTTTCTGACCCGACTGCATGGTCGTGTTTAAGTCCCGCTCTAAGACAGTTCGCACATTTTTTCTGTTCCCTCTGGTCCTTGCATGCCTTATGATTATGCCCCTCTTGGCCGCATAAAGAGCAAGTGTCGGCGGTTTCTCTGCATCTGGTGGTAATATGACCATATCTTTGACACTTATAGCACCTAGTGGGTTCCCAGTAGTCATATACGCTGCCTGAATTCCATGCATAGTTAATTGTTCCTTGGAATTTAAACGCTCTTCTGGCTTCTGCAGTTACTAACAAAATCCATGAGACTCTCTCTCTATATCTTTGTTTTACTGTAAACAATGGCTTGACATTGCTGTTAAACTGTTGTTGTTGTACCACATTTGTAAAGTTGTGCTGCCAAAGATTTTGCATTAATGTTTCTTTGGTCCATTCTACTGGAACTTCCGTTATTTTGATTTTTGGTAACTGCTTTTGTGGTATTTTAACATTAAGTCCTTTCTCTTCTAGGGCTTTCTTAATGGGCTCTACGTCCTGGGTGCCATCCATTCTAATTGCTAGTCCGTTCTTGCCTACCTTCCTTGTACCCACAATCTTCCAACCCTCGTCAATTGGTTTCACTTTGTCTTCTACTTCTTTTTTTGTGACCTCGCATGTGGCTTCTGGTACTTTAGAAAAAACATGGATCACGTTTTCTTTCGGTGGAACTTTTTTCGGAGCTTTTTTTAGACCAGTCTTCAATGTGGATGGGTCCTTAGCCACATCTGCGTATGTTGGTTTTCCTTGGGCGAGTTGCTCTGATACTCTTCTAGTGGTTTTTTCCATTATTGCCTCAAAGTTGTCCTCAATTTCCCCGCAAGTTTCATTCAATTTAGTCCACAACCTCTCCCTCTCTAGGGCGGCGCCTAATACAGTGGTTTTTATACCGAAAATATTTAACGCCAGAGACTCCACCCGGTATAGTGATTCCTTCATCTCGGTTTTTTTTGGTGCTTTCAGGTTACTGGTTTTATCAATTATCGCGTCCAACACCTTTATTTCCTTCCTCAGTTGGTCAAACACTTGATTGATATTTTTCAGTGGGTCCAACGGCAATCCCTCAAAGAGTGGGACAATATCCTCCGTATTTTCCCCGGTTTGTTGTCGTTCTGGCTGTACTCCGCTCCCTGCGGGGCCCCTAGTCATGGTCGCTGGATCGCCTTCATTAAATTCCTTGATTGATGGTTCGTTTATGAATGCAACATTCTTATTCCTCTTAGATCTCCTTCTTTCTTGTTTTGTCGGGGAGCTCTCATTCTTCCTTTTTCCGCCAGTCCCGTCCGCTCCGTCGTAGCTCTTATGGTAAAATGCTAGATTCCATCCTAGAGGTGGTGCTGTTGATTTTTGGGAATCTTCTATAACTTCCATGTCCGACTCTTCATTGCCAGTATCAGCTTCAGACCTCTGGCTGAAGTCGTCCTCAGAACTTCCCGATGGGGTGTGAAAAAATTTACTCGCTTCCCCTTCTTGGGTGCTCATCTCGCTGACTACTCTCTTCTTTTTTTTTTTTTTCCCTCTAAAAAAGTCTTTAATCTATTTATTTTTAATACTAACCCCCCTTTCTTTTATTTTATTTAAGCATTTATTTGATTTTATTTAACTGTCTTTTCTTTCAAACTGTTCTTATTCATGCCGTTCGATTAACCGGGAGAAACATTAAAAGTTCACTATTGCATTGAATCGACGCTCATCGAACCGTCGCAAAGTCCAAAGTCCAATTTATGAATCGCCGTAACATACAATGCTTAATATGCACCTTTGTTGATTTCGCTAACCTAAGCTATTGCACTTTTCACTTCATTCATTTTTTTTCCGGATGCTTTTTCGATTTTCTTTTTTCCCGGCCCGGGGCCCGGCCGCACCTCGTTCTAATCAACACAGTCCACCGCGCGTCGCTTTGCCGCACCTGTCCATATAATTTTCGAGTTAATTGTTTAATAAAAACCCATACGATTTTAACAAAAATGCACGAGCAACTTTTCCACGTCTTAATCCGTTATTATTATTATTATTATTATTATTATTATTATTATTATTATTATTATTATCTTGGTTTTTTCGCTCCCTCGTACAGGGGTCGCCATATAAATGTGTGGGCTTTTTTTGGCAAACACAACATTTACGGACTTGCATGATTATGATTTTAGCTCGACTAACTCAACGGGATTAAACTTTTTCGGATTTTTGCACGAAATTTACACGTTGATATGGATTTTGGGAGGGGGGGAAGCAATCATTTTTATTATGTTGCTAACCCAAACTACACCTAATCTTGAGCTTATTTTTTATATTAAATGCAAGTCACGGCGGTAATTTTCCCTGGGATTATGCTCACATGACTCAGATGTTGGCGGTCAGCGGTGAGTTAACAGCCAGATGACTGTTTTGCGGATGCCATCCCGTGTCGTCAGCACTCTAGAACATACCCGAGACCTGTGCATACGAAGTACACAGCGCCATTTTTAATGATATGCTCCTCCGAGATAGGGGGGAAACTTAGTCCAAACCCTTCGGAACGAGTGCATGAGGGGTAGGCCTGGCATTCACTGCCTTATTATTATTATTATTATTATTATTATTTTAAATTTTTGAAGTTAGAAAATCATGCAGACTTGAGTAAAAAAGCCGATAATTTTTTTTGGGGGTCTTATCCTTTAGAGTCTTATCCTATTTGAGACTTTGCGTACTATGACAAATGAGATTTGTTTTTTTAAATCTACTCAGGTTTTTGAGTTAAAGCCAAAATATTTGCAAAACTGAAGACTTACTGATTCATCACTTTACGTCGTTTTTTAGCCAAATTTTGGCCTCCAGTTCAAAAGCCGGAGCAGATTTTAAAAAACTGGGACTTTCAAGGACCGAATCTATGCAAAATTTTCGATAGGATAAGACCGTTTTTGCAAAACAAAAAAAAAAAAAAGAAAAAAAAAATTGATTTTTTCACACTTAAATGGGGTCTTTCCGAACTTGAAACTCATGTCGGCACGGTTTTCGGTAAGCCAAAAAAGTCTAAAAAAACTAAGAGTTCGTTAATGACCCAGAGAGCACCGATTTAGGGGTACTCATTTTCAAATTCGAAAGTTGCAAAACAAGGAACACCTTAAGAGTTCATATATGTATAAACTACGCTTTTTGAAATAGATACTATTTTACTAATGGGAACAAACCGTATACTTACTTTCCACATTCCAGAGGCTTCCGTACATTGTCTAAGTAAAGCAAGAACAGTGTCCGTCCTCAAAACTTTATACGTTATTTCCGCACACATATGAACGTACTGTTCGTTTTGCCTGATGGAAGTTATGTACCCTGGCCATAACTGTATATTATGCTGTGCAATATCAATCTAAAATGAAAAAAAAAAAAAAATTAATTTACTTCTTTAAATTTAAAAAAGTATTTTTTAAAACTAAAGACAACCTTAGCATGAGGATCATAATATTTTCTTCCCAAAAGTTTTAAATCTAACTTCTCCATAACTCTTCGCAAAAGAATATTGAAAATCTGAAGGTATGGTTGATCGCCGCTCTTCACTTCCCCAGTCAGTCTGATCGTTATTCTAATTGGATCATTTGTGTTCCTGTCCAAAATAGTCAGGGAAAGAATATCATTCTTCTGGACAATCGGGTGAATTGAAAAGAGCACAGAGCCATCAAACAAATATCCTTGATTGAATTTATTGTTGTTGGCTACAGCTTCGCGAAACCAAGATCTTTTGACGAAAGTTCGATCTTCTTCCTGGCTAAAATCCACTCTGTACTGGTAGATAGTCCAGTCCGGAGCTGTCACCATCCGGAAATAATTGGACAAGAGTTTCACGGGTGTTCCTGTAAAAAAATTAATGAAAAAAAAGTTTTAAAATAAGTTTTACGGGAACAGAACTCCCGCGGAATAAAGGTTCAGGTTAAACCAATTTTCCAAAGGATTTACGTTCATTCTGTAAAATGCTTTTTAAAGTATAGTGTATAGCTAAAAATTTATTCTGTTTAAGAAAAACTATTTAAGGTTTCATCGGCTTTGAAAATAAATATTAAAGCAAGTAGAAAAACATAAATTTTCGAGAATCCCCGCACAGAATAATAGAAATTTGGGTGCCGGATGAAGTTACATTTAAAAATAAACAAAAGAAAAACAAAAGATCTTTATCTGGTACCCAAATTCCTATTATTCTGTACGGGGTTCTTTGAGAAATCCTAATATCGGAATAACTGCCTTTGGGTTAACATTATTCTTCGATCCAAATATCAGATGTTTATTTATTTATTTTTATATTTTCAATAGCTAGCAGCATTTTTGCCTTTTAAAAGTAGTTTTTATCTTACTGTAAGTAATATATAACCAAATTAAATAATTAAAACAGGATAAACAGATAAACAGATTAGATGTTTTCATATTATAAAATTTTTTCCCCCTCCCTGCGATAAAAACAGGATCATGATAAAATAGAATCGTAAATTTTATCGAAAACCTTTTTCCTCAGAATACAAAGCTTTCCTCAACTTAATTCAAAAATCTGAGATTGGAGAGCCATCTAAAGAGCAAACTACATAATACGGAGTGCGCTGGTGACACGTTTTTAGAGCTTGCTATTTCCCGCCCCACCGTTTTTTTTTTTTTTTCAGAAACGTTTCTGGGGTTTCCTTGTTTTTTTTTTTTTTTTTTTTTTTTAACTCTTCCAAAACTTTCGGCTAACAATCTCCCTTTCAAAGAAAAAAACTTTTTCTTAAAATTTTCAAAAATCTTTTCTTTTAAAAATGAGTTATCATTCAAACGGCAAATCCCAGCAATTCCTTGGCTTTCGACATTTCAGTCATGCACAACATAAATACAGATTTGATTACCGGTAGTTCCCTTTTTGTTGGCAGCATGTAAGGGTCTCGTGACCAGTCTCTCATTTAAAGGAGTGTTCGTAGCTCTGCCTCTAGGATTTGAAGTTCCACGGGAACTGCCTGTTGCAGTGTCTCCGGCACACGGACTATCATCTAAAAACAGAAAAAAAGTTTTAAATTTTGCTTTGTGAAATAATTATCGATTAAAACAAACCTGTTCTTAAAGCTGCCATTCGTTGAGGCAAATTCTCTTCTGGCCTCCTTGGACGAGCTCCTCTTCCTATCGGTGCCTGAAATATAATAATTTATAAATATCGATAAAATTGAAAAGTGCACGTTCCCAATTCTGTAAATCAGAGCTGAAGTGTTAAAATCGAAAAAATTTAAATGGCCGCTATTTTTCATACAAAAGCGATTTAGATTCGACATCAAAGACCTATTCCAGAGATCAATTTTTCATAAATTTTATCGCCCAGCCAAAAACGTCAACAATGAATCTATACTATTCCAAATAAAAGTCAAGTAAATGGGCTTTAATTATCAAAACTATTTAGAATATAATTTTTTGCATTTCAGTCTCGGCGATTCAGGCACTGAAACCTCTAATCGGCCATGTGACCCTTGGTAGGAAAAAAGTTTTTAAAAAAACCCACCTTTTTAAACGATCCCAGGCAAGAGAGTGTGAGCACCGAAAATGAAGTTTCATAAAGCGATAATTTTAAAAAAAAATCTAAATTTTGAATCTTTGGAAATGGAGGCAAATTCAAACATTTTTAGTAAACTTTGCCATTTTGTTTAATGAAGGTAGTATTCAGAGTTAATGGTTTGAAAATTTAGCTAGTTTTTCATTTCAAAAACTAATTTAAAAAAAAAACCTATTACTTTAATTTTAAAATGACTGCTAACCTGTGCAGTTGCAGAAACAGGAGCAGGAGCGGCCGGTGCCCCCAAAGCTGGGAAGTCCTCTGCCGGAAGGTTCCTCCCTCGTCCTCTTCCTCTTCCTCTGCCTCTGCCTCTTACATTCCCATTCCCATTCCCATTGTCTGCCATTTCGAAGTTCCAGTATTAAAACTAAAAAAAAATAAAAATAAATAAATAAATAAATAAAAAAAATGAAATGAAAGCGTGGTTGAAAAGATAAATTTTTGAGTAATTTTCTAACGAAAAAATGCTCATTTTTTTTGCAAGGGGAACACCACGGAAAATTGTTTTCCAAAATCTTACTTCGCTTCGCATCATTTTTAGATGTAAATTTAACCTACAGCCTTATATATGGACTCATCCTACGACTCTAAACCGATGAAAAATCTCGTTCTACCAATTACCGCATAGGGAGCCAGCTTGCAAAACAAAACATCGCGTAAAATTTGTTTTCTTCCGCAAAATTAACAAGGAAAAAAATCTTTAAAATATTTTGATCCTGCAGATATCAAATTTAAATTGAAATCTGAATGATGAAATTACAAGAAATCCAATGCAGAGCCTAAAATCTAAAATTAATCAATTCTGATTTCAGGATCAGATTTTTCAGTAATAGCCTTTAAGCCTTTAAAGGGTCAAACCAGGCAAAAGATTATTGCTTCCAACCAATTTTCTTCTTATTTTAAACTTTTGAGTTTGGTCTTTGAAAAATATCCCACTTTATTGCACTTTACTCACCTCGAAATACACAGATAATACCTTTATTTTGCCACTATTACTCACCTCGAAAGTTATTACTCACCTCGAAAGTTATTACTCACCTCGAAAGTTATTACTCACCTCGAAAGTTATTTCGAGCTGAGTAATAGTGGCAAAATAAACGTATTATCTGTGTATTCAATATTTTAACAACAAAAACTAATTTTCTTAAGATCGTTGACCTCAATTTAAAAATGAAATCAACCAATTTTGATTCTAAAATGAAATCAAAATATAAGGGAAGTTTAACTAAAAATAAGTGAATAACGTTTCAATATTTTTACATTGACAATCAAATTCATTTCCTGTAAAATATCTTGTCTTTAAAAAGGAATTAATCGATGGTAAGATTAAGCGAGTTTTGATTTATCAGTTTGTCTTGCTCGCAAATGAGAACATTACTATTTATAACAATTATACAAACAAAAGAAATAAATAATAATAAGAATCGTTTCCAGTCATTTTCCCGAAACAAAAATTCCGAAAATGAATTTCTCGAAATCTAAGGTTACGAAAAGTCTTTTTTTCAAATAATTAATTTCTTGAAAAATAAATCCCGAATTTCATTTCCCGAATAAAATATTTCTAATTATACATAAAATAGGGTCAGTGAAGTCAGCGGTGCAATAAAAAGCTAATATTTTAAAATAATCGTCTTTCTACGCCCCTAAACTGGAGGTTTCAAAAAATCATGTTCACAAATTTTCATCAATAAAACAAAAAAAGTTGTGCGTTAATACCAAAGTTGTATATACAACACGAAAATTAAGTTCTGCCAGGTTTACAACTAATATTTTTCAAACTTGTAACTGAAAGCGGATTTTATGTTATTCTACTTAATTTGAGCTTTCAGAAAACACAACTCTAAAAATTCGAGCCTTCTCCTGTAAAATTTCAAAAAATATGAAAAAAACGTAAATATGAAGCACCGCCAGATTCACGTCCTTTTTTTTTTTCAACTTAAAATTTAAATCCTATTTGAAATACTTCTCAGAAATTTAAGCTTTCTGAAGATATAACGTTCAAAATTTGAGCTTTTTTCCTTTCGTTAAAAAAAAAATAAATAGATAAATAAAAATAAAAACAAAAGTGCACAAGTTCAAAACAAACAGGTTAAATAAAATCAATTTTTTTTTTCATTCGGAAAACGTACTGTACTCTTCGTGAAATTAAAATTCGGGAATTTGTTTACGGGAAATTAATTACTCGGGAGAAAGACTTTTCGTAAAATTAGATTTTGTTTAGTTACGGGAAATTAAACGTTCAGGATTTTTAAGTCGGGAAAATGACCGGTAATACATTAAAGTTCTTCATTTTTTTCCTGTAGATTTTTCATTACCCCGTTATTGCATATTTAACGATTTCATTATTGCAAGTAATATGTTCATGTAATTCATATAAGCAAAAAACGACTCAGGGCAAAACTTAAAAAGTCATTTTTAACAAATAATGTTCTTCCTCTCTGAGATCAATGAGATAGAAACAATTTGAAAAAGTAAGCAACTCAAACCTTGACAAATGAAAAAAATGAAAAATAAAATAAAATAAATGAATGAATGAATAAATAAATAAATAATAAATAAATAAATAAATAAATAATAAATAAATAAATGAAAATAAATGGTTTACTCCGAACAACTCCGCAAACGAATTTTTTAAAATTTAAAACGTATTTTTCCCGACAACTATATACGTTTTCGGAAAATTTTCGGACAGTCTCCGAAAACTTAAAAAAAGAGTTTTGTAAATCCGAACCTTAAAGGAAAACTTGAAAGTATGGCGGCTTGCAGTGGCTCTGCAATTTTCCGAAACGTAGGTCTACTCCCAAAATCAGAAGTCTTCAAAATCGAACGTCAGTCAAAATGCTTTTGTCGGGAAATGATTAACTAACATGAGAAAACCGAAGTCAAACATTTTCGACAAGTTGTGCTTCGGATTTGCGGAAAAGATACTAGAGATAAACTAGGGTAAGTTCGATGGGTCCGGAAAGATATATAGAAATTGACAGGTGTGCCAGAGCAGGGATCGCGAGGCTTCAAACAGGGGGACGGATGTGGCAGGCCAGAAAAGGTGAGAAGAATAGAAGATGCAGCCCGTTATGCCAACAGTGGTTGGGGTGGAGCATATCATATTGGAATGTAAAAATTGAGGGAAGGGAGAGTACGACGGCTGAACGATTTGAATACTGTATTACGAAATCTAACTTGTATCACACTTTCCGAATGAATGAGTTGGGAATTTTGAAGAAGTTAGGCCTCTTTTCATCTTACGGACGCAAAAAACAGGCCATATTGTGGGATATGAGTTTCACTCATTTCCCACTTTTGCTATTCAAATCACAACCATCCTTGTAGGGCTGCAAACTATTCTCAAATATGTCCTCGAATTGGATGGGCATAGTATGTTTTGATACAATATCGAAGCATGTTCGATCACCTGTTTAGTGTTTAATAGCGAGGACACATTCGAGTCTTTGCCATTATTTTCGGTCATGCTGGTCCGGTAAGATCGGAGCCTATTCCGATTGTTTTCGAAACCCCCGACTTTCTTTGTTCTCGCTCGGCTGTCCTACAATATGTTGATAGTTTTTTGAGAGAAGTTTAGGGTAAAGCGGGGAAATATGCCCAAGGAGAGTGGATTCCCACAGTACTTTGTTTTTGTTATTTTAGATCAATATACAGTATTATATATATTATTATTATTATTATTACAAGGGATAAATTATACTTTTCCAAATTGAGTTAAAGTGAAATTTGCCAAAGATGGAAAAATGGGCAGAAAAGCTTTTTTACATTTCACTTGATTTTCTTAAATTTAACGATTTTTACCCCTATTCATTTCCTTAGTAAAATAACAAAGCAATGTAATGTGACGATAATCTAATCGCCGAATTAACGAGGCGAAACCTAGGAGAAAAAAACGCGTAAACTTAGCTCATTCAATCAGTCTGTGTAATAAAAGATTTCAAACCGGAAAGTAAGGGTGCGATCACCAGTAATTCTTAATCCGATTTTGACCAAAGATATTCAAGAAAATAATCATTATTACAATATTAAAAAATCTATGCTCCAAAGTCTTATTTTTTTCTCAGTTGAATAACATAAAGGCCTTATATAAGCAAAAACAGGGATATTGAACTATCAGCTAACAAAATCTCAGATTTTTCAAATTTCTGTTAAGAATGCCCTTATTAATCCAAGTCAAGGTACATGAAATGGCCTTCGTTGCGGAGGATCGGAGCTTTAGAGATATTCTTTGGGACATAATACAGGATAATAGGGTTGTTTCACACAATTTAATTTAATGTTTTAAACCGCTTCAAAAATTCGAGAAAAAAATACGGAAGCATTTTGCGTTGGAATTTTTTAGTTCCAGATTGTCATTAGCTGAAAAAAAATAAAAAAAATTGGGCCAAAAATTGATGCATTTGAAATGATTTCGAAAAGCGGGATGGCCTTTTTTGAATTAATTGTTTTTATCGTTCTGCACCTTGAGAATTAGCGACTATGTATTTCTTATTATGCGCTGAAGGCAAATAACAGAACGATAAAAACAATTGGTTAAAAGAAGGCCGTTTGTTTTTGTCCCGCTTTTCGAAATCGTTTCAAATGCATTAATTTTTCGCCCGATTTTTTTTTTTTTTTTTTTTTGAGCTAATGACAAGTTAAAACAAAAAAATTACAACTCACATTTTTATTTTTTCCTCTAACTTTTTAGGCGGTTTAAAAAATTTAATTTAATTATGTGAAACAACCCTATATCTTCTGTGGGTCAAACGTAATCTGGCTACAGCATTTTGTTCTGCTTTTTATCGTTTGTCTTCAGATTTAAAGAATCATCTAAAACCGACGTCCCAAAGACGATCAAATCAAATTTCGATATCGTCTCGTCCGACACGCGATTTGGCCTAATTAGGTAAAAAAAAATTCGAAAGGTCACTTCAGTAAAACCTTACAGCAGATGTGTAATGCAATTATACAACGGGTTAAAAAGGTGTGTTAAATATAATTAATAATGCAATCAATAATTGCGTAAAAAATTTTTGAAAAAGTTAAATTAACTACATATTTTAATAAGAAAAACGAAGCCCATAAAAAAATATTCCACTTCCAATGTATGAGATTATTATTAAGAAGGGCACTGACGAACAAATACATAAATAACACTGATTGCAGTATATTTAAAAAGCTAACTACTTATATCCTTACGTTTATTTGCTACTAAAATTCTATTAAAGATTTTTCGCGTATAAAAAACGAAAATCGGTCATTCGGAATCAAAAATTCGTAAATAAAATTAAAAAAATTACGACGAATCGCATTGTAAACTTTACGGAAAAGAAAGCGACAATCCACCAAGGACACCGTACAACTTTACACTGAGTGAATAAACCACGTTTACCATGGTGATTAGAATTCATAATATTACTACAATATGATGAAATCATTAAATTCACATAAATCCAGTTACAAGAGGACTTAACATTCACAACGATTCAAGCCACATCATCGAAGCGGGAACAAGAAATTGGCGTTTCCGAATCGATTCCTCGAATCGCGATAAAATAGGGTTACTTTTGCAGATTTAAAAAAAAAATGATTCCTAATTTTTTGAATCAATTGCAGCTTAATTGCAGCGTTTTTTAAAACCCAAATAATTGGCTTCAGATTTTTCTTTTTCATTTAAACTATTGTACAAGCCTTCATTCCCAGTCCTTTCAAAAACTCCGAAATACTTCTTTTTCCCGTATGAAAATTTACTACCAGGTCCGAAAATATTATAGAAGTTATTTCCCAAATACCATAAATTAGAGAAATTATTCCCCAAATACGAGAAATTAGAGAAATTATTACCCAAAAAAAGCAATTTCGTGAGTAAACTTCCGAACTGGAAAATAAATTAGAAATATTTCTGAGTTCAGTAAATATTTCAGAAAGTTATTATCGAGAAATAGCAAATGTCAGGGATATATTTTTCAACTCAAAAATAAAATTCAAATATTTCCGAGTTTAGTATATATTTCAAAATTTACTACCGAGAAATGAGAATGCCGTGGATATATTTTTGAACTGAAAAATATAATAGAAATATTTCTGAGTTCAGTATATGTATTTCAAAAATTATTACTGAGAAATAACAATGCTCGGAATAAATTTTTTAACTCGAAAAAAAAAAAAAAAGGATTTGTTTTTTTTTAGCTCTGTACGAAGCGCATAAACTTATTACTGAGAAGTGGCAATGCCATGATTAAAATTTCGGGCTGTCCCGCGTGAAAATAACCCTACAAATTCATAAACCAAAAACGATCAAGGCTGTTTCTGATCGTTTTTGATCTAGCGTGACCCCTTTTAGATCAAAAATGATCAATAACGATCAAAAGCGATCACGCGGAAAACAAAATTTTTCTGCACGGCCAAAAACGATCAAGCGCATTGGTCGATCCTGGTCGGGCGAAAAAATTTTGGTACATTAATCCGCTCAGCCCTGACATGATAATAATGTAAAATAATATGAATTCTGTTTCAACCTTTAAAGTTATTCTTAATCATTTTTTAATATATACTTAGTCACAGGAGATGGTATGCCGAATAGATTTTAATCGGAATCGGAATCGGAATCAGATTCGATCGACGGAAACTAATCGGAATCGCGAAAATTTTTTTCGTAGTTTAGAATCGGAATCGGAATCACGTTCATAAAATCATCGAGCATCACTCGAATCGGAATCGGAATCAGAATCAGGGGCCAAACGCAGATACAATGAGTTATTTTATAATTAAAGTCGATTTTGTTATTAAAAACTTCAAAAAAAAAGTAGATATTTTCAAAACAAAATAAGCAGGGATGATATATGCCGGAATAGATTTTAATCGGGATCGGAATCGGATTCGGAATCAGATTTGAACGATGGAAAACTAATCGAAATCGGCATCGGCATCGGAAAATTTTTCTCGAGTAGTTTAGAATCGGAATCGGAATCGCATTTGAAAAATCATCGAAAGCTCACTGGAATCGTAATCAGCATGCCATCCCCGCTTAGTCACTCTTTTAAATTATTAATTGTTATATCTAGGAATTTTAAAATATTTTCATATAATTTTATTTTATTAATTGGTTAGTCAGTTGATTATTGACTAAAATATAATTAGGATGATTAAATTAAATTTTAAAATTAAAATGTTTTACAAGAAAAAAATGTGGAAAGGTACATTGAAAAAAAAAAAAAAAAATCAATGATCTAAGAAGCATAGAAGGTCCGTGATATCATACAAATTTACTAAACTAGAGACCATCATTTTAAAAATAAAACCTACATTAATTATAAAAAGATTAAGGGAGTAATGACGAGCGGATAAGAAATGTCATCTTTTAATAATACAATTACATTTCAACGCATGCGTCAACTAGTTCGTTAGAGTTAATGCTGCTAACGGTCATTTTCAGTAAACAACAATGGCTGAAGTGTAATGTTTTCAACGGATTTTTCGTTATATTTAATTATTTAATTAGTGAAATTGCTTGTGAATTTGGAAAAAAATAACACGGATTATTGCGATTCAAAAAGGAGAATTCAGGGATATTAATTTCAATCAGATAAGTATTTTTTTTTTCCTTTTAAAAATTGCTTTTAAGCATCCTAACCTAATCCTTTATTGTACACCCTTTTTTTTTTTTTATTGAAATGGAAAGAATTGTTTCTTTGTTTTTTTTTTCTTTTGTTTTAGCAAATTCATGACCGGAATGGCAATCCACGGTGCAGAAGTCACATATTTTGAACATTCTGGGCCCGAGGGAAGAACATTATCTACAGTGAATGCTGCATATACTCCATATAATGTAAGTTTTTTTTTTTTTAAATATGCATTTTTGCTTGTACATATTATGGTAAATTCTTTAATGATTGATGAATGATTTTTACAATTTATAATGATGGATAAATTCTTGGAATAATCATGTAATTTTTTTTTTTCAATAATGATCCAGAATGCCTTTTTTTTTTTTTTTTTTTGACATTATCGATACCAGAGAATAAATCATCTGTTAATGAGAAGTGGAATATCCCATAACAAGACATTTTGTTGTAAATTTTTAAATTAATCATTTTTAAAAAAAAGATCTGAAACACTTACAGGGGGATGCCCGCCACCACCCTACAAAACCTAAAAACCTACATTATTTCTCCTTTCAAATATTTTTACCATAATGAATTAGGGATAGGCCATAACAGAATAAATTTTTGTATTGTGGAGGCTTTTTTTGTTAAAAAAATCAAACTTTCTGCTGGTTTTCGATTTGATGTTTTTGCAAAAAGCACTTAAGACAAGCCGACATTTTATATGGTTTTTATCTCCTTTCAAATATTTTTACCATAATGAATTAGGGATAGGCCATAACAGAATAAATTTTTGTATTGTGGAGGCTTTTTTTGTTAAAAAAATCAAACTTTCTGCTGGTTTTCGATTTGATGTTTTTGCAAAAAGCACTTAAGACAAGCCGACATTTTATATGGTTTTTAGAAGATCAAGAAAAAAACATCAATCACATTGGAAAATTTTTTGCTGTGCTGTTTAGTCTTGTGTCCATCCCTAAAATGAATTTTCAACTAGATTTTAATCACAAGTGGAGGCAGTAAGGCTTAAAAAATTAAAAAAAAAAAGTTAAGACTATGAAAATTTCTAAAAATTTTGCATTTTTCAAAAAAACAGTTGAGGAAAAAAGTTTAAAATGTGATTCTCGGCCCAATATAGAAAGGTAGTAGACATCCTAGTTCATGAATGTTTTAAACTTTTTTGTTCACAGGATATTATGCTGCAGTCAATTTAAAATTGCGAAATATCAGCGTTGTGGATGCTAATACTTTCTCCAGCAGCAATAGTGCAGTGAAATTAGTGTTTGTTGTGTCCCCTAATGATTTTCAACCATGATGTTTAAAGATTTGATGTTTTTATTTTTATATATTGATCCTAGTTTACATTAATATTTGTGTTAAACCGATGATCGAAATATATACATTATGACGTTATATTATTATCATTCTCATCCTTACGCATTTCCATTACAATTTTTATATAAATTTAATTTTTTAATGATTGGTTTTTCAACGGGAATCGCAAATCATTAATAAAAAATTTAATTTTTTCGTTTCATGTGCAATTAAAAAATTAAATTGTATAATAATAACAATAGTAATATAAAAATGCGTAAAGAGAATGACGGCAATAAATTTATAGTGCATTTCGGACATTAATTCTGTGTTAAAATCTATTATTTGGATTATTTTCTCCTCAAAACAATTTTTGAAGTCTCAGAAATATTTCCAAAATGTTATTGGAAAGAAATCAAAAATAACTTCTGAGATTTTAATAATAAGTCGGTGATAATTTCTGAGATTTCGAAATATTTCGAAAGTATTACCGACAGGACAACAAATACTATTTCTGAGATTTTTGAAAATAAGTCAGTAATTATTTCTGAGATTTGTAATTTTTCAAAAGTATTCGAAAAAATTTTTTAAATATTTTCGAGATCTCGATAGTTAAAAAATTTCCCAATTTACCGTCTGAGACGAAAATAATTTTTCAAAAATATTTTACTTTTTAAAAACAAAAACTCGGTAGTAAATTTTCATACGGGTTGTTTGAAAAGACTTCATTATAAGGTTAGGGATGTACGATTCTTTAAATAAGAATTGATTCTGCAAAATCGAGTTTTTTGTAAGTGTCGATTCCTAAAAGCAGAAGGAAAGATAAGTTTCAAAAAAAGAAAAAGCAGTAAAAAAAAAAAAAAAAAAAAAAAATTGTAAAGAAGATTTATAATTGTTCATTTTCACCAAATCTTGTTAGAGTAATAAGCAGTGAGTGAAATATGATCCAAAAGAAGAATTTTTAAAAGTTTTAAAATACTTCACCGATTGTAGACGATTTTATATCGATTCCGATTCCATAAAAAGCACAGGTAGTCGATTCCTTAAGAACCTATTCCGAATCTTTTCTCCAAGTCAACTTATGCAATGGCAGGAAACTCTGAAATGGCTTAATGAAAAATAATTTACATCATCTTAATAATCCAAGATTATCATGTCCAGTGCACTCTCAAACAAAGCAGATCCTGGAATACATGTGTATTTCACAGTGAAAAATCGATGGAAATTCCACAAGTATTCCACACGAATTTTAAGACTTTACGGCCATTTTTGCTAATTTCATCCACCACTTGGTTAAAAAAGTAGTGGAAAAAGTCTTAAAATCCAGGTGGAATCCACAACTACTGCACCAAAAATTCCATGTGGAGTCCACCATTTTCCTACAAAATTTTTTTGTCTTGGCCTTGATTTTTCTGTCTTGTGAACTGACCAGGCACGAAAAACTGATTATATACTACTAGAGTATACGTTGAAATGCGCAGTGCGCAGTTTATTTGTTAAAAATTAATTGATTATGTTGAATATGGATACATGTCCACATCCATATTATTTCATTCATGCCAAACATTATATCCTAAACCCAACTGCAGTTAATATGTGGACATGGATACACCACACCCTTTTCAAATACGTTCTAAATTATAAAACCTCAATATTTTAAATAAAAGTCGTATCTCATTTGAAATTGTTCCATATTACTAATTAATACTTTAATTTTCCATTTCCTTAGCCCAAAGATTAACAACCAATAATAGATACATTCTTCCGTGTGAACAAAGATTATCAGGTCATTCACATAATCATCGAAAAGTCAGCCAGTTCTTTTCTTCTACTGCAATTTTATTTCAGAAATTAAAGAAAAAAATAATGTACAATATATGTTTGGAAATTGATACAAATTACTTTAAATTTGATAACTATAATTATAAATTCAGGTTTGAAGTAAATGAAATTTACCTTATAAATCTTCAACGATCTTTAACAAGAAGGTTTTGATTGCAATTCAATGAGATCATTTTTGGTTACAAAAACTTGTTAAAATTTGAGAATAGCCTTAAAACATATCATGTCTTTTCGATTAAATCTTTCCAAGGATCTTCTACCATGGATGGATGATAATAATCTGATATTGATACGGATTTGCTTTTATGCTAAAAAAAAATGGGGAAAAAAAAATTAATTAGAAGCACAAATCACATTAATGAAATTAACAAAACTCACATAATTTCCTTGATTAGGTGAGCGCCAGTTATGACTCTGCCTGTTATTAAATCCAGGATTTGCTTCAAACTGTGAATTTCTCCCATTTCCTTTATTTGCCCATTGTTGATTCCCTGAATTATTCTGCCTCGGCGTATTCGTCTGTTGAAAGGGAATAAAATCGGCTGCAGGCTTCCTCGGAGTTTCGCTCACGCTTTTTTCTAAAGCTGCAAGGCTTGTTTGTAATTTGAAATTACCACCTAGAGGTGATCGGTATTCCATTGTAAACTATAAAAATCCTATCCCAGTTTAGGTTATGTTTACAACCACTGTTTTACTGCTGCTTAGTTCAGAAGTTTGACGCAAGATGTCGCCGAGTCGGACGTTAATAAAACCGCGTTTAAAAACGAAAATAAAAATTGATCCTTTCTCTTTCTTCTGCCTCGTATCTAAGCAACTAAAAACAATATTAAATTTCTGGTTTTGAGGTAATATTTTTGTTTTTGACTTTTTTCTTCTTTTTGTAAAAAAAACAAAAAAAAGGGGAATTTGTCATTTACAAAGCGAGGGCTCCGCACTCCGATTATTTTACACGTCAACGCATTACACGGGGACGCCGATGTCAGTGCCTTTGAAAAAAGAAAAATACAGGCCAAATTATTTAAAATTTTCCCAAATGGGCCAAACTTAATAAAACATTTTAATTATGCACTAGGTATAGTTTCTTAGGCTTTGAATCGAATGATTACCGTATATCATTTATTGAATTTATTTTAAAAGGAAGGTTATTAGACTTTGAAGATAAAAAAAGAAAGCTTGAGTTCGGCAGGACAAAATGTAAAGAGCTAAGTACCCTTTGCTAGGGCTGACTAACTCCTTGCGTTATAAGAAGTTCTTAACTTAAATTTACATTCCTTATTTTTCACCCCTTTCGGAAAATTGTTTTCAAAAAAATTTAGGGAGATCAAGATTCAAATTACTAGGATCCTTCCACTAAGCTGAAATCTAAAAATATTGATTTAAAATTTTTTTTGTTTCTATTCTAGGAATTCGCTTAGAGTAGCACTGTGATCGAACATTCAAAATACAGAGAGGTTCCCCAGCTCCAAAGTGATCAACGTGAAAACATTCTCCAATGGCTAAGAAAATCGGGGTTGACCAAACTTGATTACCTAATAAAAGTATTCTTGTAAATAAATCTTAATTATTATTTTCAAGGAGAGAACAATGGTCTGCTGCTCACAAGATCGGTCAATACATCATAAGCAAGAAATTGGCTAAACTTGCGTCTGACGATGTGAAAAAGGTTATTGCGGATCACGAATCGCGGGGCTTCTCGGCCCTATAAGACACTTAAACTTAATTTCCCTGGTTGAAAAGAACCAACACCTTACACATCTCATTCTTGTAAATCGTTTTAGGAAATATGTCTTGTTTTTGCTCTTCAGACCGACAATCATGATATCAGCAATATATTTTAATTTTATATCTGTATGTTTGATTCGTAAATTGCTAAATACATTTTTTGAGTAATTAAACGAGACGTGAGAACCATAACCGTTCAAATCGACCGAAGTCAAACTTTACAGGAGAGCAATTTTAAAGTTTAACTTATATTTACAAAATGATCGAAATAGATTTTTCCGTTTTTGTTGCTCTAAACATATTAACAAATTCATGGACTAACTATTAAAAAAAAAAAAAATCACGGAAAAAAATTGAAAGTTACGTAGGCCTAAGATATGTAAAATTTTAAAAAAAGATCCAAATCTAGGAAATTTTTTAAATAATAAGAACCATAAACGTTTAATAAAACGATAAGTTAAACATTGCTAAACTTTCAGAACCATAAGCGTGTATACGTTTCTCCGAATCAAAAACTTGTTTCAGCTGGTGATTGTCCATTGTAAATTACAAATAACCGGTTATGGTTCCGACTTTTCAAACTTTTGTAGGCATTTGAACGCTTTTGGCTTTCAAAATCTCGGGAATGAGGTCGAATTTTAAAATTTCGAAAACGGGAGATGAAAAGAGCTTTAAAAAAAAATATTTTTCTGGAAAAATCTCATTTTCGGTAATCGACCAGATTTGAACGGTTATGGTTCTCACGTCTCGTAAATACAAACTTGGTTATCGTCATAGATATAGATACTCATATTAGATCATTATGACGTCTTATGTGCGATGTTCTTATTTTAAAATAAATTACGATTTCTTTTCAAATAATATAATGTAAATAGCTCATAATATTTATGTGAAATTTAGCCCGCCCTCCGATTTCGATTCCGATTCCGATTCTAAATTGCGGCAAAATTTTCGGAGTAACAGCGTACATCAAAGTGGCCGTTAGGAAAGGATACAATTGTGCTGGATAAAATGTAACAGATTTATTTGTGAGCCTGGTCATACCTGTAATCAGATATTTTTAGTATCATACTGTAGAAAGTCTTTTTTTACGTGCGTCATTTTCCCATTTTCATCGAACTATGCAGTATGTTCAGTTTGCAGCAACTGGTAGTTGAATCTGGCAGCAACCTCAAATTTCCAATCTCGCCGACGTTGAATGGGTGAGAACTTGCCTGAAAATGAAAATAAAAATAGAGTTGACATAATAGCGATGCAATTTTTATACAATTTTTATTTTTATGCGACAACTGCAAGCTTTATGAGATTCTGAATATATCAAGTTGTAATTTATAAGTTGTAAGGAGTACAATTATATGTAAAAAGTAATGGCTCTTAGATATTTCGTACATTTTTATTAGGCTTTAACTGCCTATTTTCCAGCTTTTCTTCTCTGGCTATTCATTTACCTTTTCGTCCTTATCCGTAAGCATTTAACGTACGCCTACCCATGTTAACCCAAGACATTCGTATGGAATACATATCCTTTCTACCACCCCCCCCCCCCGCACTCTCCCCAAAGGATTAAAAACTTGCATTCAGCTAATTAATTTAGTGATAATAGATCATAAAAATTATCTATTTTCATTCTTTGCCGAACTCGTTCGGAATTGCATTATTTTGGTGACGCTTGCATGGGGTGATAAAGGTTAACAACACAAAATTTAAAAAAGGAATTAATATCAGTTAACCCTATAATGACTTAGTAGTTTTATCGCAGATTATCTTCGATAAAACACGTGTGCGTCTACTTCCTACTAAACTTAATTTTATTTAAAAATGAGTTTCTTTTCCATTATTTTTTATTGTAAATTAAAATGCTATCACCGACAGTCAATTTCTGCTCAGACTGAAAGCGTTGCAGGCTGTAGGAATTCTTTTTTTCCACCAGGTGTTTTTTCCACCTTCACGATTTTTCTAAACAATAGAATTTAACAACCGGTAGGTGATTAATAAAATCGCTATCGGTTCTAATTTATTATCAGATGGTGAAGAAATGACACACCTGGTCGCTGTAATTTTTGTTATCTAGAGAGGTCTTTACTTCATTATGAAGTATTCACGCATTAGTCTGTTGTTACAGTGTCTGCCTGTTGCAATCCCATGAGAAACAAAAATGAAGGGCAGGCTTATTTTTTTGTGTGTGCTTTTATGCATTTGGAAAAGTTGCCAGGTAAAATTGCAAAAAAGTGTTAAAGTGAATTTTTAGTTAACAGTACGGATTTTTTTATTAGGGTAAGGGAAGTTGCATTTGGAGTGGTCAGTGTGCCCCGGATAAAGAGACCGGAAAAATTCAAAATATTTTCAGCGATGGTTCCGAAGCAAAAACACTTAGTGGTACAGATGTAGAAATTGAAGAAGGAATGAAAATTTTAAGGGAAAGATGCTCTGTTCTTCTTGAAAAATATAATGGTAAATGTTATCGAGCTGTTCGAACCAAGCTGGTCTCTGCCCTTTGACCCACAGTGATCTTGAACCATCCCCATACCGGAAAAAAGGACGAGAAAAATTGATTGTAATATTGGATTAAGGTATAAACACAGGTTCAAAAATGACTTATTTCAAAATCCCAGCTGATTATTTTGACCCCAGCAAGCCGTCTCAAATTTTCTTAGGTGTTGTAGCATATCGTATGAAAGGCCGTTGGAAATGTTTTAAAATGAGACTTTATTGCCGACATTTCTATCTGCTATAGGTAAGAAGATTATACAGTCCAAAATTGAGGGATAATTTTTTACCATTTTAAATGACGATATCTACGTATCTAGATATAACAGAAAGAAATCTCCATAAATTCTCATTTTATAGGGATGTTCGATTCCGAAAATCGGAATCGATTCTTTTCACTTTATCGATTCTCCGGAATCGATTCCAAAGTTAACTTTTTTTTTTTTTTTTTTTTTTTTTTTAAGCGGAAAATACAAATAAAATAAGATAAAACGAAAAATAAGTAATATAGCCTAATTAAAAAATTTTTTATTAACTTAAGTCATTTTTCTTTTTGAATCTTTATAGAATATCCGCGTTTTTTTTTCATAAATTTTAATGGAATCATTTCTCCAGTTTTCCCGGGTTTTGGAATCGAATCGAATCGGAATCGAAAGAATCGGCCAAAAAAAGAATCGATTCCTTAAGAATCGAATCGGAATCGAACATCCCTATCATTTTAGTCTGCCTTTTATCTGATATGCTACAGCACCTAATAAAATTTGGGACGGCTTGCTGGGGTCATGGGGGGAGGGGGGGGGGGTGGTGGTTCAAAATGATCAGCTGGGATTTTGAAATAATACAATAATACATTTTTGATACCTTAATCCAGTAGTACAATCGGTTTTTGTCGTACTTTTTTCCGGCATGGGGATCCGTTCAAAATCACCGTGGGCACGCTATCTTAGGGAATACCTTGGCTGGGATACCTTGGCTGGGAATACCTTGGCATTAACAAATAATGCATGATCTTAATAATTTATATTAAGGAAACTATAAAAATACCGATAACTTTTTATTTAACTAAAGGCACCGACCTAGAGGACCATTTCTGTTGCGATTTAAAGATGATTATAACTATGAGAGACTCCATGGATTTAGCGGCTGGAATCCTAGAAAGATGCCAAACATGCACACATAACTTGTACGAAGTCATCTGCGAATTTAATTGCTCGCCTGAAAATAATAATTTTTTGGAAGCCGCAGAAGTGATTACCGATGAGAATAACAGTATGTTTTCAAAAACTTAACTTCGTGTATTTTTATAATTGTTAAAACCGCCTTTCCAATTTTTCCAGATCAGTGTATCTCAGATCTGAACGTATATGTAAACAAAGAATATCAGGAAGGAGTCTATTCGTCGTGCAAGTAAGTCCATTTTCCCTTCACTTGTCCGGTAAAATAAAGTAAGGTTAAACAGCCTACAAAAGCGCATAGCCAGTTAAATGTTATTCAACGATTATTTATCGACCAAGATAGTGGTCAAATCAAATTCGGGGAGATGTGAAATAGAGCGAATAAGGGAAAAGAGTCAAAACGCAGATTCCTACGAAGTTCAGATCTTTACTTTTTCAAAGTTATAAGACACAAGGCTAATTGCCCTGTTTTAAGGCCGTCAATCTTTACCTATTTTACAATACCAATTTTTTAATACAATTTTTTATTTTTTATTTTATTTAGAGACGTTGTAGTCCCATCAACTGGAGAAAGGGCTATGGAAGTAGCGTGCGGTCAATATGGTGCTAGCGGATGCAACCCAGAAAGACTTTTCGAAAGTTTAGGAGATGCCAAAGGAAACGATTTTATTCCTTTTCAAATGCATTATTTAAACGAAGCTCCTGAAGGCAAATCGGTTTTAACTCTAGATACGAAGCCATGCAACGAATCGTACGAGGTAGGTTTAACATAAGCTTTCATTGATGTGTTTCATCAAATTAACCGACTGATTAATTTTTTTTAGACTTTGAGTGCTTGTGCTTGCACAGACTGCGAAGCAACTTGTTCAGGAACGATAGATTATCCTGAAGAAGACGAGGAATTTTTGATAAACGGAATGGACGGTGTCATCGTAATTATGCTTATACTTTTCAGCGTTATTTCGGTCGCTATCCTCACAGTTTTGATTTGGTATCATTACTTTTCCTCTTCGTCACCACGCTTAAGTATGTATGAAAATATGAAACAACAGTTTTAAGGTGACAACTAATTTTTTTTATATACAGCTTTATCAAACATGCAAGTAGACAGTAGAGCAAATTGCTTCGAACGATTCGGAGATATCATCGATGTCAAATTGGAAAAGTTTTTCGCAAGATGGGGAACTGGTAAATTCCATAAATTTAAAAAATTAAATAAAAAAAAAAAAAAAATTAAACTACATTTTCTTGATATTCAGGGATAGCAAAACATCCTACTTTGGTCATTTCTATATCATTATGGATAGTGGTGATACTTGGTTATGGGGCTTTTAGCTTAAACGTTACAACAGACCCTAACGAAATTTGGGCTTCTCCGAATAGTCGATCTAGACAAGAGAAAGATTATTTTGATACCAGGTAAAGCTCCAGAAATGCATGCATATTGCTTAATAGTCAAACGAAGAAAGAAGACAGAACATCTCTTTAAAAGTGGCTGAACCACGGGGTCACTAAGCTAACTTTAGTCTTACAATAGGGACGCACACAAGTTATAAATCTAATTATTTAAAAAAAAAATTAAGACTTGATTCAGCGTCCCATTAGAACTACAGAAAAATATATAAAGCAACACTTTCGGGAAGCTACTTCAAGGACGTCGAGACTTCATTAAAGATGAAATTTTTTAATGAATGTCATTTTTCTTTAATTTGGTTTGGGATTTTCCTCTCACCATTGCACCATTATGGCGCATTTTTCCATTCAAGATTTCCTACATATCAACAATTCAGCTAACCAAATGTTTTTGTATATCTTCAGATTTTCTCCATTTTATCGAACCAATCAAATTTTCATAAAAGCCGTCGGGTTCGAGAAATTTAACTGGACATCCAAGGATAACGACACAGATATATTTGGTCCTGTTTTCAATCAAACTTTCATGTCAGCCGTCTATGACTTGCAACTCCAAATTCAAAATGTAAATTGTAATTTTTTTTTTTTTTTAAGATTCAATTTTCATTTACAAGTTATTCTCTTACAAATTTAGCTCGGTCAAGAAAACGGTGAAACACTGGACAAAATCTGCTTCGCACCGCTACGAAACGAATTCACAGGGCCCGACACAGTGGAGCAATGTACAATCCAAAGCGTCTGGGGCTATCTTCAAAACGATCATTCCATCCTTTTCGACGAAGACAGATACTTCACCACATTAAAAAAATGCTTAAGGTACAAAACCAATCTTCTAATAATTGTTTTTTTTTATCTCACGACTTTCTATTCCCGCATTTAGGAACAATTACGACCCCTCTTGCTTGGCTCCATACGGAGGTCCCATTTTTGGCCCATTGGCCCTCGGAGGTTTTCAGCAGTCCGAAGAGGAAGATCCGGCCGACGCCGATTATCTTTTAGCCACGGGTATTTCGTTAACGTTTTTAGTCAACAACAACCTTAATAAAACTGCGTTGGAGCCGGCGATGCGATGGGAGCAAAGGTACGTCCACTAGAAAAACATCTGTTCCGTAATGTATTACAAATTTCCTGGTGATAAGATAATCAATTTAATGTTATGTTGCTCTCTTTATATGCAGATACATGATTTTATGAAGAATTGGACCGAGAATTCAAAGCCCGATTTTATGGATGTTGCTTTCTCCGCTGAAAGGTCCATTCAAGATGAGATCGAAAGAGAATCCAATGCCGAAATTTCCACCATGATTATCAGTTACGTCGTCATGTTTGTTTACATAACGATAGCTTTGGGAAGAGTCAGAAGTTTTAAGACCTTGCTGGTAAGTTTTTTTTATTCACAACAAGAATGCCAAATGTAGGTTCTTAATCGATACTTTTCTTCTTTACAGAAAGACAGTAAAGTCACTTTGGGAATAGGCGGAATTATAATCGTTTTAGCTTCCGTCGTTTCCTCCCTTGGAATTTTCGGATATGCAGATGTCCCTACGACTTTGCTTACCATCGAAGTCATACCGTTTCTGGTACTGGCTGTTGGAGTCGATAATATTTTCATCCTCGTTCAGACTCATCAACGTCTCGAACGCAAAAAAACCGAATCAATTGAACAACATTTGGGACGAACTTTGGGAAAAGTTGGCCCTTCCATTTTGCTTACTAGCATGTCAGAAGCGGCTTGCTTCTTTATCGGTAAATTTCAACCATGACGTCCAATCTTTTATAAACCATTTAAAATCTTATTCGTAGTAATGAAAAGAGCATACAACAAGAAATCTAACCCAATGTATTATTTTAGGAGCAATAACAGACATGCCAGCCATTAAAACTTTTGCGGAATACTCATCGGTCGCAATCATTTTTAACTTTCTTCTTCAAGTCACATGTTTTGTTAGTCTGATGGCTGTAGACACAAGGAGAGCACAGGTAAATATTCAATTTAAGAAAGATTAAACTAACTAGCTGGAATGGACTTCATTAGACCCCTGCACGGGCCGGACCTAGGGCCGAGGGGTTAGACATGGTCCTAAAATGCTTCCTCCTTGGCGCAACAGTGCTGCCATCAATTGCAGTTTTGTTTTGAATAAAGTTAATACTTTTTTTTTAAATGTTTGCAGGATAATCGATTGGACGTTTTCTGTTGCGTAAAAACAAAGAAACAGCAGGGCGATGAAATCGATAATGGAATATTGTATAAGATCTTTAAAAATTACTATGGGCCTTTCTTGCTGAAACCTCACGTACGGATCACCGTGATTCTGGTAAGAATTTATTTTCAAAAATCTTAAGAGAATTCTTCTTCTTAGTCCTTTACTCGATTACGAGCGTGGTGATCTCTCACAAATACCTGTGCGTGCGCTCACAGGCATATGGGACCTACTGTACAGTTTAACGCCGGTTCCGAACGAATATTTTTGAGAGATTTACGAGGCAATTACCGCTCGGTGGTTTGCCATTGCCTTCCGAGGGGTGGTGACCGTTGTTGACTAGCGCACTAGTTTTAACCTGAGAAAAATTCCTAGCTGTGAACTAGGATAGAAGCACGGCGCGTCGCATCTCATGATCGAGAGTCGAGCGCGCTATGAACTAGGCTACGGGCCACCACTTAAGAGAATTAATTAGACATATTTTCAAAAGGACAATTCCGTTATTATGTGAGAATTTTCGGGGAATTAAAATCTTGGAAATGCTTATTTTTGCTAATGAGGGATGGGCTAAAGAGCTGGTAAATTCGGAAGTGTGAAATAATCCATATTGAGGAAGATTTGAGGCTGAATAATAGCACTTAATCAAAGGGAGAAGGTTTTTTAGCATTTTTGTTTTTGTTTATAAAATACATTCTTACGTGGAAGGAGTCGAAAAACACCACAATTATGCTAATGTAATGGGTCATTCTCAAAAAAAATGGCGAAACAATGTCCGGAGATTTTTTCTGCTCCTTATTTACTCAATTTATGCATCTCATAATTTTTTTCGCTCTTGAATCATTTAAAATGTTATATTTTACCGCATTATTACTTTTACACACGGATAAATTTTCTTTAAAGCTTGATTTGTTACCTGAAAAGTATTGCGGGACAACAAAAATGGCTATGTCCCTAGTTCTCGACCCAACACTAAAATAATTTAAATTTAGAAAAAAAAGCCGTTTCAAACATTTATTTTTACAAAATATCGTTTAAATATAAGCCATTACTTGAAATCAGTCGCCCTTTAAAATTTTTAATTGCTCAAAAGGCTCACTTTTCTGCTTTAAAGATGGTCCCTGGGATATCTGTCAAATTCGTAACTCCAATTCGTAACGCGATTTTTTTAGTCATAAAATTAAAAAAAAAATTTACCTGGGCACAGATTTACTCTTTTATAAGTCTTCTATTAACACACTAACCATTTTTTATAATAAACACTAAAAAAGTCGATATTTCACAGCTTTGAAAAAAAATTGAAGCTAAAATTCCAGTTCGTAACGCAAAAAAAAGGATTAAAAAGGCACTAAAGATTAAAATTTAAAAAAAAAAAAAATTACACAAAGGATTATGATGTTAGTTACTATTTGTTTTTTGACACCCGATTTTTTAAAACTTATTTTTAACACGGAAAAAAATTATTTTTATGTCAAAACGTTACGAATTTATTTGTTATTGTTTTCCAGTTCGTACTATTTACTGTTTACATTTTGCTTGGGACATTTTTCGTTCGAAAAGTGCAAAGTAAAATGAGAATGACCCTCGACCCTTACAATTTAACTTTTTTCAAGTTATGCACCAAGAAAGAAAATTTCACTCATGGCTTTAAGAGTTCATCAAAAAGTTCTTTTTTTTTTTTTTTTTTAAATAGATTTTTTTCGGTTGGCTCTGCGCTTCAATAGCATGCATTCCGCACATCGAAAGAGGGTTAGACCAGGAATTGTCAATGCCTGAGGATTCTTATGTCGTGGATTATTTTCTGGTACGTAAAATTAACAGAATGACAATGTTGACGTTCAGGAGAAAAAAAAAAAAAAAAAAAAAAAAAAGCAGTAACTTTTTTAAGACGGGATTTTCAAACCCGTCTCTCAGCGCCAGGAACTCCGAAAAAACTTCAAATATTCCCTTTTCCGTTCAAAAATTCACGATGACGTGTGATTGTACTGCTAAACGTTTTCCATACTTTATTTTTCTTTTTGGAAGATCTGTATTGGGTATTTATATCTTTTAGTATCTGCCAAATAATGCGTGATCCTTAAGGCAATCCTTAAGGTCGCAGTCTTACGTAAAAAATTCCAACTGCGGTGTTATATATTACTTATTTACTTTATTTTGTTTCTCCAGTATATGAGAGATCTTCTTGCCCTTGGACCTCCTGTGTATTTCGTCTTAAAAAGCGGTGTCAACTTTAGCAATCAAGAAGAATTGAACGCAGTTTGCGGCGGCATAGGTTGCGATGGCAATTCGTTAATTACATATTTAACGAGATCATCAAAATTACCAAAAGCGTAAGTCCAGACATTGTAATAACTAAGTACTGTATAGATTGTCCAAACCTTTAGTTAGCGCAATTTGCCCCTCTTCCATTGCGTATTTTCTCTTTCCCCAAAAAGCGTGAAACAGTGCTTTGTTTTAGAAATTTAACATTGGTCTTGGCAAGATTTTTTTGAGCCACCTCTTTCCCTCTGCAAGGCCTATTTATAAACACGCGCCCAAAATAAGCTTTGAACCAAGTTTTAATTTGGATTATGATTGCTACAGGTTTTCTATCGCGAAAGCTCCTTCGTCTTGGGTGGATGACTACTTCGATTGGACCCAAAATAAGAAATGTTGCAGACAGTTTTCAAATGGATCATTTTGCCCTCATCAGGATAGAACTTGCGGCGAGTGCGAAATTACAATTGAAAACTGGCGGCCGACACAAGACGAATTTGAAAAATATCTTCCATTTTTCTTAAACGACAATCCGGATCCGGAATGTTCCAAAGGAGGGCATCCATCTTACGCAATGTACTGTACAGTACATTTGGCTTACGCAATTAATGACGGAAATTTAATTTTATTAATTTTTTTTTTTTAGGGATTAAATTACGAATTCGACGAAGATGGAAAATTGGTGATTAAAGACAGTTATTTCATGGCCTACCACTCGGTAGTGAAGACGTCCTATGACTATTATCATGCTTTGGAAAATGCTAGAAAAATTGCGACTAATATGACTGACGAAATATCTGTGGCCTTAGGCAAACCTATCGAAATTTTTCCCTACAGGTAATAGCATTTTTCTTTTACTCGATACATTTCAAACTTAATCTCATAATTAAAATATTTATCTTCGACACCTGTAAAGAAAAATATTTTTTAATGCTAAAAATGACACATTTTACGGCCTACGTTTTAGTCCAAAAAATAAAAAATTAATTTTCACACCTACGTCGTAATAAAATTATTTTCTAACCGGTTTAATCACAAAAAATTCGTTATGCTCGGTATAAAAGATCTCTGACAGTTACATAATAACACGAGGTTTTTTTCGCTCCAGCAAAAATTTACGTGCTGCAGTTTGAAGGCCGAATTACACGCGGATAGTGTACTAGCTCATCTCCTACATTTAACATAAATACAAGCTACTCGCTCCTACTAGCTGGCGAGTAGTTTGTACATAAGTTAAATATAGGAGACGAGCTAGTACACTAGCCGAGTGTAATTCGGTCTTTAACACTTCACGCCAAAATTTACGCCTAGTTTATTTCCAGTATATTTTACGTCTATTACGAGCAATATTTGACCATCGGGGGAGACGCTATTCTATCGCTTTGCTTGTCACTTGTGGCAGTATTCATCGTGACGCTTATTCTTACTGGATTAGACATAGTTTCTTCTTCAATTATTCTTCTAGTCGTGACCTCTGTCCTCATAAATATGACAGGAATGTTATACTGGTGGGGAATAACGCTCAATGCGATATCGGTGGTGAATCTAGTCGTGGTAAGTTCAATTAATTCAATGCACGTAATGAGAATAAGATTCTAATATGAGTGACTGATGGTGACATTATAATTCAAAGGCTCATAAAAAGTGCAACGGCAACTCATGCGATTCAAAATCTAATAGAACGATTTAATCTAACTAGAACGAATTAAATCTAATTGTGACATTTGATCTGATCCAATTTTTTTTTTTTAAATTTTAGGCTGTCGGGATCGCGGTAGAATTTTGCAGTCACATAGTCCATGCTTTTGCTTTATGCGTCGAAGACGACAGAACAAAAAGGGCATTGTTCGCCATTACGACAATGGGAACTTCTGTAAGAAATCAAGATTCAGCAATTAATTTACACCAGCAAAAATTTAAACCCTGTAATTAACTTACTTTCAATTCTGCAGGTGTTTTCCGGAATAACTCTAACAAAATTCTCAGGGATAGTGGTTCTCGGATTTGCCAAATCTTTAATTTTTAGGATATTCTATTTTAGAATGTATTTGGGAATCGTGCTTATGGGAGCTGCTCACGGGCTTATATTAATGCCGGTTGTATTAAGTTACATAGGTAAGTAATTTAAGTGAAAGACTAATTTATCTTTGATAAAATATTGTATCTTTCGATTTACAGGACCAAGAATGAACAGGCAAAAAAGGAAAAGACTAGAAAAAGAAGAAGAAATGGAAAACCGTTCTAAAGTCTGATTTAATGTCAGAAGTGATGATCTTAAAATTATAGCGATCTCTTTCGTCCTAGCCGTTTACTCAATTCAAAGTAATGTCATTACGTTCGTCTGTAAAAACTTTTAGTCGTTAGGTATGGTTAGTAACTTCGTTTTGTATTTTAGTTTATTTATTTATTTAAAAAAAAAAAAAAAAAAAACCAAAAATAAAAGATTTAAAAACCGTTTACATATCAGATTTTACTTGACTTTGTTCCATTTCTGACCACTCATATATCATATAGGTATATTAAAGATCTAAAAAGATCGCGGTGAAATAGAATTTTTCAGCCTTACTTATTGCTTTTGATATCACGCAAAAAATTTTAATATTCCGTCGGTAGTAAAATTTTTAAAAACTGAAAATTGCTTCATGGTGTAAACTAAATCATTTAAATGTTGTTGAAACCCATTATTTACAGCTTATTTATGCCGTTTCTTATTGTTCAAATCTCTCCAAAAAATTAAATTTTGCTATCATGTAGAAAAAATCATTTTAGATACAAAAAACGAAATGACATACAGTTTAAAGCTTCAACACACGAAATCATAAATATAAAAGTGGTAGTAAATATTTTTGTATCCTGCAAAAAGTGATAGTCGCAAAATTTGAGCATTTGCACTTAATTCAAATGTAACATGTACTAAATCAATAAGCATGTATTATGCATGTAGCTTCTTCATTGCGAAACTATCTGATTCAGTAAGAAGTTAGTTAAAAATTTTAAAAGAGGTTATTTTTATTAAGACCAGAATGGGATCTCTTAGGACACATTCAGATTAGTCAGTAGAATTAATGACCTTTTACGTTAGTGAATATGAGAGGATTTTAGGACATTGACCGAATAAAATTTGCCCTCTTTTGCCCTCTCGTTTTGCCCTCTTCCAAACTTTTGTTGTTTTACCCTATACTATTTTCCTATTTTTGTTACTTCATTCGGTAATGTCCGTGTGTTTTCGTTTACAAGAGAAGGAGTAACGACCTTTTTCATATCTCTTCAAAGAGCTCATTCGATATAGCGCCGGGTGGCTGCAGTTTTTTTTTTTGATGTTAATTAGAGAAAGACAAAAGTTTTAACTTAAAATGCATACATTTTTTATTCTTCTGCTGCTTGCATTATCTCAATGTAATGGTGAGTCCTTGCCTTAAGTTACCATTAAAAAAAGTTCGTTAAATATTTCGTTTAATTTTTATTAAAATCACGTCTTTAGCTCATCCACGTGATAAACGACTTGTTGGTGGAAAACATGACTTCAAAAACCAATATCCTTTCTTAGCATCTTTTAGAAGTAATAATTACTCAAAACACCATTCTTGTGGAGCTGCTGCGATAACCGAATATTCTTTAATCACCGCTGCACATTGTATCATAAAGTAAGTTCAATCTTTAAATGTTTATTTAGCCCTTAAGCACAGATGCAAGATTCTTTTTATTTCTTTTAGTAAGAAACGGAAAAATTTGGTAGTGTATTTCGAAGGAAGTAAAACTGAACACACTATTCACAAGCTAATGTTTCATCCTAGTTTTAACTCCTCACGACCTCGTAAGTATGAACAAAAAACCATTTTAAGGTAAAATGTGAATAGGCTGTACTTCTATTTCGTTTAAGCTGTTAGTCGGGAGGCTCCCCCCCCTTCAGCTCTTCATATGGTCGAATGATTTGAATTGAAATGAATTTGACACCACAATAATGTTTAATATCGCCGTTTTGGGGTGGCCATAAAATGGTAAACTAACGATTTGTAATAGACTAATAATGCTTAAGCTTTATACTTAGCAAAAGGATTTTTAAATTGGTCGAAATAAAGTGCTACTTGTTCGCAGCTGCATTACCAGAAACCATTTTTGGCTAATAAAGTCAAGATTTTGATGTACAAATAATAATTAAAAGCTCCTTTGTGGCTTATCAAAATTTTAAGATGAGAGTCGCTTTCCGACTTTCGAGGAAAAAGGATTAGAAATCGACTATAAAATTTCGATGCCTGTAATAATAAAGCTTACGTGGTTAATATGTTGAGTGCTTAATCGAGACTAAAAAATTTAAATTTTTGGATTTTTAAGCAATCTAACCGCAGATGGGGGATAGGGGATAGGGGATAGGGGGTGACTATACCTAATTTTTTTTAACCAGCTATACACACCGTCCAGGCCCGGACTGGGAAATTCTGAAGGCGCGTCTACTGCCTTGCAACCCCTTCCCCATTCCTTCTTTTATATTAATTTTTTTGGATTACCACCAAGAAAAGAACTCGAAAAGGACATTTTCGGGCTTTTCAGGTCCCAAATGTTGGGACATTCAAGTCCTAAAATCATTCGATGTGGGAAAAATGAAAAAAGGTATACAGAAGGACAAAAATTGATTTGGCTTAACCCACTAAGGTTTCTTACCATCCCAAAGATTTAGGAAGCAAGAGAAGGCATTTTTATACGAAACACCATGGGCTTTTCAGCTGAAATGAATTTTTTATCATTTTTTCTAGGCTTTTTAATTAACTAATATCGAGCGAGGCCGAAGACCGATTGATATCCTTTATTTTGCTCATTCTTTTTTCCCCTTTTAAGTCCTGCGCCCTGGAGTAGCTGCACGACATGAGCCGTTATTTGGTATAATATTGGATAACTTTCAAGTGTTAAAAGAGAATCGATTCTCTTTTAACTGAGTCGAACTTACTTTACTTTTTGATAAGGCCTCAGTACGGACCTGATACTCCCAATTTTAATACGGGTCGGTTCGGTGCGTTCCTCAATCTATAGCATTACGAGTTATTTTACAAACAAATCATTAGGGACGAGATTTTTTGTTTCTGCATTGCGAATGATTTTTATAGCCAAAGACAAAATTTACTTTATAAAAAGTCAAATCAAAAGTACAGATCAAATGAAAGTCAGTGAAAAACGTACAGCATATTTCAAATAGCATTTCTTTAAGTTAAAGGCAATGACATCGGTATAATCGAATTGGAAAAACCTTTGCCGATTGGAACTAATATCAAAACTATAAGCTTGCCCATCAGTATAACCGCCCGTCCGGGAGACAAAGTTGTAGCTACTGGTTGGAAGAACAAATCTCTGGTAAGTTCTACTTCAACTGTACTAAAGTTAAATTTTTCAAACCTTTCTGTTTATTTATTTTTTTTTTTTAAGTTTCCTTATCCGCAATATATAGAGCAAAGTATTATGTCTGACAACGAATGCTCATGGCTACTAGTTAAAAACGTTGGTCGTGAGGTAATCTGTACTAGCGATTGTCGCACTGGAGCTTCTTTTGTAAGTCAACAAGATTATTATTTTCAAAAGGATCTGTCCAATCTGTTTTACTCAAGTCGACATTTTGTCATTATAGGGGGACTCCGGTAGCCCGTTAGTGTACACAAACGGGGGCCAAAGTTACATTGTCGGTGTTACCTCCTGGATTGCTACTATATATTCATCTGAAAGAGAGTGCTACCTGCGTCTTAATGTGTATTCCGACGTTTCGTTTAGCCTCCCTTGGATTCTAAGCGTGCTAAAGACTGGGACTGGGACTGGGACCATGGCTTCAGGAGACAAAATACTTTAAAAAACAAACAAAATGAAAATTTTGAATTTTCAAAACCAACTCAATTACTAAAAGTTTATGCGAAAAATTCTGTACATAAAAATGAAAGTGGCAGAACATTTCCAAACTTTTAAAAGAGGACCAAATACCGTAGACAGACATAACTTTGTGCACAAGGAAATCACTTTCGGCCACCTACATTTTTGCCGTTAGTTTCTGTATTTTTTTTAAATAAAAATTCGTGAACGTATATCAGTTAAAGCATGTGAAGCCACCCTGTCATACACATTTTTATTTTCAATTTTTATTTTGGAAAAAAATGTATTAAGATAAAAGAAATTGCGTTTCATTAAAATCGTTGGTTGTCCGACTTCAAAGACTCCACACAACTTTATAAACATAGTACATTCAATCTTGATAAGTAAACTGTTGTTGCACATACTAATAAATAATTCCCTGAAATGGTGTCGCTTAAATCGCTCTCTTTAGAAAATGATTACAAAAACCGGTAAAAAAAAGTCGAAGAGGGAATAATCACCTTTTGCCACTAATTGCGTTTCTTTCTTAGCTATCAGTGATGCTTTTGCATTGGGAAGGGATGTGGACATTCCCCAGCACTTTTTGACTCCTCCTCCCCCTTTTTGATGCGCCCCGGCACTTTTGTTTCAGAAATACTTAATATTAGAAGAAAAATTCCTAAACTCCAAATAAAATACTGAAGCGCTTAGGCATTTTCTTAAAGTCAAAAGCATCACTGTTAGCTATTGATTTATTAATTTCTGTTACTGGCTGTTGCCAAACCTGAAACTTAAAATTTTTTAACTACCCCTCTTGAGGCATCAGATTTCAACCAAAAAATTCAGGTGTAATACCACATACATGCCCATGCACAACTTGTCCGAAATGTAGCAATTTCGAAATCCAACATTTCTCATTTTTGATTCCCCCTAGTGTTCGCAATTAATTCTTTACTTATCAAAATAAAATTTTGAATGACATTATTTAAAATATCCTTCTCCTTACACCATTTCAGGCCTCAACCCGTGCTTCAGGAAAAAAATTGAAAAGCGAAATACCGTAATGAAAGTGTAAGAAATAAGCTTTCTTATAGTACAACTAATTTTTTTACACGAATATATTTAAAGAGCCCATACCTAAAGGCCTCCTTTAGGGTGAGTCGAAAAACGCGAATTTTTGAATTTGAAAACGCCTGATATGGGAATCGATGCCTTTTTATAATACTATTAACCCTAAATTTTTTTTCAGATTTTTTAAAGGGCATCTTGAGGTACCGCAATGACCTTCCAAAAAGCCCATTTGAAAACCAAAAATGAAAAATTTTTTTTCGCGTAAAAGACCATATCGTTTCCCATCGGAAATTTTGCTTAGATTACGAATTTGATGTCAAAAATTAGTTTTGGTACACGGTGTTTGAGCTACAAGCCGAATTTAAAAGTTCGGGAAACCTGGTTATTCTTCTCTATTTGCACCAGACCTTTAACCTGTCGTTAAAAAGCTTGGCTGCCCTTTTTGACATTAGAACTTTTAAGGGCAGAAACATTTCGCTTTTTTGCAAGATTATCTTTATGGCTGTACCTTTTTACAAGGAAAGGTGTGTCTCCACTATGTTAATTAATTACATAGTGCAATTAATTACAGTATACAATTTAAAGGTTTTCGAAGGTACTAATAAATCGTTTTTTTCGATCTCGTTGGATATATCCACATTATGGAAAAAGGCATCAAGCTCCAAAGATTTAGGCGTTGGTTACATTACTCAAAAATTTTTGTTCGAAGAGTTTCAAAAATTTTTTCTCGATGAAAGTGTTTACACTTTTCGAACATAGCCTATGTTCGAAAAGTTTCGATGATGTTCGATATGTTTGATGATGTTTGACTTTATTTTTGGGGTTGTATTATATTTTTTAAATAATGGGAAAATACATATATCATCGGCCGAGTACCCATATTAATATAATACCACCCCAAAAATAACGTCAAACATCATCAAACATTTCGAACATCATCGAAACTTTTCGAACATGTTCGAAAAGTGTAAACACATTCATCGAGAAAAAATTTTTGAAACTCTTCGAACAACAATTATCGAGTAATGTAATATTCGAGTATGTAACCAACGCCTAAATGTCAGAAGTTATGATCTTGAAATTATAGGGATCTTTTTCGTCCTAGCCTTTAACTTAATTTAATTTAAACATTTTTTCATTGTAATTGTCAGTCGCGGATTTGATTGATAATTTCGGTTGGTTGATTAATTTATTACAATAAAAGTATGTATCTAAGGCGAATGTTTTATATTAAAAATAGCGTGATATTTAGCATAATCTGTAGTTGTTTAAAAAAAAACTTTTGCGTGTTTGATTTTTGATTGTAGTGTTTAAGATTTTTTTTTCCGTTTTGTTAAAAAGTTAACGGTCATTTAAATACATTTTTTATAATATTCAAATAGCTTTTTTTTATTTTATCATATACGCGTTGCGAGATATTGACGTCGCCAAGTAATTTTCAAAAGTATTTTATCGAAAAGATTGGCTTCCATATTAAAAGTTGCCCATTAGCTGGAGAGTATCTTTAACAAAATGCTTGCACATTTTCGTAAAAGCAAAGCTTTTCCTGTGGTAAATAATTTGACAATAAACTGTTATGCGACAAATGGGAAAAACATTACTATTAAAACAGTATTCCCTGCCTTCGGAAATTTGTGTTTTGTGTTCAGTCCAAGTCACAAATTTCAAGAACTCTTTAATCCGTAACTTTTGGAAAAAATAAATGAATTAATAAGCTATTAGATAAAGAAATGAAAATAGAAAGAGGGTAAGAAAGAAGATCGAAATTGTAAAGAATAGGTGAATGAAAACTTTCAATAAGTAACAAACCTGTGTTAATTGCAATGATTTCCCCTTCTACCTGACATTTATTTTACTATTTCTGTTTTCTTTAAAAAAAAAAAAAAAAAAAAAAAAACGAAACTGACTGGAATAAATGGTGGAAAAATATTGTGTGAATTTATTAAACATAGAAAATTCCGCCATAAAAATTGTTACACCGCGCATGTATATTTCAATGGTTTTACATTTTTATCGAAAATCTTTCTATTCACAACTAATTTTTTTTTTTTTTTTTTTTTTTTTTTTTTTTTTTTTTTTTTTTTTTTTTTGCATTTTTGAAATTTAATTTCAGCAGGAATCCTCCCCAAAAAAACCCGATTCTAAAACCACGACTCTGTGCAAAACGCTAACATCGTCTCTAGTGGCAACGAGCCAAATTAGATTTAACGGAGAAAAAAGGTGAGGAGTGAAAAGACGATCAGTCTCAGAGAAGAGCCGGCACAATGAACATGTGATTCCGTGTTATACCACGTGTTCCATTGATTCAAGATCATGGTCACCGTAGTTTTAGCATGCCTTCTATCAATTATCTTAATAATATTCATTTACTTAGATCAGGGAAGACCTCTTAATTATCCGCCAGGTAAGTGAAAACTTTTTTTTCACCTTTGACCTTTCAAAACCGGATGATGTAACAGATTATCGGTTTTCAAAAACAAAAACCCGGCATGTATATATATATATATTTTTTTTTTAAATGCAAAGAAAAAAAAGTCGATCTAGTTTTGCAATTAGATCGATTTAATAGGAAATAACCTTGAATTATCGGTTGGTTTTGTAGGGAGATTGATAACATTCATCGAGCGTAATTTAATCCGACGCTTGCTATTCTAGCGCCCAAAATTCTCGAGCGTGATAAAATTTAATTTTCTCTAAAAATTAATTCATAATTTTTTGATTATTTAGGTCCGAAATGGTGGCCGTTTCTCGGGAACACGTCTTTACTGAGAGACTTGGCGCGGAAATTAAAAGGACAACATTTGGCACTTTCAAAACTCGCTCAAGATTACAAAACTTCGGTACTGGGGCTCAAACTGGGAAGGGAATTGGTGGTCGTGGTCTTCACAGCTCCAGTTGTTAAAGACATCTTAACCAGGGATGAATTTGTAGGGAGGCCGGATACTTACTTTCTACGACTTAGAAGTTTCGGCTCGAGGAGGGGGGTAACGTGCACGGACGGAGAGTTATGGCAAGAACAGAGGCAATTCACGGTTCGTCATTTAAGAAGATTAGGATTCGGAAAATCGCTAATGGAGGATCTGATAAAGGAAGAGCTTTTGGATTTAATTCAAACAATGAAAAAAGGTTGAAATTAATGTCAGCGGAGGCAAGCGGAAAATTCCAGTAATAATTTGGCGTTGTAAATTTTTGCAGATAAAAGACCAGTGAATTTCGGTCAGGAGCTGGCACCTACTATTTTAAGCGTTTTATGGGCTCTGGCAGCTGGGAAAAGGTTTCTGCGATCCGATAATACGTTGAAGAAGCTTTTAGAACTTTTAAATCGTAGAGCTAGAGCTTTCGACATGGCTGGAGGAAGTTTAAATCAATTTCCCTGGTTGAGATTTGTAGCGCCCGAAAAAACTGGCTATAACTTAATATCTAATCTCAACGCCGAGTTGCGGGACTTTATAACGGTAAGTAATTTAAAATATTTACTCTGTTAATAAAAAAAGACTCGAACGAACCAGATGCATCCCTAATATGGGGAGTACTAAATTTCATGTTTCTCTACTTATAGCCATCCCGTTTTAATGCTTCGAAAAAAAAAGATGCAGTTATATCAGGCAATCGAACTGCACAGTTAGGGGCTCTCAGACCTTATTTAGGAACTTAAAAATTCCATCACCGCAAGCCAAATTTAAGACCAAAAATGGCAGTACAATATTTGGTGTTTGCAATTCCTGCATTGAGTTATTAAAACCCCTCGATTAATCCCGTGCAATATCCTGGGATTCCTAGTTTTACATGAAAATTAAAAATGAAATGTTGATTTCGAGAAGGAAACATGACGAATTAAAAAAGTAAACGAAAAATGTCTTTCTTTTCTGTTAATTTTGTTAAACTGAGCGTCTAGGGACATATCGATTCATGAATAAAATACTCCTTGTTTGTCCCTTTATTAAATTAAAATATTTTTAATAATGAAGATGGCTTAAAGCCGAAACGTTACGTTTGTAATAAAAATATTTGAATTTAAAGGAGCAAACAAGGAGTATTTCATTTATTAATAAAATATGTGTCCATTTTTTTAAAATCAATGATTCAATTTAGGGTGGAGTGGAATTTTTTCCCATTTTTTTAAGAAAAGGCAAGGCCTTGGAATCAAATTCAGGGACTCAAATTTGGGGGATAATTTTTCGAAACTT
This sequence comes from Liposcelis bostrychophila, assembly GCA_037577465.1. NCBI lineage: Eukaryota > Metazoa > Arthropoda > Insecta > Psocodea > Liposcelididae > Liposcelis > Liposcelis bostrychophila. The sequence continues at coordinate 1,112,705 of CM075210.1, read as the reverse complement.
TTGAAGAGAATTTTGAAATTTCCAATTTTTATTATCTATTGACGCCTTACTCTGTTGTATTAATATGAATTTTTTTTTTTTTTATTGGAATTTTCAGAAAACCATTGAAGAGCATAAAAAGACATACAACCCTGACATCACGAGAGATTTAATCGATGCTTTCATTCATGAAATGGAAAAGAAAAAAGACGATAAAAATTCTTTTTTCACAGGTAAAACCAACTTGCAAACATGTTCGCGTTTTATGATCCTAAAAATATATGCTTTAATTTTTTGTTTTTCAGATGACCAATTAATTATGGTGCTACTGGATTTGTTCATAGCTGGGGCCCAGACAACAAGCAACACATTAGACTTTGCATTTTTGTTAATGATGAAGAACCCGCAAGTACAAGAAAAGGTTTTTGAAAACATTATTCAAAATGTGGGAGTTGATACTTTGCCGACAATGGCAGATAAATCAAGGTAAGATTGACAAGCTGATATTGCAATCACAGATAACGAAATGCGATATGTCTTGGACGTAAAGGATTAAAAAAAATCCCCAAAGTTTTCCAGGGATATTTTACGTTCAGTGAAGAATATTTCGCTCAATAGGGTGTGTGTGGCATTTTTAGAGGGTGTTTTTAGACTGTATTAAACGTACTTAGGTTCGAGATTAGGATTAAAAATGGATTTCCAAATGAAACCTGTTTCCTATAAAATTAGAGTACAAAATAGTTGCTATTAATAAAGTGTCAATAAATGGACGAAACCAGGGGCGTAGGACGTTTTTTAGGCATTTTAGATGGAGACTTAACACGGGTATTGCAACGTCAACACAATAAATATTTTTGAATCGAAAAAGAGGTTCAAATCCATTGAAAATCTTATTTCGATTTCAATGCTTTTTTTAATTTTTTTTTTTTTTAAATAAGGCAGAGCTTGCATTTTACTTGAAAAAGTCAATATATGAGTATTTTCCTTTAAATGTCAATAAGAGATGGAATAACACATCTGAGATAGAAAACAATACTTTGATAAGGTAAACACAGGGAATAAAAATAGCTGGAATATAACTGAATTTCGCGTCCCAATTACGGGGCTCCCGCCTGAAAGGGTTAAAATTGCTCTAACCCCCTAAAAACATTTTTAGGTGAAAAACCATTGTTTTCTGTAAATCTCTATTTCCAGGATGTCCTACACCGAAGCAGTATTGTTAGAAGTACAAAGACTTTGCCATGTGACACCAATTACAGGACCAAGACGATGTCTAACCAACACAACTATTAATGGTTATTACATACCAAAGGTTAGTAAACCAAAAGCTTTCAGTACTGCCAGAAAAAACTCCCAAAAATGTTAAAAAACTCATTAAAAAAAAAAATGGTTTACTTTTACAGAATACGACCGTTTTAATTAGTCAGTGGAGCGTTCACAGGGACGAATCTCTATTTCCAAAACCAGATGCTTTCCTACCGGAAAGATTTTTAGATGCCAAAGGTAGCATCACTGCCGTCGATAATCTCATTCCTTTCGGATTAGGGAAAAGAAGATGCCTTGGGGAAGCTTTAGCTAAATCCTGCATTTTTTTAATATTCACGGGAATCATTCAGCATTTTAAAATTTCTAAACCGGATGGGGAGCCGGAACCAACTCTTGAACCGTTGTTAGGGATAACCTTAGCACCTCGACCGTATTTGACGTTATTGGAGCAACGGTGATTTCTTGAATTGCGATAGTATCAGTATATATAGTTCATTTTTAGGTTAGTAATAAAATTATTTCTTTAAATATGTTAAGTTTTTCTTTTTTTGATAGTAAAAGTTTTAATGTAATGAGAGGGCAAGTATGGTAGGGGCGGGGAACCAAGTCCAACTCCAACAGGAGTTTTTGATGAACAATTATAACGGGAAAAAAGGAAGTGAGAAACAGCCGACTGACATCGTATTCGACTTTGCCAAGATTTTTTATTATTTACCTCGGATATTTAGGAGAATTTTGACAAGCATATGAATTAAAAAAGGAAATATGAACAAAAATTCATATTTTTTAAAATGCAATGAAAAAATGACGAAAATCAGGCCAATCTGCATTGTTAATAAATTTATAACTGGTACTTAAGTCTGAAAGGAATATTTAAGAAATTTGAAAATACGGGAGTTAAAATAAATTCCCAAGAATTTATTGAAACAAATTCTATTACATTCAGATTTTTCGGAGGATTTGTCAAAGGGAATCCCAGGCAGCAGACGTACCTGTGTGCATCGAATTTTCACACTAAATACTAAAATTTAATTAATTAAATTAATTTTTTTCTCTCAGCTTCCAAATATTTAAGGTCCGTATCTACAAATTGATTTAATCCGCATTTGATAAATAGCATTTTTTAATTTCATAATATTGATTATTTGCTACATTGACAATTACACAATAGTAAAAGCTAACTATTATGTTCAGATTTATGCCCGACAAACATACTTTCATTGTCAGTGGCGACGATTAATTTTTCGCTTACATATAGCAAACTATTTTCAGCGTCTTTAGAAGTTGGACCTTTTAGACGACTTAACAACCAAAAGAACATATATCCCCGATCATTTAAGCAGCATAGGGGAGAGGGGGCTCCAACATAATACTAATACTCTAATGTTAAATCTCCATAAGAGGATCTCTATTGTTTTTACTAAAAGGGGAGGGGAACCAAAATCGCCGAAGTTATGCTTATTTTAGCGCTTCAAGGAATGAAGCGCTCCATGACAAAAGCGAAACTTAGCCTCTTTGGCCCCTGCATCCTTTTCTGATTGATAAGGGCGCAGATATAAGTTTTGATTAAGGGCGATCATTAGCTAAGCATGATTTTCATTTTATACCCTCCATTCCAGTTTTAACGCGCTTAAGTAATACCTGAATGGCTACGTAACAAGATGAGCTCCAAAATTACCAAATTATTTAACCGTTAAAGGAGATCTAATACAGCGAGTCTAAAAACAGGAAGTTTTGAACTTGAAATCACCGACACTAAAAATCTGCCTTACTGCTCTGAAATCTACAAAGCCTAAAGAATTTTCGGCGAAGCACATTTTTTACCCTTATGGGTTTAACAAAACAATTTAGATTTTTCGAATATTCAAACTGAAATTTTGGATACCCCGACGCCACTGTTGACTGGTTTTCCTGGTGGAGGGGGTTTGGCATAGTTTCATATAATTGCGAAATTTTTAAAAAAATTGCCGTTGCCGATTATTACTAATTGTGACCAGCGGAAGCAGTTAGGGCGTCAAAAAGAATGACAACGAGTTGACGTAACATTCCGAAATTCGAATGACCCCCTACCTAAAATCACGTGACGTAAAAATGCAATCAGTTAATTCCGAAGAACTTTGACAGAAATATTATACAATAGAAACGGATTTTTTTCATTAACGTCATTGGCTTTATCAGGAAAAAAAAAGAAAACATTTGTTTTTTGAAAAAGAAACGGATCCAACCTTGCCTGAAGAGCGACATTTTGGAGAAATCAAAAAGCAGACCATAACGAAGGATAAAAGGGAAGAAGAGTTGGGCTATTGGATATTCGAAATGTCGAGCAACCGTTTGATATTTTATTCTTTTCGTCACGAAAAAGGAGAAAAGAAAAAAAAAATTATCAGAGACGTGATTAATCCCTTAAGACGAGGATTAAGCAGATAAAAGTAATCCAAAGTAACAAAAAATCAGTACAAATAAATCTAGCAGATTAGAATCTTTGTTAAATACTTATTCATTTTTAATAACATCATTTATTTACTTTGGTTTCGGGTCACGGTTAAGATCTGCGACTTAGAAAATCGTTACGATGACGATCCAAACAATTTTGTTATTTTCGGTGTTTTTGACCGTCGGGTGCCGAGCGGGGTTGGTCAAACCCAAACCGAAGGATCCCTTGGTTGCTGCATACGAATCCCTTCCAGATTCAGGTATATGTTTTTTTTAAGTTTTTTATAAATTCGAACGCTCCGTTTACACGATATTTTTGCTTTTCGCAGAGAAAGACTATTTCGTAGCTTACAATCTAGCTGAGTCCGTTGCGGATGACATTTACGAAAGAGGGAATTTAGTGCGAACTATAAGCATCGCCCAAGACAATGAAAATATGAAATTTCCGTTTCCGGCTTCGCTGAATATAACGGAAGACTTAGTGAAAAAATTCGAAGTGAGTATTTAAAGAAGAAAAAAAAAGGTTAATCGGATTAAATGCAACTGATTACGTTGAGGATTTGTGTGTATAAGTAATTGGCAAGAGAAATATTTAGAATCATACTACTAATTGAATTGTTAATTTAAAAAAAGGGGACACCCTTTTTTAGATGAACGATTCAATTATCCGCAAGTTAAACATAACTAGTAAAAATTGATCAAGAATTTTTTAAGTCATGTCGGTCATTGATGCATTTCCATCATAACAAAGTCTTCTAAGATTCGGAATCTTGTCGTTTGTTGTCTTGTTCATCACTAAAGATTCCTCATTAAAGATTGCAATTTAGGGTTGATCGAAAATTGGTCCTCCTCGATCTTGAATTATAAGCGTTATGACCTTATGACTTTTATATTCTAAATATTTGTTGAAATTGTTCTGCTAGACTAATTTTCAATTGATTGTCTTAATTGCATATTCGGAAATGCTAAATTTTAAAATTCGCTCATCAACCGGTTTAAGAGTTAAACCGTTCGCATCAAGGATCGAAAATCAGAAATTGCAATGGAAATTGCACGCTTTCGATCTTGGTACGTAATGAATTTTTTTTTTAATTTGCAGGCAATGCATATACCTAAAAAATCCACCATGACGTTACTTTCCTGGACGAAAAATACTTTTAAGTTGGCAGAAGATCAAATTAAAGTGCTACTAGTTCGAGGAAGCTATTGCATGCCGCCTTGCATGGATTGGGGGGACTTAGGACATGGTTGTTGTCCATGGTGATGACTTCAATAACTATAAATTTAAAAGCAGAGATTGTAAAGTTTTATAAGATATTAATGACATACATTATACTAGAGTAACATGCATATGTAAAAATAATTTAGATTGTTAATTTTTAAAGAATTTGAGGGTACTTTTTTTGAGACTTCCTGTCCTGAAGTTCTTTGTAGAAATTTTCCAAACTTTCGTAAAAAAACCTTTTACAAGGTATCCTGTTTTCTAAGGAGACACTCGATCTGGAAAAACAAGGAAAAGTCATTTTGTTCATTTTGGTTTTTCTTATTTTCCCTGCTGCCTAATACCTAGAATTATTGGGGACGTACTGTCAAGGAGTTTGAGTTCAAAAAAATAATTTTTTTCCCACTGATAAGTCTTAGCGCAAGACTAAACTAAATCAATAACAAGGCCCAATTCAGAGCAGTTTTGAAAGAAAACTATGGTTTGCTCGAAAGAAAAAAAATGGAAGATAAATTGCGAATTTTTTTAGGGCATCGTTATAGGGCAGTCTCCACTTAATAACGTTCGCCGCATTCGCGTTATCCGCCTTCGCGATTGATGTATTCGCACCAGAAGTTTTTTTGATCTTTCGTCTATGATTTTTTTGATTATCTTCTGCTTTTTTTTGTTTACAAACATTAAAAATGGCGATTTGCAAGATGTTTTTATGGATTTAGAAAGAAAAGTTTTAATTTGGGCATGGGGAAGATACTAAATCTCTTCCAAAACAAATCCTGGATCAACCAGACTTGTATACTTAATGGAATATACGGTATTTTTTTTATATGCCAAAAATGTTTACGGGAGTAAAATCTGCAAAGTACTTCCGGTGTGATTACGGTAATCGCGAAGGCGGACAACGCGAGTGCAGTGAATGTTATCAAGTGGAGACTGCCCTTATAAAGTTTGAAAAAAATCGCGTACCTTATTTTTAAAAAACCAAAAATTACCAATATGACCAAAATTATCTAAAACTAATTCCTGATTTATAAAAATGGGACTGAGTTTTAAAAAAGAGAGATTTTAACATTGAAGAAGAGGTTAAAACTGTCTGACACTTCAACTCAAAAAAATAAATTTAAAAAAATGGAATTTGGCCCCGATTCGCCCAACAAGAAGTTTAAGAATCGAAAACGATGGAGAAATGAAAAGGAAGCATTTTATCAACCTCATTCCTATTTTTCAAATTTTTTCCTTATATTTTCTCCAATTTCGGGGATTGGGTGTAGGTCCTAAAAAAAAGAAAGTGAAGAAAAATGAGAAAATTTCTGGTGCTAATCGCAGATCGATATGATTTTTACTCTATTTAAGACGGATTTTTGAAGGATTTGGATTTATAAAACAGACGCATGAACTTTGGTATAGAGGATTGTTTTCTTTAAAAGAAACACGATAGGGAATAGATTTCTAAATCTCAAAAAAGAGTTTAAAGCTCCTAAGATTAACATAACCCTTATTCATTGTGATTTCATTGTTCGAGTATTTCTAAGGATTTTAAAAAGCGATTCTTTTACTCATATGCATTGCATGGCATGGCATAAAAGGAAATCAAAATAAATATTTTGACATATCTTTTTGAGTTTAAATCCCTCTTCGCTTTATATCCCTAACATTACCTTGATTTTATTGACAAGTTATCCGAGGATCCAAAAGACGCCGGGGAATGCAACCTCCGTTGTTTTTTTACGGAATGTTTTTTGTCTTTTGGGGATTCGTGTTTTTCTCTGCAAAAGAGAAAAATCCTTTTAGATTTCGTTTCCTTTTTTTTCCCTTAAAATCGTATACCTGTGATTTCTTCGGTCACAACAAGACTTTGATCTCGGGATTTTTACTTCGAAGTATCCGGAATAACAATTGCAAATGAAACAGTTCTGACAGGAAGATGAAGAATGGGAGGCTCCGCAGTGGCACCGAGATTCCCCGGTTCGACACTTAAAAACGATGGGGCTCGCTTCGGAATTCCTCTGACATTTGCAACAAGTTTGATGTGACGGAGAATTGCAGCGACAGCAATCGCCCCCGGCATCGTTATCGATTTTGCTTCCGGATGAGATCACTTTAGGGTTAATAAATTTCATTCTGGGGCATGGCGGGTCGTTGCTGGTTGTTTCTTCGATTATGGTTTTCGTCGAGACTTCCACTTTCGGAGCTATTCCTTTCTACAAAACAATTAACCAACTAAACCAAATTCATTTTAAATCGGATTCAATTTTGTCGTGTCCAGTTCCAAGAACATTTTTTTTTTTTTTTTTTTTAGTCTTTCGTAACGTCACTCGACTGAACTTGATTGACGTTATCTGAGATGACGTTAGGCGTTTAATGTAAAATTTACATGAAATGTTCCACACCGTCTCTTCTTTTAATCGATACCAATGCTTCATTCAATTCAACATAACAGTGGGATTGGGATTGAGGAGGTCAAATTTTTCCAAGCGGAAAAAAAAAAAAAAAAAAAAAAAAAAACGGACGGTTTGTATCAAATCGCAAGTATCAAATCGCAGAGTGACAAAAGTCATTTTTACAGAGGAAACACATATTGCTATTAAATTTTAAAAAATGATTTGTAAAAATTTATTTCTTACACGCTAAAAATTTTTGGTCTGAAAAAAAAAAAAAAAAAAAAAAGCCTCTTGGGAATTCCAGGAGTACATAAACCGTTTCGATGAAGTGTTCGAAAGTTTCTACGATGAGTTCCCTTTAAACTTAAAAACAAACCCATCCGACTAAAGACATTAATTAGTGGTTTTGATTTCTCGAGAATTAGAAACTTCAAGTAATTACCCAATCATAATCTCGAAGTAAAATTCTAAATCTTAAATCGAGAAAAAAATAATACGAGGGGTATCCAGGAAGTAATGTCCAAAGGTGAATAACTTTTGCTGGCATGACAGTAAAATTTTTTCAAGTTTACCATCTTGATCTACATTTAATCTAGTTTTTAGAAAGTATTTTTTTTTTTTTGAAAAAAATGTCACCCAGTAATGAGCGTTTAAAGTGTTTAAAGCGGTATAGAAATTTTTTTTCCGTCCGATTTTAAATGTTTGCTACGCTGGTTCTGCATATAAAACGTTTTATGGACTTGGAGTCAAAAATTATTGGAGCTTTTGGCAAATATGAAGCCGTGCGCCATTTTAAAGAAGTATCAGCATTCTGCAATAACTTTGACCCATTTTGGGTGGAAAATTGTATGAGAAAGCTTCAAAGCTCAAAAATACTGACATATTGGAAATATTGAAGGCTTTAACCAATAAAGCTCAAAGTTAAAGCTTTGACAATAGTCATTGTTTTTAAGACTGATATTTACTACGAAATGGATACCTTGAAATTTCAAGTTTGTAAAATTTTTGAATTTTGGGAAGAAAAAAGCGTTGCAGATGCTTTGCTGCAACTGAATTTTAACGTACTATCCTCAAAGCAAAACTTTTGTCAGATTTCCTGACAAACGTGACTTTGCGTTTGCACAGCGCTTTATCAGCCATATCAGGAGACTCTGATATACCTAGTCACACCTTTTAAAGGTGATATTTTGGCGCAGAAAAATTTTTATTGGCAGAGTAATGGACATATAGTAATTCCAAAAAATGGACGAAAAAACAATTTTCTACACCACTTTCAACACTTCAAACGCTCATACCTCGGTAAAATTTTTTTCAAAAAAAAAAAAAAAACATATTTTCTAAAACTAGATTAAATGTTGATATTAAGATCGTACAATTGAAAAAATTTTATTGTAGCGCCAGCAAAAGTTATTCACTTTTGGACACCCCTCTTAGTTAAATTTTTTGAAATATCTTTCGTTTTTCCGGGGAAAAATAATTTCATTTTCTGATTTTATCTTCCCCCCCCCCTTCCCCCCCAGAAGAACTGCGAGATTAACCCAAACCTTGACAGAGGAAAAAATTGAAAAAGTTCCGGACTTATATTACCGTAAGAGAGCCTCAATCTGGGAATATGTAATTTTAAATTCCAAACTTGAAAATCAGTGAAATAACGAACACCCTATTAAGCACCGCAAGACGAGCAACGAGCTTACATTACCAATAGAAACTAAAAAATCATTCTTCTAAAATAAAAGTCACAACCAAACGAAGCATTATTGGCAAACTCATTAAAAAAAAGTCTTAAAATATTCAGCATAAGGTCAAAATCTTGTCCCTATCTGAAATAGAACATGCCGCATTGAAAATACCATTTGAAAGCTTTTAATATGTAAATCGAAACGGTTGTTTGTTTACCTGATAAACCGCGCTTCCATTTTTAATCAATTCCGTCCTTACAACGTTTTTATCTCTTTTCATGTGAATGAATGACTCACCGCGAATTTTTTTGTAGGTTCCATCAACAAATTTACATCTGCCCCAATCGCTACTCCTTTATTTAACAACGACGGGAACAACAAACTGGAAAGCTTGGTACGAAACCCAGCGAGTACAACGGGGTTTTCCCCGCGACGTCCGAGCTGAATCAATTCCATTTTTAAAGGTTCGCTATTCAAATGATCCTGCAGCTCCGACAGATTCGAAACGCAAGTTATCGTCTGAAATTATTTTTTTTAAAAAAAGGTTACATTTTTTGATCAATTATTTGGGGTTTTCGGTTTACCTTTCGAAATATTAAAGCCTCCTGATAAGACAAAGGAAATGCAGGGGGAACGGACATGGTCGTCGCACTCGCATTCAGCGTTTTAACTTTAAGTAAAACATCTCCGTTGTGAGGTAACCAAACTCCGGGGCAAGTGACCTAAAGTTTATTTTATTTTATTTTTTTTTTTTTATCACCACAACTTTTAATTATATCAATCAACGTTACTTACTTCGTTTATGTCAATTTCGACGCGAAGTATAAAAGCTTTCCGCCTAATCATTTTTATATTAAAAAATAAAATTGTATATGAGAAAAAAATAACCGTGTATATGCTAAAGTGCACTATACATATAAAATAATCTCGTTGTATACCGGTTGATTTATTTTGATGTTGCCCCGGAAACAAAAGGGACAGCCATGTTTGTCTGTCACCACGTTGTCGATCATGTTTACAAACAATCCTACATATCTGAAAGTTTTCCGTGATGGTACTTGTAAAATTGAATATAAAAAATAACAATACTTGAAAAGAATAAAAAAAAAAATCCCTTCTCCAAGAAAATAATGAGGCATCCGTTACAAAGTCACGCGACATCCAAATGTTGTTGCTGTGAATTAGATAAAGATTTAACCTGCTACATAATCGCCGTCATCAGTATCGTTTTGATCGGATTTCTAAGCTTGGCCACACTCGGATTCGGAAGATTTTCTCTTATAATAGTCAGTGCAGTTCTCCTCTTTCTTACTCACGTTACCGCAGGCGTCATATTGCTCCTCGGAACCTGCCAGGATTTTGTTAAGTTTAAACTCGCGTATTGCTGGATTACGCTTTCAGCGATCCTGCTCATATTACTTGCTATTTTAGCGTTTATTTTAGAAGTAACTGTATACAGTGATTCAGTTCCAGAAGACCGGCAAAGTTATTCCGCTGCTGCTTATACTATGTTAACATTTTATTTACTTTTTTTAATTGTTTGGGACATATATACTCCAATGGTTGTATTGGGTAATTTGTAGATTAAAAACTGTGATTCCTAACACTCGTCGATATTTCAATAAGTAAAACAGTTATCAGTAGAGACCCTTAATTAGAAGAGACCCGACAGAAAAAATGAGCGCGAAATTTTGGAGGCATATGACCGTGCGCATTAATTTTTTCTTCTGTTTGTTTACGTTTTTTGATTGTTTTCTGAAAGCACCTTTTATTCAACTGTTTTTTGCAAAACTAATGCGCATGATCATATGCCTCCAAAATTTCGCGCCCATTTTTTCTGTCGGGTCTCTTCTAATTAAGGGTCTCTAGTTATCAGTACAAAATGAATTATTTTGACAATATTAATTTTCAACATGATTTTGCATCGATGTAATTAAAAGAAATGATTTCGTATTGGTATGCTTTAAAAAGTTAAAACGATCAATCGAAGATTTGCCCATAACATAAATTTAAGTCGCTGACTTTAAAAAGCAGTAAATTTCAAGACGGTGAACAGTTAGTATTAATTTTTCATTAGTAACGAAAAATCATGTCTGACAAAAATATGTTATTGACTGGGAGACTTTAACCTTTTGATCAATTTTTTAAGTGATAAAGTGCTTACTGCTTACGGAGCACCTGCTCCATGGCAATAGAGCCTGTCCTATAGAACCAGGACTTTGCATCTGCATTTCATTCGGATCGGAACTCGTTAAACTCGTGTGTTTACAGCACTTTGTTCAGGTTTCCTCCATTTACTAGGAAATCGGAGATGGCAACTGACTTCATGGACATACCCGCAACCTTACAATTCCAAAAGGCTTTCGAAAATAAGGTTCTCATGCTTTTTAAAAAAAAAGTCTTACGGATACCTAAATTAGATGGTTTTGCAGTAATATATACATGAATAATGTTCTACTTTTAGCTTTCCTCATTGTTGATCGTTAAAATTTTGCTGCTATTTTATGAAGACGAAAATTGTAAAACTCGGAAACATTATTTTAAGTACATTTTGAGTTGGACCTTTATTCAAAAACGACTTTTTTTTTTTTTTTTTTTTTTTTTTTTTGGTCGGCTTGTTGCCATAGACCATCTACATGTTTGAAAGTTTTTAGCGCGTTTTATTTATCCCACTTTTTTCACTTTTTACACTTTTAAATTGTTTTCTGTTAAGAAGAGGAAAAGTTCGTGATAGATTTCTTCATTATTAGTTTGTAACAATTCTTTTGTGTTAGAAAATCCTTTTTCCATTATAATACGTCTTAAGTTGTTCCTTGTTTTTGGAATTATGTTTGTGCATCTATAGTACAGATGATCTAAAGTTTGATTTTCATTTAATCTGCAGCTGCAATTAGGAGTGTCCTTTACTTTTATTTTGTAGAGATGACTGTTTAAACAGCAATGGCCGGATCGTAGTCTATTGAATGAAGTGATGTATTTCCTATGATTTGTTGGATGCAGGGTGTACCATGGTGGACCAATTTTCTTTTTTATGGATGCTAATGCTGTAGTTTTATTTTTAACGGCGTTGTCCCATTTTTCTTGCCACTGATTTTGTATCGTTTGTTTTATAGATGAAAAGTAATCTGAATATGGAATTTTGATGACCGATTGGATGTTCATTTTAGCTCCCGTTTTTGCTAGTTCGTCTACTATATCATTTCCTGGAATTTGGTGATGTGAAGGTATCCAAGCTAAAGTAATTTCTAGTTCATTTAGTTTAAGTAATGTTTTTTGTATAAGTGGACTAGAATGTTAGGATGATTTTTTGGTTTTGGATTTATGATCAAAAACGACTTATTTCAGTGGCTTTCAAAATGTACGGGTGTTAATAGCGATGCTCTTGTCACTGCAGCAAATTAAGAAAATTTCCTGCAGTCGGCAGAACGCATTGATGGAAACTGATATACTGTTAATTGTGAGGTAGTTTGCTTGGACTATTGATCAGTGATCACACTGATAACAGATACAAACAACTGGACAGCATGACTCAAAAAATTGTCGGCGAGTTCAGCGTCAGCGCAGATTTATAACTTCAAGAACGATCAGATATTTCACAACTAGGCCTATTACTGTCACCGGTCAACGATTAATAGAAATCGCTTGAGCGGATTCAACAATTTTTATCGAACAAAAAAAAAAATTTGTGGGAAATGATTTACGGTTTTGCTATTGATTAGCAAGAGATTAACGAAACCTTTAAAACTGAATAAGAGACAAGTGGGTCTTGATTCAATATAATGCAAACGAAGCGAGTCACGATATCGCAAAAAAGTTTATTCAAATTTTGAGTTTCAGCAAAATTTTTTAACTTGCTGTAGTTAGGGTTTCCAATCCCGGTCGGTTTTTTGAGTCCCGGGATTTCAGGATTGATAATTTTTCAGTCCCGGGATCCCGAAATCCCGGGATTGCTTAAAGGTAATGTCTAACTTATGGGTGAGTAATTTCAGCCAACTTTTTTTATTTTCTTAAAAAAACAACCAAGAGCTGCAAGTTTAACGCTTCATAAATATTCTTTTCCTAGAAGAAGATGCAAGAAAAATCATAATTTCCTTTTTCTGAAGTAGTTGACGTACCTAAGAAGATCAGGGAAAATCCCGAACTGGTAAAAAATTCTGGGATTCAGGGATCCGAGACTAAATGTATAGATTTCGGGATTACTAAATTATTATTATTGAACCTCTATCTTAGAGGATCAGTAACCTAACCCAAACTGGTAGATGGTTATCATACAAAAACCGATTAAATAAAAAAAAAAAAAAATAATAATAATAATAAAAAAAAACTTAAAAAGTTGAATTTTAAGCTGCGAAAAAAAGGAAAAATTAAAAATTAAAAAAACAACTTTTAACTCTCTAGAATTGTTATTTAGACCAATCTTAAGAAAAGAGACCGAAAAGAAACAAAAAAATTTGATTTTTAAAGTCGATTTCGAAGTTTGGCTCGAAATATGGTGTAAAACAAAATTGGTTCGCAACTTAGCTTTAATAATTAATTGTAAAATCCAATAAATACTTGAATCCCGAAATCCGGGATTTAGGCATCGGGATTGGCGGGATTTCGGGATTGTAAAATCGACCGGGATCCCGGTATTGGAAACCCTAGCTGTAGTCCAGCAAAACCTTTTTCTCTTTCTGCATTCAAAAAACGTATAAGAAACGACAATAATAACTAAATTACCAAGTTTTGTGATGAATATCATGTTCAGCATAATCCATATGTAATTCAGTTTAGAAAATTGAATTCGGCTAGTAGCAAAAATTCAGTTTTGCTACAAATAGCAAAATTTGGTATTACCAAAATTTTATACTGTATAAGGGTTGCTGCATGCAAATGATTTTCATATTTGCTCGAATTTTGAAGTGTAAACATCAAAATGAAAGCAATTTTATCTTTATTGTTAACAATTTTTTATTTGCCAGCCTTTCAAAGAATTGAGTAGTAAAAATCAATATTCTAAATAAGGTTAGAGTAGGATTTTGACTTTAAACTTAACTGTACCGGTATATGTATTTCTGACTTGAACCAATTTTTTTTCATATTTATTGCATTTCGCTAGTATTAAGCTAGTTCTAGTTATTTTATGCATTTAGGGACTTGTCTTATTTTCTTGTGTTAGAGTAATTAAAATCCTATTTTTATTTTTCTACGTCCGTTTTAAAATTTATTTCCCTTACGTGCATTACATCACAACTAATACCGGGACTATACTGTCACACATCTGGGAAGATGGTTTTCTAGTTTAAACAAACTTATTACCTTTCAACATCTTATTTTTTCCTCAATTACCTACTTACAGGAAAATTAAAGCAGGTGATCGGACTTCCAGTCATAAATTAACGATAGACCCGATAGAATTAACAATAACTTACCTGGAATAAAAAAAGAAATAACATTAATTAGTTTAACAAAGAATTCACAAAGATAAGGCGTACATAGGCAGAGTTGTAAGCCGCATACGGAGGCTTAATTCCCTGGAATTTTTGAAAATATTTCCTGGGTATAAAGTAAGGTCTTCGAAATGAGACTTTGTTTCATTTGTTTCCTGTTTCTTTTGTGGGACATTTAATTTTTAACATACTCTAGAAAGTAACCAACTTTTCTGAACTTTATGCGGATGCTTTTAGTTATAAATTCTAGGAAATTTATTTTTGAAATTTGGGGACTATTTTAAATTTATATGAGAGGTATCCAGAAAGTAAATGCCCAAAGGTGAATAACTTTTGCTGGCACGATAGTAACATTTTTTCAAATATACCACCTTAATATACATTCAATCTAGTTTTAGAAAAGATATGTCCTTTTTTTGTTTTGGAAAAAAATTTCACCGAGTTATGAGCGTAGCGTAGAAATTTTTTTTTTTTCGTCCGATTTTAAATGTTCGCTAAGCTGATTCTGCAAATAAAACGTCTTATGGACTTGCGGTCAAAAATGGTTGGAACATTTGGCAAACTTATGAAATTATGGGCCATTTTAAAGTAGTATCGGCATTCTGCAGTAACGGTGACACATTTTGAATGGAAAATCGTATGAGAAAGCTTCAAAGCCTAAAAATACTGACTTATTGGAAATATTGAAGGCTTCAACCAATAAAGCTCAAAGTTAAAGCTTTGAAAACAATCATTGTTGTTAAGACTGGTTTTTACTACAAAATGGCTATCTTGAAACACCAGTTTTGTAAAATTTTTGAATTTCGGAAAGAAAAAAGCATTGCAGATGGTTTGCGGCAACTGAATTTTAATGTACTGAATCTTTAAAGCAAAACGTTTGACAAAAGTGAATTTGCACACAGCATTATCAGCCTTATTAGGAGACTCTGATACCTAGTCTTACCTTTTAAAGGTAATATTTTGCCGCAAAATGTTTTTTTTTTCTTTTTTTTGGCCGAGTAATAAACCAATTGCAAAAAATGGACGAAAAAATTATTTTTCTACACCGCTTTAAGCGCTCATAACTCGGTGAAATTTAAAAAAAAAATTTAAAAACTAAATTAAATGTAGATTAAGATCATATAATTAAGACGTTTTTACTGTCGCGCTAGCAAAAGCTATTCACTTTTAAACATTACTTTTCGGATACTTCTCGTAGTTTTACAGTTATTGCATTCATTAAAATAATTTACCTAAGTTTCGTATCAATATTAATTAATTAATTATTTATTTATTTATTTATTTATTTATTTTTACATACCTAATTATTATTAAAAATTTTTGATCGGGAATCTATTCTCAATATTGTCGTTTCTTTAAACCCTTTAAAAAGTTCCCGACAGGGAGTTTTTTTAGCTAATAAACTACCCATCATTTTATAACCGTAATTTCACACAGTTTTCCTGGAATTGAAGTTTCGATAAACAATCGAGTGGTTTATTGACCAAGCTAAACCAAAAAAAAATTTTTTTATTAAGTTTGAGATTCTTATTCGGAAAAGTCGAAATCCTAAATATCTTTTCCGGGAAAACAACCCTACAATTTTTTTTTTTTTTAATTTCGTTGTTTCTTTTCTTTTTCTGAAAAAACAAAACCTTCACCAAATTAACTGTAAATATTCATTTTTGTTTGCCTTTGCTAAATTAAATTTCCTTTTTATCTTCTTCTTCTTAAAAAGCGAATTCCATATGCTTTTGATCGTTTTCTTTTGTTTTTTCTGTTTCCTCCGGTTTCCACGTGGAAAAATGTTTTAACAGGAAACACTCAAATGAATGAAACGAGTTTTGATCCGTCAATCTATTGACACATGGTTTCGGAGCAAAAACGAGATGAGAAAAGAAAACCGAAGCTATCCTTGTCGGAAAGAAAGAATACGTTCCTGTTGAACGTGTATCGAGACAGAGAGGCGTCCTGTCAGTTTGCCGGCGTCTCCTTTCGCGAGCGGTCGAACGATTTTTGTAACTGAAAACTGGATCCAACGAAAACAAGTTCGCGTGCCGCTTCGAATAAGTTTTTTTCCTCCTCTGACATGACAACTCGAGTTAACATCAATTAATTTTCTGAGGTTTGAAATCTCTTTTAAAAAAAAATTTTAAAAATGTAACCGACCTTTCGTTTAGAAAAAAAAAAAAGTGGTACATCGAAACATGTGAAAGTAGATTTTTTTTCTCCCTTCATTTGTAATGAACATTCCAACTGGATGGCGATTCTACAAAGCTGCTGTTGTTTTCGAACTGTCAGGAAAGGCAGCTTCGCCAGTGCCATTTTTACCCTGGTAAGTCTTTAGGTCGAGGACGGGGAGGGGGTGCGAAAAGTCACAGAAGGCTTCCAACTGAAAATCGCAAAAAAATATTGCCGGTTACAATTCGAAGAAAAGCGGAAATTGCAAAATGAAGTCGGCACTCCAGGCAAAAAAACTGGGAATAAAAATCAAAAAAGTTGTTATTTGGCCGTTGGTAAGTCATGCAAACGGATATAAATGCGGAAAGCAATCTCATCGGAATGTTTTCCAGGGTTTTATTTTTCCTTTTTGAAAAAATAAAATAATATAAAGCGCTGTAGGCGCCGTATTATTACAATTTTAATTACTATGAAATAAAGAGATCGGATATCGTTTGCATGAGGATGTTGCCAATTTGCCCGTTTACAGTCCTTGAATTTAATTTATAAAGATGACACTTTAATTTTCAAAACAACAACAAAAAAAACCTCTTAAAAGCTTCTGAAAGAGACTTTTATTTTGTCGCGCCGATCGTTGCGAAAAAAAAAGGATTAAAATAATTTGAAAGTCAATGTCAATATCAAATCCTTCCGCAGCAGCTTGATTATAAATGTCCGTTTTATTGTGGATTCATTCGAGTATAAAAACGTGACAAGCATGAAAAGGATCATCTCCGGAGCATTTGCGAATTTCGAAATGCCTTTTGCTGTGTTTAATAAGTGTGAAACTCAGATTAAAAAGACTTTTAAGGTAATAAAATTTCGGAAAATGAAGCATGGAGATAATGAATAAAAAATGACAAAGATGCGTTAATCGACGCTATTATCAGGGACTGCGTAATCATTTTAATTTGGTCACTTACTCGTCTTGTTTGCTACGGAACCCATATATCCACAGGTAACGTAAAGTCAGTTGACCCTAAATACCCTGGATATTGCCTAAATATAATTTAGTCTTGTTTCCATTTTATTAAGTACTAAACTAAAATCAAAAAAAAAAAAAATTGAGAAAATAAAGCGAATTTAATTATTTTTGTCCCGGTTTTCTCCGAGAACATTTTTACCTTATTTCACATGCATGGCGAGGCTTATGGACCTACTGAATCCGAATCTAATGCGCTCCCCTAAATTCTAAAATTATTTTCAAAATCGAAGAATATCAACTATTAACGATTATTGCGAGTTTCTTTAAATGGACCAGATTCATAAATGGAAAAATATATTTTTTTTTAAAGAAGCCTATTCCTCGTAAGCTAATCATAGGCGAAAATTCCTAGACTATTTCAGAGAAATTAAGCCTTTGGGTGCTTATAAGGATCCTTGTGCGTTTCGGCCTGTAAAACGGATGACCCTTAAGGATAATAAAAATACATCAATTACAGAGCAGACAATTCCTTTCTTTTTAAATCCTTCGGGCCGAAAACAGTTGTAAGCTTTTTACCGGAGAAAAGTGCCCTCATTTAAGATTCAAGTCACATGTCCTTCCTTTTATACCTTGAAATTCTTCAATATTGGAATATTTCTGCTACTCTTGTCGTCATGTGATTGCTTCCATGGATGTGTCCTATCTAATCATCTTCCCCGATGCTTTTAGATGGCGGGATCGTTTTCCTCTCTTTAATCCTATCATTTCTTAGCTTTTCCATACGTTTTTCTTGAAAAGTTAATTCCATTTCTGCAGATTATCTTCTGTCGATTTTAATTTGACGCTTTACCCATGATTGCAATATACTGTATACCGTACATTCCAAAAAATTGCAACTGGATGTACTCAGCAAAACGTTTCCCCCCCCTCCCCCCAAAAAAAGTGAAATGCATTAACCTCTCCTTGACCAAATCTTATTAAAAAACATGCCAGCCAATTTTTTTTTTTTTTTTTTTTTCTTTTAAACTATCAAATAAATTGATTATACGAAATATTTAGCACCTCGTCTAAAAGAAGTTTGGTTACGCAAACCAGCTCCACTTGTTGAAAAACCATTTACGGAGCTGAAATTGGTAAACGTTGCGGAAATAGAACTAAATCCTGCCTTTGGGAGGTTTTGGAGGTTTTTGGGATCGCTGGTTTCAAAATATTTATTTATGTATTTTAAATTATAATTGGATACGAACAGTCCAAAACGGACTAATAATATGTGATCTCTGTCAACAAATTATGCTATCATAAGTTACAACGAGGAAAAAAAAATATACATCTATATAGGCCTATATATATATATATATAGAACAAAATAAAATAAAACCTAAAATAATTAAATAAAACAAAAATAAAAATAAAAAACTGAGCATTAGCTACCGACTGCTGAGAGTAGTTTGAACTGAAATCAGAGATCCAAATTGTAAAATTCAATATGGCAAATTGTATCTTAAAGAATTGGTGTTTTTTCTGGTTTTTGAGCGTTTGGTACAAACGCTCAAACGCGCAAAAAACGCTTAAAAACATCTCTATTTACGCAGAGTGACCTCTTAATATTTATAACAGAATTACATAAGCACAATTTTCCGGTAATTTTGGGCCCATTTCCTCCCTTCAGAAAGCAAAAAAGGCTTCCCCTTACTAAGGTTTAAAATAATATTTTGATAATAGCCCCCCCCCCCCTTCCCCAAGCTGCTATCGTAATACAGTAAAACCTCGTTAACACCACCCTTCAAGGGACCAAAAAAAAATAGATCCTTATAACGAGTAAAGTCGTTATACCAAGGGGTCATATTAAGAAGGTTTCACAGTAATTGAACTTTCCATAGCAGATTCCTATCCTGTTGAATAATATAAAAAAAATATGATAAAAAAAAATGTTGATAAAATATGTTTGCGATCGTTTTTTGTTTTCAATCAACCTTTGTCATGCAAAATTATATTCCAAGTTCTATTGTGAATCGAAATCAATTAGCCCTAAGCACGATATTTAAACGATTTGTAAAAAAAAAGCGACAACATAATGAGTGATTTGACCCAACAAAAAAGGTAGCAATTTGATGATCGGATATCAACTGTCAGTTGAACAAGTCTTGATATGTTTATACAAAAAAAAAAGCTTGAAATAAGTCATTATCCCATGTATAGAAAAGGAAACATCCATTCAACTCGATTTTTTTTCCCTCCCCATTTTTGAAAAAGACGGGAAAAATCGTCAAAATAGACGACCATTTTTCTTCTTAAGAAACCCAGTCAATAAAAGAATTCCATTATTTACCTTTCGGCAGAAAAGCAAACAACGCAACAAGAAAAAGAAAAAAAGCAGCGAAAATGTTGTTATCGAATTCATTAATCATGTCAATTTATACCGTTTATTTACCGAAAAAATAAATTGTCGTTATGCAGTGCAAAAAATAGAAAATTACAAAATATCCGGGAGGAATATAATAGGATGCCTCACAATTTTCAAGGTGTTTTCCTCACGGAAATATGGCCTCTTTTAGGCCGTGTTTACATACACGCGAAAATTTAAGTTCGCAAACAAACAGACGATTTTACTTCGAAAACCCGGTTACATTGTTCGGAAGGTTTCCGAAGATATTCCAAACTTTTTTTTTTTGCATTTTTAAAGGGTTTTCGGCCAGCATTGTTGAGTTGGACAATTTTTAATATCCCCTATAACTTTTTTCGTATATATGAACATTTTATTTGATTCCATTGTATTTTCTATATATAGGTTTTCCCGACTATTAGGAACAACGAATACTGATTTTTGTTTTGTATGTGTTTCGCCGATTAAAGAGCACACCGTTTAATTCGATCATTCAAGCCCACAAATGAGGGACTTGGAATTTTTTCGACTGTTTTATTCTTATCACTTTTTCATGTGGAAGAAGAAAAAATTTCAAAAAACGAAGGGCAGAACAGCCAAAGCTATTGAATCGCAGATTACGATTTTGCCAATATTCTTGTCCCCATTTCAGGTACAAGGTGCGAAAATTTCAAAAAACGTAAAGTATAATTTCTAAAAAAAATTATATTGTGTGAATCTAAATTTTTAGAAGTTATTCCAGAAGTTATTTAGTAATTGTTAGCAGAATTTTTTTTTACAAGTTATACTTTACGTTTTTTGAAATTTTCGCACCTTGCACCTGAAATGGGGACAAGAATATTGGCAAAATCGTAATCTACGATTCAAGAGCTTTGGCTGTTCTGCCCTTCGTTTTTTGAAATTTTTTCTTCTTCCACATGAAAAAGTGATAAGAATAAAACAGTCGAAAAAATTCTAAGTCCCTCATTTGTGGGCTTCAATAACTGAATTAAACGGGAAAAGCTATACGGAAAATAAAATGGAATCAAATAAAATGTTTGTATATACAAAAAACGTTATACGGAATATCAAAAAAGGTCCGGCAAACTGTGGCAAACTCTGAGGTTTGCGATTGGCTCAAGACTAAGTATTTTTCGGGTGTTCCCCTTACTGGTGTGTCGCAATTAACTAAACTAAAAGTGAAAATATCACCCCTTGACTGTTCGGACAATCAGAGAGCTTCAGTCTCCTAGATCTGCGGATCCACCTGTATTGCTCAGGACCGTGTAGAGTTTGAAGGTTAAAAATTCCTACTGGATCGAAATCTATTTGACAGAAAACAGTCGCCATGTTTCCTGTATTGATCCAATTATTGAGCTTTTCAATTAATCGGATCGGAATCGCTTACTATTAATTGTGATTCGAGTGCTCTTCCATTTAACCGCGAGATTTAGCTAATTAAACCGGACAATACAAATATGACGAGGTGTTACTCTTTCAGTTTTCCGTTTGTTTCGAATGAGTACTTTTATCTCTCGTAAGTCTAACTCGGCCCTGCAACCAAAAGGAAGAGGCAGACTAATTCATCTCGTCTTTTCTAAAAGAAACTTTGCTCCTCCAACCTTATCCTTTCGAAATGGGAAAGGGGCTGAGCGAAAAAAGTTGAACTTATTTTCTATATAATTATAGTTGTCATCATCTTGTTCTAAGAAAACCTCATCCCAACTAATAACATAGTCGGAGAAAATTCATGCCAAATAAATAATTACGGATTTTCCTTAGCAACTGCTGACAACACCTCAGGCTTTCCTTGTTAATTCTAAGAATAAATCAACAGGTCGCGTAAACATTTCTTAAAATAAACCCATTCAAGACATGGGATATATATTTAAAAAAGGGTCATTTTCCGAAGAGAGGAAATGGGGTAAAACATTTTTACCATTCCATTTGTAATAATCTTGATTTTTGATAAATGAAGACGTAATTTTCAAATGGAAACATGACAAATGTAATCCGCCGCTCGGATGAAGGCAACTATATATTTTCGGAAAAACTTTTGCCCGGAATCAAGGAAGAAAATTTACGATTTATTGTCTCCGTTCAACATCCGCAAGGTCACACAAGGAAAAAGAAAAAAAAAATTTTTTTTCGCGTCTCAACTTCTTATCAAATTCCCGACAACTTTTTCATTTACTTCTTTATTCGAGGAAGATATATGGACGTCTTCCTTTTTAAACTTTTTTGTTTTCGATTAATTGATCGTAAAACTCGACTGTTTATACGTTTATTTGTTCCGTTTTAACTTATCAACAAAAAAAAAAAAAAAAAAAAAAAAAAAAAAGAGGTTCTTAGGGATTTACAATCCGACCGCAAAAACGTCGCGTCTGTGGCGAAACGAACCAGCCGCAAAACAAAGCCCCGAACGATATTTATAGACCGCCAAGTCATTTGTAAAAACTTATTCCTTGGGGTGTTCCACAATCACCAAAATATTTTCCGATTTCAACGCTCACGGAAATATGGATTCATTTAGGAATTCCGTAATAAATTTAGTAATCGAGTTAAATTTTTCACACCTGTTTTTCAGATGTGGGAAATTCACAAGATAAGATTTTTGAAAAAAGTTTGCCCTACATGTTCTGAAACCCGTTGCAAACATAGAAATACACAGTAAGTAACAAAAGGTCCAAATTTTGAATTGGTTGAATATTATTTATCCATAAAATTTTTTACCGTATACTGCATGTTTTCGAAACAAACATTTAAAGCTGAAAAGGTTTTCGTAGCTGAAACTGGATAAGATAATGGACTGACTTAGTACAACAGACTCTCATTGTTTATTGTCATTTTTTAACTTATAGTTTCAAAACATATTTTGTCGTTAATTTTCCGCATGATTTTTTTTTTTTTCCTTGAAAATGGACAACCCTAATAAACAAACACGCCCTGCAAAATATTTCTTTCTTTATCAATCTAATAACTTCTCTTTCCACTCGACTATGTCTTCAGCTCTCGGTGCCACTTACCCATTGGAACTTCTGGCCTTAGCTCTCTTTAAGTTTCCAGTCCAGTAATTTTTTGGTTAATTTTTTTCCCTTCTTTTCTGCCCAAGTAACCCTCCAATCTTGCTCATTGTTGAAGGTATCTATTTCGACATTCAGTCCTCGGCCTTCTTCTTTCTTCTTTCAAGTGCCGTCTCCGCGACGAAGATTGGCTATCATCTGGCATATTTTTACTTTTGAGACCGCCGCTCTAAAAAGACTCAAGGAATCAACACCAAACCAGTCTCTGAGATTCTTAAGCCATGAGGTTTTCCTACGGCCTTGCTTGCGCTTACCCTCGATTTTTCCCTCCATCACAAGCTGAAGGAGGCGGTACTTTTCATTTCGAATCACGTGGCCGAAATAATCGAGCTTCCGACGCTTGATCTCGTACAGCACCTCCAACTCCTTTCCCATACGAGCCAAGACGTCAGCATTTCTCACCCTGTCAGTCCACGAAATTTTAAGCATTCGACGGTATACCCACATCTCAAAAGCCTCCAACTTCTTTTCCAACGCCCTAGTTAAAGTCCATCCCTCGTGTCCATATAAGAGCACGGGAAAAACGTAACATCGGACGATACGGACCCTTGTTTGGAGACTCAAGTTGCGATTGCACAACAGGTTCCTCATTTTGAAGAAAGTTCCTCTGGCTTCCTCGACCTTACAGACCGATATATCTTTGTAATTTTGGCGAAAACTCCTTATTTTTTAAAAATACTCATTTGACCTAATTCGGCCTGGTTCAAGTAGATGACATTACAACCACGATGACGTTCCTATATTTGTACATTTTTCCGTTAACATTTGTTAACGAAAGCTTCTCAAAGAAGGCCACCTACACTCTGACAAGAGCACTAAAAACTAAAAGCCGAACTGTCTGACAAAGGAAACCTGAAGTGGTGTTTTGCAATCCCCGTCAAGAGATTTTTTTTTTTGCCTTTTTCAAACGTTTACACCTTTCTTCGTATATTTCAAACATCCCACTTTCAATATTGTCTTGTTTCCCTCTTGTGAAAAAATGAAAAAAATTTTCTTTGCTGTATGAGAAAAGCGTATATATGGAAAAACGATTTTTAATTTTGAAATATGAACATAGAATAGGTAATAACCTTGTTATTGATGTTGGCAGAGCTTTCATAAAGAAAACCCCTTTTGGAATTGATTTTCCGAGTACCTGCATTAGGGCAAATAATTCGCATCCCTGATTACGAGGAAACTCCTCGCGGCAAGACACTCGGTCATGTCCGGGAAGAATTTTCGTGTCCGATCCATTTAAAACACGTCCCCATTAATATTCATTTTTATATTTATTCTTTCGTAAAAGCTTCCTCTTTTTTGTATCTTTTGCCATCGCCTTGGAAAAAAAATTAATTTCTATTCTGATAATCACGCTTCAACGAATTACGTGCCTCGCTCTATCGCAAAAAGAAAAACATCAAGCCTCGGATAAAAATTTAATTTTTTAATTTCGTCTTTTAATGATGCGAAAGAACAGAAAACGAGGAGGGAACTCCTTAAACGCAATGTTTATTATTATTTTCTAAGAGAAATTTGAAAGTTCTTAATCTCCGTTCTCTTTTTTTTTTTTCTTTTTTTTTTAATTAAAAAGTGTTAAAAGTCAGTCTCCGTCGTCATTAGCCAGACAGAGTTTACCTTAAACTCGTTTTTGTTTTTATTTCCTTTTATCGTTAAAAGCGTAAAACGAAAGGCCCGCATAGACCCGGATAAAAACGTGGCAAGGTAAAGGCAACAAGTATAATTTTAGTTTGAGAGTGTGAAGGTTGGAGAAAAGAGGAAAGAGGAAACCGATATTGCTTAATGTTAGCCGAACATTATTTGTGTTGTTTCCCCCGCCAGTATAAAGTTCATTAGAAAACTTTTCGGGGGTACAAGTTTCATCTTCCCGTGCCGGCATTTACATCCTACTGCGGTTTTACTCTCTTCTTCCGTTTTGTTTACGTTTTACCTGTTTCTTGTTTTGCAATCAATACAAGTATATATATCCCACATCTCTCCAAAACTTTAAATGCCGGATTTATATTCAGACTGCGTATCCCGGCATTTACATTTTCCTGGAAAAAAAAAAAAGAAATTCCAACTTGCCAACTTGCGTGTACGACCTTTCGATTAACGGTCTACACCTCCGTACATTATTTTTTTTTCTCTCTCTCTTCTTTTCATTCAAAAAGATTTAGTATCATGCAAAGACAAAATTAGGGGTTGAATCGAGTTTTTAACATGAGAAGGGCGATGCCAGGAGGATATCTTCTTCAGGAGCCAGTCACGTTCGTATTTACGCAAAACGTGCTTTTACATGACGTTTCATGTTGAAAGCTAAATGTCATTATTCACTGACGGTATGACATTTTTCGATGTTAAGAGGATAGTCGATAATATCCCTCCATGTGATCTCACATTCTGACGTGATTATACAAGTAAAATCTTCGACCTTTTACCAAAACATTACGGTTTTACTTGGCATGTTTTATTTATGGACCATTTCCATTTCCGAACGATGGAAAATAATTCTTTTATCCAAAATAAAGAAAAAATTTCCAATGCAGTAAAATGGAAACGAAGTAAAACGATTTAGAATTTCAAATCCTTCTTGTAGGCTTTCTTTTTTTTACCTTGCTTTAGCATATACAGTATAATAGAAACTACAGGACTGCCGTCGCGGAGAAATCTGACAGTTCAGAGTTTGTTCAATGTACGAGAAAAACATGCTTGAAAACAAACTTTGTTAGGAATCTTACCAGAAGAATATCAAAAAATTACGAGGCCCGGACGAAAAAATGTTAAAACCATAAAAACTTTTTTTAAATGAATAAAAATAGTACTTTTCTATATAAGTCACGGAGATGATTGTTTGCCAAAGGCGGAGCGAGCCGTAGTAAACAATCATCCTGCTCTAAGAAACATACTTTTTATTATGAAGCAAATTAGAATTTTCACTGTTGTGAAAATTTTCCGAAAATAAAAAGAACGTGGCATTAGTACTTTCAAAATGGCCGAAATAAAAAAGATAAAAAATAAAAATAAAAACAAATTTTTGACGAATATAGTAGTGTTAAGTTAAGGAAAATCGATAATCTATTGTAGAAAATAGCATGCATTGGAGTTGGAAAACGTTATAGTCTCTTTTTGGAGATGCAGGTCCAGTTTTGTACATTTTTCTAACTTTTTCTGGAACTATTTTTTAAAAAAAAGGAAATCTCTCATTGATCAATTTCCTGTGGCCAAAGCAAAACCTAAACCTATAATAAATACAAAGCCTAATCCAATAAAGCAGTTTCAAGTGGTTAAAAGTCTTAGAGCTGCTCTTCAAAGTTGAATGTAATCACCAAAAAGGTAATTAAGGTCTTATCTGAAACCGGTAACCAAATGTTGAGTTGAATTCGAAGTTTTTCTCCCTTTGGGTTCAAGCTTAGGCACGACATATTCCCCGATGCTCTTGCTCTTCCTTTTCCTTACATGAGCAACTATTAAGATTAGAGACGGTTGCTAGTTTCAAAAACTTTTCCCTTGTAACTAATGGAAAACAAAGTGATATTATGTCAAAAATGCTGTACATATTTTATACACAATGGGAAAATTGGGGTAGTCGAGTGGGAGGAAAAAGAAAATCGAGTTTTCAAGGCACTTTTCTTTTTCTTTTCCTTCTTTTTATTTATGTTTAAGTTCGCGGTGATATAATTATAATTGGAAAACGAGAGTCTTATATTTTTCTCTTTTCTCGCCTCCTTATTTCCTCTTTTCTCACTCTATTTTTGCTTTAATCCGGAGGGATTAGTCACACCGTAGAAACGTTATTAAAAGTTTCCTTCGATCGGTATCGGTTTGGAATATTTTATTTTCCGTATGCTTGCGGGATTTGGGCTTTTGTTAATGGGATTCCAACCATTTTAACGAAAAATATTCCATCGTTTGGTTTTTTTTTTTAAATACAGTATGTATAGTTCGCATATCATATTTTCTGGTTTTCATGCAGTTATTTTCGCAGTTTTCACAATTCAAAGAATTATTTTTTCAGTTCTAAATAATTCTTACTGAGAGAAAGGGTCAAAAATCTGATTATAAGATTATATTCAGATCCTGACAACGACTCAAATTGTGCTGTAAAGGTCTCATCACGCGACCCTTTTTTTCAATACATCAGCATTTTAGAGGCGAAAAAAATGAAATAAAATTCTGGATTGTCCGAAGCTATTAATGATGTTAAAACTCTATTTGGACTAAGAAAAAAAAAAAAGCATCCATTG
The DNA here is from genome assembly GCA_037577465.1 of Liposcelis bostrychophila. Lineage (NCBI taxonomy): Eukaryota > Metazoa > Arthropoda > Insecta > Psocodea > Liposcelididae > Liposcelis > Liposcelis bostrychophila. Next base: position 1,085,527 of record CM075210.1, on the reverse strand, counting down.
TTAACAATATAATGTCGCCTTGAACCCAAACGATAATTCATTAAATTTCGCACACTTTCCCAATCTTAATTTCCCCCAGGACGGTTTCACTCTTCTGCATGAAAATTACCCTTTCCGTTTACTGCCATTATGAGAATCCTTTTCAATTTTAATCCCGAGCAAAATTTTTTGAAAAACCAAAAGAAAAAAAAAGCAACCTTGGGGAGGAAAAAGAGAGGAATTAAATCCGATTAAATTGGCGGATTCTTTAATTTCGTTAATGGATGGAGATATTCAACCGGTAAAACATAAAACTCGGAAAATCGCGCCGGCACAATATTTCAATTAAAAGGAATTGCTACGGGTTAATTGGATTCCAATCAGTTTTGACTGATTTCGGTTCGTGACAGAGTTAATTACAAATCAAAGCATCAAAATTCGACTATCCTCATCTATCATTCTTTAAATTTCTTCCTGACAGCCTTCATTCCTATCTTCTCTTTTTTAAAAGAGGGAGAAGGGGGAGAAGAGGGAGTTGAGACCGAAACTCTCGTAACGTTTAAAGTTTTTGAAAAAGGCGTAGGCGATTATTATTTAATTAATAAACTAACCTGGAAATCTTCGTATGATTAATTTAAAAATGTCATTATAATCTTTTCATAATCTAGGAATATCTTGTACACCGGAGGAGGAAAAGAGAAATTTCACGGGAACAAACTTTTCAATTATTAAATTAGTTGGAAGGACCCCATCTGCAAAATATTTTCCTGAAATAGGTTTTGCGCTCAAGAATGTCGTAAAGCATTTTGCGAATGGAGCTAGAAAACACATTTTTTCCCCTTTTCCTGGATGAATGCGAAGTGAAATTCTCTTTAACTCATTGATATTTTAATGAAAACTTCTCAATTTAATGAGAAGGCAGCCCAGTGACCCAATTGATTAAAATTAAAAGACAGAACTCCTTAAAGTCACTACTAAATATATTTAATTCCAGAAATCAGATGATCATTTCGGATGTATAATTGACATCCATCATCAGTGACTAGAACAAAGAAAAACAAAAGGAAAAATAATAAATTATTTAAAAATAATAAATTTACAAACAACATAGTCATATGGTTGTGACAAGGTTAGGTTAAACGATAAACAATAACGAAAATTTAAAATTTAGGTCCGGAAAAACGCCGTAAAAATCAACTCACCATCGACTAGAATTTAAATAAAGCTAAATATTGATTTCCTGTATATGGAAACATTGAAGTAAAAGAGAATCATGTCAAAAAAAAAAAAAAAAAAACGTTTAAAAAATTCCAAAACAGAAAAGAAAAAACCATTGATAAACGGAAATAGTAAAAATAAATAAATTAAAAATGAAAGGCAACGTTGCCAATTCAAAGGTACAGATGAATATGAAATCACGCGGGACCACAACATTTGAAAACGAATAAAAATGATAACCGAGAACGACTTTAAGAATTAAAATTTAAACTTTTCGCAGTTAATTTTAGATGTAAGATGAAACAGTTCAGAAACGATAGGGCCCTTATCCCCGTTTAAAACCTTTTCACTGTTTAGTGAAATGATTAAGCTCTCCCATGCATCCAAAAACCTAGGTTCGTTTAACGGTTTAACTAAGGTTAAATTGATGTTTTCCACATTGTGTCCAGTTCCGATGAGGTGATCAGCTACAGAAGACTTCCCTACACGATCATTGAAAAAATGGGCCTGATGTTCGTTGAAACGGATTGAGACTCGACGCCGTGATTGTCCGATGTAGAAAGTTTCAGGAACACAATCGCCGCAGTTAATTTTATAATACCAGAATTATTTTCAGGGGTATCGGATCTTTGCAGCTACCTAGGACATGTTTGAGAGTTGTTATATTCTTATATGCTACAGATAATTTGTGTTTCTTGAAGATTTTATCTAATTTTCTGCATAAAAATTTGTTGAACGGAAGAGTCAACCATTTTTTAGGATCATTTTCGAGGTTCAGGTGGTGCGCTGTTGAATATTTATTGAAGTACGGTGTTTACGAATTAACCTATCAATTAACGGAGGATCGAAGCCATTGGAAATCGCTATCCTTTTTAAAAAGATTTTTTCTTTTTCAAAATCTTCTGAACTTAATGGAACTGTTAAAAGGCGGTGAACACCACAATCGAAGGCAGCCAATTGATGCTTAATGTTATGATTTGAAGAGGCATTAATGAATTGATGGTTATTGGTCTTCTTTCGATAAATTTCAAAGTCACATTTATCTCCGTTTCTTTTTACGAGTAGATCCAGGAAAGGGAGCTTGCCATCCTCTTCGATTTCCATGGTGAATTTGATTGACGGGTGTATATTGTTAATTTTCAACAAAAACTGATCTAAGTCGATTTTATTCTTGTTTAGGATAGAGAAAATATCGTCTACGTACCTCTTCCAAAATCTAGGGAAAACGAAATTATTATTTTTTAGATCAGTTTCGAGTTTGCTCATGAATAGATCTGAAATCAACGGTGACAATGGGTTGCCCATAGCAGTTCCTTGGTTTTGCTCATAGAAATTCCCATTGAATAAGAAAATGTTCTGCTCCATGCATAACTGCGTCAGTTTCAGTAATTCAAAAATCTCAAGAGGACTGAAGTTGTTGTTTTCCAAGGCGGTTTCTAAAGCTCTGTATGCTTCTTCCAATGGGATCGAAGGAAATAAAGAAACAACATCGAACGAAACTAGGATGTCGTCGGGTTCAAGTTTGAAATCTTTGAGAGCTTCAATTAATTCAAGATTATTTTTAATTGAAAAAGAATCATACTTTAGATCTTTGAATTTACTCGTGAGAAATTTCGAAATCTTATAAGTCGGAGAGTTGATGCCAGAAGCAATAGGACGCATTTTATTCCCATCTTTGTGTATTTTCGGCAAACAATAAAGGCGTGGAACGACAGGATTAGAAGGTATAAGAGATGAACATTTGATGCCGTCTAAAACCACAGGGCATTCCTTAATGATTGACTTAGCTTCGTTTATCATATTTGGTAAAGGATCTGAAGTTATTTGGTGATATGGACCTGCTGTTATCATTGCATCTACTCGATCATAATAGTCTTGTTTGTTGATTATTACTAAGGTATTACCCTTGTCGGCTTTAAGGTAAAAAACATCCTTATTCTTCAGAGCTTTTAAGATTTTCCATTCGTTACGGTCATGGTGTCGTGACTCATGATAACGTTGAATGTTTTCAGTCAGTTGAATTTTACAATCCTTTCGAATCCCTTGTTTGGTACCTTCAGGGAGCCCAGAAATACCAGCTTCAATATGGGTTATTATTTCCATCATATCGGTGTCAACATTAATAAAATTGAACTTGAGTCCGCGTTCCAATATTTCCATTTCTTCGTCAGTAAAGGTTGAACTCGATTCATTCTTTACGAGCAAACGATCTTCTAAAGGCAAACAATTCGCGGTTTTTTCTTTTCGTAGCTGTTGGAATTTTTCATTGAGAGTACGTTGCTTAATTTGTAAAAGGTGATTGTTCCTGTTAAAAACATATCGTTGGAAATCCATCCAATTTTTCATACGTTGGCTTAATAGGAGATGAAGATTGTAGACTTCTATTTCCCATTGACTAATCAAAAAATATTTGTAATTTATTTCTGATAAGAGCCAACGACGTTTGGCTTGGTCCAAGGCTTGTTTACCAATGGCATTTTTGCATTTAACCTTGTAATTGATGAAGCGAGGGAACACCTTATGTCTTTTACACTTCTTGAGGAAACCAATATCTGCTCTTAGGAATTTTATTTTCCTTTGTAATTCCTTGTATCGCTGCGATGGTCGGTACACCATTTTAAATTAATGAGAAGGCAGCCCAGTGACCCAATTGATTAAAATTAAAAGACAGAACTCCTTAAAGTCACTACTAAATATATTTAATTCCAGAAATCAGATGATCATTTCGGATGTATAATTGACATCCATCATCAGTGACTAGAACAAAGAAAAACAAGTCGATGGTGAGTTGATTTTTACGGCGTTTTTCCGGACCTAAATTTTAAATTTTCGTTATTGTTTATCGTTTAACCTAACCTTGTCACAACCATATGACTATGTTGTTTGTAAATTTATTATTTTTAAATAATTTATTATTTTTCCTTTTGTTTTTTCTTTGTTCTAGTCACTGATGATGGATGTCAATTATACATCCGAAATGATCATCTGATTTCTGGAATTAAATATATTTAGTAGTGACTTTAAGGAGTTCTGTCTTTTAATTTTTCTCAATTTAATTATATGCCAACCAGTCAGGTTTTTTTTTTTTTTTTTTTTCGACTAATTAAATATTTCTGAAGAACAACTTTTAATTCAGTCATTTCTTTTCTTTTTCGGACTTCGTGTTTGCTCTTGTCCCTGCTAAGTGACAATTTCAGGAAGAACAGGTTTTACAATCTGAAATGGGACAGGCACTTAGACATGGTAAATACAAAGGCCACTAGAGCGCTAACGGTGATCAGGAAAGCGCTGTACAAATTAAAAAATTTCCCGATACAGGTAATGACCAAAATCTTCCAGACAATGATACAGCCGATAATTACCTACGGAGCTGAAGTGTGGGGAAACAACTGCGACCGAAAAAAACTTAACAAGGTAGGTACGAAAATGGCAAAAGAGATACTAGGTCTGAGTCGCTGCTCTCCTACAGTAGTAGCCCTCCAGGATCTAAAATGGGATGATACTAGTTTAACCGTCGATAAATTAAGGATTTTTTATGCTTTCCAGCTCAAAAGATTTGACGGGGATGTCAAGGTTTTACAGAAGGCGTATATAAACGAGCTAGACTTAAACGAGGAAAGGGAGGGTTGGCTTGGGGATACGGTCAATATCCTAAAAAAATTTAGGTTGGTCGACTGTTGGAATTTTAACGAGTTATCTAAGAAAGAATTAAGGGAAATAACTGGGCAAGCTTTACGAAACCGTGCAGAAATAGAAAGAGAGAAAGAGATAAACGGCCTACCATCCCTGGATTTTTACCGGAAAATAAGAAATCTCGACCAAGAAACGTATATCGAGTTGGACAGAAAGGCAAGGTCAGGCATAGCTTGGGCAAGGGCTAGGGGATGGGCATGGCAGGCAAGGAAGAACGAAGAGGGACAGAGAGTATGCCCATTATGTTCGGGGTTAGATAGCATCCAACACATGGTTCTTGACTGTCCTAACCTAAGAGAGGGAAGAACCTCGATACTGAAGGATTTAAATCTAAGTGTGTTCAATTTTTATCATTTTTTTCGAGAGAAAAATAGAACCCTTTTGAGAAAGATGGGGAAATTTCTAATACTGGGCCCGCGAAAAAAGGCGGAGCCCCGAGTGAGGTGTAAGCTTTCTTTTGCTAAGGTGCTCTATTTTTCTATTTTTTCTTTTTCTTTAAACAGTAAAGCTAAACAGTTTACTTTATATTTCTGCGCAGAACTTTTTATATATTTGTAGATGTACACTATGAATTTTTTAAATACTGTCTGTATAAAAGAAACCTATGTTCGAATTGAACGCTCTTTTGTAAAATGCAATCAAATCTGCAAATATACTGTATTATATTATATTATTTATTATTATTAAAAGAACAGGTTTTATACGGTAACCTGTTATATAACATGTTGCTCAATCAAGTATACCGATGGATTAAAATGTTCGACGAACATGTTATATACTGTACGTTTGTCACAACTTCTCAAATAAAGCTTATTTAATTAAAAATGCTGCCATTCGAGAAGGCCACAAGTTTTTTTACATCAAAGTTTTTTCACAGGAGGAAAATTTCGAAAAAATCGAGATATGAAAGGGAAAAAAAGTAAGATATCTTGAATGTCACACAAGATAAAAGGAATAAAAGGAGAAAAAAAAAACGGAAACTTTGGAGCAGGACTTCATAACATTCTGTGTTTACACGGATAACGACATGTTCCTTGGATATGTTTGTCAAACGGAAACATGCAATCCTTTCATTTTGTTTCCGAGAGAGAAAAATCAAAATTCGGTATCCTCGCAACGGAAATAAAAAGTTCCCCAATTAATTAACAACCGTTTTTCGTTTTTTGATATTAAAACAGTTTTTCTAAATCATTTCATTTTACAAAGGAAAACGATTTCGAAAATGTCATTTTCGGAAAATTATGATGTTTTCACGATACAACAATGGAATTTCCTGAATCTTCCGCGGAAATTCATATTTTTCAAAGGTGGTAATTTAGGAATGAACCCGAGATGTACAAGTGCGGTGCTCAAAAACACTGCACAAAATCATGTACCGTTTTCACTCCATTCAATTAGTTTGTTAATTTGATTTAATAATCGTCCTTTTCACGATATATATTTTGGTTTTCTAAAAACGAACGAGGTTAAGCAACTTGTTAGACTAAGTGTTAGATAAAGTCGTAACATTTTCCAACACATGTTAGACCGAGATTTTGTATAAATGTTTCTCAAACATGTTGGGATATAACATGTTTTACAAGATATGGACTAACATGTTAACTAACATCCTAAAAGCCGATTGCATCGTTGCTCTATTTATTCAACAAAATAAATGTTTGTTAGCGGAAAATCGTTCAAAAGCAACTCAGCACATTTCCACGACGACGCAAAGACTGCTTCTCTTACTACTTTCAACCCAAGATAATTGAAACTTGAATTTGCTTACCTCGATGACGTTTGCACAGTCGTTGATGAATTTAAAACTGCCTCCAGTTGACTTACAGATATTCCCCGCTCTCCATCATCTAAAACAAAAAGAATTCACTTGTTTCAAATTATTTTACAGGTTGGTTACAACCCTTTCTTTTTTTTTCGGCGGAGAATGAAAAATATCAGGACAAGATGAGTGAAAATGAGACAGTATGTCACTTTCCTTGTTTTCACTTTTAAACTACAGAGAACTGATGAAAATACTGTACATGCACGTCTCATATTTGCCCTAATTCTCTATGTGCTTTTTTTCATTTTATATAAATAAATTTTTTTGTCTCTCTCTCTCTCTCTCTTTCTCTCTCCCTTTCTCTTTGTGAAATGGAATAAATTTAATTTTTCGAATCCACTGAAATTTTTCTTACAACGTCACGTGTTCTTCAATAGAAAAGAAAAAAAATACTTAATTGACTAGAAAATTTAATTTGAGTTCGTGTGTTTTCTAATCGGTCAGCAAGCTGTCCCTCTTCCTTTCTTTTCAATTTTGGAAGTTCAAATGTCTCTCCGCTGGCATCCTGTGCTCTCTTAAAGGAACAAAAATTCTTTTCATCAAAAATGATTCCTTTCATTTATCATTAAAGTATTGCTAAAGCCACTCGACCCCCTCTTGTGGCTTCAACGTCAATAGGGTATATTCAGGTATTTTTACTTTTGAAAAATTTTGCTTTAAGAGTAAAAATAAAGTACATGAATTTAAAAATTTTTTGCGCCATAAAAAGTATTAAAAAATTTTTTTTTCTGTATATGTAATAATTTGTTAAAGTTGGGGGTTAAAAATTGTAAATCAAAACAGTCGGAATAAGCGCGGAAGCGTTGTGACGTCATATGTTAATATCGTCCTGCCCAAAAAAATTTTCCAAGAATGCTGTGGCTTGGTTTATAAACATTGAAACCATCGCATTCTATGACAAATTTTCCGGCAGAACGATATTAACATATGACGTCACAACGCTTCCGCGCTTATTCCGACCGTTTTAATTTACAATTTTTAAGCCCCAACTTTAACTAATTATTGCATACAGAAAAAAATTTTTTTAATACTTTTTATTACACAAATAATTCTTTAAGTTCATGTATATGTACTTTATTTTTACACCAACATTTTTCAAAAATAAAAATACCTGAAAACACCCCATTTGACGTTAAAATTATGTCAAAGTTTTTTACGGACAATAATTGTTATTTTATCGCAACTAATTGACGCCCCTTTCGTCCTGACGTTTGTGTTTCGCCTCAGGTAAGCTTTCTCAAATGACTGACATTAAAGAAGGTGGACTTTATCGCCAAAGAAAATACTCAAACCTGACCTGATAATCGATGAAATGCTTACTCTTTTTTTAGTGGAAATATCTGGGAATTGTAAGGTGTTAAAAAAGCAATAAAATCATCGGCTATCGGTTGGCAAAAATATTAAAAGGAGATGACATACCAAAGTGAACCGAGAATTTCGTCCATGGTGAAAAGCAAAAATTAAATCTCTTGAAATGCAGTTTATGTCAAGGAAGAAAGCAAAAGAAAAACTCCATTAAGCCACTGTTATTGCACAATAACATTCCGAAAGAAAAAAAATTACCCTGGCCTGAGCAATAAAAAAACATCAAATCGTTTAAAAGGATAAAAAAAAATATCTTGACTTATGGTCACTGGTATCAAAGAAATTGGAATGTTTGAAGCTTTCCCACTGAAACGTACGCTTGAGGTTTTCTAACGAAAAAGGTTAAAACCTTTTTGAGGTTCTTACGTCCAAGATTGCACAATCGTTAAACCCCGAAAAACCGGGGTTTCTCTTTCGAAATTCAGAATTTTTCCGTTTCCCTTTAAATATACAATTTATCATCCTTGTAAATTAATCTGAATTTTCCGTTTTGCTTCCGTTATTATTTCAATCTACCTGTAACCCCTCCTCCCCTTTCCTTCTCCCTTCTGTTTGCTCATTTGTTCGGTCCTCGCGAGATTTCAGATACGTTTGAGTGGCTCTTACAACCGACGCATGAAAATTAATGCTAATTATCTTTAGTAGAAATCGATTTATCTCTCTTGATGGAGGTAAACATACAAAAAAAAAAAAAAGAAGCAAGTCGTTAAAAGTTAAGCCGAAGGGGGGAAAAAAGAAAAAAAGATTCGTGATCGACACAAATCAGAAAAACGATTTCTCGGTCCGTTTAATAATAAATGGTTCAAATTTCCCGACGGTCTATATAACATTGGGAGCAGACGAAAAACCCCTCTTTCGGCTACATTAAATGCAGAAGGTAAAAAAGGGGCGGATAAAGGGAATAAAAGGCGGATCGATAGCTAGGTAGATAGATAGAAAAAGGAAATGAAATAAGTGACGTCACATTGACAGATCAAATACCGGAAGTAACTTGGTTGTTTACTGGATGATGACGTAAAATCCGGCAATTTTCTTGACTCTGCTTCGACAAGATAAAAAAAAAAAAAAAAAAAAAAAAAAGAAAGTTGGTCCGCGGTGAGGTTGTTAAACTTCGACTTTTTTTAAAAGCAAAATTTATTTGTTCCTGACGACATTAAATATCGTTCCGTTTTTATTATACCGTTAAATAAGCAAAAAGAGCAATTCTATGAAAAGCTTACTGATCTAATAACTACTAAGAATGAAGCTCTCATAATTATTTTAGGTGGCTTTAACCTTAGCGACTATCAACTTGCAGATGGAGAAGGAGGCCAACAGGGTTAAAATCTGACCCAGCTCCTTCATGAATTTTTAAGTCTAAATTCTCTAAAACAATTACCAAGATTAGATATAAGCCAACTAAACCAGCTAAAGCTTGTTATAACTTTAAGAACGCGGATTTTAAAGGTCTTTATAAGCACTTAAGCGAACTAAATTGGTCTCAAGTTGTTCAGTGCAAGGATGTAGAGCAATCTGTCGAAATCATTCAATCTTGGACTTGTTCGTTCCCGAATTTGTACCCTCGGCAAACGAAAAATATTCAAGTGGTTTAGCTCCAGACTAAAAAGGCTTATTCAGAGAAAGGAAAGATGTCGAAAGCGGGGCAAAGGGGGGCTCAGCCCCCCTGAGAGGAGGCTTGAGCCCCCCTGTGATGAAAATTGGATTCCATATATGTATGGAATTTTAAATAAATATATAATAATCCTTCTAGTACGATTTCATTTTCCTTATATAATTCCTTTTTTTCCCTTTTGTATCCTCTCCTCATCTTCCTTTATATTCCCTTAAATGCGTAAAGGGCAGAAGATCTGTGACGTAAAGAACACATGATTAAAACGTCTGGAGGAAGAGCTGTGATTGGTTCAAATTAGAAAAAAAGGACTGTCTTTTTTATAGTCATAGTATTACTTGTTTTTGCAAACTGTTAACTTCTTTTTTTAATTTTATGAATAAATGTTGTCTAACTGCAAATGAATTTTACGTTTAAAGCAGTTAGCATAACTTCGTTATGTGTTATTTCAAATTTTTTTATTTTGTAGAAAAAAGTTTAGCTATAAAATAACATTTAAGCCTCCCATTTAGGATTCAAAATCTAGTCACTCAATAAAATAAATAATAAAATCAATAAAATCAATAAAATAATAAAATCTGGTCACTCAATAAAATAAGCTACCCTAGCAGCACAGAACCGTTTAAAAACCGTTAGTTAAACGTTATTTAAAACGTTGATTAACGGTTGATATGACACAGTTAGGTTACCGTTAAAATAAAGTTTGAACAAACGTTTTTTCAACCGTTTAACTAACGTAAATTTAAACGGAAGATATAACGTATAATTTACCGGTGCGGAAACGTTGAATAAACGTTTGCTTCAGGAGATGCCAAGATTTTAATTTTTCTTAAGAGCTAAATGCTATTTAACTGTTTCAGAACATTGAACAAACGATTCTAGCAAAAAACTACCTTTTGTCCTCATAGATACTCTCCCTACACATTAAAACCTACATCGAGCCCCTATCGATTTCGAGTATAGGCAACTCGCATCATATGCAAATACAATAAAAAAATACCCCTACAATTTTTACTTTTTTTTTACCAAAACAAACGATCTCTGAATTTTTGATGCCTGTCGCAAATTTCAAATTTGGAGTCTGAAAGATTCAATTCCAATATAATATTATATCCCAGATTCACATGCTTTTCTGTTGTGGCTAGTTTTGGTCCGCCTGAGGAATGAATCCTCATACTCTCCGATTTTAGAGAGCGTTCCCCTATCCGCCACCTGGGGAGGCGCCCGATGGGGGACTAGCCAAAAACCCCACACGGGTTGGTGGGACAACCCTGTCCCGGGCCACCGAAAAAGATGCCACCCTCCCCACGGCACGAGGTCACCCACCTCGTACGGGTCGACATAAAAATGACGTCCTTTTCATATCGATCCGCACGAGATGGGTGCCGTATGACGTGAGGAGGACTTTACCCCTCTAGATGGTCCACTTAAAACTAATTTAAAATTACCCTAAAACTAACTTAACTTAAAACTAGACTATCACTAGACTTATCACTAGACTTAAAACTACTTAATAAACTAAACTTATTTATACTAGTTACTAAACTTAATCTAAACTTAAATTAAGATTGCACAAATGTACAATGTACGGCATTGGACATTCATACAATTTACAATACCAAACATTAGAGACATGATTGTCTGTGCTTTTCAACAATCTTTTGCGCGAAAAATAACCTCGATTCTGTTTTTTTAAGTCGTTTTAACCGCGTTTAAAAAAAAAGTGCTAATCGACAGCTTTTTAAAATTATATTAGGCTGTCTTTTAAAATCCCGTTTTTTTTTTTTTTTTTTTTTTTTTTAATAAAAAGATGTTAGGGAGAAATAGAAATAAAAAAATAATAGAGATTAAATGGAAATAAGAAAAAGATGAAGAGGTAAAAACTCCATAACCCAACATTGAGTAGAAAACACCTATGCCCATGCCCATACCCATATCCATACCCATATCCATACCCATATCCATGCCCATACCAAACTCAAACCTCCTTGATGAAGCTTTTTGGACTGCGTTGCTGCTGCGATGCTTCCTCTGGCTGCGACGATTCTTTGGCTGCTCCTGTGAACACAAAAAACAAAAAAAAAAAGACAATTAAAAAAGGGGGGGGCTTGGAGACCCTCACAATGGAGTTTATCTCCCGCGGTATAATTGAAATTAAAAAATTAATTATTTTAAACTGTAATGTTAATTATTACTACTATTTTTTTTTTAATTAATACTTTGAGATTATAAAAAAAAAATTTCGGATTTCCAGGCGTAAAAGCTTAAGACCTTCCGCATTGGTCCGGCCGTCTAGGGAACTATGCCATCAGAGCTAGCCATCATTCCTATCGGCTTTAACTGCACATATATGCACAGATAAGGCTTGCGGTGCGCCAATAACCTCGGACACCCAGTCACCCGAAAGAAAATCCTGGAGACTCTCACTATGGAGCTTATCTCCCGCGTAATCCATGATCGAATCGAATAGAATACACAGCCTAATAAAACTCTGCAGCCCCAAGAGAGGAGCTGACTCCTAACTTAACGATTCGGGGGGAACTTAACACTAAACACTTAAAACTAATACCACAAGGCCAGTCGCTGGGTCGATACCTAGGCCTTCTACGATGGGAGACTAAACCTCCTGGTTTATCTCCAAGCCGGACCGAAAATAATTATTTAGAAAAAAAAAAAATAAATAAATAAATAAAATAAAATAAAGTCCGCACTAAAAATATGTATAATATAAATTAATGAAATTTGTAAATAAAAATAAAAAATAAAAATAAAAATAAAAATAAAAATAAAAAAATTACGATGCGACTCTTCGAGAGTCAAAACCGAATGAAGCTAGCAACCTGAACCAACATGGCGCTTGGATACGTCATGCGCAGACAGGCACGCCCTCTGTAATCCAATATGGCGACTCAAACATTTTAACTGTAAATATTTGGGATTCAACATTTATTTATTTATTTATTTACTTATTTATTTATTATTTATTTATTTATTTATTTATTTACTTATTTTGTTCAAATGGCCCTTCTGTCGTTAAGTGCAAATATCGTTTTAGAAAATAATAGAAGATGTAATAACTTTTCTTAAAAAACTTCTGCGATTCGCCGCTAGAGTGCTCTCTTGTTAAGTCTTCGGTAAAACACACAACTTAATTTATTTTGATAATTTTCGTGTTTTTTTATGCATTATTAGGCTGTTTAAATTCTATAAACGTCGATTTTACTTACTTTTATTAAGCTTACAAAAACGCGCCATTTTTTAAAAAAGTTTTTTTTAAAAAAGAAAATGGGGTTTTAAAAATAAATTATAATTTCAGGACGCGCGTCTACAGGGCCGTTTTGGACAGCCAAACAGAACTTTTAAGCAATTTTTTGCTGAGCAATTTTTTGCTGAAACTGAAACAGCCGAATAATGCATAGAAAAACACGAAAATTATCAAAATAAATTAAGTTGTGTGTTTTACCGAAGACTTAACAAGAGAGCACTCTAGCGGCGAATCGCAGAAGTTTTTTAAGAAAAGTTATTACATCTTCTATTATTTCTAAAACGATATTTGCACTTAACGACAGAAGGGCCATTTGAACCAAATAAGTAAATAATAAATAAATAAATAAATATAATAAATAAGTAAATAAATAAATATAATGTTGAATCCACAAATATTTACAGTTAAAATGTTTGAGTCGCCATATTGGATTACAGAGGGCGTGCCTGTCTGCGCATGACGTATCCAAGCGCCATGTTGGTTCAGGTTGCTAGCTTCATTCGGGTTTTGACTCTCGGAAGAGTCGCATCGTAATTTTTTTATTTTTATTTTATTTTATTTTTATTTTTTATTTTTATTTACAAATTTCATTAATTTATATTATACATATTTTTAGTGCGGGCTTTATTTTATTTTATTTATTTATTTTTTTTTTTTTTCTAAATAATTATTTTCGGTCCGGCTTGGAGATAAACCAGGAGGTTTAGTCTCCCATCGTAGAAGGCCTAGGTATCGACCCAGCGACTGGCCTTGTGGTATTAGTTTTAAGTGTTTAGTGTTAAGTTCCCCCCGAATCGTTAAGTTAGGAGTCAGCTCCTCTCTTGGGGCTGCAGAGTTTTATTAGGCTGTGTATTCTATTCGATTCGATCATGGATTACGCGGGAGATAAGCTCCATAGTGAGAGTCTCCAGGATTTTCTTTCGGGTGACTGGGTGTCCGAGGTTATTGGCGCACCGCAAGCCTTATCTGTGCATATATGTGCAGTTAAAGCCGATAGGAATGATGGCTAGCTCTGATGGCATAGTTCCCTAGACGGCCGGACCAATGCGGAAGGTCTTAAGCTTTTACGCCTGGAAATCCGAAATTTTTTTTTTATAATCTCAAAGTATTAATTTAAAAAAAAAATAGTAGTAATAATTAACATTACAGTTTAAAATAATTAATTTTTTAATTTCAATTATACCGCGGGAGATAAACTCCATTGTGAGGGTCTCCAAGCCCCCCCTTTTTTAATTGTCTTTTTTTTTTTGTTTTTTGTGTTCACAGGAGCAGCCAAAGAATCGTCGCAGCCAGAGGAAGCATCGCAGCAGCAGCGCAGTCCAAAAGCTTCATCAAGGAGGTTTGAGTTTGGTATGGGCATGGATATGGGTATGGATATGGGTATGGGCATGGGCATAGGTGTTTTCTACTCAATGTTGGGTTATGGAGTTTTTACCTCTTCATCTTTTTCTTATTTCCATTTAATCTCTATTATTTTTTTATTTCTATTTCTCCCTAACATCTTTTTATTAAAAAAAAAAAAAAAAAAAAAAAAAAAACGGGATTTTAAAAGACAGCCTAATATAATTTTAAAAAGCTGTCGATTAGCACTTTTTTTTTAAACGCGGTTAAACGACATTTTAAAAAAAACAGAATCGAGGTTATTTTTCGCGCAAAAGATTGTTGAAAAGCACAGACAATCATGTCTCTAATGTTTGGTATTGTAAATTGTATGAATGTCCAATGCCGTACATTGTACATTTGTGCAATCTTAATTTAAGTTTAGATTAAGTTTAGTAACTAGTATAAATAAGTTTAGTTTATTAAGTAGTTTTAAGTCTAGTGATAAGTCTAGTGATAAGTCTAGTTTTAAGTTAAGTTAGTTTTAGGGTAATTTTAAATTAGTTTTAAGTGGACCATCTAGAGGGGTAAAGTCCTCCTCACGTCATACGGCACCCATCTCGTGCGGATCGATATGAAAAGGACGTCATTTTTATGTCGACCCGTACGAGGTGGGTGACCTCGTGCCGTGGGGAGGGTGGCATCTTTTTCGGTGGCCCGGGACAGGGTTGTCCCACCAACCCGTGTGGGGTTTTTGGCTAGTCCCCCATCGGGCGCCTCCCCAGGTGGCGGATAGGGGAACGCTCTCTAAAATCGGAGAGTATGAGGATTCATTCCTCAGGCGGACCAAAACTAGCCACAACAGAAAAGCATGTGAATCTGGGATATAATATTATATTGGAATTGAATCTTTCAGACTCCAAATTTGAAATTTGCGACAGGCATCAAAAATTCAGAATCGTTTGTTTTGGAAAAAAAAAGAAAAATTGTAGGGGTATTTTTTATTGTATTTGCATATGATGCGAGTTGCCTATACTCGAAATCGATAGGGGCTCGATGTAGGTTTTAATGTGTAGGGAGAGTATCTATGAGGACAAAAGGTAGTTTTTTGCTAGAATCGTTTGTTCAATGTTCTGAAACAGTTAAATAGCATTTAGCTCTTAAGAAAAATTAAAATCTTGGCATCTCCTGAAGCAAACGTTTATTCAACGTTTCCGCACCGGTAAATTATACGTTATATCTTCCGTTTAAATTTACGTTAGTTAAACGGTTGAAAAAACGTTTGTTCAAACTTTATTTTAACGGTAACCTAACTGTGTCATATCAACCGTTAATCAACGTTTTAAATAACGTTTAACTAACGGTTTTTAAACGGTTCTGTGCTGCTAGGGTATTTTATAAAATTGAAAAATTCCATTTAATCTCTTTTCAAACTAGAAAAATCCGGGTCCCCCTTCGAAAATGTTCCGCCCCCCTGAGGATGCCGCTCTGGTTACGGGCCTGGATGGCCAGCAAGTTGAAAACTACAGGCCAATAGCTCTTTTCTTTTCAATCAGCATTCTCCAAATTATTCGAGATCAATCTGTCAAAACACCTTCTTTTGGGTATAAAGGACAAAATAACCGTACTGCGACAGGGTTTTCGTAAGGGCAGATCGACAATCACAAACTTAACTGCTTTTAGCGACGTCCTTGCAAAAGGAGCTTTCTGTATTTAAAAAAAAAAAAAAGTTGATGTGATATACCCGGACTTTTCTAAGGCGTTCGATAAAGTCTATCATGATAAACTTCTTGCCAAATTGAGTAATATGGGCTTTGCGACTTCCCTGCTGAGAACAATTTCATCATATCTGCAAGGAAGCAGCACGTCTCGATCGAGGGAGCCAAATCTGAAAACTTCATTGCTAAATCGAGCGTACCTCAAGGTTCAGTCCTAGGCTCTTTATTATTTCTGATATACATTAATGACCTTGTGGAGCAGCTAAGGTGGTCCAACCCTCTCTTATTCGTCGACGATCTAAAAATGTTTCGAGTGACCGAGCGAAAGAAAAAAGACCTCAAAATGTTTTTTTTTTTTTTTTTTTTTTTTTTTTTTGATAAAAATACTCCCGGAATTAGAAATATTTCCAAGAAATAAGGTGTAATTAAAAGCGTTTTGATTACGTCGCACACTCACGATTACATTTGCAATTGATAAATATGATAATTAAATTACGAATCATCCACGTTCTCTTAATTAAAAACCCATAAGAGTTCACGAAAAAAAAGGAGAGAGTTTTTTCGATTTAAATTTCAAAATTGAATAAAGAATTCGGTGAGCACTAATCACCCGTGAATGAAAAGCGATTAGGAAGCCTAAAAACATCAAAAATGAGGAAAATCAAACATTTTTTTATCAATTCCTTTAACTTATTCATAGGCGTAGCCAAAAGGGGAGTGTCCAGGTTTCTCATTTTGAAAAGTTTCAGGGGAGAGGGTAGTTTGAACTTGAAATCGCACAATTTATCAGGAGATACCAAAGGATTCCGTCAAATTTTTAGGAATTTGTGTCTTTTAAGAAATCAGACATTTCTCCTTAAAAACCGAGTAAATTCGGTTGCGTCGTGAATGCCGGAATTCTCGTTAAAATCGCTTCTGTTCTCATAAAAATCGTGATTGAAAAATCGCAGGTCGGTCGTTGGTTCGGAGAAAAAAAATCCTGTTCATTCGGATTCTAAAATTTCAAAACATGAATTTACAAACTTTTAGGAGTGATTAAAGTTTTACTGGTATACTAATAATAATTTACTATGTGTGCTTGTTTTTGAACCAGTCCTTGACACACCCTTAAACGCGCAAGAAAAGTTTTTAATTTTTTTCTGGTCCGGTAAATTCAAACATTTTGCGTAGTTGAAGCATCCTATTCTGCAAGCTGAAAATTGTTAACAGTAAATACTCCACAATATCCAATACATAAAAACTTTTTAAATCCAGAAAAACGATTTAATTGCAAGTTCGGATTATACACTGTAATAATTAATCATGTTGCTTCTTAGATCAAAAGGAAAATGTCGAATTTTAAATTAAAAAAAAAACATTTTCTCAGTTTAAAAAAAAGAATAAATGAAAAATATTTGAATTTTAAATTTTTTTAAATGAGGGGGAAAGGGGAGCAATTTTACTCTAGTCGGGAATACCTAGGTACGCCTATGCCATTATTTCTCAGTGTTTCTGAATGCAAGGGAATTTTCCCGCATCATCCATTCAATACTTTATTGATTATCTATCGACTATTATATTGTTTTCATTTTCCAGGAAAAGAACTATAAAATCGAACACCCAAACCACGCCGAACGGAATAAACTTGACGATATTTCAAACGGAATTTCATTTTTTTTTTTTCACCTACATAAATTTCACAATTTATGATGGATTTTTTACCTTTCTGTGTTAAAATGAGCCTTTTCCCCCCGATTGTTATTTTTTTCCCTCTTGTTACAAGTTTATTATTTACGGTCGGCAATAGAGAACACTGTAATTCATTTTCCTTAAGTTTTTTTTTTTTTGTTTTTTGCGACAGAATCGTGTGACAATGAATTAGTATTTTTAACCGAAGGAAGAAGTAGGATAATTTTAAATTCTCGTTTCGATAACAACCGCTGTTTTCCCTTTTCACATGCCGGAAAAAGTCTCTACCTGATCTATGGACTTACAAATGATAGGAGAATAATAAATCTCATTCCAGCTTAAAACATCCCAAGAAGGGATTAATGTGTCTTCTGACCGGGAAATTTATTAGAGTCAACTCGGAATAAAATGGAAAATTAAATCAACTGTCCGGTCGGTTAAAAAAAAAAAAAAAATCTCAGGCATTTAAGAGAAAGCAGAGTAGAGTTGACCGAGTTGAGATGAAACATTGAAATGATTTTAAACCTGGGTGGATTTCGGTTGAATGTTTCTGCGGAAAAGCATCCTTTCACTCCTGTAGCTCAACTCTTTGTGAAGTTTTTTTTTTTTTTCTAGCCTCCGAAAATCGGTACAGTGCAATATCCCGGAGGTCAACTACATTTTATCTATTTCATCGGCCAACGCATTTTCATTTTTTTATTTTATTTTTTTTTATTTTTGAATTTTATTTTCTATTCCCTTTACAAGCGAAACAAAAAAGGCAATAAAAACAAACAGCTCCAATTAATACTGGCGGTGACGCAGACAAAGTAGTTCACCTCCGGCGTTGCGAATTTAATATGCTTTGGAATCCTAATTAGGTGTCTATGAGGAAAATTCAATTATTCTGTTTGAGGTCAAGTGTTGGGCGATCTGTCGTGTTAAAGAGTTTAGTGTTTTGATCAAGCTCCTAGATGTCCCTTCCCGTGAGCGAACGGTAACGTCTTAAAATTGGAGTAAGCAGCAAGTAGACCAAAATTTATTTGTTTACAGACTGAATAAAGGTTGGTCTTGAAGGGAGAAGGGCATCCACCAAATAATGACACATATATGAAATTTTCTGCAAAGAAACCGTCTATTTTTGGAAGACAGAGGGGCTCAAATAAGTCCGAAAAAAAGATTACGAAGGTGGACGGCTCCATTAGGCGGCCATCCAGCATGAAAAAATTTAAATCCGAGATCTATGCATTAGCGATTAAACTTGGGAGTTTGGCTGCTTAGCCTTCTTTTCCCGTCCTTAAACGTTAATAAAAAATTCCAGTTTTTGGCTTCGACTCTTTTGTCGTTGGTTTTTCGGAATTTTGGCACCTTCATTAAAGAGCTGACGATACATTCCAGATACGAACCTACCGAAAAACCCTCGACCCCTTCTACAGTCCTCTCCTTTTCAGCGCATTACAGGCAGTCGTCAGACATGTAGGCCTCATCAAAGGGCACGGATCCTCGATGGTTGAGGGCCAACTACGTATTCAGAGGGAGATAAATTAAACTGCAAGCTGAAAATAGGCTCCGTGCAAGTGTCGACTGCAGCGTTCCGCTGTTTCTATCTTTAGCTTATGTAATAGTTCTGATTTACCGTAAGTTTTGGAAGGATGGAAATATTCCCGGACCATAAGCTAAACAGGTATTTTTAAGCGTATATTTATTTTTTTAGACTTGCACGAATCCTATAGACGGCTGATACTTAAAACAGATAAGGCAGTTTTAGCAATTTGTGGATGTGGCTACCTCTACAGTTGGACACGGTCTCTTCTTTTTGGTCCCCTCATAAGGGATCTAAAGTTTAATGCCGGTTCCGAATGGCCATTTAAGAGATTTACAAAGCAATTACCTGCCGAGGAGTGGTGACCGTTGTAGGCTCACCTGAAAAAAATCCCTTGCTGTGAGCTAAGTGCAGGGTAGAAGCAGTTCATGACTGAGAGTCGAGCGCGCTATGAACTAGGCTACGAAGATATTTTATTTCACGGGTTCGACACACAGGTAACGCAATATTTTATACTTTGCTGAACTCTCAAAAATTACATTTGACATTCAGGAGAATGTGCTTACTAATGGGATGCGAAGGTTCTCCACCGTCGGAAAATCAGTCAAGCACTAAAACGTGGATTCTGTAAATAATGCCTCGGAAGCGCTTTCCCCGATCAATATTTACATTTTCTATGTTTATTATACTTATCGTATAACTTTTCAATGCAAACATTTATTTATTAAATAAGATTAAACATCCACTTGTTCTGTTGATTATTAAACAATGATATTTATGATTTTCGTGAATCTCATGAAAATGAATTGCTTTTTCCATCCATATCTCGATTAAATAAATTGCAATATCGACGAGATTCTCCAAAATGATTTTCAAATTATCGGAAAGCTACACTTATTTTATTTCATTTTTGCGATTTTATATTAAAAGAGGAAAGACGAGGAGATACTAATAAGCTAAAAAAAAAAAAAAAGAAAAGAAAAGACCTGAGCGAACCCAAAGTCTCAAGATATGAATTATAAATTTGAGTTAACAATGTTATTGGCAAGTAATCTCATATTCAAAGATTTGTTTTATTAGGTACTTGACAAGCGATCTCGTTTTTCATGCAAATAAATGACTTTTTCCACGAAAAAAAAATTCGATTCAGATTATGATTCATTTGCAATACATATTATAAAAATCGTAATGAGCATATTTTTATTAAATGCGAAGGCAGTATAAAATTGAAAAGAAAAAGATATTGGAATCAGAATCAGAATCTAAAGTGTTGAAAAACCAGCATACAATCGTTAAGATGAAAATGATTTTCTACTTACATAGATCTGGGAAAAACGAAAATTTAATCATCTCTGTGCTCAATCGATTTGGAGTTTGAACTCCCAATCCCCATACCTGAAGTTTGATTCGTCTGACTCAATCGATCAAGTTTTTAAGCGTGAGCCTGTGAAAGGAAAAAAAAAATTAATAACAAGTCGGAAAAAAAAAAAAAAAAGTCAAAAAAAAAGATGTAGGGTTAATTAAAATACTGCATTGAATGGGATCAATCAGGATAAACATTAGAACTGTTCAAAACACTTACTGATTATGACAAAAAGGAGATGGGGTCAGAAAAAAAGTTCCTCAACGATCAGTACAACAAAAAATGTTTTTGTAAACTTTATATGGAGACAATGAATACTGCTTCAAAGTTCAATAACTGGAGGCTATTTTGCCCGAATGTGCAATTTGGGAAAAATTAGGAGCAAATACGCATCATGATGAGACCAAAAGAAATTGTAAAAAATTTTAATTAAATTGATCAAAAATTGAAATGAAAGTTAATTTCATTAAAGTCTTAAACTTCACCTACATCTAAAATATAATTCTGTCAAGTTCGTGCAAGTACCTGCTAGCAACAGCGTGACCTTACGTACTGGAGTCATCGCTTTTCATTGCATTTATACGACTTAATTATTTGAAATCAGCTCAGTATTTTTGTTCAAAATCTGACGGTTTTGTCTTAAAGTACATGATTACCGATTTCGACCTTTCCTCCCCATCTAGGGGTTCGACGGAATGAAACAGTAGGCTCTACAAAAATGAGTCTAGCTCGGCGAAAAAATTGCAAAAAAATTAATAACTCGCCTGGCAGCTGAAATCTTATTTTTGCCAGGGAACCAAATCTTTAACCCACCCAATGTTTAAGGTCATCGGCTTCCTTACAATCATATTCGTCAATTTTGGCTCTCTTTTTATTATTCACCCGCTGATTTTTTAATACACTGTCGCACCACGAGTCGTCGGCTTTGTGCCAATAAAATTCCATGCAGATTATTCTCACTCGGTTTTTCATCTCCTATGGAATCCATATGCTTTGCGTATTGCTCGTTACAGTCTTCCTAGGCAATTTTTTAAAAATGGAATCGATTTAAATTCTTCGTCCAGTAAACTTCCCCTGAAGTAGAGTAAATAGGGTGGTCCGAAAAAAAATCAATATCCTTTGTAAAGGCATCCTGAATTTTTTTTTATATATTTAAGATGTCTAGGAACTCGGAAGTTCTTTCGTCATTTTCTGAATATAAAAAAATGTTTTTGGCCGTAAAACATTTTATGCTTTTTCTTTGATATTTTGAAAAGTAAAGTTGTGAAAATTCATCATTTTCCAATGGTATTTAAGGCACAAAAATGAAGAACGTGGTGAAAATTTTTTCTCAACGATAGTCTTTAGTGTTGCCACATTTTACGTGTAACACTCCAGTTAAAACCTATACATAACTTATGGAGAATGCATAGGAAATTTAGTAAAAGGCTGCTTTACAACAGGAGAGTTATACGATATTCGCATTATTTTAAAAAAAATATATATACAATTCAAATACCAAAAAAACTGGTACACTCCACTATTTTTCATAAACTAATTGTCGGGTTATTCCCCTTTTTCACGGTTCGCCATAACTTCCGTTACGGGAATGTAAAAGTTCTAAAAATTTTAGCTTAGCTCAAGGTGTGAGGCCCATGTTGTGAAAGAAAATTAGAAATTCAGCAATGTTTAACTAAGTTGAATGACCCTAGTGTTTTTATGAAAGAAAGTAAAATGAGGGAAAAAAAATTTTCACGCATCATTTTAAAATACATCAGTGAATAATCCATCCGCAATAAATAAATTCCATAAATACTTGAGAGAAAAAAAAAATTCCTTCCGTTCTTTTCGTCTGCTGCAGCCAGAGTCGATTGCCAAAATTCCCCGTCGTAAACAAATAAAAGACGGGATACAATAAATATTATTACATAAAATTTTTCGGAAAGTGAGAAGAAAAAAAAAAGTCAAAAATGAAAGTGAAATACGTTTCCGCGCCTAAACTTTTCCCCGCCCCACATGGATTCTTCAAAATATTCACCTGGAAAAACATTACCAAAGACCGAGGAATATGGCCTTTAATAGCAGTCAACGCTTTTATGGTTACTTTGATGTCAAGTTATATCGTATACGCGTGTTTCCGTAAGGAACATCGTTTTTTCCGAAGTCGACCTCGTCAGCACGAGCAGATGGATTTGCTTAAACCGTGGTCTCTTAAATTAATTACCATCAACCAAAAATGGCTACCAGAACCGGAGCTTCACGAAATTTTACAAAAAATGAAAGCCGAAGAAAGGAGAAGAAAAAGAGCAGAACCGGAGTAAATTTTATCCATTTAAATTTTAGATTTTTTTTCTTTTTTTCCCATGCTTATTAAATATTAAGAAAAAGACGGGAGGGAATCCGTGCCCCAAAGGGAACAAAGATAAATAATAAAGAAGAATATTGCTATTAGCGGAGAAATTTTTCTTCCCCGACAAAGAGACCAATTTATTTGCTCTTAGTCGTGATAAATGAAATCCCAGAGCTTTGCCAGGATGATTAGTAATAACATTTACCGAAGAAAGTAAAATGAAAAAAAAAAAAAAAAAAAAAAAAAATGACGTTATCAATTATGGCGATCAAAAGAAAAATTCAAGAATAAAGCGCAGAAAATAAAAAATTGCTTCCCATGTTCCCCCTGATGAAAACGAAATAAAATGTTTGTTGATTTTATGACGTTGTTTAAAATTTCCATGTGTGTAAAATATTAATTAAAAGTTTGCGAAAACATTTTTTTTGTGTGTTGTTATGTCGCACGATGTTGGGGAGAGAAAAAAAATACTGCACACAGGGAAATGCTCGAGCACGGATTTGTAAGAACTCCGAGAAAAATAAATGGTTGGATCGTTGGATAGAATTCAGAATTACGTCTCATGCTTTTATAATGTGTCGAAACTTTGGAGTTTGTTGAAAAATAAATCGTTGCCTCTTATGCCCAAGGTATTTTCAATTTTATTTTTATTTATTTATTGACTTATTTATCTTTATTCCGAGATTTGTTTCATATATCTTTTTTATTCGAATCTCTGTTCACAGAGAAAGAGTAAGCTTGTTTAAGTTTAATTTTCGCATATCAATAATAATAAAATCGGTTTTGTAGCAGTGTACCAAAGGGGAAAAAGAAATCTTTCAAGAGTTAAGGAAGTACTGTTCAGGCGATTTCCGATTTCT
Source organism: Liposcelis bostrychophila (assembly GCA_037577465.1). NCBI lineage: Eukaryota > Metazoa > Arthropoda > Insecta > Psocodea > Liposcelididae > Liposcelis > Liposcelis bostrychophila. The sequence goes on along the minus strand of CM075210.1, from coordinate 1,061,796 downwards.
TCCCCCTTAGCTGCGAGCCCGTATCCAGAACCAGGGGTTGGGGGGGCTCCAAATGGCCACATTTAACATGGAGGATAGGAAAAATGTATGGGCCAGAAATCTTTCCAGGGAGGGGAGGTATCCCTGGCCCCCCCTTAACTACGGGACTGCTTAGTTGAAAGATAAATCATTTTCGTACATTTGTATTTGGCGCAAATTTTCCCCTGTCTTCCATGCAGAGGTATACTATTTTCAGCCCTTCCCAACCTTAGCTGTGTCTTCAGGACTCTTTTAGTTGGAGGGATATTTAAACAAAACTTGTGGGAAATACTTATATAAATATTTACGTAATCGTTCTTTTTCTTCTCTTCCAACCTCCAAGAAAGACTGTAGAATCTTTTATACATTTCTAATGTTTAACTCATGGCAGCTCAAAGCTTGATAGTCTTGCTCAGAGGTATCATTTAGTATTTCCGGAATAATAAATTCCTGGGTTCTGATTCCTTTTATTTTAAAATTAAACCTTTGGAAAATTACTGATTTGAACATAAATTTTTAGAAATTTAAAAAATAGTTATAGCTAACCAGTGAGGCTAAAGGGGGGGGGGGTTAAAAAATTTTGTTAGAAGAGTTTCAAGCTTTAACCATTGATGACATAGAAAATTTTTTTTGCTAATTCGTGTCTAAGGAAATTTGAGCTTTTCGTGGCAACGCCCAGGAAGTTAGCTGTACAAATTAGCAATGGTTAAAACCTTTTACTTTCTAAAACTCAAAAACGAAAGTTATTGCTGTTTCTAAACCCTCAAAAAATCTTAAAATCGTTGCATACAGTTCAAAATTTGAGCGCTTTCTCGGATCTGCCAAGTGCTAACTTTACAGACCCAAAATAACAATTTGGAAACGTCTTCAGTCCTTATTTATGTGAGATTTGAGCCTCAGATCCTGCCCACAAAATTGTATTTGCTTCCAAGTCGTAGCATATATTACTTTTTATACAAACTAATTAAATGCTGAAATTATGATCATTCACGGAAAGAAAGTAAAATAAAGCGAATTCTGGCGAAAGGTCCCATATCTTCCGTTTTTAGCTTACGTAATAAGCACATAAAAGCAGGATATTCAAAAAGGAGAATCCCATTTAAAATTTTTTGTCAAGTACGCCCCAAAAAGTAACCACATAGGATTTTCCATTTTTTGTCACTAACAATTTTAATGAGAAAAAAAACCGGACCAAACGTAACGTAATTAATCGATAAACGAGATGAAATTCGTTCTTAAAAAACCATCTCTGGCATTCTTTTTTTCCCGGAACATCATATGATAATGATCATTAAAAAGGAAAAAAAAAAAGGACAGGGCGGAAAAAAATTTAATTTATCCTTTTTTTCCATCCGGAGTTTTTGCTTGTTGTTGTATATGCGAGGATCGAATTACGCCGCGACGTTGGCTACAATGAAAAAATATGATGGCAATGATAAAGATAACAAAAGGAAAACCAGAAAATCGGATTAATTAAAGTAATATGAGACTTTTGACAGATTTAATGAATAGACCACGTTATTATTTACAGTGCGGCCGTTTTTTTTTTTTTTTGGGGGGGAGGGGCAGGGGGGGTTAATTTTTTTTGTGACATATCAAGTAATAATATTTTGAGGTTAAATCCACAAAAGCTTCATTTGCAATTTGAACATACTCATCCGGAAAAACCACGAGTCATAAATCCATGCGTTTCATGAAAGGTAAAGCTCCAGGATTAAATAATTTTGAGGAATGCCAGAAATTCCTTAACTTAATTTAATTTTCTGAGAATCCGAAAAATAAATTATTACCGGTTTGAATTGATTCATATCCATGCGTCTATTTGGACAAACCTCAACAATTTCCATGTTAATAAGAAATGTTTCAAATTAAATTATATTTTGCGAGGAAAATCATGCTGAGTTTTCCTCAGTCATGAATTCATATTTATGTACTTACAACGCATCGCACGAATAAATGAGATTTCCTTTTTAAAAGAGAAACAATACGCATGCAGGGGTTTTTCATGTTCACTCTAGCATGAGCTATTTGCCACTTTTCTACCATCAAGTTTCATCCTCATTACAGCTTCATTCATTCGTACGGGGAAATTTGGAAAGGGGGAAAAAATTTAAATACGAAAAACGACGTCAATTTTAGCATTTCCTTATTGTTTACTTTCTTTGACATATTAAAATGAGATTTTGGTAAAATCACTTCCAATATAATCAGAATTTAGAAATTTGGCCCCTCTTATTCCTTGGGGGGAATGATAAACACAATTCTAATAAAGTGCAGATTTCAGGATCGTTTTTCAATTGTTACGGGATCTCAAAAATTTTGCTTAATTAAAAGACCAGGGGGCTTGCCTGGTGTATAGTTCCAATTAGATATTGAAGTAGATATAGAAGTCGCTAAAGTGTTATAAGCGTGACGGAGGAAAAAAAATTGAAATCAAGAGTCCCGTATTTGAGCGAAAAACTATGGAGGTCAAAATTTTTTTTAGGGAGCTTTTAACCTCTTGGAGGCATGGAAAAACTAAAGACCAAATGAGAACCCACAACAAGAGCTTAAACCTCTTTGTTTACCCTCGAAAAGTTTCCCGATCTCCTAACTGTTTCTCCCTCCAGCCCCCTCCTATAGGACCCTACCTGCGATGCCATCACTCGCGCAACGTAATTTTATAACTAGAAAAAGCACAAAAACGACAAAATTCCTGAACCGCGGACTTCCTTGTTAAAAAGAGGTCAATGCCCTCGTCGGCATTCGATGATAACACGCTTGCTTCCTATGAGCTAGGTCAGGAGAGAAGCGAAAATATAACAACCGTACTATCTAAAAAAAAGAATTTCAATCGAAAACGTTTCGATCAAAAACTTGCGATAGGAAATCACCAAACGAGTGGTCGTATGAAAGCATTATGGACTCGTTAAATTCTTGACTCGGGCCATAATGGTTAAATAAAATAAAAGACAATCCCCCCGATTGTCTTCCACGCGCGGAGCTTATCTTCGACTCGCACGAGTGAAACATCCCGACAAGAATGCCTCTTTCGGGATAAAATTACGACCCAAAAACCTGCTTTTAACTTTCCCTTCCATAAACTAGAATTTTCTTTTTAACCACCCTGTAACCAAAAAAAATAAAAAAAAAAAAAAAATATGATTACAATTTTGTATGTATCATCGTTATCGATAAACTGCCAATAGCCCCGAATTAACCGTTCTGGGATGAAGGTTTTTCATTGTTCGTAATGACGTGGAATAATTCATCCGAGGATCGATTAATCACGGGATATCCAACAATATGCGGATCCGGATCCAGTTTTAATTCCGTTGTCTATGCAGGATCAAAGCTTTCATCGTGACGAAGCTTTTGAAAAAGTATAACGTTACCAGGGAATCCGAACAACACCCGAAAAAAAAAACCAAAACAAATAAACAAATAAACAAGGAAAAAGTCTAGACGACCCGTTAGGAAAAAAAGATGCATTAGGAAATGAAATCCGATCTAGTTGATCACCTTAACTATTCTTTTCGACTTTTTTGTTTTGACTCTTTTTTGAAATAATATCATTAACCGATCACGATCCAAGTCATTTTTCTTCAAATTCATTCTCCTGAAGGAAACAAAAGTTGTTTTTTATTCCGATTTTTCCAACAACTTTATTATTATTTTTTAAACTTTTTAGATTCCTTTTTTTTCTTCCTTTCCCCTTGTTTTTTTTTTCTTTTTTTTTATTATTTTAGCTGAGAATAATAAAAGGTATGCGAAGCACGTTAAAATGAAAATAAAACTTTGGTCGTGAAAAGAATTTTATTTAAAACGAACCGTGAAACACTTTTTTAAAGTTCGGTTAATTCCTTCTTTGTGGCTTGAACAATTAATATTATAATAATAATAATGATAATGATCCCTTCGACTGGTACGATTCCGAAAATTACAGTCGAAAGAACTCTGAAGTTAGGCCTTAAGCCGAAGATCATTACGATAGCTCAGAAAAACGTTATAATTAGCTTAACCTCATTAGTCCGAGATTTTCTCGGTCAATGCGCGGTATAATCAAAGGCTTTTTTCAGTGAAGTAAGTGATATGCGAAAATTGTAAAAGAAGCAGTTTTATGTTTGGTTTAATCCGCACAATATGTTAAAAAATTGTAAAATGTAAAATTGTAAAAGTTTATATAATAATAATCTTTATTATTTTATGTCTTAAAAGTGATACAAAATTCGTCAAAGTGAGATTCGAGATGGAGCTCTGGCATTACCCATCTTAGTTCTTAATGATTCCAACTGGCATCACCTCGGATAAGGTTTTATTAAATATCCTTATCCTCAACTCATACGTTCAACAACTAACGAATGTATATGTAGGTAGGTGCAAAAAGCACAAGGGGAAAAAAACTACCTCTCTGTAAAAAGAAAGGTAACTGACAGCTGGCAAAAAAAAGCATCATTTTTTAAAAAAAGTAATTTTTTGCTTCAATTTTGTAAAATTTTACTCATTATCAGATTTCTTATTTATCAAACCAGGATAAATACTTTCATCTCTTTAGCTTTGAAACCCCGGGACACAGAATATTAGAGGTTAAAAATTAAATTCAAAAGCTTTACCTTGTTTACTTAGGTAGATTCATATATTTTTTCCCTTCATATTCAGTTTTATATTTTTAATAAATATGAATTTCCACTCAAGGTTTCCTGTTTGAGTGGAAAGTATCATTAAATATTTTTGACGTTTCTGTTTCAAAAAAAAATTGGATGGAAAACTATAACGCACACGGTTTGAAAGAAACTATCAAGAGAGAGCTCAAGACATGAATGTAATAAGTTATGCAGCAAAATGAACTAAACCTAACTAAAAAGAAAATAATTCACACCAGGACAAAAATGGAGGCCAAAGGGAACTCTATTGCACGGCCCTTTGTATATTACCCATTTGGACTTTTATTACCGTAAACCACGTCATTGATGGGAGAAAAGGGGCTCTAAATTCTTTGCCGTTCTCATTTACGAATTTCGTTATAGCGTCATCTTCTTGACTGTTTATACTAGCAAGTTGCAAACCTTCCTTTCTACATCTTTCAATGGTCCTAAACCGAATCACCTAAAACAACAATCACTTCAAATAATAATAATTGATGAAATATTTTCTCGTTCAATAAAAACACTTAACTGGTTCCGTGCAGAAATGAAAAACGTTTTGACTGACTTTGACCAGAGGAAATTAGGAGGCAGAAATTTTAGTTTTGTCATCAATTTTCAAGGAATGAGAAAAATTGATGACGACAAAAACTAGAATGCAAGCGTATCTCAGTGTAGAGGAATGCATGATGATCTCTAAATAGCCCAAATCTAAATCAAGTAAAAGCATTATTTTATAAATATACAATTTTCACCATTTAAGTAAATGCAAAAGTAATGAATCAACAACTTAGGCCTACAAGAATTTTTTTTACCTTTAAATTTAAAAAAACAGTTTTGTAATATGAACAAATATAACTTTTGCGATCCTTTCATATGAACATTTTCATCAAGAGTTTCGCCGCAATCAATCAAGATGTCACCACTTAGAACATGATTGACAGATATGTTTGTTAACAAGTAAATCCCTTCATTTAAGGAAAATAATTCAGTTAACAATAATTTTAGCTTGATCCGTAAAACGGAATTAGTAACTAGTCTAAATCGGACTAAATCGGATAGGCCCCGGGCCCGGAAATTTTTAATTTTTTAATTCGTTCTCCTGAAAAGTTGCTTGTTCATTATTTCAAATGTTTTGACTCAAATAATGTCTTCCGTAATTAAAAAAAAAAAAAAAACTCTTGCGTTTTCAAGGTTCTATCGCTATGGTACACAATTCAGAATCGGAGCATTTTTTCGGCAAATTTTTTTCAGGCCGGACAGGGCCGAAAAAAGTCGGCCCGTGCAGATTCCTATTAGCAACCATCCCTTTAGGATCGATACGTGTGATCGTGCTTAGGAAAATACCTCTTCAATTTTACAAGCGATCAAAAAACGGATCAAGGGTAAAATGTCGCTTTTCAACGATTTTTCTAAAAAATAATAGGCGTTTCGAAAAATAATTATTTCTGTTACTGCTTAAAATACATTTATCCAATACAAGACACTTACAGCCTCAAACCAAAAATAGCTACCAGCTACAAGCGCTCAAAGTTTTCTCCAAGTTTGAGCACTGGTAACTGCGAAAGTGTGAAACTTTAACTCTTTGTTTCTTTCTCAATTTTACAAGATCGAGAAAAGCTGGTGACGACTAAAAGTAGAAAGCATATGTTGGTGCATAAGAATACATGGCTTATAATTTTCAAGAATCAATTAATGTTCACCCTTAATAGTCATGAATCTAGAGGAGTTTCACAGAAATTGAATTTCCTTATAATAGAAAATAACTGCAGGTACATAAATTTCATTTCACCTTTGGTTAGAAAGCCATGGCTTATTATTCACTTTTTCCAAACTTTCCTTTCCAAGAAATAACATCTTATCAGTTTATCTTCATATAAAGCAGCAAATTAAAATAAATGGCGAAGCCCTTACAAGGAGTATGATCTCTTATTATTACACTTTTAAGTAAAGCTTTACAAGGGAAATAAATAGCATTGGGATATCCGATTTAGATTTTCGGATGTTCCTTAGCAGTGGTTTCAGTGTCTTCATTACTGATTAATTATAAAAATGAATGAAGGCCTCTCACGAAAGCTTTTCAACCATCAAAAATCATATGCGGTAAGAAAAGAAAAGGTTAACAGTGAAAATAATTAGATCAAACTGCATAGCCATTTTTAGCTGCAAGCTGAGCAAAAAAAAAAAAAAATGGCAACAGTACATAAAAGTATTTTAGACTTTTCCCGTCATCGAAATTCAAAGCAGTTCCAAACGGATCTTTCATATTTTTTCAAATGAAAAATATAAATGTCGTCCGGGCTATATCAATAATTACAAACAAGATCATAAATCTTGATTAGATCAAGATCTTTTAATTTAGATTAAGATCTTAATTACAAACAAATCCTCAAAATTAAAATTCGAGGTTATGCATACATACAGGGGGTTTTAATTATTTTTTAAATATTTTTATTTAATTTAAATCCCGACGCATATATCCCCGAAACCAGGATTTTAAGGGCGATCTCCACTTGATAACGTTCATCGTATTCGCGTTGTCCGCCTTCGCGATTAACGTATTCACACAGGAAGTACTTTGCAGGTTTTAACTTGGAAACGTTTGTGGCATATAAAGAGTACCGTATATTTTATTAAGTATACAAAACTGGTTGATCCGAGGTTTCTTTTGGAAGAGTGTGAATATCTTCCCCATGATCGAATTAAAATTTTTCTTTCTAAAGTCTTCTTCCTTAGCAGTAACTGATTGGCTTGTAAAGTACTCTAAAAGCCCCCTGGTTAACTTTTTAACTTTCTTTTGGTTTTTGGCCTGAACTATGCTCTCCTCAAGAAGAAAACGGTTTTTAATAGCTTGATTGCAGAGATGACATTATTTATATAATTCCTGCTTGTTATTCTTTTTTACGACTGATGCACACATACCATGACCTTTATTTTAGACCTTTATTTTTACCTTTATCTTAGATTAACTTACAGATAAGTGTATACTTTGTAAGTCTTCTTAAAAAAAAAAAAAAAAAAAAAATCCGTAGACATCTTTCAAATCGGTAATTTTTATTTTTATTTAATTGTAAATTTAAAAAAAAAAAAAAAGAAAATGATAGATGAAAGATTCACAGAACTTTAGTGGAAATGGGCCTTAAATTCCAGGTTTCGGGGATATATGCGTCAGGATGAAAATTAAATTAATATATTTAAAAAATAATTTTAAAAAAAAAAACCCTCGTGTAAAACTTCGAATTTTAATTTCGAAGATTTGTGCGTCGAGGCTATGTAACAGTGTCATTGAAGCTCCTAAAATTGCATAAAATTTTAAAAATACCTACGAAATGCTAAATGTAACCTAATTACAGTATGGAATGATGAATAGACTTGTTTTTTTTTTTATAATCAAAATTATCGAAAAATACTGATTTTTCTTCCTTTAGCATTTTAAAATTATTAAAAATTCGTTCGAAACTACTTTAAACTTTGATGGCGGGAAAGATCTCAACAAGTTTCTACAGATGGCAATGCAAAGTGGCAGTATGCCATTTTTCGAATGACAACGGTTTGCTTCAATGAGCACCGAAATAAAAAATCGGAAAGTACCTAAGGAAACTTAAAGAGCTCAGTAATTCATTTTGATAACGATTTTTAATTTCTGAAATGGAGCAAAATTTTCAAAATTTACGTCTCAAATAAAAAACCTGGGTAATAAATTATAAAAGTGTAAAAATTTTTAAACAAACACCAATTCCTTTTAAGATTACCGCCAACATCTCGGGGGATCCTTTTTATTCCCTTTCCGCCTGTAAATTAACGGTCGAGTTATTTTTGCAGATGATTACTCGTTAAAATAAAAATCAAGCTTTAAAAATCCATTATTTTTTCCAAATAATCTCTTCGCGTTTTATCGAGGATTTTTTCGAAGTTTTTAATAAGTCTCACTGGGAACAATAAAAAAAATCCAACTCTCTCCCATTACGATTTCAAGTCCTCAGCACATTTTATTTATCCTTAAAAAAATAAGAAAAAAAAAATTATTGATTTAAAATCGAGAAACTGTACGCCGGTTAAAAATAACCCTGTTAAAAAAATGTCAACTCGTAAACGCGTTTGTTTGTATCTTCGTTATGGTTTATAGAATTTGTGCCGGAAATATTTAAAAAGAATTTTTTATTGGACATTGTCCAGGTTCCCCAAAACAATTTTTTTTTATTTTATTTTGAAAATGTCTTTTCGCTTTGGCAAAACGAATATCGCTTTCGTTTTTTCCAGTGATATTTTCTGACAAAGGAATAACAATAATGATCGTGTAGCTGACATTTTGAGTGACAAGACAACGCTCTCTCGTAGAGTTTTGTTTCCCCGAAAAAGGTTTGCTAACCAGGTCTTGTGTTCGTCACTCCTTTTTTTTCGAGTGGTTTCCTCTTTTAAATCAGATAAAAACCGGGAGTGAAATATGTATAATGTTTAAATTAAATCTGGAAACACTGGAAACCTACTTTTATCTGTTTTGATTTCAAAGTGAAATGTCAATCGCTATAAAAATTGTCGAGTTAACAATGAATGACTCGTTCCTGATTCTCCGAACATGAAACTAATAAATTCTCATCAGCAACAGTTTCATTAACGCTACAGTCAAGATCAATCGAGCGACATTCATTAAACTAAAATTTAGTCAAATGTAGGACGCAAGCTAAAAATATATATATATATATTTTTAATTTTCTAAGAAAAGTTTTAACTAATTGTTGAATCGACTGCTGTTATAAATGGACGGATCGCCCGATGGACAGTTGGTCATTTTAGCACTTAAGTTGGAAGGAAAAGTGGCTTTCTTAAGGAAATTAAAAATTGATTTAATCGTTCAGCTCAAAACCTCCAACTGTTACAAATTCTATAAATGATATTGCGATTAACTTGCTGGAAAGGTTAAGAGTTAAAAATTAGCACTTTTCAGGAGCGTAACTCTTCTCTCCTCTGAACGCTTTCCCTTGTGCCCTCAACAATAACGGGGAAAAGTTTTAAAATCTTAAATTTTTTTAAAATCGTTTTTTCTATTAAGGCTTTAAAACTTCTAAGTTAGATATACAAGGCGAGTATTTCAGTAAAAAGCATTTATTGGATTTTTTCGCAATCTAAATAGGTCCTAAGCACATTTAAGTATTTAAAGGATTAAAAAAAAAAAAAAAAAAGGTCTTCCATTTTTATTTTTCTGCAGCTAACCTTGAAACTAGAATGAAATAGTTTTCGCAACATAGAGATGACCTCACGAAATATTTTTCTCTTGTCGTCCGGAATTTTATATAGAAAGGGTTCCTTTAAAAACCAAAGAAATGGATGATGAAATCCTTTTTATTAAAATCGTGTCCTTTTCAGCATAAGAGTCGTTTGGGGTTATGCATTATTCTTGTCATATTTCCAGTCTCGCTCTTGCACCTAACGGAACAAATTTATTTTTGAACAACTTCTTCCCGCCTAACCACAAGCAACATAATCCATTTATCAAAATAGAGAAAAAAAATCGTTTTGAGAATCCCTCCACCCCGTCAACCTTATCAACAACGGGGGTAGACTGACAGGAAGGTTGACAAGAGCAATTAACCCATCAAGAAATGGGAACCATCGTCGATGTTCCTGATTTATTACTATTTCGGAGATGATGCGGAGAAATGACGAGGACGTCGATCATCTATATTCCTCGACAGCGAGCTTTCACAATTTCCTTCAATGACATTGTAATACAAGAGATCCGGGGATGGTTATTTTCCGAAAACTAACGGAGATTATTTTTGAAATAATGTCAGGAAATGTAAATTTATGTTGTTTACCAGAGATAAAAACTGGAAATCGAAAAAGATGTATATTTTTCTGATGGAGGGAAAAATTGGAATAAGAATATATTCTTTTTTTTCTTTCCAAAAGCAAACCGACTCGTTGCATCTACGATCTGTTTCGTACATATACGAGTATGTATATATTTTCTTGTATCAATACATCGAAACAAAAAAAAATTGAGATTTAAAAACTTTTTATTTGCAGCAAAAAAAAATATCACTCGGATTAGGAAAAAAACTTTGATTTGAGTTCTAAAACAGAAAATGAAAATCGCAGGATCGTTTTCTCCGTTTTCATTTATTTCTTTTTTTAAATGAATCATCAAAGGTTTTGAGCTTAATTTTTTTCTGCAAAAACGGAATGCCGAGGAAAAGGAAGGCAAAGGCTTTCAGCGTTTTAACTCAGCTCAAATGTCACATACGTTTTACAAAATTTCTCTTCGGTAATATTTAGCTTACATTTCCCCTTGCCAGGAACATAACACCGGAAAGGCCTTTCTAGGGCAGTGTACAGTACATGTTACGTAATCATTTTTTCCGCAATTTTTGATGCCCCAAATATTGAATGAGACTTCTGGGATTCTTCCCCAAAAACCCTTTTAAATGTTGGCTATCAAAATTGCTCCTAAATGGGCTTCGGTAACCTTTTTTCCATCTTCCTTACATCTTCCTAAAAATACGTAAGAATATTTCCGACCTTTCTCTCTCTTTTCCCCCTTTTGTATAAAAGATCTTACTTCGAGTTAATTAATTATGAATTTTATGACAGTAATTTTTTTCGACGGTAGTAGAAGGGCCATTGAAATATGTTCCCTGTTCCCCCCCCCTCCCCTTTTTTGGCCCTTTTTAGCGCATATCATTGATTATGGGCCTACATTTTTAGTGTATTGAGAGTAATTTGTACTTGTCTTTTTTTTGATCAAGTACCTTTTTCATCTTCAGGGGTTTAACCTTACAGCGCACGCTGGAAAATTCGAGTTGGCGAGGTGCAGTTTACATAATGTTGAACTACAACTTTCCTCGAATTATAGTCGCCTGATGCGGGTGTTAAGCATCGTCTAGCGACTTGATTTCCGGACCTTTTGCTTATGAGGCGAGCGCGTTACTGTACCGTTCAATCAAGAGGCGGGTCGTGCCTGTTTGCCTCACCTAGATTTAACACCCTTGCTCCGGTACTGCAAGAGATGCAGTGATCAGATATTGAATTTTTCGCCTGCAGAGTTGAAAATATTTTTTCAGCCGATTGCGATTCATACATTCTGGTATCCAAGGTAACCTCCAGAATATGGAAACCTTACTGATAACAAGAAACCTCGTGACATCATAAATCGTTGATTTCGTAACTCCGTTCCGCGGAAATGATCGTACTTGCGTCAAAATGTTACGATTAAAGTCGTGGTACAATCGTGGTGGCAGTCATCGAAAAAAAATTAAATTAAATTGACGATAACATTGCTTCAATGACGAAATCAGTTAAAGAATTATAAACGTAACCGTAAAAAATACAATAAGATCACATGGTGTGACCAGTTTCTGAAAGTTTGAATTTGGGACTTTTAGTTTCACTTTTTAAAAACAAAACAAATTTGAAGCAAAAACTTTCATTTTCTTGTGCATAATTTTCTTTTCTGATTAGAAATCATTCAAGTACTGCGTCAAGAGTTTATGGGGAAAGATAAGGGGATTCAAAAACCTCCAACAGAAGAAGCTTAATAAAAAGGGAGGGGGAATTTTGTTTCCATCGTGCTTACATAATACTAGAATAGCAGCCTAGTTTCAATCTGACCCAGTACAAATAACCTTTTCTGGGAATTCCGACTTCAATGTAGGTAATTCTCCACTTCAAAGTTCGGATGATCTATACTGACTATCCAAGGGAAAAGTTTTATGCATAATTATGCTTATGAAAATATGATTGCTATTTTGATTTGGTACAGTAGCTTTTCCAAAATGCTGTGTATGTTAAAAGAACAAAATAAAAGATTTTAACATCGTTGTTTGCTGTCAATCGATTTCGTTTTAATTTTTTTAACGAAATCGTTTTTTGGATATTTACTTTACACTAAAAAATGACATAGTCAAAGATTTTTCACCGGACATCCGTCTCCCTAATGTTGTGAAATAAAATAAATCCGTGATATAAACTATTTATGCCATATCAGCCGGAATATGGCTTAAATGGCTACTAATTTTACCTTTTTACTGTTCTAGTAATCCTAGCTCTTAATACAATTAAATTGACCATGAAGACCCATGGATTATAACATTCATACGTCGGCTTAGAGAAATCCGCCTATTTTCGACTGTGAAAAATTGAAGATAATCTCGAAGGTTTCAATGTCGTCGTGCCTGTGTCGTAATAACTTTACGCTTTTACTTACGCACAGGCTATTTTAAAACAAATTGAGGCAGACTAAGATGGATGTAAATTGTAAAATCAATTAACACTTACCTAAAAATAAAAGAAAAAAAAATATTATTAGATATTCCTGAAGATATTATAAAAAATCTACATCTTTTTTTGGGATAATTTGAGAACTCCGTTATGCAAAATTATAAATAACGGTAGCGATAAAGTTGAAGAGTTGACAACCGTACGGTACATCGAATTTCAAAAAATATTTCAAAAAAAAACAATACCGATATTAAGTCAGTATGGCACATGGGGGCAAAAAGAACTCTAAATTTACCGCAAACAAAAAGTTAAAAAGTTTAATTAAAACAACAGGAAATACGTCAGTACGTCAAATTAATTTCTTGTTTTCGTCTTGTTTTTTCAGTTGTCTGATAGCGTAAGCGTCATGTTCATGTCTATATTCGTCCACGAAGAGAGAAATTACATTTCCGGAAACACGACGCAAGCAAGGAGCACAAGCTTCGTCCAACCTGAAACAATATCACCGAGTAAGTATAACCGGATTAAATATCTTTTGCAGACGAGCTGTCGCTCAACCTTCGGCACAAAAGACGTAAAAAAAAAAAAGCCATTCGCGAAAGGAAACAAAAAAGAAAATCAAAAAGATGATGTATGCCTTCTTATGAAATGGAAATGACAACATAAAAAGATCATTATTAAAGAGAAAAGCGTAAAAAAAAAAGAGAATCTATAAAATAATTCTTCTTTTTGATGATTTCCTGTCATTATCTTGATTGGATATTTGTTTGTTTTTTTTTCTTCCTTTCTCCGGAGACGATATATCTCGGAATCGGTTTCGTACCGGAAAATTACAAAAAAAAAAAGAAAATCTATCGAAAATGATTTCTTGATGACGTTCCCGATTGTATTTTGATCGAAAAACGAGGGGAAAGGAAAAAGAGAAAGAGAAGAAAGAGAAAAAAAAGGTTGAAACCTAAAAAGGTCAGATTGTTTGTGTTGTCCCGTCAGAAAGTAAATATTTTTCGATTTTTAATTACTTATTTTTAAAGGCAATTTAATCCTTTAAAAAATTGTATTGAAACTCCTAACGCTTTCCTTTTTTTTTTTTTTTTTTTTTTTTTTTTTTTTTTACTAGTCTATCACACTTTTCAACTTCCAGGAAAAAAAAGAAAGCGTTTTTTTCCCACTCAGCGCTAATTGCTGTGTAACAGTTCATTTAAAAAATTCTTTTTCGATTCCTAGAAATAAGAACAAGAATGTCAATTTTTTTTTTTTTTGCCATTTGGAAAATTAAATGCTGAAAAGAGAGTATGGTTGATGATTTTTTTTACACAGCAAAGTATCAAACTTTTAAGATTGTTTTCGCTAATTAAAAGGGAGGATTTTAAGCGTTATGGTATAGCGCTTTTTCCTTGATTCAGTCGTCTAAGTCAAAAGAGTTAGTTTGTTTTGCGAACTCCAATTTTAGAAAGGAAAACTTTAAATGTAAGGGAAATTTCCAGAAGAAGCTTTTTTATCGGATTAATCCTCTGGAATTATTCCGAGAAATCATCTGCTTTTTTGTTAAGCATCGAGTAGACGATTTACGCTTTACAAAAATTTCAGTTACATTGTGTTCTATGTATTTTTTTTTTTTTACGTAGGAGGAGGAACTTCATACGATCTTAAGGAGAAAGTTTTAAAGTTTGCACAATTTCATCTAAACCTGACAGTAAACCAAAGTTAACTTAAAATCTATTTAACTTAGCCTCAATCTGGTTTTGTATCGCGGTAGAAAAACAATTTAGCGTTGTAATCTTATGCATTATTCGTAAAAACGATATTCAGAATATTCTTTAAGAATTAAAAATAAATTCCGGGGAATATACGGTAGATAGAGCCCCTGTTAAAAACAATAATTATTTGATGTGAAATCCGGAGTTTAAGGGAGATTCGTAAACTTACTTTTGATATTTTTTGTACAAAGCAACGTTATAGAGCGTTTTTTGAAGTATAGCGGATATTGTTAACATAGGCTTAAGTTTTTAGAAAAATCCGTTCACGCATTTTTAATCTTGGCACAGATATTCAAGAAAAACACTTCCGTCAGAAAAGAGTTTTTTTAAGAAAATAAAATTACAAAAATGATTTACACTTAAAAGTAGGCTACAGTGACTACAGGAGAAATGGTTGTCCTGTCTAATACTCTTTACGGAGAAAAAATCTAAATTCTAGGTATCCGACAAACTCCTTTAGTGTATCCTCGAATTTTTAATACAAGTTTCAACTGGTTTCAAGTTCGAACTTGAAAAACAAAATTTAAGAGTTTCGACTACAAATTTTTTTTAAAATTATTTTCCGGCTTCCTTTTACAATTCAGACAAGTTGAAACTTGCCCTAAAAATTCTAGGGCACACCAAAGGAGTTTGTCAGACTAAAATTTCGATTTCATCCACGTAAATCGAGTATTGGACAGAACAAGCATTCCTTCCTGTAAAAACTAAAGCCTAATTGGGATTGTTTCGAAAATTAACCAGGCGTCATCTTGTTTATTAAATTTCTCTCAATTTTCGATTTGTTTTTCAAAATCAGCCATTCAAATTGTCATACTACCTGAGTTTTTACTTTACTCTGTATAACAGCACAGGACTCAACCATAATTTTTTTTAAAAGCATAACATTAGAGCAATTCTCTTATAGTGTAATTTTTATGGACCTGTTCCAGTACCAATTGTTTTCGTTAGTGACTAAATTTAGCGGGAGAAATCCGCAAAGGAGAAAGATAAAAAAAAATTTTCGAGAAAAATTAACAATTTGAACCCCAGACTTCCCGTTGGCCCGGTCTGTTTTAAGTCTGGGTCTACGGATTCAGCAGAGTAAGCTTAATTGCCTTCAAAACAACTCTTTTCGACATTTTCGAAAATATTCAAAAATCGGAAAAGGGGTAAGGGACCTAAATTGAATACTGCTAAAACTATTAAATACATGATTGATGCATAAAGACCTAAAATGTAATACTGCTGCAATCTGTCGAAATCTAAAATGAAAAAAAAAAAAAAAAAAAAAATCTGAAGTCGGCCAGAATGTTTCAGTCTCAGCATTTTTTTCAAAATGAACCTTTTACAGCTTTTCATCCTTTGAGATTAAAAACTTGACGACCTGTTTTTTCCCTTTTCTTATTCGGACATCTTCATAAAAATTTTAAATAGCTTAACGATTTATCATGTCCTATTCAATGTTTTTTTTTTTTTTTTTTTGCTTTTTTCACAGCTTCCATGACATTCAGCGTGGTCGTACTTTCGGGAGCTTGCTGCGGGGTTTTATCATCCTTACTCCTTATCTACGGATTGATTAGGGTAAGCTTCATTGCCACCAAAACAACTCTTTTGTTTTTTGTTAATCTTCGAAAACAAGCACTGCTCCAAACTAAAAATTTATGAAATGAAAAAACCGGATTTTCTTATCTCGTCATAAAAAAAAAACCGGAAATTCCGTAAAATTTTATCTACGCAGTTCAGGGTTAAAAGTTTAAAATCGTGACAGTAAGTGACAGCAAGTTTACGGGTCATGCATAATTCGAATTTTTTGATTCCTTTAGTTTAAAAAGTTTGACAATAAAGAAGTAAAGTTTTCCCAAGTTGATACCCATAAAAAACGGAGAGAAAAACGCTGTCTTCGGTGAATTTTGCACCTTTTGTTTATTTATTTATTTATTTATTTTTTCCACCGGTACGACCCTAGGTATCGACCTTTCCCTAGGTCACTTTAATTAGCTTTTTTAGTAATTATACGTTTCGTTGACCCAGATATTAACACCGAACACATCGGCCAGCTGAAAATTAATCAAAAAAAAAAAAATTATATGCCGAGAGGAGGCATGTGAACGAAGCGAAAGCGGAGAGCCGGATGGGCTTGGGAAGGATCAAGGCAATTCATCAATGGATGATTTATGATATTAGTTCATTCAAGATCGGTTTTGTTCGCAAAACTTGTACTTTACCAACCGAAGGCATATATGCTACATGCACAACCGAGATAACTTTTAGGCTTTTATCGGACTTGTATTTCCTCTCAAACTTGAACTAAGTTAAACGGGTGCGGTTTAAAGTGGGCGACAGGTGGTTCGCTTTCCTAAAATATTTGAAAAGTTAAAGAGAGCTCAAACGAAAAACGGTTTATTACGGTATAAAAATTACTATGAAAATCATAACAGTTTTTTTTTCAGGGCTAAGAGGTGCAGGGGCGCCAGTTCATCAAAACTCGAAGGTATGCGACATTATAGGCTGAATATTAAACGACCATGTTTAACATGTGGGTTTTAATGTTTAGCTCATAATTAGCCTGAAGGATGAATTTGTCTCTTTCTGCTACAACCAAATAACGTAGAAAACTTGGAAAAAAAAAAAAAAAAAAAAAAAAAAAACAGAATTTTCGGTGGTACAATTAATTGCACCAGCATATGTTTTAATAATGCCCGAATGCTTTCCTAACATGCATAACATGTTAGTATAAGCTTAATAAATAATAAAATTATATCGAAATTTTTATACAAGCGACTCGAGTTTCAGTCATTTCGGAGGAGAGGAGAAGAAATCAAATGTTAATTAATTGGTTATGTCTCCAAGTCCCGCCGTATAAGTTTCGACACGAGATCCTTACATTGTTAAAGCGTTTAAAATTTGAAATCAAAGCCAGAATTGGAATCGAAGCCGAGTTCTTGAGTTTCTTTTAATAACTTTTGATGCGGGTCGTTACTATTTTTTTTTTCTCAAAAGAACAGATTAAATTTCCCGGTGTTCGACTCAAAGCGTCTCGCAAATTTGCCGCAACTTTTCTTTAAGATAAGATTTTGCTTTCGCCGAATAAACTGATGATGCGATTACAAATTCGATCTTGGTCTCCTAATACAAGAGAAAGATCAATTACAATATGTAAATAAGGGAAGGAGGGGATATTAGCGAAATACGGAGATGCGGTGTAAAATGTAAGCTCTTTATGGGCTAAATTTTAATCTGACGATGACCTCTTTTAAACTTGGATACGAGAACGATTTCACCATTTTCTTACAAGGTTCGCCATCAATTTATTTATTTATTTACCGCATGGGTATTATAATAGACTATAAATTTAATAAATTAATCTCCCTGGAAAATGAAATATAATAAATCCGGTTGATTACATAAAATGACAACTTGTCCGAATAAATAATAACGGGAAGAATTAAGTATGGACATCTGTTGATGACGATAGGATAATTAAATGTGAATAAAATGAGACTGTAGATGATTAAGTGCTTCGATTCTCTCTGCTTTTCACAAAATTCAGTTTCCCCATTATGATAATCAAGGAACATGTTATAAATCGAATCAAATCTTTTTTCAAAGCTTTTCACAACAAAAACGATTCATCCATTTCTCCTTTTATGTTTGGGAGATAAAATAAGAAGGAATAATCCGAATTAAGTCGTATAATTGGGAGCTTGATTTCTAAGGTGGGCGATTTAAGGATATTTGCTTTATTCCAAATCGATCTATGGAAAAGCTCCTTCATTTTTGATTGCTCATTAATACCATGATTTTGCAATCCAAACGGTAAAATCGCTACAGCTTTATAAATGTTTCATTCATTCAATCAATTGGAAAAGCCTTTTAAGAGCCGGGTCATTCAACTTTTAGTTTGGAGGAGGAACCTTGCTCAACTTTATGCAAAAATTTTCAGACTTTGTTGGAGGGTTAATCGTTAAAAATAGCAGGGCAAGCTAGTCAATTTTTTTGTACACAATTGCATTCCAATTTTCTTAAAGCTTTGGTATAAAATCGTCACGACATTTTTGGCCTATCACTCAAAACTGGAGCAGGTATAAAAAAACAGTACCGCGCAGATTCGTGATCTACTCTTTTCTAAAAAAAAAAATGCGCAAATTATTTCTGTGAAAATTTTTCATTTTTAAGCTCAGGTAGTCGCACAGGGTGTCTACTTAAAATCGAAAATAAGGTCATTTTTAGGTTTTTAAGCTCCCGTTTTTTAGAAAATTTATGTTGAAAAACGTTCAAATTAGACAAGAAAAAGCACTGTAGCAGAGCAAAAAATTACTCCGCTTGGTCCTTTTATCGCTGAGAAGATCCAAGAAGCAAAGGAGGTCACTTTTTTATTTAATAATGAAACTCCTTCAATTTTTGAGCTAAAATTAATTTCTTTTTCGTTTTTTCAGGTTTCAAAAGACCTAACTGTCATCATTAATTAACTCCGAGCGAGACCGAAGACCGAGCAAGCGAAATTTTGTAAAATATGCAATTGAGTATGAAAATTTAAGCCCCTTTATCGTTAACGTTTTCAAATAGAACAGAATATTTTTTACCATCGGTCATCAAAATTAAGGTCATTTTTAGGTTTTTCAGGTTTTCTAGGTCAGTAGACACCCTGTCGCAGTTATCGCTGCCCAAATAATCTAAAAAAAATGGGAGATCATTAATGTCCAAAATATGAGACAATTGTGTACGTGCATAAGAAAACCTCCCACTTGTACAGTACAATCCGGATAGTTTGTTTTGATTCGAAAGCTCATATGAACGTACAAATATTATCCCAATATTATATATTATTATATAAATTTACCCAAGGGGTTGTAAGTTTCCCTTAAAAGTCCTATTATTTCAAGCATTTTGCAAAAGTAAACCACTCTAGTTTCGAAGAACAAAGTACACCGACCGCCACGAGACTTGCTAAACAGATCGGCAAGGGACTCTCCCTGGATTACCAGTGATGTTATCTCAAGTTTCTTGAAGGTCCGTCTGTCGTGTTATTTCTACATGATTCAGCTAAAGACGTCCGTGAAACATTTCGTGAAAATCCAGAGGGAGTCCTTTCCGAGAAAACTAAAAAAAAAAACTTTCCTCTTACTGTAAATTTACCGACGATTCCATTTATCAATTTTCATTTACTTCGAAATTTTTTTAAAGTTGGAAAAACTTTCACTTGAAAAAAAAAATGCTACATCCCCTCTTCTCGACGTCCTATACTTCCTCCTACTACAAAAACTTTAGATATTTTCTCTATACTTTACGTAATGCGTTTTATTTTTGTTTCGGAGGGAACTGAGGGGGCTCGTCATCCGGCTGGCGACGGAAGCCGTTATTTGGTATTCATATGTTTTACTATGGATTCAAAAGCGAATTAATTAACCTTTGCAACACTAGCCGATACTTTGTCTTTCCCTCTGTGTCAATGGAAATGTGTCAAGTTAAGTCAATACAAACCGTTTGTCACAATGAGATAAACCGTATATCTATGTTTACCTCATGACGTTTTCGAAATGTATGCTCTTCGGATTATTTGCTTTTGAATCCATCTCCCACATGTATTTTTTTTTTTTTTTGTTAACATAAACAAAACAAGAAATGTTCCAAATGTGACAAGAAGCAATATTGATTTTAAAGTGTTATGGAAAAATTCTTGGGTTAGAAAGCGGTTTGCTTCTTAAGTGATCCATATTGACAAAGCGATTTTCTAAAACGTCGGCAAAATGTCCTTTAAGCTATATTCCTTCGCTTTAAAAGCTTAGACCTTTCGAACCATATTTACGGATAAAGCATCACTTTTTTCCCCCCATTGAAGAGTTCCACCTGCATGTCCGAGGCAATCAGTCAAATGTGACCATTTTCTGAGAAATTTCGAGATTTTAAAAAAGCAACGTAGGGTTTCAAAAGTTCGTGATGTATTGTCAAAGTACACAAGTGGCATGACGTCACCTTTCTTCGATAACTTTCGTGACGATGATATATGGATATATGTCATATATATATATAATTTTTGTCACTTTATGATGTCGAAATGACGACCGTAAGACATTATACTTGTAGCAACGCTGCTTATTGCATGATCATCTTTTGAGACAGCAATGCTTCACAAGAAGGAATCTCTTCACGGAAATCTCGATCCCCGGCCCCCTTCATAAAGCATCAGCCAATCTTCAATAACCCCAGTCCCTGGATAGCCCACAAGATTGACAAATATCGGTCTTATTCTTTTTAAATTTAACCATCAGCATTTTACCCGGGAACATAACTTAAGGCTCATCAAGTCGGAAGGCGTTGATCATTTATAAATAAGAAAATGACACTCAAACATTACAGGTATCAACGTTTATTTTTAATTCCTAATTTCTGTATGATAGCCGAGCGAGAACAAAGAAGTCGGGAATTTCGAAAAGGATCAGAAATGGCTTCGACCCTACCTGACCAGCACGACCGAAAATACTGGCAAAGATTCGAATGTATCCTCGCTATTAAATAGGTGATCGAAATAGGATGTTTCGATACTATATCAAAACATTCTATACCGATCCGAATCGAGGATATATTTGAGAATAGTTTGCAAGCCTACAAGGATGGTTGTGATTTGAATAGCCCATTTCTGATCGTTGTAGTGGAATCTTATCGTGTCAAGCAAAGTATCAATATCAGCATAACTTTAAAAAAAAATTTTTCATCACACGGTACTGAAAAGTCCACTTTTCAGTCCTAGTCAGTTTATTTACAGACTATTTTACACCGTACCTTGTGATAAAAAATATCTTTCAATGCAAGAAATGCAAACGACTTGCCCGTCTCGACCTATTTAAGGCCCTCGCCTTGGCCCTCGGCTCGGGCTTAAAATTCGGTCTCGACGGGCAATTTTGTCGTTTGCACTCCTTGTATTGAAAAATACTATTTCGGTACTCTTAAGATGAAACAGGCATCTCCCCCTATCCTCCATCATTCTGCGCAATAATTGTGCGATCCCAATCATTTTTGATTCGTTTCAAATTTCGATTAGTACCTGTCTTAGCAACGTCGTAAAACGTTGAGGAAATCATTAATCAGTTTGATTTTTCTCGTTTACTTTGACATACGATCTAGTTTTCCCGTTCCAACTTCATTTTTTCTACCAAATTCAATTGATCTATCATTATTTCAGTTATTTTTGTTTCCATTTACTTTGATTCTCTTTTTTCAAAAATAATTTTTCCTTTTAAGATCTTGTTTTATTATTTCCAATATTGTTTTTCCCACTTTCTTTTCCTCCGAAACTTTTAAGGATTT
Source organism: Liposcelis bostrychophila (assembly GCA_037577465.1). NCBI lineage: Eukaryota > Metazoa > Arthropoda > Insecta > Psocodea > Liposcelididae > Liposcelis > Liposcelis bostrychophila. The sequence continues at coordinate 1,039,898 of CM075210.1, read as the reverse complement.
CACAGAGTTATACTGTATATTCTTTCTTGCCTTTGTTATTATTTCCATCGCAACTACGAAAGTTGGTAATTGTTCTCTTCTAAGAGTTCTCGTCTCTGACACGAAGATGTCAGTAGCGAGAAAACCTAACATACCTCTGCAAATGTTGATCATTTCTGCAAAATAATTTCAATTTAATTAATAATCAAAATTTCAATAGAACAGTCAAATAAAAATGAAAAAGCAATCGGAAAAAAATTTTTTATATTATAAAGCTGTTAAATGAAACCGTCATCGTTGCTTTCAGTAGATCGAACTAGGAATTCAAATTCAATCTCGGAAAAACAACTAGAACGTCTCGTTTATACGGCTGATCTTCCGTTTATTTATTATTTCGTCAGCGGTTAATCGAACCGTAATTCGGGGACGATTTCCCATCTTAAACCGATCGTGTTCGACTAGCGGACTTTGGTTCCCCGAAATCTGGGAGTTTCCTTTAAAAAGAAACTAATTTTGATGTAACCTTGAAAATGCTCTTCAACCAACCTTTCTTGCATGAGATAAGAATTTAAATCCTTGGGCCGAGTTACCGCCACGCCCACATGAATAAAATTCTCCCGGTGAGGGAATAAAGGTTGAAAGGGGAAATGTGGTTTGGTCATTCCTTTTTCCTGTCTTTTAAGTTGATATCGATGGATCGATACTCTCTCCGGAGCTAATCAAACAAGTCTTCACCGGAAAAAAACGAAACGAAAAAAAAAAAAAAAAAATTTATTTTACAAACGCTTACGGCGGGAAAAACTGAATTAAAGCGATTTCTCTATGAAGTCATATTCCCAGACGACTGAATTTGCTTCATCGAGAATGGAATACTTTCCTAGAGTTTTAATCAAATTCCCGGTCAAAGAGGGATTTGAAAAACTCCCGTCACTATATATTTTTGGGTATGGTAATGAATTACAAATTTTTCCGTGATCCCCATGAAGCCATCGCCATGAAAATATTTTAACAGTTTTTTCTTTTTTCTTTTTTTTTTTTTTTTTTTTTCTGTTTCAGGATAACAGAATTTTCCTCATCCCGTGGATAATTGTGGTGCTAATAAAGACTATTATAGATATTTCCCACACCTGTTATCTTATAGTTCTAGCAACGGTAAGTGTTTTCGGGTTTTCGAAAAGTTATTTATAGGGAATTAAATTTCCCCTTTGTAAATCATCAAAGGCATTTCGAAAGGGCTGATGCCGAATAATTTGATTGACAGTTTGAAGGAGGAAACAACACCTCTGAGCCATTTCCTAAAATATTCGCCGTTTATTAGTAAATATGCCAAAATGAAAATTATGTTTGAAAACAGACGACATGCACTAAAGACACGCATCAACAAACTCTAAAATGAATGATAGTAGCTAAGTTCAAAGCTCTTCGGGGAAAACACCTGCTGTTTATGAATAGCATCTTTCCATTCCATGACATTTCTTGTAAATATTACTTCTGATTTTCAGACGAATCTTTATATTACAATTTTCAAGGCGGACAAAATCGAAGAACCATGTAAATTTATCGCTCGGTAAAAATGATAACCTAGCCGGCCATTTTCGCTAAGACCGAATGCATTCCCGAATTTATTCTCGCCAGGAGCCTAAAACCTTCTTCCCTAAAACCAGAGACTGACTAACGTCAACACTGATGTCTGACTTGAATCTAACTCTAATTTTTTTTTCTCTTCTGTCTCAATGAAACTTTTTGTTTGAAACTGAACCAGTTTTTTTTTCTATAATTCATAAAATATCAGTTGAATAAATTCCAGCTCTTATATCTTCCCCGGCATCTGCTCGGAAACTATTATCATTTTTATCTTGTTTCTCAAGAAGAATTTCCGTTTTTCAGATTCGTGACATTTATCTTTTGAAATGTTGTAGCCTGCACGTCGCTAAAACAAACCGTTTGTCTTACGTTTATTTATCTTTGTAATAATCATCTTAAACTCCGTAACGTTCTTTAGAGTTTCATTCCCAACCGTTGTTGAAAGTTTACGTTTTTCATTTTTTTTCAAGTTTTGTAATAAATTATGTTTAAAAGACCTGGTACCAAAGCTGCTAATTTTTATTCGGTTCCTCAGTCTTCTACCTCAGCGAGTTTTGCCACAAGTTCAATACTACCCACTATTAGAATTCGTCTTTTCCTTTTAAACTTACATTATTCCAGTTGAGCTGAATAATTTCAAGGCAACTTTTAGTAACCCCTATATAACGTTTTTAATATTATCCTGCTTATTTTTTTTTTTGTACCTTAAGAGAGGAAATACAATAAAAGAGAATAATAAAGAAATTCGCAGAAAAACCTCCATGAATCAAGGAAAAGCGAGAGACCCAGGGAAAACTCACTCAATCGGAAAACAAAACAGGGAGGAAAAAAATTTATCATAATTAATTCGTTTTTAAAACGTATCGAATTTTCCCCAAGGTTTTTCCATCACTTTTCCGCATACTATTACAGTACTATTCACAAAAGCACAAAGATCATCGGCCTTAAACTGAACCGAAGCAAAGGGGAGAGCAACGATCTCTTCCTTTTTATGAAAAAGATATCTCATTTTAATTAAATTATTTTAGCGAATCCCCTAAAACAATAGTTTTCATTGTATAATAACAAGCCCATGAGAAAATGTGTAGCAACAATACATTCAACAGGCTGCCTCGCTTATTTTCGCTAACCCTACTGCTGCTGAAGTCTCATCTTCGCCTTTTTTTTTAAACAAAGGAAATATTTTTGTTAAATTAATGTTTTTTTACTGTTTCAGTATCAAGCTCGGCTAAATCCGGTGCCGATCATACTCTTCACATTAGACTTTTTCCTATACGTATTAACAGTAAGTATTTATCATGTAAATTTAAAAAAAAGGTAGATCTAGGTGAAAATATTAAACTGGATCAGAGAATATCTGAAGTAGGCTTAGTAATAATAATTTTTTTTGAAAAAAGAAGGAAATAATCGCCATAAACCATCCATGCCATGCATTTTTTTTTCCTCCAAAAATGATTTTGCTTTTTGAGTTGCATTTAACTGGTATTTTATTACGAAAATGGTCAGTATTTGATTATCTGGTCAAAAAATGAATGTAATTTGGTCAGTAAAACAATTTTGTTTCAACATTAATTTTTTCATAAAGAGGGGAAAAACACTTTAAATTGTTTCTGTTATTAATTTTCAAGCTGAATGGATTGTAAAATAAAATCTTTAAATACTGAAAAATAAGAATCGACTCATGCTGATAAAATTAACAAGATTTCTTTATAAAGGTTTCATTTTTTAAAATAAAATGTGCTAGCTAAATAGTATATTTCAATACAAGGAATGCAAGCGACAAAATGGCCCGTCGAAACCGAGTTTTTTTTGCCTTAAATAGGTCGAGACGGGCAATTCTTGCATTGAAAAATATTTTTTATCACAAAGCACGGTGTAAAATAGTCTGTAAATAAACTGCCTAGGACTGCGTGATGAAAAAGCCATTTTGGCCAATCCCGAAATTCCCTTTCTTTCCATAGCTTCAAAAGAAGTTAAACAACTTGAAAAGTTATAATTTTATACATGTAGACTTTATTTCTTGAAAATTTTTGAAAAAAATTGAGAGACAATTTTGACATTTTCAAGCAACAGGCTATGAAATTTCGATCCGTCACCTTAGAATTTCTATAGCCGAAACAATTAACAGCTAATTTGATCGAAACAAATTAAAATCCAGATCATTTTTTAAATCTAGAGATCAATCGTTCAAAAATGCTGGAACTCATAAACTGATCATAAAATACTGACCAAAGGCATTTAAATACTATAAGCCTTGCTTTGTTCACGATATTTGGACAAAATCGGTGACTTTCAAATGGGGAAATTCGGAAGTAAACAAGTTCCTGTTTGACATATTCCTATGTTCTCTCAGGCAAAAGTTGATGAAACAAGAAAGTAAATATCTGGAAGGTGCTTTCGTCGAAATAGGGAATCGTTTGAAGAATATACTAGAAGATCTTAAAACTGGGATTAAAGGTCTTTCAGAAAAAGGCTTTGTCGCTCAGAGTCACACGTCATAGACCCAGAATTGCTAATTTATGAAGTGAAAGTCTGCAAAAGAAAAGATTTTTCTGTCAGATGCTATCTCCAATCGTTTCTTTTGTGCTATTAATTCCATTTGTAAGAGACCGAAATTAAACTTTCCTGAAAAAAGTATATCGTTTCTTTTTATACCCAAGAGGAGTAGCATCAAAAATATAATAGCTTCGTGATATCAGCGCCGGGAGTCATTTTTTGTTATAAACGCAAATGCTTTCCGTGAACTGTTATTCCGGTCTTTATTTTTTTTTGAAAAAAAATCTTCCTTTCCGATTTCAATTCTAAAAATGTTCCATAAAGCAGTTGCTATTAAATTTCATCTTAACTTTATTTTTCATTCTGGACATAGTTATTTAATTTTTCTTGTAGCGCCGCGTCATTTTGATAAGGAAGTTATTTAAACCCGTCGGAAACAATTTTGAGGGACACGTAAACGTATTTTGTCAGATCGAATTGGGAAACGAGGAAAGCAACAAGGGGAAGCACGTACAAATTTTGTCCGTTTCCATGATCTTACTTTCTCGGGCAATGTCAACAATATTATTAACTTTCTGACTTGCCCAATTTCCAACTGTTTTCGACGAACGTGAAATATAATCTTTTTTTTCTTTCTTTTTATTTCTTCTTCTAGAGTAAAATTTAGTTTATTTAGTTTACCAGCACGTGGGCTATATTATCCCTGCAGTCGACAACGTGCCTCCTTGCAACGTAATCTTTTCCCGCAAAAAACATTCCCTTTTATAAAAGCTTAATCAATCCTTTTCATTTCATAAGAATAAACGGCATATTTTTTAGGGGGAAAAAATATTCCAAACATGTTTTAACCTCGAAGCCTCGTATTTTTAATCGCTTTTTTTTGCATTTTAATTTTAATTTATATTCATTCATAGTATGAATACTAATCTACAATTTACTCTCGTAATAATTAAAAAAAAAAATTATATGAATATTGTTTCAGGGAAATGAAATTGTGCGATTATGAAATGAGTTGATTGATTTGCCTTCCTATTTAATCTCAAAGGCTTCAAATCTGGAAAATTATTAATTACATAAGTAACCACGACCCGGCTTCCTCGACGAGTACGTGGGAAAAAATGTAGAGAAAAATTCATTCCTAGAAGCTTCTTTAAAGCCTTAGAGGTTGTGCAGGAAAGAGTCTCCGAAAATCGAACCCAAAGTAGTTACTGCTTGTTTAAGATAAAGCTGCTGATACCTCGAAGTAAAAAAAATGAAAATAATTTTGACAAATGCGGAGTTCAAGTACGGAAAAAGTCGATTTTTCAGTTTTTGATCATTTCCCTTCTTAGTAACTCAAATAGCATTTTAATCCGTGAACATCCTGTGGATTGTCCATTAGATATCCACAGGATATTTAAATCCATGGGGTATTCATAGGACGTCCAAAGGACGCTTTTTGCCTCAGTGCGGACATAGGTAAATCCAATGGACGTCCAACAAATATCCTCATGACGTCCTAGGGACTGGATAGGCTTTGCTAACTGGGAAACTTTGTAAATCAGAATGAGTAAAACATGATGTAAAGATCTTGAGTTAAAATCCGCCTCTGATACTCGGAATTATTGACACTAACGAGGACGTGACTATTTATTTCAAACAATGCAATAAATCCTTTCTCGGTTTTTATTTTCGGACGGGGAAAATGCCTGGAAAAAGGAAAAAACCGTTTAGCTCATATGATACGATATACTCGGAAAAAAGATTTCCCGTTCATAAATTACCGACAAACACTCGAGTTATCTCTTGGAAGCTTTTTCGTTCCCTGAATGATGGACCAAAAGGCTAAAATAATCCTTTCTCTTCCATTGGACCGGATATTTTTTCTTCTCTTTTATTTATCATTAATGAACATTTTCAAACATCCTTTTTTACTCCGGGATAAACTTTATGTGTAATTCTTCCATATCCATTTTCTAGCTCTTCACCCTTTTTTTTAATTTAATCGATCCTGGGCAGCAAAAAGGAAAAAAAAAAAAAGAAGCGTTGAAAGGTTTTTTTTTTTCAGTAACAAAGGGATGAGAATTTTTTTAAAAGAAAACGATTTATCAGTCTCGTCGTTTCTGGCTTTTCTCCCCGTCAACATTTTGGAGGTACATAATCCCGGCTGATTATCACTGGCTTCAAAAACACGAGGAAAACTCTTGTCGCGAATCCCTTTTTAAATCCGTTTCCATTATTTACATGTTTTCAGATTAGTTTTGTCTTCTTATCAAAAGAAAAGTTGTCGTCTATTTCCGTTTTCTAATGCCTCCGTTATTAATGACTTTCCCTTCTCTCTTTTTCGTCCGTCCCTTTTCTCATTTTTGTTTATTACTTTTCATATACAGTATTTTTGTTTTTCCAGTTGTATGCGTTCCTCTGTGTTGTGTCGCAGTATCAGGAGTATAAGGCTGGCCGGGGTCGCGCAGAAGACGATCCGTCAAGGGTAAGTCTTTTATATATTATATATAAACTGCTTTTTCTTTCTTTGGCAAAAAGTGTCTGGAAGGATCAAGTTAAAGGGAGGTCCAATTGCTCATTCCATTGTCTCCAGCAGGAAGCTCAGAGGATCTCCCGGAAATAAAAAAGATAGACAAGTTAGAGGTCAGGGCCGGCTTTAAGCCGATTTAGACTATGTGCCAAATCGGGCCCCGCGTTTTAAAGGCCCCGCGCTTGTCACAGAGTCTATAATATAATACAATATTCTCTCCTAAAAGTTAAAAACTTATTCAAAAAAGCCCGCAGTAATATTTTTTTTTGTTTTTTTTTAAATTCATAATCACCTTAAACATCAATTCGGCATTATTAAACAGTACGCCCTATTGTTTTTGAAACTTGAGATTTGGTATGCAGTCATTCAAAATAATACTACTAACACAGCAGAGGCATGTATCCAAATTCTCCGAATTTTCATTGATTCATACCCGTTGTTTTTATCAATCTTAATTTTTTTGGTCCTATTCTAACAATTTTTATTGAAGTCAGTCTTTCGCGGTCTTTTGCGGTTGACGGAATCTTTTTTTTTTTTTTTTCCCAGGGGTCCGAAGCCGATGCCGATGCCGATGCCGATGCCGAAGCCGGCCGCGGCCAGCTAAAATTTCGGGTCGACGCCGATGCCGGCGCCGATGCCATTTTATCTGTTTTATTTCCGATGCCGATGCCGATTCCAGCATCGACCACCCGATGCTGATGCCGATGCCACCAAGCATCGATCTCATCCGATGCCGGCATCTGTTATACCCAATGTACCGATTTTTTAATCAGATAAAAATTTTAGAGCCATTCTATACGTTTTCTATAATTTGTTTGTTCGTTTTTTTTTTTTTCAAAATATAAATTAATTGTGAAATCACATATCTCGAATTTTTAATTCCGACGCCAGTGCTAGTACCGGCACCGATGCCGATGCCGCTGCCGATGCCGCTAACGATGCCGGCACTAATAAATTTCGCGATGCCGATGCCGATGCTGGCACTAACAAATCTCGCGATGCCGATGCCGACGCCGACGCCGATTTCGACTTTGAAAAAAATTCGATGCCGATGCTAGCATCGGCATCGGTTAAAATGTCCAAGCTTCGGACCCCTGTTTTTTCCTCGAAGAAAAATTTTATTGTGGGAAAATCAAAAGTTAGTGCCTGCACTAACAGGGAAGAATTTACATGCCGGGTAGTAAAAAAAAAACTGCTAGAAAAAGAAAGAAATATCAAGTATTTATCAAATATTTTGCCGAAAAAAAGGCGACGAAAATGTAACTATCAGATTAAAGAAAAAGTATAAACGGGTAAAAATTTTTGTTCCAACATTGTCTTTTTAAATGGTAAGTTTTAGTAATAATGAAAATTAGGGAATTGGTAATTTTTAGAATTTTTACCCTGGTAGAAATTTAAATTAAGGCCGGACAAATTCCAGAAAAAGAGATATACTCTTTTTTTTCTCCTAAAAGAAGAGAGTGAATGATAGGGTGGTTCGAAAATCAACTTTTTTGGAATTTCGAAACTCCTACATTGAGAAAAGTTTCTTTATAGGTAGAGTATCAACCCTAAACTTTTTCAGATTTTTTAAACAGCATCCTGAAGTGTCGAATCAGCCTTGAAATTTTCAAAAAGCCCATAAAAGAGCCGAAAATGAACCTTTTTTTGCATAAAAGACCATCGATTCCTATCGGAAATTTCGCGTAGATTACGAATTTGAAGCCGAAAATTAGTTTTGGTGTATAATTTTTGAGCTAGAGGACGGATTAAACAGGTCTGAAAACCTGGTTATGGCATTTTGCCTGTGGCTCAAAAACCGTGCACCAAAACTAATTTTCGGCTTCAAATTCGTAATCTACGCGAAATTTCCGATAAGAATCGATGGTCTTTTAAGCAAAAAAAAAAAAAAAAAAAAAGGTTCATTTTCGGCCCTTTTATGGACTTTTTGAAAATTTCAAGGCCGATTCGACACCTCAGGATGCCGTTCAAAAAATCTGAAAAAATTCAAGGTTGATACTCTACCTATAAAGAAACTGTTCCCGATATAGGAGTTTTGGAATTCCAAAAAAGTTGATTTTCGAACCACCATAGTGAATGACAAGCCTATTTGTTTATTAGATAGGGTTTTTAAAAAAAATTTTAAATTGGGCCCCGCACTAGCTAAGGCCGGCCCTGTTAGAGGTCCTTCGATCTATGACCTTCTTCCCTCCCTGGGTAAGCAAAAATAGGCATTCCGTCAAAGCATTTTCGTAGAAAACCACACCGACCCACTCTGTCCCTGTAAGCGAAATGACCTCAACTGCATTTTTTTAAATTTTGAGATAATAACAATAAAAACAATCGTAAAAAGTAAACAAATATTTTGCTTCTTTGTATTCATACTGAAGATCGTCTTTTTTTCTTTTTTATTTACTTTTTATTTTATAAAAATAAGCATTTTTCCTCTTCTTATCTCACTATTTATGTATAAAACGTAATTCGTGAGATTATAAGGATTCGATCGGTACCAAAATCACCCTTTGTTTACAAAATTGCAGTTGACGTCATTTCGCTTACAGGGGCAGCACTGATTAAAAAATCAAAAACATCGACTTTTACGTCGGTATAAGAAATGATAAATGCTTATGAACAATTTTTGCAACCCCTCCCTTATTTAAAGCACCCCCTCTACGCACAAAAACGTGCTTACGCAAAACGTGTACGAGCACTTGATTTAACAAACAATTTTTAGAAGTGCAAACGTCATTAAATTATGTTTTGCATTAAATCCACTTTATTATTTTTCATAAAAATCCCGCGACTTCATAAAAATATATTAAAGCGAGCCGTTTGAAGCTTTTAATGATTGCATTTCACCGCAGCAGTAAAACAAATCCCAACTTTTTACCTCGAGCGAAGCGACCTTAATGGAAATCACATTAACAAGTGTCATAAGCGCATTTTTTCCTTGTTAATTCGCGTCTTTTTTCAGTATCCCGCCAACTACGTCCCACAACCCACAGCCACGAGTTGCCTAAGCACGAGGAAACCGGCCACGTACCACGAAACGACGGCGACAGAACATCGTTCGACGTTGGTGACCAACGACTACACCATGTCCCCCGTGCATCAACCGGGAAGGAAAAGCACTACAAAGCACGTGCAATTCGGAAGTTCGGAAGAACAAACCCATCTCAATGGTAATCCGACAAGCCTTTGGTGAATCATGTTGTTTTATTTATTTATTTATTATTTATTTATTTATTTTGTTTTGCTTCCAATGTTTTTTAATAAATGTTTCTTTATTTGGTTATTATATATATAATTTTCATTTTCTTTATTTATCGCACAACCCTATCCCTTTTGCACAAGGAGAAGATATCCAGCGAAAAAGGCGACGTCATGGTGCGTTAGGTTTTCGTCATCAGGTGCGATCATTTTTCGGGTCGATTTTACATTTTCCAAATCAAAAGTAAGCGATGCCACTTATATAACTTCTCAGTAAGATATTACTGAGAATAACAGACGTCAATAGGACGACAATATGACGTCATGAAATGACAAATATTATCGGTCAAAAACTTTTCACGTCATTTGGCAGTCGTGAAATCGTCCTTAAAAATGACCGTGACAAATGACGTCTACAGTACGCATATGGCTGGCGTCTTTATGACATTTAAAGTACGTCACCTTTTTCGTCCAGTAATAGGTAGGTGATTTACTTCTTTATTTGTCCTGCACGTGTCACCCGAGAAGAAAGGAATGGGGAGATATTTTCGGAAGGGAAAAAAAATGCTTGATGGATTTTCCACTAATACAAAGTGCGACGATACGTCAGTGGAAAAGGAAGAGCTTCGCGAAGATTGATGGACACAGGAAATGTTTCCCACAGTCATCCTACATTTTCCGCTATTGATTATCGCAGGAGAAAGTAAAAACCATTTGCAAAATGCTTTTCGACCTTTTTATTAAAAACTTGGGCTCTCTGGAAAATTTTAAAAAAAGAAAAAAAATGGAAAAGGATGCTTTTAAAATGAAAATATATGCGGTTAAAAGTCCCGCAAATGAAACAGGAATTATGACAAACGGAAGACACAGGAAGAGGAATGGTGGTCTTAGTAAGCATGTTCATGTCAGAAATGAACCTTCGTAAAAGACCCACGCATTAATATAAAAGCCGGCTATCAGGCTATCAACTTGATCGATGAAAATCAGATACATCTTTTATTACACAAGCAGTCTCGGTTCCCTGTCACCGAAACACATTTAAAAAATTTGGATTTAAGTGTGGAGTTTATTAGGGATATGGCCGAAGGGAACACATTTTTTCCGTATTCGAAAACGGAACACCGAAATGAAGAGTGTGCAGGGATTGAAACTCGATTGATTTCACAATTTCATGATTTTTTCCAACTGGCAGTCTTTCCGTTTTCTAGTTATTTTACGTCAGCAAAAGGTTCTCGAAAACGTACCCCGATTTCTCCGAAATAATCAGCAAAATGTGAGAACGAAATTAATTTGAGTATAGATCCCTTCCACTTAGGTAATTTTGCTCTCCTGTTCGATTCCGCGTTTTACGAGATTTCGACCTCCTTCAAACGAGCTGATGGGCCAACACTTCTTATTAAGAATCTTTTCTTTTTCCGGGAAAATTATCTCGATTCCGTGAACCAATTGATTTAAATTTTCGCTCGACCTCCTTCCCACTCTGTTAAATAAAACCTTTTTGCGGTATCGTTTTCACGATTTCCCAACCTTAATTCCGTCTCTGAAATTCCGCGAATACCGAGTCGAGTTTAACTCCCTCGCAAATTTTTTTATTCTTCTTTTTTCGCACAAGATTGCGTACCTTGAGAGAAATATTTTCCGAACGAATGCGAATAATTCGTTAGCAACGACTGGAATGAAATTCAACAACAAAAAGATACTTTCCGACGGTGGGGATGTTCCCGACTCGGATACGGTACGCGGATTCTAACAGTGGATAATTTCAAACGTTTGACTTGTAATAATAAGCAAAAGAGGAACAAGAAAAATGAATTGGAAAACATTAAAGATGACATATTTTTCCCACGGGCACTCAACACGAAGGAGAAATATATTAGACAAAAGCAATTCCGATCCATCCAGGATTGGAAGCGTGTTAAACCGAAAATTGCTTTTTCTCTTTTTTTTTCTTCTTCTTTTTAGAAAACTAAAAGAATCCAAATTACGAAAAAAAAAAAAAAAAAAAAAAAAAATAGAAAACTGAAAAGGTCATACATCACAGCGAAAATTACTTAGAAGCCGCATTTTATAATCTACGGAAAAGCGAAATATATAGATTTTGGAAAGGCTTCTCTCATAACTCATAATTGTTCCGAGGTAACCAGACAAATTCATTTTTCACCTCTATACACGGTAGTTAAACAATGTAATACCTAGAAAAATGTAGTAAAAAAGTTTATTATGATTATTATTATTACTTTTTTTTTTTTTTTTTTTTTTTTTTTTTTTTTTTAACAAAATGAGAAAAGAAATCTTAAAACTGCAGGTTCAAATTTTTAATTACAGGGAATAACGCCGAAAACAAAAGCGTTAGGAAAACAACGACCAACTGCAGAACATTGGATATTTTATTAGAAGAAACGAATTGGTCTTCCCCGCAGACAGTGCTTATTTCTGGGAACGTGGACAAAGCTTTGCTGTTGGAAGAAACGGAGCCTTTGGCAGCTGAAATCAACACGAGCTTTTGAAAATGATGGAAATTTTTGTAATATCGGACAAATTTAAATTACCTGAAAATACTTTTATAAAGTTACCAAAATTAATTCTTAGGTACTAAAGAAAAATTGTTTGATATTTTTATTAAAGTCGAAATTACATTCAGCTAGTAAACTCTCTTAATATCTATATTTAACTTAAGAAACTCACCAGAGGAAACATCCAGTTCATAAGCTAAATGTAGGAAACGAGCTAGTTACTAGTTGTAAGCAGTGCAAAATTAATCCGATAGCATCGCTTCTGTATTTCCTGCTTAAAAATTAGGCTCGGGGCTCCATACCAATTCCTATCTAAAATTTCAACATTATCTAAAAAGTTGAGGGGGAATTATTTCGAAAATTATTTAATAAAAATATCAAGAGCAGAATTCATGAGCTGAAATTTAATTTTTCGGGTCTTTTTATGCTAAAGATATCGAATTTTTTGGACTGAAGGTCAAGCGAGGATTAATTCCACAATCCTAGAGCTTTGCCTCCCCCCTCCCCCCCAACTGGAAAATTGTTTGCCTTCCCCCCTAACGTCTCTTATTTTATTACTGAAGTACAAAGGACCGGAAAAAATTTTATTTAATTTTCCTATTTCTTTTCTTTATTATTTATTTTAATTTTTTTTTTTTGCAATGAATTTGGTTTGTAATGCAAAATTAAAGTAAAAAGGAGGGTTACAACAATTTTATTTCTCCACGATATGGTTGCTTTCTTCTATAACCTATGATCACTATTAATATCAAAGGAAACCTACTACCTAAGGTTGGCTGGACGGATGGATGAATAAGTAAATTAATTTTATATATTAAAAAAAAAGGAAATATAGCAAAAAAAATTGGGGGAAAAAATATAAAATCAATCATTGAGGGAAATTTTTCGCTTTCTAACCGCAAGAAAACTAACAAAAATTTTTCTGACTCCTATTTTTCCCTCAATGCGTTATTTTCTTGGAGTTCACAAAGGTTCCTCTTTCACGTGTACCTTTTAACACGATGAACTTAAACTTTTTTTTAAATTATAAGACAATATTTTCGGGAAAAATCATAGAAAAGCTCGTTCGAAATCAATTTTAGGGCCAACCCAATCCAAAAACTTATGCTTAACGGATTATTTATGCATAAAAATATTTATTTCAAATTAAGCGGTTAGAAAACATGGTTTTCATCTTCTGTTAATCCTTCCTTTCACTGCGGCGACCGTCGTTATTCATGTTTTTTAATACTTTAATAACACCCTCTTAAGAACATTTATGATGGTTTTTTTCCCCAGGAAAACATTAGTCAAAAATTACTCATTTTATATTTTCTCCTAAATTTTTGAGATATCGATCAAAGCCACATTAAATGACAAGCAAAAATGCGTTGCGTGGAGCTTGTTGTCAGTAATTAATGACATAAATGGACATTAAAAAGGTTTTTTTACTATCTTTTATTTGAGTCCACTCCCTTTAGGAAAATTTATATATAACGTTATTATGTGTCATAAAATATTTATGAGTTTTCAACAAAAATAAGAGAGCTGTTCCTTCTTTTTTCGTCGAAAAAAAAAGCAGAGAAAAATAAAATAAAATGAAATAGCAAATTAAAACTAATTATTTATTTTTAGAAAAATCATTTTCAACGGCTGCTTAAGAAAATCTCCATCCATAAAAGATTCGAGTTACAAGGAATTTTCTTTTATTAGACATTAAACGAAAAGTGTTTTCCTCGAAGGGCCTCTTGAAAAGGAAACGGAAATTGTTAAATAAAGTAAATTCATCTCGACAAACGACCTTTTTAAGATCAAGGATGAAATTTCCTTCTAAAATTCATTCTGGATTTGATATAATTAACAAAGATAAAAAACAAACACATTGGGCGGAAACTTAAAAAGCAGCATTGCAAAATCAGCCGAATCTATCGCTTTCTTCGAATTCACCACGCCGAGTCCGATAATGCACGATTGCAAAAGGTATACCCATTCCCGTGCCAAAGTAGACGCAAAACCAAAAACACATTCTTGCATTGTTATAAATATTAAACGGTAAATACATTCCGAGCCAACCGGAAAGATGTTCCGGCCAGGGTTGCGGACATACCGGTGGCGGACAGCCAGTGCCGCATTCTTCTTTTTTGGGTTTGGTGTTGCTCACTCGCCTTTTCCCAAATAATTTCGTTACATTCCTAAGTTTATTCATCCTTCTGAAAATAGGTATGTGATACTAAGCAAAATTTAACTGGGATTAAACTAAAAACTTACTTAAAAGCGAAATCTCTTCCACGGAGTTAACAATAACGAAAACAATCTTTTGTCTTGCCGTGGGAACAATAATTACAAGAAGGCAGAGCCTTTGTGCACCTCTTAGATACGAGAATCCATTCTATTTACATTGTTTGTTTTGATCCGAAAAAACTGAGCGTACCTCGTATGTTTAGCTTATGGATACTTATATAAACATTTTTTGAATCGATTGTTCTATCTATGGATTCTATCACCTAAGGTGCAATTTGTTTTTTTTTTTTTTTTTATATATATATGTTTTATTGGCTTAATTCGGATAAATTATAGGCCATAGACAGGAGTAGTGTGGTATTACCAACTTAAAAGTTGGTATCAAGCAGTTTAAGGAACGCATCTCCTTTACAATAGGGTATTAATTTACACTTGTTAAGAAATAAATATCACAGGTTAATAAGATCACAGGAAAATAATATCACAGTTTCGTAATTAAAATCATATTTTATAGAGGCATGTCATTTTCCGCTAAGTATTTAGATAGTGGCTGGTAAATTGAGGAATCTGATAATAAGTCGGTTAATGATGTAGGAGGTTTATGCAGAATTGAGTGGGCTTTTTGTATCATTACTTTGTCGACCGCAAGTGAATAGCTGACAGTATAAAATCCGCCGTTCCAGGAGGATGACCACATAGACATGAGTTGTTAGGAATGATACTGAGCTTGTGAAGATGAGCTGGGGTAGAGGAATGTCCGCTTCGGAGTCTTGTAAGGTGCAATTTGGGCACCAGCGCTTTTTCTTCTTTGAAGTTCCGGCTCCGAGCCGGAGATTGGATATCATCTGGATGATTTTTATTTTGTCGGGCGCTGCTCGAGGAATCGACACCAAGCCATAGTGCTACGACTGACCAAATTTATGACTACTTCGGATATGCTTAGCTTATAGGAGAATACGTATTTTTCACGATTAAGCCAGCGCATGTGGTTACTTAAAGCCAAAAAATATTTCCGTTCCTCATTTTTAAATACAATAATTACAAAAATAAATAAGATTTCTGCTTTATTCAAAAAATTTACTTAGACGAGTTGGTCAGCAAGGTTACTAGGATTGGAAAATTTTAAATCCCCGAAAGATTCCGGAATATGAACCGGATTTTGATCCAGCACTGAAGGCTCCCATTAGGACCATCCCAAAAAAACTAGACAAGTATTCAGCACAAAGTTTAGACAGCAAAACATTATTCTGAATATTTGCAATCAGGAACTAAAATGGCAAATCCTGAAACAGCATGTCCAGTTGTAGCGTTCAACCACTCCAAAACTTTTCCTCATACTGACTGAAAAATTTCATAGAATCAGTGATAACCTCTGAAATTTCAACACAAACCAGTCTTTGAAAACAGCAGTGCTAGGTTAAACAATCAATATTCGTCACATGGGTCACTGAGCTTAAAAACTTACTATGCAACCAAAAATATAACAATGCAACAAAATCAAAAAAAGGCTTTGGTCTTCTTAAAAATACTAAATTATACTAAGATAACAAACAAAGACATGGAGTCATCAAGCACCATCCTCCCAACATAAAAACGGTCACAAGTATCTAGGCTTATAGTTTTGTGATTTGTTTTGCTCAATATTCAAATGCTCATAAATCATAATTAGTACTAGTCAAAATACATATCTTCTTATTCTATAAAAAATAAAAACAATTTTACAAAAATTCTCGATTCAAAAGATTGAAATAGTACTCAATGCTACTAGAATTCTAGTAGCATTGAGTACTATTTCAAAAATAAATTGTCTAAGTCAATATTTCAAAAAAAAAAAAAAAATTGTCATCAAACATCTCAAATTAAAAAATAAGCATTGAAAAGCATCATACCTTTTTCTAAAAGCTCATGTGAACCTCATTAAAAAATGTTTGCTAGCCAAAGGAAAAAAAAAAAAAATCCAGCAACTCTTGAGGAGAAAAATAAGAAATCCATCACAATTTTGAAACATTCCAACAACATCAGAAAGGTAATTCAGAGTCTGCCATATGCTATTTCATTCATTGCAAGCATACATGGTAACAAAAAAAAAAAAAAAATCAGTCACAAGGAACCTAAAGATTCTGCGATATAATTTCACCTTTTCGAAAGCTACTGGGCATTTTGAAGAGAAAATTAAATAAAAACTAAATTTACTTACAATAAAATCACGCTTAATTCGTGTAATCCCCATAACATATCTTCTTTTAGCTTTTAAATTGCATCCTCAACAAAAGCGTTTGTTAAAACCCTTGGAAGACATGAGGCACTTGTGTTTCATGAAATCCGGAAGAGAAATAAAGTGTAACTTCCGAATTTGAATTAATTTCGCTAAATGCTGAAATCCTTGCCGGCTTTAAATTACTTGTCGAGAATTAACATTTTCACTGCACCAACCCGCCGCGGTTTAAACATCTCGAATTTCCCGAACGAACAGTAAATTTTGAAGAAAAAACATGGCTACTGACAGGTACTCGAAGAACACGTTCTGCACCTGGAGCGACTACGTTCAGTAACTACACTATCTTGACCAATCAAAAAATTGCTAATTCTAATTTTCTACCAATCAGAAAAAAGAAACGAATTTTCGTGCCGCCATATTTCTTGAGCTCTAAAGAATAAAACAAAATAAACATTTTGAAATTAAAAGGTAAGCAAATCGGACTTTTTCGATTTATAGTATAAAAAGTACATTCATAAAATCATTTCTAGATGGGATTCGGAGATCTGAAAAAACCGGAGCTAAAAGGCTTTCTTTACAAAACAACTTTGCAAACTATTGGACTGTCCTTTGCGGTCGCTGTGGTATGTGGCATAATTTGGAAAATAGGAACCAGCATTAAAAATTCAAAACTTAGAGATTACAACAGGTTTATATGTCAACAATTGTTAACTACTGATATAAATTGGTAAAAGTTGATTTTTGTGTTTTAGGAATAATGGTGCTGAGGAACATTTCTTTGAACTACAACGTAAGGGTTATTTCGATCCGGGAACTTCTGGATGGAGCTCATGAGGATGTATGAAAAGCACCGAATGATTCTTTTTTTTTAAACGAAAGAAAGAGAAATATAATTTTAATGCTTTAATTCAATTTAAAGAACTTTAATTTTCATAGGTAATTAAATTCTTTAAACATTCCGTTTAACTTCAGATATTTAATACGGTATGATATAGTTGAAACAAAAATTGTTAACGACATGCAGTTTTCTTAGCAAAATAGTTCTGAGTGCTTAGTGATGCATTACATAAGTGTATTAAAGTTTTGAAATGAAACAAAACAAACCAAAACTGAAACCAAAAACCAGGTTTTCTAGGCAAAAACTTCAGTTCAAAAGCAGAAGAAAAATAGTATAGTTTCAACATTTTGTTGAAAGGAACATTACATAAAATAATATTTAGTGTTACATAAAGTTTGTTAAAGAAGGATTTTCAATAATGATGTTTACATGAAAATGACAGAGTTGGTGTAGAAAATTTTAAACACATTTAATCCAAAAACAAACTGAATTGAAGTTAAATTCTTTTTCTTTTCCCAAAGCAAAAGAATAAAATTTCAATTCAGAGTTTTGATTAAAAGATGGATAATAGCTCAACTATTTTCCGGAAGATTTTAATCTTCCTGAAAAAAATGTTACTTTAAATCAATATTTTTTTTGAAATGACTGTTACTTTTTACCGGTAAGACTTCCTTGTGCTTTGTTCATAGAAATCCTTATTAATCTTGAGAGATGCAGAGAAATCCCGGAACAGAATATCGATTCTTAATCCTTTTAAAGCGATTTTCATTCCGATTTTTATGGGGGACAGAAGATAAATCCGCGGTGGAAACTTCCCTTGTCGAGAATTCTTAGAATAAAATGGTAAAGGACCACACACATGCTGACGCAAGCTTTTTATTTTGTTCTCTTCCTTCTTTATTTTCATATTTTTTTAACGTTTGAGGGATATGCTAATCTGAGGAATCATGGATTTCTTTTGAAAAGTGAAAATGATATTGACCACGGCGGTTAAATCTTCGTTTATCATGACGATACACCGCGCCGTTCAAATACATTGAGGATTTATTTCGTTCGATGTGTGACACTTTTCCATGGCGGTGACCAATGGCAACCTTAAACCTTAAAGAAAAGGATTCATGGTTCCTTTGTGTAAAGTGAAATACAAAATTCTCAAAGGTAGCAGATAACTGTAACGAACGTTTGGATGACGGAAAATTCTTCCTCAAAGCCTAAAATATTTAAGACTTCTCATTCTTAGCTAAAACGACTGCACAGTACAAATCATTTAATTTATGCTCCCCTAAAAAAATAATAAGAATATATAAACTTTATATGTATGTCGTGAACATTTTTTTAAAAAGAAAAATTTTTTAAAATACACTAATAATGGTAGGAAAACAATCAACCCTTTCTTGAATTAAAAAAAAAAAAAGCACCTTTAGCACCTTTTTTTAATTCTATAATTCCTACATACAACTTTTTATAATGGTTTCTTGTTTTAACAAGAAATGCCTTTTCAAAAAGTTTTTTTTCTTTTTGAAAATTTAAAACCTGATACAGAAGCCAGAAAACCTCAATCCAATTTTTGGAATTATGCTATTAAATTCGATTTAAATGTTTTTAAAATGCCTTTTATTAGGTATTAGATAAAAAACGAAGAGAACCTTGTAAATAAATGCATGCGTGAAAAAATTAAACTTTGTTACAGTTTAAAAATTATTTAAACACTGAAAACTAACAATAACAATACATTTATAAAATAAGGTTGACTAGTGACAATAGGAAACCATGAACTGCCAGAAAACTGGTAACAAGTATCTTTTACTTAAAGAGTTTCGCCCTCCTTCGAAGTACAGGTTCTGCTGAGGTTCCGGTTGAGTTTATGGCAGTTTATGGGTTTGCGCCAACCATTAAAGAAATCATCACCGGAAAAGGAACCTCTAAAGAAAAATTATTTTCTCACTGTATCAACTGCATATGCCACATCTTTACATCTTTACATTTTAACTGATCTAAAAGAGCGATGAACCATCTGATGTGATTACAATGGAGGAATGTAAATCATATTTTAATTTTTCCATATCATCTACTAACTTTAACCAATCGTCTGTAGGATGAATTAAAAATTTTTTACAAGCGTAGGAGTCATATAAGCACTTGATAAAAAATTGACCAGGCATAAATTGCACTGATCAATCAAATAAACGTTCATCAATTCTTCTGTGTTGTTTCGGAAGCATTCAATCTCGTGGGGAAGGATCAAGCAAAATTTAAAAAATTCGTCCAAAACATCTAATCACAAAAGGGCCTCATCTTCCAAAAGATTTTTAAAAGTGTTATTAAATTTTTGGCGATTGGTCGATCAAATTGCATTCAAAGGTAGTATCATCATTGGAAATTCGTGGTAAAGTAGTTTTTGATTTTGCTTCTGATGGCGCATTTTAGAGTTTTGTTGCAATAAATACCACTGACATCGTTTTTTACGTCCAGCTGAAACCTGGTTCCGACCACAGTTGTAGCATCTAATGTCTTTTCTGGTCTTCTCCATTCCTAAAAATATAAAATCATCTTAGTTCATATATGCTGAGGGAAGAAAATCAATCCGAGTTAAAAAAAAATACTTTCGGTTTTTAATTAATTTACGAAATAAATACACATCGGAAACACAAAAGTGAAATTTTTGAAAAATATAATGACTACTTAAAATGAACAAAAATATTATCGAAAATAATGGAAACAGAAACAAATATAGACTTGAAATGAAAAAGCAAATAAAGTCCTATATCAATAACAACAAATACCCATCTGGCAGGTTTACATTCACGTATTCCTTGTACGATGAATTCAAAATTTTTTTTAATGATTGGCGGAGAACCGATTTGTTAAATCAGCCCAAACTGATTTAACAAATCGGTTTGGGCTGATTTAACAAATCGGTTTGCTATTAGTTGCACTGATCAATAGTGTGAAACGTTCATCAATTGTTGTTGCTGGTTTTTTTTCCTGCTGGTTCGGAGTCTGGTTTTAACCTTTCTAATTTTGTTGGGAGGGACCAGACAGTATTCTAAAAAACTCTCTATAAAGTCTAATTGAACGTGGTCTTCCTCTTCGAAAAAAATGCTTATGTGGGAATTCAAGTAAATTTTCGGAACGGAGGTCGATTAAATTGTTTTTTTCAGCAGTTCGGCATCCTCATCTGTTAAGTAATAAGATTTCTATAAACGTAATTCTATAAACGTTGCATACGAGATTTTGAGTTTTACTATCAATTTAAACAACTTATACGCATCTGATCACCCAATTCTCCAGTTACAATCCAGTAAAATCTCTGTAAGTTCCTGATAGGGCCAAGAGGGTAAAAACATCATAATTATTTTATCAGCATGATTTATAATGACTGGACTAATAACTGGAGCCTTAAGTCCAGTTGAATCCTGGTTCCGTACATTGTCACAGAATCTAGTTTTTTTTACCTTATTCTACTCTTAGACACATATAGACCATTCAACTCTTTAAAAGCTTTCAAATCATTCTAAAAAACATGAAAAGCAGCCTGAAAAAAATTTGGAGTAAAAATAAACCTGATATTTCAAAAAATCTAAAAAAGTAAAGTGGATTTGATTGTAACGCTTTTTCTTCCTTTGAGCATTATAATTACTTACACTAAATTGAAGAGTTCAGGTTGTAACTTCAACACTTCACGATCTGTATTCTTAATGGCCTACTTTGTTCAGTGATAATCGATTGGTGACCCTGTATTTTCCCCTTCACCTGTATTTGAACATGGTATTGAATTATTACGAAGCTTTATTGTGATCTGCTGATGTAGATATCTATGAATCTATGAAAAAAAAAAAAAAAAAAATGTTTTAAATTAATTCATTGACTAGTACCAAGCAATAGGAAAGTTCTTACTCAATTTAAATTGCATGTTTTTTTGAATGAAAGTTACAGAAAAAAAATTAATATATTGTAGACGTAAGCTTGGATCCAGAGATGAGATATATTACACAAGATACAATCATAGGTCCAAAAATTCTGATTAAATTATGAACACTTTTTTCAATTTTCAAATTGTGATATCGTTCCTATTATTTATTTAATATTTGGATTTTGGGATCATTGGAACTAGTTAATCGAAAATAATAAATTCTTGTATTAATGCAACTAGTCATTTATTTTAGCCCTGATGAAGTTATAAATATAGATAACAAAACATCGGTGAAGAGAACCAAATTATTTTCGATTACCGGTAACTAGTTCCAATGATCCTGAAATCCAAATATTAAATTTTTTTCAATTTTCATAAATTAAATAATAAATTTAATCAATCCTGATAATACATACGGCTAAGTTGTTGATGAATCTCAAAAATAATGAGATATTTCATGCTGAATGAGTTACTTCTGGTGTCCTAAAACCGAAAATGCAGCGTCAGGTTTTTTTACCTGAAATAAAAAAAATTAATTAAAATTAAATAACCATAATACACAAAAACTACAAGCCTATATAAATAACAGGTGCAGGCAGGAATCATTTTTCCGTGCGTAACAGAATCTGTTATCGTTTAGTTTATACTAAATCAAAAATATTTACGCATTGATTTGTGTTTTAATTTTTGAATAAGTCTGGAACGTATTTTTCTAAAAACACGAGAGTTTATCATTTTTATTTACCGACCAAAAAAAAAGTTATGTCAACAAAAACAAAGCAAACGCACGCTCAAAAAAAGCTGGCTGGTGACACGACTTATATACCGGTTTGCTGGAAAAAAAAAAAAAAAAAAAACAGAACCATTTTCAGAATATAATTTTATTGAAGTTATCAATTCAAATAGGCCATGACATTTTAATATTTTTTTAATAATAATTGGCAAAAATCGATTTCTATTTTCGAATGGCCGTGTAAATAGTGTCATCGCAGTAATCATTCCCTATAGTTAGCTTATGGTTAATACAAAAAAAATGGATCCCACTTAGTCCTAGTTCGTGAGGATAAGGACCCCAATGGCCGAAAACATGGAATTGTGATATGAGAATCTAAAATGTTTTCTTTGAAGCGATGTCTTTTTAACGTTATTAAATCTGAAGAGATTTTGTTAAAAGGCAAATCAATAGGTTCGGTTGTAAAATATGCTACTGCTAGAAATGAAAAATCACAGGAAGGTTAGGTTTATTTAATTTTTTTTTTTATTGTTCAATTTAAAAAAGGTGAAATAAGTATTTGAACCGAATCTTTCATTTAAATAAGGGCCTTTTTTTAATTTTCAGAGGAATTTCTGGAATTTAGAGTGTTGCAAGTTAGACCAGTTCCACAACAAGAACGTGAAAAAAGGCCACCTCCAAAGGCAAACCCACCTAGGTTTGTTTACATTTGAGTACATTTTTATAATCAGTTTTTATAGTGCATGTGGTTTTGATTTTCAGAACAAAATTAATGAAAACTGATCAGGATTGGCCAAGCGTTTGGCCTGGACCAAGAACATTTCATCCTGCTTCAGTTCCCCTTCCTCTTCGTCAAGGAGCTAACAAAAAAGGGGTTTCACCTGATAAATATTGTAATCTGGAACTTATGAAAATTCCTAATTTCCTCCATTTGACACCTGAAGCTATTCGAAGGCATTGTGAAGCAATTAAAAAGTTCTGTACACAATGGCCTGAAAATTTGGATACAGATGAAGACATGGAAAAGCATTTTCCTATAGAGGTCATAACATCTGATTACTGTCATTCGTCACCTACAATAAGGGACCCTTTATCTAGAATTGTAACATTAAAAGTATGAATGATTATCATTACCACTTTCTCATTTAAAATTTTTTCTTAGCATTTAATCATACAACTGCTAACTGATTTCAGGTAAAATTGAGTTCATTAAATTTAGATGAACATGCAAGAGACAAATTTCTTAGATTAATAGGGCCAAGATACAATCCAGAAACTGACGTGATAACTATAACAACAGAGAATTGTCCTAGACGTCATCAGAATTATGATTATGCTCATTATTTATTAACCGCTTCATATTATGAATCTTGGGTATGAGTCATTAAATATTTTTTTTCAGATGAAGGAAGTTGTAATTTTTTACAATTTTTATTTTTTAGAAAAAAGAAAACTGGGAGGATGGGAAAGTAGATGAAGATCAAGAAACTTACATTTGGGCGAAAAGGCAGTCAAGTAGAAACGTGGAGGCGTTCTTTAATTATAATAACAGAGAAAAATTGGAGACAAGCGAATATGCTCTGGCAGTAGAAAATTTAATTAACCAGGGAGACAGCGAGGAAACATTAAGAAAGTACAAAGAAGCCTCATTAAAACTATTGTCGTTACCTAAATGGGAAGAAGTAGATACATAGCACACCATTTAACTTTTACAAAAATAGAACTCTTTTTGTATAAATTGCAGTTACTGTTGCCATGTCTGTAATACTTTTTGAAGTACAATTTCTGCTGAAACATTAGGAAAAAAATTAATATCTGAGTAGGATGTATGAGCCATCTTTTATTATAAAAAGTTTTGTTTAATAAATATAAGTTTGAATTAGTCTTTAAATTTTTCCAGGAAAATTCTATTGTCAAATAAGGTG
The DNA here is from genome assembly GCA_037577465.1 of Liposcelis bostrychophila. Lineage (NCBI taxonomy): Eukaryota > Metazoa > Arthropoda > Insecta > Psocodea > Liposcelididae > Liposcelis > Liposcelis bostrychophila. The sequence continues at coordinate 1,015,778 of CM075210.1, read as the reverse complement.
GAAAGTTCTTCACTCTACTTAAATTTGCAAAAAACGTGAAAATGTAGAACTGTGCCTACATAAAGCTTTTTGATTTTAAGTAATAAATAAATCCCTTCGACTTGTTTCCAGGAAATCCATTTTCTTGGAAATGAATTTTTTTTTTACCGGACAGATGCAGGATAACATGTAAATTGAGGGGCACAGAGTGCCCCCCAGCCAAGTTAAAAAAAAAACCAAATACAAACACCCGAACCTAACACGGTATCGACAAATCTCGCCTCACCGGGGCACTCGACCTGTGCCTACTTTACCGTACGCATAATACGGCCGATTTCAGACCCCCCTACCTCCGAAAATAAAAAAGCTAATTTTTTTCTGATTTCACCATTTTTTTTTTTTTTTTTTTTTTTTTTTTTTTTTTTTCACCATCTTGTTACCGCTTGCCTTGTGACTCTATGTTCCAATTTGCAACTTTCAAGCTTTTGCCGTTTTCGAAATATTAGGGCCTAAAGTTACGGTTTTTGAGCGTCAGATATATATATAGAGAGAGAGAGCATAACTTGTTAGGGCACTTCTAATCGGCGGAGAAACTTGAAACTCAGCATGGTGATAGATCTTAATTAGTAATGAACAGGAAAAAACCAAAAACCCGAAAAATATTAATGGGGGGCCGAGAAAAGCCGATTTTCTTATTCGCCTGCAGTATCGAGATTAGATAACCCTCAACATACAACGAAAATAAATGTTCGTAGTGAGGGCGACGAACTTTATGAAGAACCCTCTGCTTCATTCCTATATATTGTCGCAGGTGTTTTTATACCTGGAGCACATTTTTTTGAAAGGGGACTTTTTTTTTTTTGAGAAGCATTTTTTTTCTTATTAATTATTTTTTTTTTTTAATTTTTAATTTTTTCAACAAACCTAAAACTGCTTTAAGGCGGGGGTGTAATTCTCTCGGTTGGGCTTTATCGGGCTTTATATAATTTTTTTTTTCACCGACTTTATCTTTAGCCTTTTAATATGTAGAAATAAAACATCATGCGGCTGCAGGGTGTCTACTGACCTAAAAAACCTTAAAAACCTAAAAATGACCTTAATTTCAAATGGTGACCTTAAAAACCTAAAAATGACCTTAATTTTGATGACCGATAAAAAATTTTCTGTTCTATTTGAAAAAAGTATCGATAAGGAGGCTTAAATTTTCATACTGAGTTGCATATTTTACAAAATTTTCCAAAAATCCAAATTTTTCAAAAAAAATTAATTAATTATGACAGTTGGGTCTTTTGAAACCTAAAACAACGAAAAAGAAATTAATTTTAGCTCAAAAATTGAAAGAGTATCATGATTAAATTTAGGAAAGTGACCTCCTTTGCTTCCTGTATCTATTCTGAGTGATGAAAGGACCAGGCGGAGTCATTTTTGCTCTGCTGAACTGTTTTTTCTTGTCTAATTTGAACGTTTTTCGGACCTAAATTTTCTAAAAAAGGGGACCTTAAAAACCTAAAAATGACCTTATTTTTGAATCTCATTTCATAGTAGACACCCTGGGCTGTCACCAACTAAGTCTAAAATTTTTAGGGGTATAACTTTGAAAAAAAAAAAAAAAAAAAAAGTTAAGACTATCTCATTTTGAGGCATTAAAATGACTTAATTTAATACCGTAATTTGGATATATATTGAACGAACGTTTTCTCTGATATCGAACAAATTTTCTCTGATTTGTTTTAAAAATATTTAAAAAGATGATAGGGGCATTTGTTTACCTAATGACCGAGAATATATTCCACTATGAGCGGAAAAAACAAGTACGTTTGCGTATTTTGTCGAGCCTTTTTTATCTCGTCCGGTATAACAACATGCTTGGATTATATTGAACGGCATTTGTTTTCGTGGATTTTAGAGAAAAATATTGATTTTTTTATTCCTCTTTTCGCTTTTATTTTTCATTTATGATTGATTGGGTTAAATTTACTCTAAATTACCGGCAGGAATGCCGTAACCTAACTGAAGAGCAATAAAAAGGCCAAAAACGTAGTTTGTAGTGGAATATTTTTTTCATCACTCAGTGCGGAAAACTTATTTTTCCGCACTAGTGCGTTTCAGAAAAACCTTTATTGCGCTGTGCTTGTGATAAAAAGTAGCTTACAACACAAGAACTGCAAAAGTATTACCCGTCGAGACCTTTTTAAAGCCCTCGCCTTCGGCTCGGGCCTCAAAATCGGCCTCGACGGACAATTTTTTCTTTTGCAGCTCTTGTGTTGTAATATACTATTTCAATTCCAATGAAAATCATCCTAAACCTAAACCATTAATTTTAAAATTGATAAGCAGAAGTTCAATTTAAAAAAATGTTTTTTGAAAGTTTTTAAATTAAAAATGGCAATGATCACCTAAAGGCTTTACAACGCTATTTCTATGGCCAAACGACTGACACTAGGAACAAAATAAATATCTGTTAAATAAAAACGTGCAGTTTCATTCAATATAACCCTCATAGTTTCAATGTATACCCAAATTACGATAGAAAAGACAAATTGAATTCAGTCATTTCATTTTTAAACAGACCCGATATTGCAAATTTCATGTTTTTTTCTGGTTCTTATTTTTTGCAGGCAGAAAAAAATTTTAGTGTGAGAGATCATTGCTAGTAAATAATTTTAATTTTAACTTAAAAGGTAAAAACTTTTGGACCAAGCTGTAAAAATGGTTAAAATTTTACAAAAACTCGTGATATCTCCAAAAAAACAATTCCTTGTAAAAAGGTTCAGCCAAGTTAATCTTGCAAAAAACCGAAATGCGTCTGCCCTTAAAAGTTCTGATATCAAAAAGGGCAGCCAAGTTCCTACCAGAAATAACCAAATGCTTCTGCCCTTAAAAGTTCTGATATCAAAAAGGGCAGCCAAGTTTTTTAAGGACAGCTTTCATTTAAAATGCCGTTTTTCTACAAAATACATTAAAACTTGGCCGCTTTCCCCCCCCCCCCCCTTGCCGTTACAAAAATATCATTACGACGCTTATTATTTAACAAAGTTAAAAAACCTGCCAATTTTTATTTACTATTTCCAATTTACTCTAAGTAATAAAATTACTGAGAAAAAAAATGTCAACCATAATACTGTTCGTACCTATATGAGTCACATTATGTGGTAAATTTAACAATAATAAATTTAAATGTGCAATAGTAAAAGTCGATACTACACTAAGCTGAAAAGTAAAAGTAAATTTAACTTTTTAATATTGTAAAAGGAATAATAAATTACTGTAATTCATGTTTCGACTTACAAAAGTTAGATTTATAATGGATTTCTCTGGGTGTGCACATCACATTTTTCATTATTAGGCTCTCATTTCCAACTTCCAAAATGTTAAAAAAAAAATCAAAGTTAAAGCAAGTAAAATAACAAGCATGAAATTAACAGCCGCATGGAGACCCACAACAGCTCTGTTCATTTCTTTAAAGAATTCACGCGAATTTCAAACAATTCGTCAGTTATTACGATTATTAAAAAAAAAAAAAAAAAAAAAGAAAGCGGCCAAGTTTTAATGTATTTTGTAGAAAAACGGCATTTTAAATGAAAGCTGTCCTTAAAAAACTTGGCTGCCCTTTTTGATATCAGAACTTTTAAGGGCAGAAGCATTTCGGTTTTTTGCAAGATTAACTTGGCTGAACCTTTTTACAAGGAATTGTTTTTTTGGAGATTACGGCTTCTGCCCGGGCAATAGTCGAGAAATTTTTTCCTTAAAAAGTAAAACTTTATGCTCAATTTCCGTAATTTTCGGGAACAAGGATGATCGCAAAAAACGAGATTCCATTTCCCAGAGGGTTTTAGAAGTCAGGAAAACCAGAAATTCTAATTAAAAATAATAATGCGGCAAATTTTTAATGTTTTTTAAAACCCATACTATTTAAAATTCTAAAAAAATTTTTCGAAATTTCCCGGCAATCAATTTTTTGAGCAAAAATCCTGGAAAATTGCTTTATCTTGATTTTGCATTAATGAACCCTAAGCAGCGGTATTACTTAAAAGCTAAATTTTTGACATGTTGAATTTATAAAACAATTAAAAAATGTCTTAATTAAAATGATTTGCTGTGTCATAATCCGCTCATGCATATAAGTGGTTAGAATTTAGGTCTTCATACAAGAATAATAAAACGATTTTAAACATCAATTTTCAAACACGTTGGTCATACAATAATTTCAGTTTTCGGAAATGAAAGCCACTTAGTCAAATATTTTAACAAATGAATCTGTGAATATATTTCCGATGAAAAATGCTTTCTCCACAACTTTTCCAGTGAAGATCTTTTTTTAAAGATTTTTTTTTTCTTTTTTTTTATAACCTACTGTTTTCCTAAATCAACTCTTTCAAACTCTGAAGCAGAATGTAGGTTTGAGCTATTTATGTCCAAATAAATGTTGATTTCAGTATCATATTGAAACCAGAACTGAAGTAGCAGTTTCGGAAAACAGGATTGGCTGATTAGGAAAAGTATTTCGCAGAAGCTAAGTGAGCGAGATTGATGGATAAAGCCTTAAAAACTATCTGTTTCTACAGATTCTACAATTAATTAGTAGTCGGGAATAAAATTGTAATAAAAAATGATTTACTAAAATTAAGCAAAGCGGCCCATAAGCTAAGCATACATATCACGAAGTTTTTAGTCCATCCCATAAGTTTTGATTGTGGTTTATAGTTAAAAGGAGCCTTCTCTCGCAAAAGAGATTTGCGATCCTTTAAATTTGAATCGGTTTTAGTGGTCGATTCTTAAATAATCGACTCAGAAAGTTTGAGGAATATCCTACGGAATATGTTTGATCGAAAGCAGAACGGATTCTCGATCGGGATGGCACATCCTTTAGCCTGTTATTATGCCATGTGGAAAATCATAAAGGCTTTTGGACTATTTGAGATTTGGAGCATGTCCAAATGCTCCAAAACGTTTTTAAAGCAAAGTTGGAAAAGACGCAAGAGTCCATCCTACCTCATTTAACGATAGGCAATATGTGCTCTTACTTAACTTTCTGAACGATGGACGTAAGAAGAAAAAAGGTTTGTTGCAGTGAAAAATATATCCCTAGTCTTTTTCAATTTTCATTTTTTTCTATTTTTTTGCTTTTTTTGCGTCTAGGCGTAATTAATTTATTGATTTTAAAATCGTTTATAAAAAGCTTTAAATTAGTTTAAAGATATTTTTACAGAGATTAGCTTTTTTACCTATATTTGCAGACAGACAGGCAGAACATACTCAAAAATCCTTTCTGTTTTTCGAGCCAAAGTTTCCTAGATTTTTTTATCATTAATTCGTCCTTGACTAAAATCATATGCGGTGCAGTGTGTATGTTTTTGAGACATTTATTGTACATACGGCGCATTAGTTCAATAAAATTAATCCTGCGTAAATTTAAAGGCTCAGATTTTAAAAAAATTGCGATTCTCGCATCGTATTTGTGTACCGACATATCGGTGAAATTCCTGGGAATTTTTGTATAGGCATTATTACACTATTCCCTAAAATGATTTCAACATTGGGACAAATGAAACATCCCGCACACGAAGCCGAAGATCCCGTTCGGTGACATGGGACTTACCACAATGCCCGAAAATCTGGTTATAAGTTTGGACCGAGTGTGTAAATCCTTGGACAAGGAAAAAGTTGCAGGGTTTTGGTTCGCACATCAGCCGATTTTAACGGCCAGAGATTTAGATGTTATGAAGGACATACATCCTCGTCAAGGAATTTTCATGAGTTTTCATAACAGGGGATTACCCCATGACGAGGAAAGTGATCCTTTTGTCAGGTAAAAAAAAAAAAAAAATTAATTAATGGTGATGACTTCATTCTTCGCAAAAATTTTTAGCTCATCGTTTCTCACTGGAGGGATCGAAATGGAGAAAGCTAAGAGCGAAATTGTCCCCGACATTTACGTCTGGGAAAATGAAAATGATGTTCCCTATTTTGGTGGGATGCGCTAAGGGGATGATAGATTTTCTGGTAAAGGCATTTCGGAACCTTCCTTCATAATATACTTATTGAAGAAAATTTTTTTTCCTTTTTCCCGGAATGACGAGATTACTAAAGGTATGACGGATGATAATGTGATTGCAACATAAAATTTTTAATAAACTTTAATTTACTTTGTAGATTACGCTGCTTTCGTGTGAGAGACCTAATTCTTCATGAATGAAGTTCGAAATACGATCGATTACAGAGAAAAGAACAATGTACTGTCCAACGAAATGATTTCCTGCAACTTTAAATCCAGTTGAAAAATAAGGAAAAATAGATGATATCGAATAAATTAAAAACCTAGTGAATAACGATGAAACCACCAAGGTAAGCGGGATTGTCCGTAAATATCGGAAGCAAATGGGGCTCAGTTCATATAAATTTTTGACTGTCACAGCATGCCCAGATGTCATCAAAAATCGGAAAAATAAATTAAAAACTACATATCAGTTGAAAATGACTACGAAAAGGCCAGAATAAAAATTGTAATATCCTCGCGTATCAAGGTGCACCCAAAATATATACCCGCCGCTCCGCTTTGTTGTAATTTTTTTCATACTTATCTCTTACTTTCAACAAAGCAGCTGCTCAAGCTTTTTTGTTTTCCTTCGCTGGGTACGACACCTCATCGACTACCATGGTATTTGCCTAGTTTGCATCCCGAGATTCAAGACGCTTTAAGGGGCAGAATTAAAACCGTTTAAGTAGAACATGGCGGTAAAGTTACAGTTCTTGAAATAGAATATTTGGGTCGGGTTTGATGGTAAGCTGAAAATTCTATAAAATTTTTGACTCAAAGTAGGTAATAAATTTATTTATTTATTTATTTTTTCTTTTTTTTCCTTTTTGCTTTATCGACCGCAGGGAGAATAAAGCTTTGTTTTTAGCACAAATTTCAGATTTTCAGTTTTTGATATTTTTACACGTTTTGAAGTCCCCTGATGCCGAAAAAAGCCAAATTTGGATGGTGGCCGTGTGTGTGTATGTGTGTATGTGTGTATGAATGTATGAATATATGTGGAAAAAAAAGTGTCTGTCGGTCGAAAAGCAGAAAAACGAAAGAACGGATCTCGATGATTTTTGGTGGTTAGCAACTTCTAATGAAATGTAGGTGCTGATTAGTTTTTGAGCCAAATCGGTCCAGCGATTCGGAAGCAGTGATTGAAAATGTTAAATTTTCAACAATTTCAAGATCTTTTTTGACTATACATCGCGAACGCAGCCACCGATTGAGTCAGATTTTCGTACCGCAGTAGATATTCATCCAGATACGCTACCATTAAAATTTGGTTAAATTCAGTTGAGTGGTTCAGAAACGGTGAGCAGGGCTAAAAGTATGGGTATAGGCATAAAAACGATATCTCCAACTTTTGAAACGTCACGATATGACGTCATCGATTACGTCAACAAAGCGATTTGGATGCTGATTGGCGGGTTCCTCGTGGGAGCTAACGAAAAAATAACCGTATTTTTGAGAATATTTTCGGGGTAGAGGATTCCGAATCTGAAATAATTTTTCCGAAATTCGAATTCCTTATGGCCGTATTGCGACTTTGGTGGACCTCTGATCAAAAATCTAACCGTATTTTTGAGAATATTTTCAGGGTTGAGGATTCCGAATCTGAAATCATTTTTCCAAAATTCGAATTCCTTATGCCCGTACTGGGGCTTTGTTGGACCTCTGATCAAAAATCTAACCTAATTTTTGAGAATATTTTTGGGGTAGAGGATACGAATCTGAAATAATTTTTCCAAAATTCGAATTCCTTGTGCCCGTATTGTGGCTTTGGTGGACCTCTGATCAAAAATCTAACTGTATTTTTGAGAATATTTTTGGGGTAGAGAATTCCGAATCTGAAATAATATTTCCAAAATTCGAATTCCTTACGCCTATACAGCGACTCTGGTGTCTCTGATCAAAAATCTAACCGTATTTTTGAGAATATTTTCGGGGTTGAGGATTCAAAATCTGAAATAATTTTTCAGAAATTCGCATTCCTTGTGCCCTTACTGCGGCTTTGGTGGAACTCTGATCGAAAAACTAACCATATTTTTGAGAATTATTTAAATAGTCGATAAAGCACTTTGATCGGTTCACCGATCTCATTTTTTAGAAGTTTTACGGAAATATTTTGTCGCGTTATTGTTATTTAGAATGAGCATTAAAGAATACAAAGTGCTCAAACGAGCGATATCGTAATTCCAAAAGGAACCTCAATTTATGTGCCGATCTATTCCCTTCATCACGATCCCAATTATTTCCCAGATCCCGAACGTCGACTTTAAAATTAGTGAAAGATTTTTGTAAAGGTTCTTAGCCAGATCGAAGGAATGTGGCGGGGCTTTAAATTTTCCAGGGGGAGCCCAAGGGTAAGTCAAGAAAGCTGAGTCCTCCTACCCCTACACTGGCTCTTCAGACCCATTTTTTAAATAATATAGTTTGTATTAGGCACAGGAGGAGTAGTTCGATGTTGATCCGATTCAGAAATTTTGGTTTGATGGCACGTCAGATCGAATCCTGCAGCAATATTCTTCTTGCAGAATTTCGAAATCGTAAAAAACAAACCCGTAATTTTTTCTATATTGTTTTATATAAAGTGTGTAGGATTTGAATTTTCCAAGAATAAAGAACAAAGGGAAAAACAAAAGAGTGAAAAATGAAAGTGGGGGATGAGATGCGATGGCCAATGAATAAAATAGGAGACGTTTGAAATCCCTATCCGTTGACAACTGATTAGCTGGACATTCAGATCTACCCTGTTCGCAAAACTAACTTGGGACAAAGAATTACAGGTGGTTTTCATAATTCATCCCGTGCTTGAGCGCTTTCTTTTCCTTTCACAGGAAAAAAAGGCAAATTTTTTTCTCGGGTTTTCCGCTAAAAACCGATTTTTATGACGAACGACAATTTAAAAAAAAAACTTTTCATGATCTTTCAGACTGCTAATTTGGTACATAGAATCCTTCGACAATCGAAAAGAATTATCCCGAATTTTCGAAAAGCTGGAAAAACGAAATAAAAGAAGGGAAGAAAAAAATTTAAAAAGGGAAAAGCGGACGTTTCAAACGCGATTATGAATCTAACCCAAAATCGTAATTTTGAAAACAAGAGAGAATAGGAAGAGAAGCACAAACTTTGAAATTTTACATGAAAATGCACTATTGGACGACCACGGAATGACAGGAAAAAGGATCCTCATCACGGGATTCACTGCAGGAAAATGCGAAGTCAGTATATCGGTAAACATACTTTTTTTGTCCTCTCCGGTTTTTTTTTCCCGTATTTGCCTACTTATATTTTGTTATTTTAATTTTGAATTTGCTCGTGGCTTACCCAAATTATATCATTTCCCATAAAAAGAAAAATTTACTTCCCACATATAATATTTTTAATGGGGTGACTTCTTTAACTGAATTATGACGCTGCACTCAAACTAAACCAGTACATAGGCTACGTCACAAGATGACTCAATAATAAACAAACACTACGATTACATTGTATCTTGATTGTTTATTTGTTTTTTATTCAATTATAACTCTCTGCTCCCTTACTTATTTCGCTTTTCCAGTTTGTTCCAATTAGGAAAATCATTCGTCCCCGCTTTTCTATTATTATCTTTCCCTTTCTCCATTTCCGACATGAATTCCTCTTTTTGGCGCATATGCTTTTCATTGTATCAAACCCTTTAATTCTGATAATCAACTCAAGGATCATGCGGCTTTTAAAAATATAATTTTGTTTGGCTTCATACTCTTTCAGATAAATTTCAAATCAAGTAATTACTTTTCAGGAACGAAAAGTTAAAAAAAAAAAAAAAAAAAATTAAAGGATTAAGTTAGGCATCTGCAAACTCCAAAGGTTTATAGCTAGTCGCTATCTGAAATTTTAAAAACATTTGATATCGGGCTCTTCCTCTTGAAAACTTGAAAAAAACAAGCAATAAACTCAGTGCAAATTAGATTGAAAATGATTATGGATTTTAGGATCGAAGCAGCATTCGGCACCAAACCAAAGATAACGTCGAAGTTTACTTCATGAGTCTGATTCAGGATGAGCCGAAAAAAGTCCTTTCCAGGATTCCGGGTTTGATATTTTAATCACCTTCTTCCCAAGGTTCAAAAGCATTATAAGGAAACAGATTTGGCTTATGGTTTTGGCTCGGTTGCCAGCTCTGATAATTTTACACGAACTGTTATCAAAATAAAAAGAGGATTTGATATGTGAACGGACATAATAAAATTTTCCATCGATTCATACACCTTTTTTAAAAAAAAATTTCAAAGTACGTTTGCGGACAAGAAAACAAGGATTTAAAGGTTTAGGCGTTGGTTACATTACTCGAACATTTTTGTTCGAAGAGTTTCAAAAATTTTTTCTCGATGAAAGTGTTTACACTTTTCAAACAAAGTTTCGATGATGTTTGATGATGTTCGATGATGTTCGATGATGTTTGATGATGTTTGACGTTATTTTTGGGGTTGTATTATATTTTTTACGTAATGGGAAGGTACATATATCATCGACCGAGTACCCATATTAATTTAAGTCATTTTTTTCCTACACGCGGTAGGAAAAAAAGACTGAAAAAAAGTTGGGGGAAAAAAAAAATCCCGATTAATTTTTATTCAGAATCGGAATCGAAATCGGAATCTGCTGTATTTCGAAAGTTATTAAATATATATGTACCCTCCCATTACGTAAAAAATATAATACAACCCCAAAAATAACGTCAAACATCATCAAACATCATCAAACATCATCGAACATCATCAAACATTATCGAAACTTTGTTTGAAAAGTGTAAACACTTTCATCGAGAAAAAATTTTTGAATTTCGGTTTACAGTTCACCTTTTTAATTAAACAAAAAATGTTTAAACAAAAACTGAAGTCAATTTATTTACATTTACATGTAGTATCGGTTTAAGAAAAATGGTTTCCCACGTAGGAACGAGTACAAAGATGCAATTTTCCTCAGTATCGTTACTCCTAGACTTGCCCGTGTTTAGAATACAAAAACATTTTATTTTTACAGTTCGTTCAAAAAGCAGAAGACGTTTCTTTTCAACCTGCCTCCCCTTTTTTCATAAACTCTTCCTTATCGGTGGCGGGTTCTCATAACTTGAAAATTATCTTTATTCCGATCTCACAAAAAAGATGGAACCTCGTGCATAGGAAGCAGGAGCAAAAAATAATAAGCGGTTAACTTTAAAGAAAAAAAAAAAAAAAAAGGAAGGGAAACTTGACGAATATCGGTTGTACCAAGCCCGTAGAGAGTCTCGTAGATGCCATATATTCCGGGAACGTGTCCCGAATACAAAAGAAATTCACTTCAAAGGAAAGCATCGCATCAATGGCCTCCAAATTTTACATCTCATAAAAGCTAACATCTTTGTTATATTATTTGAATGTATTGTATTGATGCATTTTTTATGGCGATTGTTCTCTTCGTTCGGATGCTTACTTTTAGTTTTATTTCCGAGACTTTTCCGTATCAAGTAAACGAGGGATGAGAAAGAAGCGCCGAAAACTATAATGGCCGAAATAAAACCAGCGAAATTGCACATCTATTTACGATAAAAAAATTTTTACGCTGGCTCAGCTTAAAGACTAGGAAAGGAGAGTCCATGAGAATTTTTACCGCAAATTAAATCCGGTAGCAGATTGCTAAGATGGCGGCCAGCTTCGGAATGGCTCATGGGAATTGCTTGAATGACTTCCCTTCTTATTTTATACATAAAAAGTCAAATGTCATTTTACTCTTCACAGGCGGCAGCATTCTCCCGGAATTTTTGCTTATCTACTGGCTCGTGTAAGAATCATATCCAGCGGTCTTGCGTTTCTGAAAAAGATTCCGTTTCAGGTCTATGGAATGAGAGATACTGATACCATAACATTTAACTGACAAACAGCTCTGAAAAGCAGCAAATATTTGGAATTATCGTCCAGTGAAGAGACCAAAGCTCGTAATATTGTTTTTAAGGAAATGGAGACAGCTACTTAAGGATGGCGTCTTTCGGTTAACGGCAGAGGATCCTGCAGGCAAGGAAAAAGCCGTCGTATTTGAGAGGAAATATTTTCTGGAGCAGAAGAACCAAGGAAATGGAGTCTTGTCCGGTTATAAAGTAAAGGACTGAGATGGAAGGGTATCTGCCTTCCTCCATCACAAGTGAGTTATGGAGGATAAGAAGTGGATGAAGTCAAATCCAAATTGAAGAGCATTGAATTATTTTGAAGCTCTTAAGTTGTCTCCCGCTCTTATCGTTAAAAAAAAGGAAATTTTATATTAGAGGCCTTAAATCACCAGAGGAGTCCTTCCTTCGGTTAAAGAGATTGTATAGTAAGGAACCGGCACGCCATGTAAAAATGTTATAAGTTTAGTATCGTTTTCGCCGCACGTCAGTTTTCCTCCGATACTCAAACTTTTTATTATCCTTTTTTACCTCTGATAAATCCCGATGGCAGGTAGGGGATTCTCGTATAAGGTTAGGGATTTTTCAAAACAACGTCACGATATTTATTTACGAACCGCAAAGAATTTTTAAACGATTTCGGGAATCAGAATTGAATCCCTCGACGGCAAGGGGAGAGAGAAATGAAAAATGGCATTCGATTTTGAGCACGAAATGTGGAAAACGACCCGGTAAATTTTTAATTCGGGAACGTTAAAGCTCTGTCCCGAAACGGGATATAAACATTTTGAAAAATTAATGTTTTGTTTAAAATATTAACAAATTTGACAATCTTGTGATTGTCTTCTACTTCGGATTTTATCACCCCCTGCTTTGTAATTTGGCTTAGATTTAAATTTGCATTTTTTTCCCACGTTACTTTTTCATATATTTTTTTTATCCTTTAAAAATATTATCCGGCTTGGTTTTTATTTTAACACAGGTTTCAGAACATTTTTTAGTACACCTTGAGGGAATTTTTCATTTTTTATTGCTCACAACGGTACAATTTGGGCTTAGTAACCGTTCTTCAAGCAATAATACAAAAACACTCAAATTTTTATAATGTCAATTAAAGATCTACAAATATTTTTCAAAAAAAAGGCGAATAGCGCCGAAGTTAACTGAACTTGAAGTATGTAAACCTTGGGCCAGTCCATGTCGATTCAACAAACCATTAAACCGTCTTTTCACAGATTTCAAAAATATTTTGGGTGTTTTTCGGGATATGAAAATTCCGAATTTTCAAACTTTTCAAATGAGCGGTTTCGGAGTTATTCAACCTTAAAATTTCTATTTTTGGCAGACCTTGTTTCACCCAAATGAGATTATCTCCTGAGTGGATAATCGTAAAAAAAGCGAACTAGGTCTCTTTTTAAAGCTTTTAAAATGAGCTTTCATTTGATATGCAAATCGATGCATTTTCCGGAGCTTTTCCGAAACTCTAATTTTTGGATTGCTCAAAAGTTGTATCTTTAATTTATTTTTATGAAAATTGATTTCGGGAATATTGGAACCTTTAATTTATTTGTAATAATATATGTTACAGTACATTACCTAAAGACCTTGCACCAAATTTTCAGTTTGGTGATGCAATGGGTCTCGTAAAGTAGGGGTTTAGACGTTGGCGCCAAAACACTAATATCAAGTACTGTGACTCTTTTCGAGCTTATTTAACATATTTAAGCAATAACTGAGATCCTTTATAGGTAATTACTTTATATTTTTACAAAGGTGGTTGTTTCTTAAGCTAAATTAAATCTTTTTTTTCTTTAAACCAACGTAATCTCAATAAGGGCGTCTCCCTTTTATATTACAAGAAGTTCCAATACAACAAACAGTATTGTACTATTAAGGTTTTTAGAAAATTTATTTTGAACTTTTTTTTAACACCTTGAAGTAAACTTAAAAAAAAAAAAAAAAAAAAAAAAATGAGGTCGAAGGCCACTAATGTCCTTCAAAGATTCATTCGGCATGACTGTAGTAGGTCAAAAGCTAAGGAGCTGCGGCTCGCATTCCCTCATAGGGAAGCTTTGCATTTTAAGAGCCAAAACCGTTCCATAAAACAAATAAAAATTTCCTAATTCAGAAAAATCAAAAAAGGTGACACGTTCTGAAGGAACCGACAAAAAAAATAATCTCTTTATCTTTGAGTTTGCCTGAAAATTACACTTCAGACGCATGGTTCGGTTTCATGTTTCATGTCTTTTTATTTAAAAATGTATACTTTCTAAAATTACAAAAAACTCACAATGTAAATAGAAAATGGATATGTAACGTTACTTCCGATACCTGCCATGGCTGTAAAAGTTTAAAAGGCAAAAAAGGGCAAATTATGGCCAGAAAAGTCATAGAAATATTTCCACTAGAGAAGGAGAGGAAGGGAGGCTGTGATTCTGGCTTCCCCTGCCTCAACACCTTTGACCCATGTCATAAACATCATTAAAATAATTCCAGTATTTTGGCAGCTGTTTTGAAGAACAGGTAACACTTGAGTTGGATTTAAACTAAGACCAAATTCTAACTTTAAATGCAAAGCAAAAAATAGTGGTCTATTTGTTTAGTGATCGTCAACTTTTGAATTCAATCCCAGCTTAAGCATTTTTTAATAATTTTCCCTCCCTAACAATTAGTACTTGGAAAAATTGCCCAACTTAGGAAAAGATTGCCGAGCTTTTAAAAACCTCCTAATCCCTCCAAAATCAATTTACGTAAGAATTAACCAACCCCCCAATTTGCTTGCACAATAATTTTATGGCAACAAAACAAAAAAAATTTAAATCTTCAATGTCTGTGTGTTAAAGTAATGAGCCTAAAATTTTCCGGTTTTAGAAACTTGTTGTTTGAGTAGGATTCTATTTTGAGTGGAGTTGTCTCGTGATCAGACTTGTAATTGCGCTATTCACGATGATGACATTTGTATAAATAAAAAAAGGAAAAACAAATGTTTCCTTTTGATATAAATGGTTTTGTCGTGGAGCCTTTAAGGGAAAAGACAGGTGGAAAGCATAAGAAAGAAGAGTCGCGTGATCTGTGAGCGAGTAATAAGAAATGACTAAACCCAATAATTTCAGCAATTGAATTTCATGTTAAGTTCTGTATTTAAAGTCATTCATTCTAAGAATTAATAATTCCGAATTTGAATTATCAGAATCGATTCTTAAAAAAGACAAGTGGTGTTTTTCCAATTTTCCCTTTTTTCTTATCTTCGAACCGGGTAATTAAAATGCTATCCTATAACCGTTTGTTGGAAAAAGAAAACAATAAAGCTTTGATCCTCCGCCGTTTTTAATATTTCATGACTCCGTCCTTCTTTTTCTTTTTTTCTCGGCAAATATATAGGTTAGGAAACTTTCGACATAATACGGCAATTTAAAAAAACAAAAAAATTAAAGGATGCGAACTTTTTTTTTTCGCTTTTCTTCTTTCTTAATCGCTTCTGTTGTTTGAGTTACAAACGGTCTGGAGTAATAATAAAAATAAAAAAAAAGTTTAGATACTGGTTGTAATAATGGCTTGACATGCAATTTTAATGAATCCTTAAAGTTATCCGTTATGTAATGTAGAAAACATTTAATTTAATGATCATGATTTACAATCCTCTTCACGCAATCAAATAAAAACAATAAATTATTTGACATTTTTTTTCCGAAGTTTCCTTTCCTATTTTAATGACTCCTCATTGTTTTAATGTCACTCAAGTAGTTTTTAATTTCACGCCACCGTAATATCTTTTAAGAGGGCATGTATTAAACAGATATTATTTTTGATGACAGTTATTTCCTGAATAAAGGAGAAAAAAATGTCCTGCATTCAAAGTCTCAACTCTTAACGGTCGGGATTCGGGGCGGAAGACGTCTCTTAACCCTTTAGAACGAATACTACATGTACCGTTCCATTTAGACTTTAGTCGAAAGGTATAAGGCACAAGACATAAAGTTTAAAGTTACACTGCACTGAATAGTTGAGTTGGTTTTGCCTGGTCTGTCATTGTTCGTCGATGTTTAGCTTACGAGTGGTTCATTTCACCAAAAATATATTTCAAATCTAGATTTTAACATAGGTATCTAGCTTAAACGAATTTGTACTTCAATGCTTAACCTTTGCAGTTGTCCAGACTCTAAAAATGGAATCCAGAATAATCGAAAAAAATCGACGGTGAAATTGCTCTATAAGTTGCACAAGAAAAAAAAGTAATCTGTAAGCTCGACATTAAACTTGGGTGATCCTTTGATTTTTAGATCAAAACGAACTATTTCATCAATTTGGTATCTTTGAATTTCATAAGCTAAAGTTGATTTTGAAGTTCTTTGGGTCTGACACCCTCTGCTTTGGTCGGAAGTCTCAACTAAATTTTAAAATGGAACGTGCAACACAGGTCCCATAACCCCACTTCTAAAATACGACATCGATGTTGCATCGGTTGTTAAAAGCTAAAAGGGGGAGCCGCCAGGAACATCAATAGGTAAATAATGGCGAGGTAATCGAAGAGATCAATTCCGGGAAATAATAAGAGGTTCATATGAATTAACTGGACATAATGCCAAGATGTAATCGCGGCATCCATATTTCTTTTGTTAAAATTTCAAAGAGATATTTTATGATAAAATGTTTGCTTATATTCAAAATGGGATTCCCTCCCGGTAAAAATGGCTTTGATTCCCCTCACTCCTTTCCCCTCTCCTTTGTTTTCTCCTCAAAATAAACACTCATGAATTAATTGAAGAAGAGAAAATTTGTGTCAATAAACATGCCGTAATCGATTAACGCCGAGTTGCCCTTCCCCTCCTTCCCTCTCGTTCTTTCGATTTAACGGTTTTATCTTAAAATGGAATCTCCGAAGTAATTGATTGGGTTTCGCCGAGAAAATCTCAACGTCGTAAGAAATTCCTAAAGGCAGAAAGCGAAATTTTCCTCCCTTCCCGACAACAAAAGCAATTAACCAGTCGTTTTTTCCCTCCCTTTTTCCTTAATATATTTTTTTATGCTGTTACGATGATTGGCAGTGATTTACAAACAAGTTTTTTTTTAAAAAAATGGGTTGAGAATCAAGGCCCTCGGGGTGTCTATGTCATTGAACCACTTTGATCTAGGGTAATCAGCTCCACACCACTTCGTCAGTCGAGCAATAATTCAATTTTCTAATAAGGGTGACTTGGATCTTTACTTCTGGGAATTCCCTTGGATCTATTTATAAAAAAACATAGAATATCCATTTTTGGCTTTTTTTTTCCTCCGATCGGCAATAAAGAAAAGGTTTTAAGTGCTATTTATTGCATTTACGATTTCGGATTTTTTTTTCAAATTGGAAATGTAATTTTGCTTTATATGGAAGCTCTGAAGGGTCAAATAATACATTCTATCTAGCTGCAAAGTTTCAAACACTTCATTCAATGCCGGAAAGTGGCATTCGGTGCTACCTCGTGTTGCGTCAGTGCCACTTCAAAAAGTGGTAACTAGGAAAAAATCGAAATACTTGACCTCTGGAGCATTATAGCAGAAACAAATGTAGATGTAGATTCAACGAGATTCGCAATCCCATCAGTAGTGGAACACAGAAAACTGCGGGTAAAAAAAGCGGGTGATGTGGCTTTTTTTGGGTGTATTTCAACTTCCGAAATCCAGTTACAGCTTAAGCTAGGGAATTTTGTATACGGTCTTACTCATGAGCATTTCCAACGAGCTTTCACGTGATATACAACAAAGCCCCAAACCGTTCTGGGGCCCTATGTGGGATTACCAAAGCAACAAGTAATACCCCCTGAGTCTTCTTACGCAATACTTGAATGACACATCGCACAGTCTAAATAAAGCAAATGAGTCGCTTCTCCTTGAATTAAGGGTTGCATCATGGCTTTCTTCAAAAATATATAAGTTTATGGAAATGTGAAAACTGAAGCAACTTGGACCGAAAAATCTAGGATTTCTTAAAATTTTGCCGACTAACATAATCAGTTTGGAAAATATGAGGCCAATTTGTAAAAATGGGACATAAAGGAGATTTCACGGTGCATTTCGAAATATAATACGATTATGCAGCCTGAAGACCTCAACCTCCTCACCGCTTTACGAGAAGACAAGTCTTGAAAGCTCTTTCAGAGCAAAAGATCTATTGAATTTTTTTCGAATTATTCTTCATTCTTCTTAAAGCTCTGTTCAAAAAAAAAAAAAAAAAAATGGATTTTAAGGTTCTAGTTCCTTTACATAACCGGCCGGTCAGCCGGGCGGTGAAAATTTTTTAACAATAAAAAAAGTTTAATATTTTTTTTTTTTAATTCGGTTTTTCACACATGAAAATGACATCGGATCGCACTGAAACCGTGGCAAAACGTTTTGTTATGCTTAAAAGGTAAAGATTCGCTATTGAAATTGCATGAAAAAGGCTTAATAGTTCCTAAATTTGATAATTTTTTTAAATGTTTTCGAAAAAAAAATAAGACCGCCATTTGCTTTTTGTTGTTGAAACAGTTCGCGGATTCACCGCTAGAGCGCTGCACTAGTCTCTCGGAAACAAACATTTTTTTTTTGCTGCGAAAACATTTAAAAATTATGAAATATAAGAACAATTAACTCTTGTTCATGCATTTAATATCGTGGATCTTCATCTCTGAAGATAACTAAACGTTTTGGTACGGTTTCGGTGAAGTTAGAACCCCGTTTTCATGTATAAAATATTGGATAAAAAAAAAATTTTTTTAATATTTTTTTATCGTTAAAATGTATACACCGCCCGGCTAACCGGCCGGTTATGTAAACGAACTAGAACCTTTACTGCCGAAATTATTACTGAACAATCCTGAAGCAGGAACAAAATATTTCTCCAAACAAACTTTTTCCTTCGATTCTCATAAGAAAGAGGATAATTTGGATCGATTTCGAATGCACAAAAAAAAAAAAGCGAAAAAAAGAATAATAGGCCGCTTTAAAAAAGAAAAAAAATATACAATAGAGAGAACCAAGTTGGAGTGTTGTTTATTGTTTGTAATAAGAATACGAAGTTGAAAGAACAGGTTCAGAATAAAAAGGGTTTCTATTGAAAGCCTAAAGCTCGATTAAAGAAAGCCTCATTGTAACAAGTATATCGCTTTCTAACGTTGAATAATAAAAACATTTTACACAATGTAACAACATTCCAATATCAGCCTCGTGGGTTACTTTCTTTACGGTACGTTCCTAATTGGAATAACAAAATATGGCGCAGTACGCAGTAATATGCAGGATTATAAAGACCCTTGTCTAGGATAGGATTAAGGTACATTTAAGAACGAAAAGTATAACTATCGATAAACGAATGGCCGAGGCAAGAAAAGACCTTAATGAGACAGTATAGGCTAATTATGCTATAGGCCTTTTGCACTGCTCCGTTAATTTTGGAAAAGGTACCCGGCAATTATTCATAAGGTGATCACTACTTAAAATAACTTGTTTTTAGACCATTCCATAGACTTGTTTTTAGCTTCTTCATAAAAATTTTCAAACGCCTGGCTGGTCAGGTGAAAAGAATTGATTGTTTAAGTTTATGTCACATGTGAAGCGGCCAAGACTCTTAGGTAGTGTGATAAAAACTCAATTATAAGAATTGGTAGAAACAGCATTTTAATATCCAAGTTAGGTTTTATGCAAAGTGACTACGATTTATCTATAGTAATATAATAGCGTCATGGCTTTTAGCGATGCTACATGTTGGAGGTCATGCCCGTTAGAATAACTTTTGGATTCACGCTAAAACCCGATCATTAAATGAAATTAGAAGGTGATATGTCAAAACCTCTGACTAGGAAGCTCATGCCTGGTCACTGCAAAATCGAAAAAAAATCGAAATTCTTACTTACTCATTTGGTTATCCTGACTCGGCACCGCCTTAATTCCTAAGCCAGAAGATGTAGATGCCGGACAAAACTATCTACCTTGGGCTGCTACTATTGAATCGGAAACTCTTGGACGACCAATCTCCAGGAAAAAGTTTTCTTTTTGATCAAGGACTATCCTTTAGTGTGCCCTCTTAGTGCTACCTGTAAAGTAGTGGTTAAGCGATTAAAATCAAGAAAGAAATACGAGAAAAGAAGGTATTCTTGTAAAAGTTAAGCCTTGTTCTTTTGCCAAATGATCTACTTAATAATTCTAATCCTATGTGTTTTTTTAGTGGTCACGCACACAGCATGTATAGCAGTAAGACAACGGAACGAGCTAGACAAAAACCTATAATCCCAGGTAACTCTGATCATGTGAAAGATTACTTGACCCCCAAAATGTCATGTTTGTGAAGTAACGCATACAGACGCACTCCGTCTTCTTTCTTTCATATTTAAACTGCCCCGGATAAGCTTCGGACTGCTGCGGACTGCTTCTTCATGGCGAAGAAACCTTATTTACCTACGTCCACTCTCAAATTCAAACTGACTCACGTTTTCATCCTAAGACGATTTACGTTTTGTTTAAGAACACTAGAGGAAAAGGAGTTTCAAAAAAGAAAATTTACGCTGACAAGAGGGGAAGGGGGTCTTAAATTGCCCACAATGTTTTAGTCGATTAAAGTGACTCTAATTTCTATCCTATAATCTTATATTTCTGATCATTGCGACAACTACAGGTAAAGGGATGTGAAACACACGGTAACGGTGATACTCTCTGATCAAATCTCGTTAGCTCTAGGCGATTGCTTAGTTGTCAGCTTAGAATCTCCTCTCACCTATAACCTTTAAAACCAGCATTAAAGCTCTATGTCTCTTATTCCTAAGGGCGGAATTCACAGATCGCCTACGCTCAAACGAGTTTGGAGAAAAAAAAAAAAAAAAAAAAAAAAACTTTAAACTCCTCAATAATCAATATCACAGATGAATTTCTAAAACAGAGCTGCACAATGCGGAGGTTTAGACTACCTAAAAACATTTGGAAAAGTCCCAGATCGATTTCCAGCTTCCGGTTCAATGCGAACATTTTGATTCAAAATAGAAAACGTCTGAGCAGCCCTCTATCGTGTAACCCAAGGGGGAGTTATGAATATTTAATAGTATCTTTCAACCGGTCTATTGTATATCTATACAAAAACTCCAAGTTTGCTTCGCTCACCCTCTGAGAAACTTTGCTTGGGGGAGGTGCAAGCTCTTCAAACACGGGGGCAAAGTATAGACGCAAAAGCAACGTTAAAGTATATAATGTCTCAGAAGGCGAACGACGTGTCTCCCTGTTGAGAAAACAGAAAAAACTCGACGCGATAAAAAAAATAAAATAAAATAAGGAAAAAAAACCGATAAAAAACAGCAAAAATCAGCCAAAGCAGAGATCGATTCCTTTTTTGCCCGATCCCTTCGACTATTTTCCGACTATGCCCCTATTATTAATTAGCAATGATAATACAAAAAATCTCCCTCCCCTTTTGGCTTTTTTCTTCTCGTGGATTTGTCTTGATGAAATTAAAAGCCTCGAGATATTTGCAAACGTAATTCCTGGCTTGTTAACCGAGATTATCTGGTGCCATGTTCGTTTGCACAAGTTGCCCGTCTGTTGCAACGGTTCCCTTGTTTTTTTTTTTTTTTTTTCCTTCTGGAAACAATGCGAGCGGCGGCACATGCTAAAAATCCGGAAAAAATCGAGTAAGAAGGAAAAAAAAGAAAGGAAAATACGAAACTAACGTGGAATTAGACAGTTCCGTGTGGTTACTTCGTAAGAACATGAAACAAATGAAAGTTAATTTTCAGAGTTAATTTCTGAGGAGTGTATCGCCTCCCTAGAGTATAAAATAGCAAGAAAACCCTTTTTTTTTACATCATTCCACTTTACCTTTGTCGTCCTGGTTCTTTTTTCACACCAGTTTCTCAAGAGTGCTGTATTATTGAGAAGCCACTGCGCTTTCCTTTCTTTTCCTTATGATCAGAAGCTTGTATATGCCAATCTTTCCCATGATTTTTTTTTTTTCCGAATTACGGTGCAGCTTTCGAAAGCAATTTTTTCTTTGCACACCTTTTGCGTTTAAATGTTCTTTTATTTTTAAATTTTCCCCGCATAAGGGGAAACAAACAGAAGCACAATTTTTGATTTTGCCGTTAATTAAAGAGGAAAACCGCAAAACCGGAAAACTGGATTTAAATTGTTTTGAATTTGAGGGTGTAAAAGCAGGTATTGTAATAATAGATGCCGTATGAAAGAGCTAATTGAGTTGTCGTTTGGGGCCGCTGTTCCAAAGACAAGTCGTCGTTAATAATTCCCGTTCTCTGATGAAATATGCAGCTTCCAACACTCCTCGGGCACTACATAGACACCCTGCTAACTTCTCTTCTTCCTTTTTTTTTTTTTGCTTTTCTTAACCCCTTTTTCTTTTGTTTTTACCTTTTTCAAAAAAAATTTTCCATTACTCCCGCTTCTTTCTTTCTAACTTCTTGTCTGCTTTTAATATCGCTAAGAGAGGGGTTAAAAATAATCCATGTTTTCCTATTTTATTTCATTCGTGGAATCGTACAACCTCTTTTTTTGCCCGTAACGTCCTTTGGGTGGGATGTTGCGATTGAAGACCAATGAGGGTCAAAAAATATAAAACAAAAATTACGTAACCGCTTAGGTAATTTTGGACTGATTAAAAATCCAAAGTTAACTAGCTTGGCTATGACTGCTACAAAAAGAAACCTCAAAGCGATCCAGTTGAGGGGGCTCGTTCGAATGTGATCGAATGAAAAATTTCGAGGGATCAAGCAGATATTCCACTGGCATGGTTGTCACGCGCTTGACCTTGTATATTATATGGAAGGCCAAACTGCCCTAGACGTGAGAGGAGACCAATAATTGACATTTTGCAAGCGGAAAAAGAGCACTGCGGTGGTTCCTCATGTATTTGACCAGTACTTCAGAAAGGAGGTCTGGGGCCATTTAGTTATGACCCCAACCTCTCACATTCCAAGTTCGTCGCTCAAACCGACTTAAATAAACTGATCTGTAGTTGACTCACCAAGTCCACAAGACAAATCCGCTTTACCATGGTAGTTGCCTTTTTTTTTCCTGACCAAGAAGGATGGGCTGAGATAGTGCCAACATAATACTAGGATGAAAGAGAAATGTATATAATATGGTGATGGCTGGTAATAAGGTCCTGATTTGTGATAACAATATCGGTTATTCAGAATTATACGATAGCTCTACCGATACCGGCACCGAAATGCTGCTTGCTTGCTGTGGTATTTGCTAGGGAGTTCCGATTATTTTTGTTATTTAATCTTATCAATGGAGCCTTTAAAAGGTAAAGACTGTTAGAACAGATTCTTATTAAGTAAAATATGTCTCTGCAAAGCTTTCGCACACACCGAGTTTCCTCCTCCCTGCAACAGCATTTTTTTTTAATTCCTCTATTTCTCCATAATAAAATCAGTTCACGACATCACGAGAATTCCACAATCAAAACTACCTATGAAGTATTTCGCTTCCAAAATAATAAATGCTTGTCCCTTTGAAAAAAAATGAACAAACAGAAAAAAAACTAGAAAAGAAAATAGAATACACAGTAAAAAGATTTCCATTTTAAAAACAACACCTTAAGAAAAAACAAGAAATTTAAAGTCTTCCCTTGGCAAACATAAAATTGGTGATCTCAATGGCGTTTCCCGTAATAAAATAGAAATAAAATAAAAAGAAAATTGCATTAGTCAGGTTGATTTACAATGTAGCATTACTTTCGCAGTTCGGTTGCCTTGGCTTTCGGTTAGATTCTGGCATGACAACAACCAGAAGAAAAAAAGTCGGTTCCGTAGGAGAGCTGGGAAGCGACATTATTTAATCTACTTTCAAGTTTCAAAGTTTTCCGCTAAACGAAATAAAAGTAAATAAAAAACGGGAGTATTTAAAGCCACCATCTCCTTCTTTCTCTTGTGTCGCTTTTTCGCTCCCTCGTTTTTTTTCTCCCCGTTTTTCTTCTTCCTGGATTACGACTTTCCAAGTCGTAGTTAAATTTTTGAGATTTAGATCTGTCATTTTGATTTCGTTTATTTGATCACGTCAGTTTTACTTTTCCTAAAAAAGTTTGCTTTCTTTTTTTTTTTTTTTCTTCGGGAGTATCTCTGCGTTTTCTATAAATTGAAATAAGGGGTAAAAATTTGTGAGATCTAATGATCGTGAAATTTAAAGAAGAGAAAAAGAGAGGAAGGGTTAATTTGTCAAAAATAGAAAAATTTAGAGTTAAGCTTAGCAATTAATCTTTATTTTAAACATTAGGCGTTAAATAATGCTGGCAGATACAAGCAATAGAGTGACTTTCCCTACGAACAGGACAAGAGTTTACAATAGGTAAGGTGACTTTTTTCCAGAACTGGAGTCCACGAGTCAATTTTTCGAAATCCTCTAGGCTTTACCCCTCCACCCCAAAAACTCTAGATATACCAGTGCTAAACTATAAAAATTCCCGAAAATAGTAACACAAAATTTCCCTTATTTACAAGAATTTTTGCAATTTAGCATTGGAGTATTGATCAAATGGTTATACAATTGTATATTCCATAAAGTTCTTTAGAAACATCAAATTTAAAAATTAGCAAAAGTTGTGAATCTGCAGAAGCTAGAGAGAATAATCGAAGCCGAAGTCAAAACCCGGGACAGGAGTCGAAGTTTAGCAAAAACTCCTCAAGAGAGAAGCCTATCTTCAATTACAAATACAAGTTCATCTTCAAACCGAAGTTGTAGAGAAAGTATAAGCCCATACCCGGTGACAACTCCGAATCGGAGTCAAAGTTCGAATGCACGTCGGAGCGCTACTCCTTTGAGATCAAAGTCGAAAAACCGTTTCAGAAGGTTCAGCATGCCCGAAGTCCAAGGGCGCGTCAGGAACGGCTACGATTTCAGAAAGTTTATTTATTTATTTTTTTATTTTTTATTTTTTTTTAGGTTTTTCTCTAAAAAATTCGCGACCTTACACCTAAGAGTCAAAAATTACAAGAGTTTCATAGGCAGATCCGTTAGCTCAGGTGGATAAGAGCAGTCGGAGCTATACCGAAAGGACCGGGGGTTCGACTCCTCCGACGGGTTACGGTCTGTGAAATTTTTGTAATTTTCCCACGTTTTTCAAATGGAAATCTCGCTTCCGGGTAAGATTTAGTCTGTGCTATTCGAAAAATCGTTATTAAAATGTAATTCCTGGTCAAGTCATTTATTCTTATAAATGCTTTTAAGCGCGCTTCGGTAATTTTACCTCTTTAAAATAAGTTTATTTTCGTTATTATTAACGACGTTATTTGTCATCTTCCTCCTTCCCTCACTGTTTCCGTCGATTTTTTTTTTTTTTTTTTTTTTTGGTCTAGTAGTGCCGCCAGAATCTCAGAATCAGATTTTTTCTCAAAAAATTTCTTATTTTTATCATTTCCCTCTCGAAAATATGAAATTTCATTACGTTTTAAACGATGTCCTATGACGTGTTAAAAAAAGTTCGAATACATTGGTTTCTGATGTACAATCGATTTATAATTTCATTAAATTTTTCATATATAAC
Source organism: Liposcelis bostrychophila (assembly GCA_037577465.1). NCBI lineage: Eukaryota > Metazoa > Arthropoda > Insecta > Psocodea > Liposcelididae > Liposcelis > Liposcelis bostrychophila. Next base: position 990,368 of record CM075210.1, on the reverse strand, counting down.
TTGATTTTTCCATGTGGGAATATTAAAATGAATGATATGGCTTATTCACCTTCATCATATCAGGCTCACTTTATCATGCTACTTCCACTGCAAGGTGAATTTTACCTAAAAATATAGTACCGAAACTTGAACACCCGAAACTCAATTAAGGGAATAAAAGAACGCACTACATGTTAAAATAACATTGAAAAACAAAACCACTTTTGCCAACCCTTACTCTTAAACTTTCAAAATGCCTCTTCAGAAGCCAAGCGTTTTTCTCGGATAGTAAAATCTCATCTTAGTAGAATCATAGAATTATATAAGTACTATCCGACGAAAAAAAAAAAAAAAAAAAAAAAAAACCCGACTCGGAATTATTTTGAACATATCTGCAAAGAAAAGGGACAAAAGCATTATAATTTTTTGTATTGTTTCGTTAATGCGCTTTTTCCTCCTTCGGGTTTCGATGATTTTAATCGATGCTGAAAACAAGAGGACCCGAAAACATAATGAAACCTCGAGGATTTCCAAAAGACTCGAAGAATAGGAAAATCCAGGAACAATATTCAATTATAAAGAAAGTGAATTAGAAGTCAAACACAAGCGAAGAAGTTAAGGGGAAACCAATTATTCGAATCAAAGAACACAGTAACAAAAGAGACCCGAGATTCTAAAATCAAAGTCAGAAAGCTCGATAAGATAAGTATAAACTTTTGCAAAGTTTCAAGATGAGCCAATTAAGTCGCTGAAGAGGACAATAGAGTGTTTGCTTATTTCTGCCATGGGACACACCAAAAGTTTGCTCTACTAAAGCTCCGTTCGAGAGATTTCGGTCTTTTCGTAAAAAAAAAAAAATTCACGGGAAAAAAAACTCAGGCTTTGGTAACCGCTCCCACAGCGGAAATTTAGCTTCCCTTTTTTTTATTTTTATTAATAGTATAAAAAAGTTAAAATTTTTATTTTGTTTTATATTAACTGTCTTGTTTTTATGAAGGCATATTACCTTGGCACAGAGAGAGATAAAAATGAAAGAAGAAAATAACAACAATTTAAAACATGGAGGATCGGGAGAAAGACATAAAATGGCGGCGAAGTATAATAACTCGCTGAGCCACTCGTACCTTTATTGCACTTTTTATTGCGAGCAGGAGAAATGAAGAAGAAATTGTTGAGAATAACAAGTGGCCACATTAAGAAATGACTCTATCTCATCTCGGATAACAAACATAAACTATAAAAACTCTATTCGGAAATTCCTTTCCTTAAACGCAGCTTTCCTTCCTTTTTTTTTTTTTTTTTTTTTTTACTTTAACAAAGGGAAATTTTCATTTCGAGAAAATATGCTTATTTTCATCTTAAGGAAATTTATGGACACGAAAAGGAATTGAAATAAAGCGCGATAGTACGTACAACAATCAAAAACGGTGAATCATGATTGTAAAAAAGAAATATTCATTTACAAAATTGAAAAATTTGTACGGGGGAGGGGGGCGTCCCAAAGGTGCTCCAAGAACAACGTTCCCCATCCCCGACTTCCTAATTCTTCAACTTGTTGACCGATCAAGCTTTAGATAAACTATAACACGAAGTTCTATCGGTCACGTGGCAGGGCCACGTGTCGATAATTTGACACGGGATTGGCTTGTTAAACAAAGCGCGGGTGCTTCATCTCGATTGCCAAATGATGCGGTGCCTTCCGGCAATAAAAGGGTAACTAGTAATATTTAACAACAAAATTAAATCGTCTCCCAGCCTTTTAAAAAATAAAAATTTGAAAAAAAAAAAAAAGAGGAAATATTTTCTTAGGGATAAAATTTTCCTAAGCCTCCTGCAAAATAATAACCATAATAATGCTAAATGAAAATTAAGATTCAAAACACATCAACATCATTTATAAATTGAAATTATTTTGCTGCACAAGAGCTGACAAGTTTAACAATATAAAACGAAAGAGAGCGTAATAGCATTAACATGGGGTCGAATGTTCTTATTCCATAGCAACCCTTCCATAATCCACCCTCTTATTCCACTCACTTTAAGTTCGCTTTCTTGCAGTAAAAAATCTGCTTTCACCAAAATAGGATATGTGTGGTATTCACAAGGGGATGTAGGCTTATTCGATATGGGGGGAAGAGAGAGACTAAACTAGAGATTACTTATAAATCAATGTTGAAAAGTTCCAAATGGATTTCGTTTGACCGAAAAAAAAAAGGAAAAAATTAATGTCAAATAGTTCAAGAAAAGCATGCAAGTGCTGCTATCTACTTATTCTTTTTTTCGTTTTAAATTTTCTTGCGAAGCATGCAATTCTTCCCTTTTAAAGTTGTAATTAAATATACATTTTAGCCTGCTTATTAGTTATTGCGTACTATTGTTCACAAAAGAAAATGATGACGGGGAAATTTTTTTTCTTCCTTTTAATCATCCCTTATTTTCTTTTTCGTTTTTACTTTTTTTTGGGATCTATGCTGCCAGATAATTTTGTACAGTTAAAAGGGTTTACTTATAATTGTGGGACGCACTTTGTACTCCTTACAAGACTTGAGCTCCCTGTAAATTCTCCAAAAAAAAAAAAAAAAAAAAAAAAAAAAAAAGTATTGTTTTGGGAATTCTTATAAAGCGTGACAAGCCTTTCCTATTTGAAGGCACGCAGGAAAATGGCCTGTAGCACAACTAATTGACATTCGAAACTGACTGATAACCCGGATGTTTACCTTTCGGCGAAACATAAAAGCCATTCCGAAATAAAATCTTCGAGCTTAAGAAATCTTCTCGATATGATATCGAGAAGATTTCATACGCTCGGGTGTAAGCCTCGATAGCTCAGTTGGTTGGAGCGCTGTCCGCGTATAAGACTTCAAGGCATGTCCATGTTCGAGTCCCACTCGAGGTGTGATTTTTTCTTGATATTTAGAATCTTTGTCTAATAATCATGGCGTAATGCATGAGTTTTTTCGCGATTTGACTACTTTTCGGGTTTTGTTCAATAGGTTCCTTTCCCTCTAAAAATTGAACTTGTTATTTGGACTAATATTCAATTTTAAAAAATTAAATAATAAAGAAGTAGCGTGAGCGGAATACTCTTGGCTCCATACACCAATCGCATCCAAGCTTTAATCCAGCTTTACGACATTCTATGGAACAGGGCAGAACTTGAGCAACCTGAGTTTAGTTCCAAACAAGACTCTAGACTAAACAATTTTACTGTCCCATCTCCATTTTTGATTCGATTTCAATTGTTCATGAGAAAAAACTAGCTTTGGTCATTGCCGTCAAAGAACATACAGCGAAAGAAACCAGAAGAACAACTGCGCGGCTATGACAATGACGGCGAAAGTTATTCAAACACTTAAAAAGAAAACGAGACTAGTTCGAGTCTGAATCACATAACTTCGATATTTGAGTATTCAGTCGAAACTCAACCAGATTGTTATAAAATACCAACACCTCATTAAAATTTACGTTTTTTTCTAACGTCCACTATGAAACTATGACTCCCCCGGGGTGGAGAGACAAATTTTGCCTTTTTTGCCCAGTTTCTAACTCGCGGTTAATGCCCCAGCGTACTTATAATTACATTAATTTTATTTTCCACCGTCACAATCCGTCAAGATTTTTTGATTTAACGTTAAAACCGCGGGATAGTTTTACCCCAAAAAACAAGGGGTTGAGGCAAGAGTGGGGTGAGGGTAACATTAAGAGTCATTTCCCAAAAATTTAGATAATTTATGTTTATTTATTTGTTTAATTTTTTGTTTTTCAAAGATGACAATTGTAATAAAAATTCATTTGTCATTATATTTTTCCAAAAAGGGGTCGGAAAAGAAGAACGGGCGAACGATATGAAACACAAGGACCGCCACACTTGCCACTTGTTCCACCCTCTTACGTTGCTGCAAGGGGTTGTTTTCCCATGTTATACAAACTATTAATCAATATTTATTTCCTTATCGTTATATGACCCTACTTTTTATTTTAACTTTCTTTTTCTAATTTTTTTTTTTTTTTTTTCCGTTCAAAGTTTTTTTTCTTTTGAAAAGGATTTTCTTGTGTTTGTTCTTTATTCTTTTTTTTTTTTTCGACTTACATTTTTCTTTAGAGGACATTTGCTCAAAATCGAAAGTTTTACCTTTTTCTTAGTAACTGTGGACCAAATTAATTTTAACTTCTTCGCGACATATATATAGTATTCAACATTAAATCTCCACAAGGAAAGGTTACACTCTGCGCAAGGAGGGGTATAAATGACTAAGATTTTGGTTACGTAATATATGAACCTAAAAAAATAAACCCGAAGAAAAAACCTTCCTCACAGGACCAAAGAGGAAAAACATGATAAGTCCAATTTAGAGTGGACGTTCGAGCTCGGGATGTGTAATGTCCAATTTGGATAAAATTGCTCCAATTTTCTGAAATTTCAAATTCGTAAAATGGGAAAAAGGGGCAATGATCGACGGTAAACCAACGTGTTTCTCCCCGAGAGTAAAGAGAAACATGCCCAGAAAAACTTGATGTAATATTGATGGAGTAAAGTATAGTGACGAGCAAATGAGGCATCTATTTCAAAATCATCAATAAGCAATAGCTGTATGATTAAAGTTTCACTCACAAATCAGAGATATAACCCCGCGACGGTGGCCATATCGGAATTGGTATTCAATCATTCATCACTAACAAAGGTTTGCTGAATAGTGAATTATAGCGCGGGTATGTCACTCGCACTTTAATTCTTTTTAAAATTATACTGCCATATTCCAGGTAAGTACATAGTACATAGAGATCTTCAATTAGGAGAAAATAAAAAATAAAAAAAAAAGGAAACGATCGCATCTTCCTTAAATTATCCGCAAATACTAGGGTGGTTTAAAAAAATCAACATCTTTTTTTTCGCGCTCCTACTTTACAGTATTGTTTTATAGTGTAAAAAAATAATTTGCACAATTTTGAGCCTAAGAAACTTGCGTTTAGGGGTCCCTCCAATCATTTTTCGCTATTTTTGGTTAAAATATTTTTTAAATTGAATTAGCGGGTTTTGCTTAATAACTTTACGTTAAAATAAGGGGCTGATTGGGACCTTTGCATCTGATCCAACGAGCAGATGCTCCAAAAAAGTTTTGGATCATATGCAAGGGTATGAAATTGCACTTGCTCCAAATTGCATGTGCTCCAAAAAGTTTTGGAGCATATGCAAGAACTATGTGTTTTTTATATTGCATTTGCTCCAAAAGTTTTGGAACAAGTGCTAAGGTTAAAAAGGTTGACTTGCATTTGCTCCAAAAAAAAAAAAAAAAAAAAAAAAAAAAAAAAAAAAATTGCTTCTACCCGTTGTTTCCAATAGACTTATTCAGTTATTTGTTGGAGAAAGAAATATTTTCTAAATAAAATCAGTAATATCATCTAATTTAAAATCAGTAATATTCAGTTTCGAAATTATTCGAAGTATTCAAGTTCGAAATTATTCTGGGTGTCTACTGAATACTGGGTCTCTACATTTTTGAAATTCAAGGTTTTCGAGGTTTTTAAGGTTCAGTTTCAAATTCAAGGCTAATTCAAGGTTTTAAAGGTTTTCAAGGTCGGTAGACACCCTGTTATTAAAATTTGAACTGGTTTTCAGTTTTAAAAATAACCTATGTGGAAATTGCGTAGAAGCAATTGGTTTTTTTTCTTTGGAGCACATGTAAATCAACCTTTTTAACCTTAGCACTTGCTCCAAAACTTTTGGAGCAAATGCAATATAAAAAACACATAGTTCTTGCATATGCTCCAAAAATTTATGGAGCATATGCAATTTGGAGCAAGTGCAATTTCATACCCTTGCATATGATCCAAAATTTTTTTGGAGCATCTGCTCGTTGGAGCAAATGCCACAGACCCGGCTGATTTTGTGAAATTTGGGGGAAATCTTCTACTTACCATATTTAACAAGATGCAGTATTTTTTGGCCAAAAAAATTTTTGCGTTAGCAGAGCGACATTTTGGGCCGAACTTTGGCCAAGCGATGGGGATTAGGGGCAGATTATTATAAAATTGGACTTGGCCATATCATACCCCTTATCAAACAGTAATTAAAGCCAATACGAAAATTCCCGGTAAAGTCTTTTTAGAGCCTTTCCAGGGCATTTTTTGCCCTAAAAACGATAAAGTTATTAAGCAAAAACCGCTGGGTCAATTTAAAAAAAATTTAACCTAAAATACCGAAAAATGGCTGGAGGGACACCTAAACGCAAGTTGTTTAAGCTCAAAATTGTACAGATTACTTCCTTTACATTATAAAATAATACGGTAAACTAGGAGCTCGAAAAAAAAATCAGATTTTTTTAAACCACCCGAGTAAATACGCATTTGGGTAGGAAAATGCATCGCAATTCCGATGGCATGAACCGATAGATTTAGACGAGAGAGAATACTGCCGAGAATTTCTTTGAACGTTGACACGGCATTACAAATTCATAACTGCTGATTGAGCGATTTTAAACGTATCACCGAGCATTATAGTGGAGGATTAATTTACATCATAGAATATTATATGACTGTGTATCTGATTTTCCTATACTTGCTCATTTGCTTCGCTGACTTCGCAAAACTAGAAATCAACTTTTTATTAATACCCCTCCACATTTATCCACCTCGTTTACCGGAATCCCGGATTTTTACAGTACTACATTATTTATTATTTTCCCCCCGAATTCATCTGGATGCATTCGTTTTTCCGAATCATTATGACCATCGATACGATAGGCGGATAAGAAGGAAATATTATTTTTGATTGTCAGCAAAAGTAGGGATTTTGCTTATTCGAAAACTTTAAAAATTTTGATTTGGGGAATTTAAAAAAATCATTAAGTTAGGACAGAGTTTATTGTATTCAAAAACAGGAATAGTCCGACCGCTAGGTAATTCTAGAATATAATTCTTAACTCCATTTTCACTATTACGACTACGAAGAATCTTTCATTTCCTAAGTGATAAAAAGTTGTTTGTGTTTGAGGATAATTATATTCTTTCAAATGCATTTTAACTTTTAAAAACTTTCTCAGAAAAAATTAAAAACTTTCTAAAAAAAAAAAAAAAAAAAATTGAAATGACCCTTAATTTTTCCGGGTAAATAATTATCACGCCCGCTAATTATTATGTAGATCGATATAATTGCCGATATTTAGAAGAAATTTAAATTTTAAAAAAGAATGTTGAGGATTCGAAAGGATTAGAATGTTTAGTTTGCTGGGTGGAGGTGAAGGAGTTTTGCTTCGTTTCTTCATGTTGCGGAGGCACTATACTAACTTTATCTTCGAAAAATGTACTTTTTTTGTTGGAAAGATTGGCTAATGGCATGGGCTAGATTAGAAACAATTTTTTATTATAAGCGAAATCGTCGTAACTCCAATGTTCGAAATGAGTTTTTTTTACTATTTTCACAATTTCGGAATGACAGCTACGGCAAATTCGCTTACAGCGGCAGTAATCTGGAACACAAATCCGCCCTTTTTAGATATATTGACTTATTCTGATGTAAACACATTTCTTTATTTCAATATCAAAACAAGCTAAGGTGTTTGTTCATAGCATTAACAAGGGGCCATTCAAATATTACGTCATCATTTTTTCGAAATTTTAGACCCCCTCCTTCCCCCTGATCATCATTCGTCATCATTAGCAACACCCCCCTTAAAAAATACGTCATCATTCGCTAGACCCCCCCCATCAAGGATTTTTTTTCTTTTAATTAAATTGACAAAATGCATTTTTTATTGATACGAAATAATAACATATAGATCTGAAATTTAAAGGTGATTAAGTTGCAAATTAAAACTTATACATCATGAAACTTATATTTAAAAAGTTTTTGAACCTTTGATTGCTGTTCTCATATCCTGATTCTGATCTTATAGATATTAAATTTTAATTTTGACGATTTTATCATTTGGTAAGCAAAACCTGAGCTTAACAAAGCGTCAAATTTCGCAGACCTCCTACCACTGAGAAACAAGATAAGGTTTATGAGTGTAGCTATGATGGTAGAGGTAGTTGGTATTCAATTTATTCTAGTCAGAGCTTAAAATCGATATCTCCGCCCTTTGCAAAGGGCAAAGGGCATTACCCATTAAAATAAATTGGTGTAAACAAAAAACACTTTGGACTTATGTTTTTGAGGTCTTAGAAGACGAAAACAAAAATTTCAACTTTGTCCGACCATCGTAGGGAGGGACGGAAAGATACAAAGTTCCAGCTCTAATTAGCTAATTTTTCTCGAAGATTTTTAAATTTTGTCAATTTCAGCACATGCGGTAGTTTCTATTCTTTTTAAAATGACTCTTATTTTACTCTTCAGATGTTTTACAATACGTTTTGGATAGGAAAAAGTTTTTTCAGGCACGACTTTAATGACTGGAATTTTTTAATGACTTTTTTTTAATGACTGGAATTTTTGCTTTAAATTGGCGTCTTTTTCGTGTAAGTCTAGCATTTGTCTGGCCCCAGGATCGTTGGCAATATTGATATTGTCCCATTCGTCTTCTACGACCTCAAAAACATATATCTTAAGTGCTTTTTGTTTAAATCACAATTACTAGAAGAGCGGCGGAGATAGCGATTTTATGCTCTCTGGTCAGAATGAATCGTATACCAACCACCTATACCATCATAGATGCACTCATAAGGTCGATCGGGTGCGATTTGACTGACCATCATATTTGAACCCCTAGACACTTAGTGAATAATTTACAAAAATAATAATCCCGTTCCCAAGCACCGTAAGGTGTATAGGTGTCCAATGTGTTCTGCTGTCACATTACCTGACCGATTATAAGATTATTTTTAATGACGAATTATAAAAATGTCATTCGCAAGAAAGACCCCAAATTGAATTCCTGGAACGGTCACACAAAACGCAGCAGAGGAGAAAAAAATAACACACGAAAAGAATTGATCATATGTCTTCGCGAAGTTAGATCTTTAGATAGATCTAAAAACAGAAGCAGCAATCTTCAGGTATGATATAAGTATGGCAAATTGTCAGTTTTAACTCAAATCGAAAATCTTGTAAAGTCGTCCAACAAGATCACAAGATCACCATATCTGCATGGCTGACGCGATACGTGTAATTTTTTTTTTTTTTTTTTGTTGAAGAAGAAAGGCTTTGGACTTTTTCTAAGCCTGCATACAACACACAAAGAAGAAATGTCCAATAACACTTCGTTGAACATAGAAAAAAAAAAAAAAAAACTTTTTGGCGCGAAATATTTAACAACAAATTTTCACCCTATTAGTATTGCAAGAAGATTTTTTTCTAAAAACATTTTTAATAACGAAGCAACTATTCGCATTAATTAAAAAAAAAAAATCATAGTATTTCATTGATGAATGACTCGGAAGTTAAAAGTAAAGGGAAAAAAGTCAAGGGGTTAGAATGTTGTTGCACACAATTTAGAGAGTTCCAAGTATCGTAGGGTAGTTCGGGAAACTCGATAGGAGGAGGAGAGACGCAAGCGTCCTCGGAAAACCAGGGTCACGTGACGGAAATATAAAGTGTTTTCCACTTTCCGCCCCTTGATGGCGGCAAGTTAGACCGCCCATCCGCATAGTCGTTTGTAAGCAGTAGAAAACCTCACAATGGACTCGCAATAAGCCGTTGGGGGGTGACGAAGACCAAAACCCAATTTCAATTTTTATCGTCCTTACTGTTCCACATGTATAAAGCAATTATAATTTAAATTTGGAAAAAAATGAGTTTTGAGTCATTTCGGTTATCGGAAAATTTTATAGTTTTCGGTTAAAAATATGCGCAACTGTGAGTTTTCAAAAAATGAAAAATGTGAAAATTGTGAAAAACCGTGAAATAACACGGAACCGTTTCGGGTCTTAAAAAAGAAACGATGATTATAATAATAAAAATGAAAAGAAGGTTTAAAGTTAAATAGTACTTCCGGTGAAAAAAATTAAAAGATTTTTTTTAATTAAAAAAAAAAAAAAAAATGGGATTCGTTTTAAATGAAAAGGTTTTGATTATTAGTTTGTAACAAATGAGCGAGTGTTTCGATCACTTTTCGTCGTTCCAGCTTTCTTTCAAGGACGTGAAAGTGAAATTAAAGGAAGAAATGTATTCTCCTGATAAAATGATGAACGGGAAACCTCTTCACCCGCCCATCAGCGCCCCAAGCGGGTGCTTTCCGGGGAGGTATTCTCCTACTTACCGTTCTCCGGATCCGATGCGACGGTGCATGCCAAATCCATCGGTAAGTTTTAGCCAAAACAAAAAAAAAAAAAAAAAAAAAAAAAAAAATCGCAGACTGTCCTATTTAATTGTAATCTACTCTCCCTACTTTGAAACGAGCGGCATATGGCAGTTACGCACATGAACCATTATCCAGACATGCAAAACAATAAAGTAGCACAAAAGGGTTTATTGTTATCGGACAATGGGACGGTCCCGAAAAATTAAAACTTTATTAATCTAACAATGTAACTACTTATTTATATAGTTTTTGTTCATACCCGAGATTCAGAAAAGTTAAACACCAACGATGGCTATAGATAAGAGATTGAAACTTTAACCAAAATACGAGTATTCCACCATTAATAATGCCCTCTGAAATAAAAATAAGGCAGTGAATCCACAATTAAACATGTTTGGAACTTCGGAAAATTTTAAAATCAGATCTTTGAAATTCCAAAAACGTTCCGACTATCAAAAATTTTTTAAGTTTTATGATTGGAAACTTAATGTTTGTCACATATTTCAGAATATGTATACTTTTGATCATAAAATTAGAACCAATTTTTAAAAGCGTTTTCAAATAGGACCAAGAAACCAGTAGTGGTTGACCAATAAGAATTCGAGAAAAGGTAAACATTTACATTTGTTCCAATTCTAATTGGCTAAATACCCTAAAGATGATTTTCTAGTGGAACCAAATCCATCAGTGGTATGATCACACGATTTTTGTGAACTGGAAAAGATCTATCCTATACCACCTTTCAGTTTGCATTTAACAATTAATGCGGCTTTTTTCAGAATTTTAATAACATTGCTATTTGTATTCCCTAACGTCTAGAGGTATTTCCGTATTTCCATTTGCAATTCAGAGAGTCTATAAGATACATTCAGATTTTTGGAACCTTTAAATCATCGATCTTTAAGGAGTAAATAAGCAGAGGTTTTAAAATCCAGGCAATGTTCAAAAACTCGCGATTGAGAAAAGGCAGTCACAACCACAAAATCCTAAACCGGCTTCTTCTTGCTTACCCCTACCAACGTCCAATTACAACTGCAATTGCTTGGGGATTGACAGAATTGGGTCCTTCCAGCTGTTTTCAGCATTCATCGGATTCATAGAAACCGGTTTTATGGGCACAAAAGGATGACTAAGGTACCAGAATCCCTGGTGAAAATTCAAATTTGGAAAACAGGATCGGGGAAAATAATAAAAAAAAAAAAAATAAAAAAACCTTGAACCGACGTTGTTTCACAGTCGTCCGAAGTGACATGGAAGAACTTCCATTCTAAAATTAGGTTAAAAAAGAATATAAATGCCAAGTTCGAAAAATAAATTCCCTTGTCGGCTAAGGACGGCAGTCAAGTCACTGGCTCCCACGGCCAGTATTTAGCAAAAAGTGGATGATCGTTTGCACTTCAGGAAAAATATAGTATGAAAAGATATAATATTTGAATGGCAAAGTCGGAAAATAGCTCGAGGGGTATTTTTGAAAAACATCTCGACGAATGAAAGTAGTACCTTAAGAAAAAAGAAAAGCATCAAGTTCTTTCTCATGTGTTGAAAAAGGCTCAACAGAAGAGCAAAGTGTAAAGAAAAATGATGGAGGCTGATTCTCATCTCTGCTTATTCTTCATGTATAAGAACACCCAAAATATTTTATACATTGCTATTCTACTACTTTAAATATACAACCTACGTTCACTGATAAAACAAAACGGATAGAGATAAAAGGAAAATGGATATTAATTCGTACGACGTCAGCAACATTTGAGTAACAGCATCAAACTTAAAGCATTTGTATGGTACTATACTAACAGTTAAATAAATGAATATGCTCTATATTTTTCGATTTTTTTTTCTGCTTCCAGCATTTTTATTGTTTTCTTTATACCCCCCCCCCCCCCTTCCAGCATTAATCTCATATAGTTACTCTTACTTATATCATTAGCGGAACTTGAAAAGATCACTCCAAATCATTGATCTTAGGCTAACTTCGCGAGGACACAAAAAAAACAGGAACAAAAAAATCGGGGTTTCGAAAGAATCAGAAATGACTTCGACCCTACCGGACCAGCACGACCGAAAATAATGGCAAAGACTGGAATGTGTCCTGGCTATTAAATAGGTGATTGAAATAGGATGCTTTGATACTATATCAAAAAATTCTATGCCGATTCGATCGACAAATTTGAGAATAGTTGCGCTTCAACTAGGTCTACAAGGATGGTTGTGATTTTTATAGAAAAAAGTTGGAAATGAGTGAAGCTCATATTCCACATTAGTTTTGAAATATTTCGAATCCTGGAGATATCGCAGCTTTATATTTCATGACCTGCTTTCAAAGGATGTTTTCATGTAAATTGCCCTATAAAAATTTCTAGAGAAAAACCGGATCTAAAACCTTTTGCGATTAACTGCAAGAACTAAAAAATTTGCGGTAGTCGGTACTATTCAATTAGCGCAATTTATATTCGTTGAATTTCCGTTCTATTCTTAACAATTATTGGATAAACCTGGGAAACACTTTAGAAATTTTCAAATTTTAAACGAAAAATTTATAAAATATTTTTTCATTTAATTTACACAAAAAATTACCTCAATAACCCTTTTATTCCAGAGATTGCATGCTTAAAGAAATTGTTTTGAAAAAATAATAATAATAATAATTGTAACTTTTTCAAAACAGTAAGCTTAAACTTATATAAAAACATGATTTAAATAACTATCAGCCACTAAATGCTCCCCGTGCACATATTTCATATTCAAAATCGATACCACTTACATAAAAATAATAAATGCTTTTGTGCAGACAATCATGTAACGTATATATATGCGTTCATAGATTTAGGAATATATATACATATTATTTTTTTGAATAATAAGAATTTTTTTTTTTTAATTCGCGATTGCGATATGCGGGGGAACTCACCCCCCAAGATCAATTCCCACGGCGAGAAACGTATATATATAATGAAAATAAACGCAATATCGCCGGAGAATCCGCAGGAATAAAAGCAATCTTAGAAAAATGATATTTTCCGCCCGCAAATAAGATTTCCCATTGACAATAAAAGAAGAGTATGTCGGTGTAAATCACATCTTGATCCCTTGACTAGGGAGGCAATCTTCAAAAAGAAGCACAACTTTCATTTTATTTCGTACGAAAGAAGAAGAAAGAGGGGGGAAAGTGCATGATTCTCCCATTTATGACGATAAAAAAGAAAATCCCGTTTTTTTTCCTTCTCCCCCTCTTCGACTAAATAGAAAAATAAAATTAAATTAAATTAAAACGGCGTAATAAACGAGAGAAAAAAAGAAAAGATGCTTATAATTGAAGCTGGCGAGAAAGAAATGATTTATGTACAAGTTGTTGTTAGCGGTGTTGACTTATACATTATGCACAAATACATCCAAAATTCATGGTTTCTACCTTTAGATCCGTCCTCTCGTGGCTGTCTGCACTATCTTTCATCTTTAATTTTAATCGTTTATCAAATAATGCCTGTTTTTTTTTTTCTTCGTCTAAATTTCGAGATGTTTCGACCTTACAGCGTGGTTCGTACAAGGCGAGAAAAAAAAATTAGGGGAAATGCAACAGGGTCGGTTTTAGTAATGGCTGCTTACCGTAAATATCTTTCGGCTTCCGTTTATGATGCCAAATGAAATGGAACGGTGCTGCGAGCAAGGCCTTGTAACCATCGTCACAATCGACAGCAGTTAGCCGGTGTTAGCTTACTCTGAATAGAGCGTGATTGAGTCGGTTCTTCAAAAGGCAAATATGCTTTTTTTTTTTTTTTTTTTTTAACTCTGAAAACACTGAGACACTTCACCGATTGATTTTTGAGCAACAACAAAACTGGTTACCCTGACCAATAGAACCATATTAACACTCTATTCATATTTCTACATTTTTATTTTTGCAAAATATAAGCAATAAGAAAATAACCATAAAGAATTGTTTACTTTAACGAAGGAAAAACATAAAAAGATTTTATCGACTAATATTTGTAGTATATTTGTTTTAAATCAATTGGCTTTAAAGATCGCGCAAAAGCTTACGCGCACGCTGGTAAATACTAGATAAGTGTAAATAAAACAGAAGGAAATACGCTCCAACCGTATATAAAGGAAAAGGAAATCCATTTGGAAATAAGGGAAATCGAATTACCAGGAAATCAAAGAATATGTAAACCCATTAAATTTTACTGCCTTAAATGTTAGTCGCGTTTTGTTTGGGTTTTAACCTATAGACCTTGTCAAAACGGACAAAACAAAAAAAAGGAAAAAATAAAACTCCGCTCCCCTTTTTTTCCTTGGGCGATATCAATCTAAATAAACCTGTTTAAAATTGACGTTTCACAAATTTTTTAAACAAATTTTTATCGCATAGTCTTTCACCCTCTGGGCCCTATAAATCGGATCATGTCAGTCTTGTGCGGTTTTACACCGCATCTCTTTTTTACCCCTCACGCAGTTATGATATCGCTTATTCCGATCCGTCTCGGGGAAAAAAATATCACTGTCGGAGCCGAATCTCAACTTTTGCGAAATAATTTACTCACAATTAAGAGATTCTTCACTAAACGTTCTCCATTCATTTGGGAGATTAGTGCATAACGGGTATAGCAACATACTTTAATAATAATTCAAAGAAAAACTCATTTTTAGGGTCAGGCCCATCTGTAGGAATTAAAATTGAAGGCTTAACGGGACTATTCCCGATGGCGTAATTCCATCTCGTATATCTCTCATGTTTAACTTTTATAAAAACAACGTAAACAAAAACAGTGGAATTCCCGTTAAGTCTTCAATTCCCAATCTTATCAAAACTCTATGTGATAGCATCAACTGCAAACAAACTATTTAAAAAAAAGAAGATATCCGATTTCGCAAGTTAGAAGGAGGGAAAAGGAGGCTGTATTACCTAAGCAAAATTTTGAACATTTTCGATTCTTCCCCCTTTCCCCTGTAAGCATAACATAAGCCTCCTATGCTAAAGATTTAACATTGTGTAAAATTTTCAAGGTCCTCTTCCACATCCTCCTCCACCGCCTAAAGGGCATTAGCCGGCTTGCTATTATCCCTGATGGAAATATCAGACACTGGATACCTCCTAATTGGCGGTGTCCAGTGCTGGATTGTGTTAAAAGTTTTATCAATACCTTTTTCCCGATCCTGTTTTTCTAAGCAAGAAACAAAATCATTTTCTTTTAAGAATCCATTTCAACTTGAATTTTATACTGCTCGTCTCTTAAGGCGACGCAGGAGTGGTTCATTTTTTTGAACACCCTATACTTCGAAATATGCAAATATTATCCTTTTGGTGCTAGATATCAAAATTCCGCTTCCGAGCAACAATATGTATCAATATTAGCCACCTTCAGGAAAAATTCCATACCTGACCGTACAGTACTTTTTTGGGAAACCTTAATCTACTATAAATTCCCGGGAATTTATCCTAAATCAAAGTTTTTCGGAAGAGTACTGAATGGTCAGGTATAGAATTTTTCATGAAGGTGCATAAGATTGATAAAAATTGTTGCTCGGAAACGGAATTTTGATATCCGGCTCCAAAATAATAATATTAGCGTTTTTCGAAGTATAGGGTGTTCAAAAAAATGAATCACTCCTGCGTCACCTTAAGTTTCAATTATGAACCAACACTCGCCGGTGCGTAAGCTAAATATGGGAGGTAAATAACAAAGTACAATGTGATGTGTCAAAGATTTTTCATGACACACTGATTTACACTCATCTTTCTCTTCCAAAAACGAAAAAAAGCAAGGAGAAATTAAATTGGGAATGACCATGGCAACTTTACACTTTCTGTAAGTAGGGGGCACTGTAGATTGCTCTTCGGTAGATGTTAACTAGGGAAAAAGAAGCGATCACGTAGCGATAATCAGCAATCCTCTCTATATTATGATTAAAACAATGGTTTAATCAAGTTGAATAAGACACATGGAGAGTTACTTCCCGGTGGAAAGTAGAAACCCATAAACTCCGGTTAACAGTGCTTCGGTAGATTGTTTCCAGTTTCTTAGATTACTTTTTGGTTTTCTGACTTTATTTTATTGCTTGTTACCTAACACCCTTTTTTTTCTTTTTTTCTTTTTTTCCTCTCTCCGACCTTTTTCCTACGGTCAATACTTTTTCCTCCCCTTTTTCCTTAAAAAAAGTTAATTTTTTCATTTTTTTTTCTTCCCGGAAAATTTTCTTATAATATTATATCGGCAAAAAAACGGTGGAAGTCCTCCTTTTTTAAAAGAAAAAACAGGAGTAAATTATGTTTGAAACGAAATACTGTAAAATAAAAAGGTAAAGCCTTGACTTGTCGACGGGGTGAAAATACTGCAGTTGTGGGAATCTTTATGACTTTTTGGGGAAATTTCAAAGAAATTGAATGAAGGGTGGGTTTCGGTAGATTGTCAATAAATCTTGTGCTTTATTTTCAAAACAAGATCAAACTCATTGCCGGTGATAGATCCTTCGATCCAAGTTTATATTTTTTTTTCTCCTTTTTTTAATGGATTAGATTGATGTTTCGCTGTTGGAAATCGATACTTCCTTTTTAAAAAAAATCAAATCGTACCTTAAAGTTTCGCTTCCTATGTTTTCGAGAGGAAGTTTAAAAAAAAAAAAGAGAAAAAAAAAAATTTCCCATTGGTAACATTTCATTTTATATCTTACGAAAATTTTTAAAGAGATTCTCTTATATACGTAGGGATATATTTTCCCAATAACATAAAGAAGAAAACTACATCGACACGTCTCGTATCGTATGTAAGAGGGGAAGAGAGAAAAGATGGGGGGGATTGATCGATCTACCACCCCCCGAGCTTCGAGGCGATAAAACAAATTGTAGAGCTCGGCTCTGGAACTCCAGGAAAATGAAAACGAAAGGTGGAAAATCTTGCTGGAATGAAGACATATCGTTTTTTCCTTCGCTTCTTCAATGAAATTAAAGAAAATATTGCTGGTCCCCCCAACCCTCTCTTTTTTCTTCATCCTATCTCGCTCTTTTTTTCCTTTCTTCCTTTCTACTTTTATTCTTGTACACTATAAAAACCGTACACCTATGCCATGGTTTCACCTTTCAGGAGCCAAAATCTTGTTTCTGTTGAAATTAAGAAACATTGACCTTGAAGTTTATTTTACCATATATCAACAAACTAGAGGACGAGTAAAAATTATCTCCTCGGAAGATGTAACATTCCAGTTTCTTTATATTGGTTTTAATAATTGTGAAACTCAATCTAAATATCGCATTCCAGAATTTCTGTATCGCTCTTAAGGGTATAAAAGCGGAAATAAATTGGCAATACGGCATGAAAACCTATTAAACTCGCACCTTATAACAAAATGATCAGAACCACCCGCACATGCTCCGGTGCTGAATCAGAATTTTGGACTCAAAAGAGAGGTTTGTGACAAACCCGGTTAAGCATATCACCAGGATTGGATTGAAGCAGCTTCCGGTATCATACCAATTTAAAAGAGCCGATGATCAAGAAAAAAACATTCCTTAACAAAGAACTAAAAGCATCGATGAATAAAGTTGCCCTTAATATGGATTCCAAATCTTCTAGATCAACGACAGCACCAAAAAAAAAAAAAAAAGTTTGACGTGAATATGTCCGATTTACAAAAACCTATGGGGTATTTACGTAGAAAATGTTTTGGATATTCCTGTCAATTCAAAAAATGATTCTCTTAAAATTACTCAATGCCACTTTTCGTAGTTTTTTATTTTGAATGCGCTTCGATTTCATTTTCAAATTTGCAAAAATTCGCATTAAATAAAACACTAACCTAAAAAATTCTTTCCCAGGAAACTCATCATGCGAGCCTTAAAATAATAAATAAAAAAAAGCGTTAAATGAATTCAAAAGCAAATGGGCATTGTGAAAGGCTACGATCCCTGCCCACTCGGTAACGCCATTACAATACTTTTTTTTAAGCAGAAAAAAAAATTTTCATGGAATTTTAGATGAATCAATTCCAAGAGACTTTTTTACAAAGTTTCTCCCCGATGCCCCGCGTACTATAAACCTTTTCGCCTATTCATTTTTTATTTGAAAAAAAAAAAAAAATTTAACCTCAAAAAAATGAATTTTTTATTTCAGATGTTCCTCAACTTTTTAGCTCTGTGAAATTTACACATGATTGCATGTCCGTGAGAATGTCCGTAACTAAAATGAGATTTTAATTATTTTTTGATGTTCTTGAAATGAACGGCCTTTTTTTATTAATAAATCATGGACGCAAACTTTTTCAGATTTTTTAATTTGTATCTTTTTTATCGAAATATTTATAAATGGGGTGAGAAAAAAAAAATTACGAAAGCTTTCAGGGCTGTGATGAGTATAAGCTTACTTGAACCACTATAACAGAGTTCATACTTTTTTTGCTCTGAAATTCTTCAAAAATCAAGAAAAAATCAAAACGACCTACGCTTCATAAATAGCTTTTTTTTGGCCCACAGTTATTATCTACTCTGTATTTGTAGGACCTGCCCCGGGTTTCAAAATTTAAAAAAATTAGAAAAATAAAATTAAGAGCGAGGTAGAGATGGACACTACATCAAAAAGGGGGGCGTTGTTGAAAAAGAATCGTATACAGTTTTACCAACATGAGTCATTTGGTAGTTGTCGAGGACGGGCGAAGAGCCCGTATCCTTTAAACCCGAAACTTCAACACCAAAAAGCTAGAGTGAAATCCGAAATGTAACTTGAGAGACGCTTATGGGCTTGAAAACCCCGGATTCTTTTCAAATGCTACAGCACTGATTGAGGTGAAGGGGACTGGAGGCCCCTGTCTAGTGACTTAGTGTTGCAGTTTAATGAAATGTGATTGGGAAAGGTTGAAGTGCTACGTACCGGGGGGGGGGGGGCGGAGTAATGTCCCAAAATTTAAAGATAATGTTAAATATTTTTAAGAAGAAGTCTGCCTGGTCTTATTTCGAAGAGCGAGAGGGAGAAGGAAAAGAAAAATTCCAAATAAGACTTACGAAACACTTCAATGACCCTTTTCCAGTTAGGTTGGCACGCCTGAGAAAAAGTATCTCTGTCATTCCCATTTTCACAAGGTAGTATGTCGTGTTATACGTTTCTTCTTTTGAATAATCATAACTAAATTTAAGTCCATTCTGTTAGTCGAAGTAGAACTCAACCAATTTATGGACTTGGTAGAGTTCTATCCTGAGGTATGGAACTAATAGTTTGATAAACAGTCTTTAATAGATCACGACAGGTTATGGGCCCACTACGCGTTAAACTGATATCGATTGCAGTGATTACATCAACCCATAATTCAATAAATAGAGAACCACTTTTTTGATTAAAAATGGCGTCAAGGGCATAGAGGAAAAATTTCACGAATCGTTCAACTCAAAGATTCTCCGACATACACGGCGGAACAATTTTTATGGTGGTGTTTCCTATGTTTACCTTAATAAAATCAATGACCCTTTTCCAGTTAGGTTGGCACGCCTGAGAAAAAGTATCTCTGTCATTCCATTTTGATTAAAAATCACACCATGAAAATTTTTCCACCGTGCATACTATGAAAAATTCATGTGTCCCTAATCTCATTTCAAGTTCAATTCTACCTCAAATGTTTAACCTTCTACCCTCAAAATGGTTCCAAATAAATCGAAAACGTCGAAATTTTAATAGTACATATAACAATTAAGAGCTTAAAGGAACGTATTGCCATTGGTATTCGGGGATTTCGAGTTATTTGAATGCCTTTGAAGGAGGGGCCATTAAAAATTCTGGAACAGCATACTAAGTATTTGCTATTACTTTTTTTAGCTGTCGTCTTGTCAACTTCTGTTTTGTTGGAGAATCCTGTTAGATTATGTTGTCCTTTGAACATTCTATCAATGCGCATCTTAAAATGGCCCTAATTGCCTACAGGTAAATTTTTTTTAAATGGATATGCTGATGCAGAACTTAATAGGCTTATTAGCCAGGTTCGTTATTTAACGTTTCTGCTTTAAAAATCACTTCTTAAAAAAAACTTCGTCTTAAATGTCTTCATCATTAGAAAGAGACACTATTTTTGTTTCCTGAAATAGACCGAATATACGCCAAAGCGCTTGTTGGATAACATCTACGGGACTGCTGCAAAAGGAGGATATTTGGAAAAAACAACCAGAAGAAACAAAATAAAAACAAAAATTGTTTTTACAGTGAAAGCATCCAGAATTAGAATTAGGTAAAGCACCCAAATGCTGAGCAACTCATGAGCGGAACATAAATGGTGAAATGTATGAAATAGACACTATTCAATTACTAACAGTACGATCCTGTAAAAAAAAAAAAAATAATGATCACTAGCGGCTTTCATTTAATCAGACAATGAGGTTTCGAAATGTGCCCATTTGATCAGGAAAAATTATTAAGTTTATTGGACAGGCTATTGGTTACCTTCGACTCCCGTTGCGTAATATACTATTTCCCGTAGTATACTGTTACAAAATACAGTTAATGTTTACCAAATGATTCTCATTTTTAAAAAAAACGGCCACAGACTCCACGCAAATAAAGTTTCTCTCTCTTAAAATAAATTTTACTTTCGAGCAAACATCGACATGATCTTTGTACAAGTAAAATTTTTACTTCATTTTTCCAACAGGGCATGCTTTGCTTTTCGCAGGCAATCTTAACAATGCAACACAAACTAAAGAAAGGCGTAATCTACGAGAAAAAAAAAATTCCACCCCTTAATGACGATATAATAAGTAGGAAAAGTCGCATTTCCGGGGGAAAGGCTTTTGATTTATCGCCCGGTTACAACAACCCCCCCACTCGGGAGCGGGCCAAGAGTGCAAGTCCAACTTCATTATCATTCAGAGTGACAAACCCTTTCACGATTCCCGTGTCCTATTTAAAACATGTTTTGACGGTAAATGAAGCATCCCTTAACCGCTGCGAGGGGTCACCAGACTCCGCCCCCGAAAAGCCCTCGATCCAATCCCATCCATTTCTGATAAGACGAGATCCCTTTTTCCTCCAGACAATGCATATTCGCATTTTCCATATCCCTTTTCGGTTTATAAACCGGTCGGACTTAAAAAAAAAAGGAAAGACAAATACATAAAAAAAAAAAAAAAAAGAAAATTGCAGAGGCAAAATAAAAAATTGTAGTTCGGAAATGAAAATGGGATTTTTAAATTGATTGCGTGTGTCGAATATATATCACGAACGGGCATTTATCGTGGAGTACTGCTTGCTGAAGTATCAGCCATGTCTTTAAATATGTAATTATTATATTTTAATCCCCCGAATAACAAAACTGTCTTTTAAAAACTCTCGGTCTAAATGATAATTATCGTTTTAAAACCTTTTTCTACGCCTCCATTTCCTTGAAAATCTAGTTAATTTTTCTCCATTGGGTTTCCGCGAGGAAAAAAGTACAACTCAATGGAAAAAGTTCTTCCCGAAAAAAAAAAAACTCGATAAAGTAAGCTTTGATACGGAACATGTTTGAGTTTTCTTTTTCGGGTTCGGGGGTGATATGTCATGCTTTTCCCTCCTTTAAGTTGGGATATGCACTCGAAAAACCAAACACGGGAAGAAAACTTCCGAAGTTGTTTTTCTTGAAAGTGTTTAGTAACAAAATTTAACTTGGTTTTTGTTTGTTTTTTTGTTCTTTGCAGAGTCGGATACTGGAGGAGACGTCCCTAATGTGCAATTCGTGGACAACTCCTAGGCATAACGTATGTACCTTATCCATTTATTGCATGTCGATATCCTAGTTCAAAAGCCACGAATAAGGCAAATGGGGCTTTGTTCCTCTACAAAAAGCAATTAGCCTAGTAGTTCCCACAAACGGCAGCCACCTAATTTTGGTACAAATCATGCTCGAACGTAACGTGGATCGATCTCGACTCAATTAGGATCAATATTAGATATCGAATCCACGCGGATCCAAACTGAATCGAGATCGAGATCGATACGTGTCACGTTTCAAAATTATTTCTACCACGGAAGGGATCCCCGTATATAGACAGAGCTGAATCACGATTCTCATCAAGGAAATCCGAACTACATTTGATAACAATAATTTATTGCGACAGACAGTGAATTCCAGCGACTTCTTTTTTCGTATAGAGCTTTCTATACCGAGTCGAATGTCGCTATGCAGGATTTACCTTGGGACGGGGAAAACCAGACTGACTCAAGACGAAGGTTTACATGCAAACCATCTCATAAGCGACCTATAATGACAAGCTTGAAGCTTACTTACATCTAACGTCACTTATATTCATGCCCATACTCGCGGTGTCTACGATTGATTAATACGGCTAATGCAATTAGGCGATAAAAATTGGCGTTTCCTGACTCATTTGAAGCAGAGGTTCCTGCGACTCTCAAAAACCTGGACTCTAAACATACACTTCGTCTAGCCTTTAATGCATAATTAATATACTTACTCAGTAGACGAATTTGAAAGCTAAAATTGACGTAAACTTACCTGAAAATAAAAAAAGAACAGCATATTAAATTAAAACGGTAGATTTTCAAGTGGGAAAAAATGTTTATTGTCAAAACAGTTCCGGAGCCTGTCTTGAAATTTCATGGCTGAGTCCTGAAGAAGCTAGCTGTAAGATACGAGCATATCAATTTTTGTTTCTTTCCTTTATTTTTTTGCTCTAATGGTCTTGATGGTCTTGTAGGCAGTGATAAAGTTTAAATGGTTCAGATTCTTAAACAACGGTTTTTGAAGCACACATCCTTTAAAAATCGTGCTATTTTTAGAGGTTTCTACGGAATTTGTATAAAATCATTAAATTCGTCCACGATTTTTTAGACATTTTCAAATTTTTTCCTAGCCTCGTTTTATCGTAGATTGTAATTAATTTTAGGTACAATTCTAAAAAAAGTCATATTGTGATGGGCTTAGAGTTGAAAGATTTTAACTTAATTTGTCAAACGACTTTTAGCAGTGAACTCGCGGATGAATACATCATCTAAAGGGGAAATTTCGTGAGCTTGATCGTGACTTTCAAAAACAATTTTTTTTTGACAATTAAATTAAATAAATTAAAAAAAAGGTTTAAATTTATTGCACCAGTATTTTAATATTAAAAGCAGTATTTTTAATTTAAATTTCCAGTATTTTTGTATGCAGAAAGTCAGTAATATCAATTAATCCAGGCAGTATTTTTAATTTTTTTTGCCAGTATTTTATTTATAAAATCAGTATTTAAAATTCGTTTGGGCAATATTTTTATTTTACAAATCGGTATTTAAATTCATTTAGGCAGTAATTTTTTGACAAACCAAATATTATTTTGAGGATGAAAAAATGAGATTTATCAAAAAAAAAGAAGAAAAAAACCGGGTCTAATTAAGTTAATCTAATCTGGATGATCAAATTCGAACTCTGCGTTGTCGAAAACATACTTTGGCAATGTTTTACGGTGACAATAGGTGACTAGAAAGACAATAGTTGACTCGAAATTTTTTACAAAAAATTGCTATTTCTGGCCAAAAAAGGGTGTTTGGTTAGTTAGGGGTGATTCTGATGGACACGGGATGGTCATTTTCGGATTCTACGACGTCGAAAACATAAAAAACTTGGTTTGGTCCCAAAAAATTACTCCTAAAGTTTCGGAAAAATGTTTACAAAAATGCCAAATAAATTTTTTTTTCCGAGCACAAAATGGCCCCTAAACGTGATCGAAAAAATCTGAAAAAAATTACCTTTTGTTTTTAGACTCTCAGAAGAATGAAAATCGCATGAAGAACAAAATCGCGAAAAGCAAGGTAAATTTGAACCACCCTAATTCCTGCCGCGATAAGTTTTCAGTATTTATTTAAATGTGGAGATAAACTTCTCGCAAATGCTTCATTCGCAATTTTTTTTTTTTTTTTTTTCTGGCAAAAAATTTTACTGATTTTTTATTTTTATTTACTGGCAAAAAAAAATTAAAAATACTGATTTTTAAATTTTTTTTTTACTGACCATCCAATACTGACCATTTAAATTTTTTACTGGTATTCTATTAATAAATACTGAAAAACATAATAAAAAATACTGGTCAAAATATTAAAATACTGACCGGATAAATACAAGCCAAAAAAAATACATTTGAAAGAATACTTTCTGACAAACTAAATTAAAGGAGTCTACAGATTTCTCCGCACAGTTCTTTATTATGAATAGAAGGTTTCATCATCGCTTTTATGGACTTTCTGACTTTGCAACTTTACTAGATAAAAAATACGGCAGAAAGTGTGTAGGTTTTAAGTAAAACAAGACTGCACACTTTAAAAAAAACCATGATGAAATGATTTTTTGTACGTATTTTTTCTTTCAAATTTAAGAAAAAAAATCGGATATCGATCTCATCCGGTTTCCATACTTTTTTTCCTTAAATTTCGCACTAAGGATAGGGAAGATCGATCTAAGAACAGAAGATAGGAACACGGGCGGAAAACAAATATGTAGTTTGGTTGGTAACATAGTAGAAATACTGTCAAAACGATTCGGGAGAGAGCTGAAAACCTCCCCCGACCCCCTTCGCTCACCCCTGACCCTTGCTTTCATGAATAAATAATGTCTCGTAAGCAGTTATAACCGTGCCTATATCACCCAACACACGCGTCAGAGGTACCGAAACATTGGATATACACCGAAAAGGATAATTTCCGGGAATATTGTCCCGCGAGTCGTGATATAAAAATCGTTTCCTCGACAATCGAGTCATTAAAGGCGGTTTCCCACATTATTATTATTATTATTATTATTATTATAAAAAGGAAAGGTTTCCCGGCGTTTATATGTTTGTTCATGACCGTGCAATGTCTCTTAGTAACCCAGCTTCATTTTCTCGTGTCATAATCATCACTTTTGAAATTTTTAAAAACTACCTTTTCAGCCCATTTAATGGACGATTGCAAATTGAAGCATTTTAAAAGTGGGGCACCTTGCAATGATTTCATCTTTTGCCTTCGAGTTAAAAGGAAAAAAAATTCCCGGAAAGAAGAAATCGCAAAAGGGCTGAGGTAAAAAGAAAGCTCTACGTCAGAAAACCGAAATATTGGAAACTAGAGGCTGATGCGAGTCGGAAAAACACGAGCGCATGAGCTTCGTTTACATGATTCTGAATTATTAATAAATCTGAATTTCAAGAAGAATATACTGCTTATATAATACCAATGGTTCCCGCCATTTTTCTCGTTTTAAAACTTAAAAAAAAAAATTTCTTTTTTAGTGAGTCATACTTTAGCGTTATGGTTTCGATATCCACGACCTAAGATGTTGATCTGTCACCAAATCGAAAGTGCGAAAATGTTGCAACAGGGTTTCAAATTCCGGGGGGGGGGAATACTATCGAGATTTTTTTCTAACAAAATCATTCCGGGAGGACGATTAATAAAATTTTCCGGAAAAGGAAACGAGTTTAACAAAAGGTTAACAATGAATGTCGAGGCGGCACAACACGCGTTTCCGAGAGTAAGTTATCATAAGGGCTTTTCCTAGTCCAGGATATATGAACCGGAAGTAGGAGGAACACAACAGGTTGGAGAGCGCATGTCGTACGGTTACTCTGCCATCGTATCATTTTCCTGACACGTTACTTATTATTATCGCTCTTTCGTATTCTCCCGACATTTTCTCTAATTTTGCATTTGCATCTGAATAAATTCGCATCTTCATTATCCTTTTAAAGTCTTTTAGGGGATATTTTTAGACTTGCTTTGTTCGGTTTTACGGAAATATTTATTTTCGTCTCCCAGGCATGAATTTTTTAAAATGATTGTGAGATGACTTTCTTCCCAATAAATGGAGAAGAAATAAGGATGCATCTCGTAAAAGTTGATGGCTAAAATCTCCTTGGCAATTAGCCTCTTTGATTTTTTGAGATGTTGAGAAAAGATGTGAAATAATCGTAAAAACTAAAAAAAGAGAAAAAAAATTTAGGAATGCACACTAGCTTTGAATTTTGAGTAAATATGAAAGGAGTTACGAGTTTTTTGAATGTATCGAAATTTAGAATTTATACAATGGTTGAAAATTTTAACATGGGTTCACGAAAAGTAACAAAAACATTTTTAAAAAGATATTAATTCCAGGAGCAAAAAAAAAAAAAAATCTTAAACTTGTGCCAAAATTTTAAATTTTGATAATTTTTCAAAATATAAAACATGAAAAGGTCGAATTAAACTCAAAAACTCGCGAAGGTCCAAGAAACCGTTTTTAAGGTGATGCGAGTTTCCTTTTTCAAAGAAAAAAAGAACCAAGACTCGACTCGGGTGAATCACTGCCAAAAAACGTTTCTTCTTCATTTCATTTGAAAGGCTGCCATCGGATCGCGAACTGTAGGTCCTCATGAGAGCATACAGGCAAATGCACTTAACAAAACTCAAATCTAAGCCTCTTTTGAAATGAAAAATACTCAATGGAATAAAGCTCAGTTTTATTTTCTTGAGAGAGAACCCGCTCCTGCCATACTTTGCAGCGTAATTTTAGTTTTTATATCATAAACTTTCTTTTAATTTTCGTAGACAAATACTATCCAAAAAAAAGAAAGGAATTAACTGAAACCATCATCAGCCGCCCCCCTTCCCCCTCTCCTTTTTTCGCGCTTGTTTCTTTACCATTACTAGCTCTTTCTTACGAAAAAGCGGGGGGATTTTAAAACACGTAAGAGAGTGTAGTGGCAGTTGATTACTGCCAAAATATTTTTAATTCTCGCACAACAGCACTAAGCTTGAACCGAATTCTAAAAATATACTTAAAAGGGATTCAAAGTCATTCAAAATATGAAGAACTTAAAAACCCCTCAAAAGACAATAATTCAGTTAAAGTTTAGCATTGCTGTGTAAAAATTAAAAGTATTTTGGCAGTGTTTCTCATATCCTCCTCCCTTTTGAAGGAAACAGTATGATTTTCGAATATGTTGCTGCGGTTGTGCTTTTCGAAAATGAAAAAGTAGCTATTTTTGAACTGGTTCACTTCTTTATCCGACTGTGGCTATGGGGTTGGAAAATGTGAACAGAAGATAAAATTTTTTATGATCAACAATATACCCAGGACCAGAATTTATTGGTCAGTTAAATTAAGGACAAAAAACGTTTTTCATATACGTTCGCTTAACTCGCTCCTGCAAGCGTTATTTTTTTAATTTTAGATTTTGGAATGCAGGAAGTAGCTTCCTATATTAAACAAAAAGCAAACATTTTTATTTTATCCGCGGACAGCTCAAACACAAAAAACTAATTACCAGAGAAACTAGCGATTCTTTGTTGATTATCTGCCTACTAAAAACTCATCCAATTAATACTTTAATTAAATTAATTGATTAATGGCTAAACGTCAAAACAAAAAATTTTCATTGATTTGATTGGCATATTTTACTAATTACTAAACCCACTGTAAGTGTTTTTAATTTCGATATTGTCCGACGAGCTTTTTATTCAAAATTCGACTTTTTTTTCCGCGTGTATAAAAATCCGACCCTTTCAATCAGATAAAAACCGTGTGAAAATTTACCCGTAATTTCCCCTTTTTATTTAAAAACTAACGGTTTAAAGCCTATAAACAACGGGAAGACACATCTCCTACAGGAATTAAATAATAAAGGTATTCAGCGAGTTTAAATAATGGATGCGTTTTATAATAAAGCTTTTAGAAAAGTGTTGTAGTTTCTGTTTTAAACAGGAGAAAGGTAAATTTATTACCTAGTTATTCCAATTTCCACTTTAATTTACAGCCTCATTCTCTTACCAAATGGCGGCCATTCGTCTGAGCACCCTCATAATGCACACTTAACTACAATTACCTTGCTCGAACCGACCTAGAAGGGATTTGTTTTCCTGTAACCCTGCCATTTCCTCCTTTTACATCCGACTTTTCGAAAATTCGAATGAAGAAGTGGAATGGAAACCCGACCCCAGTGGCTATTATCACTATTACCTGAATTATTAATTATGTTACAAACTTAGTCATTTTCCCCGTATTTGATTCAACGTATACAATTTAACCGCAATTGAATTTTCGACCTTTATTTTTGATTCCGGAAATCGTTATCTGTAATTAATTAGGAGGAAATCTTTTGTAAAAAAAAAAAAACGAAATATTTATTAATTGAAGACTTTATATCCCGATTTAATTTAAATGAATTAAGATGGTAACACATATTCTAGCAAGGCAATTAAGGTATTAGTTCATTTACACCACCGGTTGGTTAGCCGGGCGGGGGAAAATGATATCGATAAAAAAAATTAATTTTGTTTTCGAAAATTTGGTTTCTTACAAATGAAAATGAGATCGTACCGAAACCGATCAGATCGGTGCGAATATCGGTGCGAATCTTTTTTCTGAGAGGCAAAGACTCAATATTTAAAATGCATGATAAAAGCTTTATGGTTTAAATGTTTCCACAATAAAAAAAACAAAGCGCCATTGTTTATTTTTGTTGTTGAAATAGCTCCCAGTTTCACTGCTAGAGCGCTGTACTAGTCTCTCGAAAACAACGTTTTTTTTAATTGCGAAAACAATTAAAAATTATGCAATAAGAACAATCAAATCTTACGGTTTCGGTATTCGGTGCGGTCAGGCCCCCGTTTTCATGTATACAATACCGGATTAAAAAAATCTTTTTCTTACATATTTTTTTATCGTTAAAATATCTCCACCGTCCGTCTAAACGGCCGGTGATGTAAACGAACTAATACCTTTACTCAAATTTTGGATTTTGGCAGATCACAACTAGAACGGACTGAAAATAAAGTCTTGAACAAGAAAATTTTAATTTAAAATTCTTATCATCTCACACAGAAACAAAATAAGAACAACGACTTCAAAGACTATTTCAAGATGCTAAATTACATTAAAAGGACAGATTTTACTAACTCACCGAAATTAGAAATCCAATAATTCAGTTACTTTCAATACGACTGCTCCAGTTCTTACTCAGAAATTCTTCGTCAAAAATGCATAAATTACTAGATTTTTTAAAATTAAAAAATTTTTCCCTCACCTCAAAGGACAGCTCAAAAATTTAATATAGCTGGTCAAAAAGTGAAAAGCATTTTCAGAAAGCAGTATGATACAATGAACCAAAAATCAAAGTCCCACAATGTTTGTTTTTCGAAAAGCGAGACCAAACGTCCTCATTTTATTGGCCATCGAAATTATTTAACCTTAACATCTTTCTATTTTTTAGAAAATCATTTTAATTTAAGTTTTCGAAACTTAATTTTTGCAAATATTTCAATAAAATGCGTGGAAAAATTTTCTTTCAGCGCAAAAAAAGTTTTGCCTCTCCATTAAGCTTAACTTAAACTTTTTACTCTCTCTCTCTCTCTCTGAAATTCGTAGAATACATATTTTGGGGACTTTTTCTTTCTGAGGGATACAGTATTCTTCCAAACAAGTTTTTTGAAGAAAATGTTTTTAAAAGAATCCTTTTCCAAGAAAATAATTATGAAATTTACTATAATAAACTGACACAAGAAATTGAAACCATATATGTTTATTTCTAAAGCAGGGTTGAATTTTCGAAATAAAAAGCAAAACTCAGGTCAAGGCAATGGAGGCGTTTGAAAATGTAAAATTACCGCCGAATGATTCATATTTCCAGGTCCGAAAAAATAAACTAATGTTGACGTGGCTGGTGCTCCATGAGATCAAACGACGGAAATTCGAATATTTCGACCAAATAATGAGATATGAGACCTGTGAAGGTTTGGTGTCGCCTTCACATCGCTTCTCAGTGGCTGGGAGCCCAGAAAAGAAGTAGAAAAATCAAACCAGATTCAAGCAAAACTGAAAAACTTGACTCTCAATAAATCGGAAGACGTCGTTACAATTTCTTTCAAAAAGTTGCACCGTGGAAATCGTTCCTTTAACCTTATTTATTATTTTTTTCTTTTTCTCATTATGAAAAAACTAAAGTCCTTCCTTCCTTTTATGAAACCTGTTGAAGCTTAAGATTTCATTCGTGCGTTAAAAACCGTCAAGAGGTCAACGATAAACAATCCGGCTTTCATTACTTTATATTCCTCATGATGACTTACTAATCAAGAAATTTTGACGGGAGTGAAAACACTATGCTTGATTGCATTTCCAATGATGAATTAATATAATGACTTTAGTTTTTAGATTCTTTCGCTGTAAAACAAAAGGGGAAAATAAAACTGACGGGTCGCCGATAGCGGATCGATAAAGAAAAAAAAGAAATCGACACGAAAAAAAAAAAAAATCCAGAAATCACCTAGGATTTATATTTAATTACCGGTAAAGCGGTTCGACGATATCGCTAAAAACAAATTGTACATTTTTCATTTGACAATTGATTTCTCGCATTAATTTTTCAATAAATAACTAATTTATTTTCCAACTCTGAAATATGATTCCCGATGAATAATGTATTCACCTGTGCCCCTTGACGACTAATAATCTCATCTCTTTGTTTGCATAACGGCTATTAGGGAAAATGTTTTCCGTTTTCGCTTTTTAGATTTATGATAGTCGGGAAAGCTGTATGCGGCGGTCGGGATGCCGGACACACATACACACACACGAGCTTTTGAAATTATGCAAAGTCCGGATGCGTTATACTCTTGACATCGGAGAAAAGATTTCGCAAACACCGAGAGCTACGATAGGAAGCAAAGAGGCGTCCAAAGCTCATGAATAATTCAAAAGATAACAGTGAACCGTCAATATTTCATACTGTCTACCTATTCCCGACGTCCTTATTTTCCAGACGTTTAACACGCCCTTTCCGACGGCTTTTTTGCTTGAGAATAAACATTAAAAAGATTTTTGTTTAACACATATTTCGGTTAGGAAAATGACCTAATATTTTTACGCGTTAATTTATTTCCTTCGCGGCTTTCAAATTGCAGTCCACTTTGATTGTCGTAATTTAACTTTTAACCATTTCCATGATTGAATTCAAGAGTGGGAATTTGTGAAATTATTTTTCTTTGTAGGCGCACTTAGCCGGTTCACCAATCAGGCTTAACTTTCCTCGTTTCAACTTAAAGACGACGTGTCTTTTCAATTTCTTTCTAAAAGCTAATCTGCAATCCTAAAGAAGTTAAAAACGGGGAGCAAGCATTAAATTTAATTTTTAGGCCCTAAGCTTTCCATCAATCGGCTCCAGCAGATGAAATTTTTAACAAATTTTAGGCTCAAATGAAAAATAAAGATTTATTATGATATACAAAAGGAGGAAAGGCATGCTTCTCCCTTGCATGGACCTGAATCAAGAATTTTCTTTTTCAAAAAAGGGATAAAGGTTTTTAATAATTTACTTCCAGAGAGGGTAAGGGGTTAACGAAAAAAAATTATGAATCGGCTTCCATAAACCAAACACGATCCTCCTCACAGCGGTGAGCTTTCATCGATGGGGTTTTAACCCCTTGCATTCGGCCAAATTAGACAGAACTATTTTCTAGATCAATTCTCAACATTCTCTTCGAAGCAAAAAAGAAATAAAAAAGGAATAAAAAACGAATAAAAAACAATTCGGGTTTTTTATAATTCATGGCCTCACTGAAAGTACACCTCCGCAACTATGAAAAACGTTTTGCTTTTGTTTCGGATCAACGAGATTTTCAAAACTGATTCCTTTTCGATAAGGTAAAACTCTTGGAAAAAATCGGATCTTGAACAAAATCAGTTTTATATTGAACATCCCACTCTTAGTAAATTTCAGAACTTTAGCATCTTACATGAAAAATTGTCCAATGCCAAACCCAAAGCCAAAGAATCAACATCGATGGCAAGCAAGATTTAGAAACAAATTTGTCTTCAAACAAAATTCTTAATTCCAAAATTCTTCTAAGTAGGACTATGCTAAGGGGCAGCTTTAATTAGGAAAAATTAATAACAGAAACTAAGGTACCTGTTCTAAATCTATACCACCATTTTGTTTTCGTCCCCTCTAGCCGCATTAATTTAATTTACGTGCTTTTATTTTATTTATTCAAAAATTCATAAAATTTAATAATGAATAAATTTGATCCTTCATCTGTAAAAGAACCACAATCGTTTAAGGAAAAGACCGAGCATTCGTTTGTCCAAAAACTTTTCCCGTGGCACGAATCACCAGCCAAGGGTTCTGGTATCTTACTCCCCTTAGATATTTAAGCAATCATTTTTTCATGAAATCAGTCGAGATCAAAACCCTAAGATAACCATTAAATTAATTTTTAGAAAAATAAAGGAAGTATTACGAAATGGAACGAAATAAGAAGTCAATTTTCATGTAATTTTTAATGTTCCTCAATTTAAAGTGGAAAAGAATGTCAAATATATTTTTGAATCGGCGGTTCGAGCGCATTCTTCAAGTGCTTTTTGTGTGAACACTTTCCCGACTCAAGTATCAAAGTAATCCCATGCAAATTAACGCCACAAGATATTTTCCATCCAAGGTTCAGACACGTGAAACAACAAGTTATTAATTAAAAAATAATGGAGGTGGTATATTAATTAAGAAACCCTGATTTCGGAAGTTGATTTTAAGTGATGGTGTGATGCCACGAGTATTCATATCATAAGATTTTTGGCTCAGCTCGAGAAACGGCCTTATTTATTTACATTCGCCTTTTACCACGGTTTCGATTCGCTAGACAGTTGTCGGAATGCCAGAAAAACAACTTTATCGACTTTGTTATGTAAAGCAATTATTATATGAAAAGCCAAATTTTCTGTAAATAACCTAGTGGAATAAAAGCAAATCATTCCAGAAGCAAACACTAAAAAAAACGGAGCACGAATAGATGAATATCTATGAAAACGCAAGAAAACGATAATTTCGAGCGAAGCAACACCGAAGGCTTTTACTGTTTTTTTCTTTCCGAATTGCGAATGCTAATAATTTGTTTAGCAATTCAATTATTAGATGTATAGATTTACCTTTAATTGAAGCAGATGCATATCGAAGGGTGAAGCAGCCATCTTTGAAACGGGAAAGCCGATTCACAATTTCCCAAGTGACAGGCGAAAGTGATTAGCGGAGTTACACGTCATAATCAGACTAAGTTCCGATCTCCTATCGCCGCCATCAACGGATCTGAAATGAATAATTTAAAATCAAGGGCCGATTTAAAGCAAAAAAATAAATAAATAAAATCGGAGCTTATTAAAAAGGCATTAATCTCGGAAAATAAACCAGATTCGTTTATTTAAATGTTTTGGAATATCGAAAGATAATATTTTCATTGAGGAGAGGTCATGCGTATTAACTAGTAGAGTATTGATGAGACGTCAGGATTGTACACTGTAATCCGCAAGCAACTACGGCCTTTCGTGTATTTCACTTACGTAACGGAACGTTTTACTTTTGATTACGTCTACTTGAAGCATTGATTGAGGAGCCTCTCAAGAAGCCCTCTTTCCTTTTTCTCTCTCTCTCCCTCCCTCTCCTTCCCTCTTTTTTTTACCCCTCCTCCATGAAAATTTTATAATAAATCAATTAATTAATTTAAACGTAAAACAAAACGGCTATAAAGCCTAATGGATTCCGAAATCGATCAACCGATTAAAAGCGGACGTCTTACGATTTGACGGATGATATTAAGGAACTTGCATCGTTACCCTGTCACTTATAATAATTAAGATATTGCCTATTTGCCCTGATAGCTTAATCCGCATCCATTTAGATTAACATGCAAGACGACCGCGATCTTGATTAAGGATTTAATTACTATCGCCGCCTTTTCTTTTCTCGTTACAGGGAGACATTTTCGGAGGTTTGAACGACGGGTTACTCAGCAGGGCAGAAGCCTTGGCGGCGGTGGACATGGGAAAACATCCGGTTAGTACAACACCTGGACTGCCTCAGCTCAAGCATGACATGATGTATCATCATAGTATGGCGGGGCACCCAGGGACTCCTAACTCCAGGTCGCACCAAGTAGGTTCCAATACGAAACCTATTCACAGACATCAGACGAAATTTAATTATTTAATTTTATATATTCCATTATTTTAAATGCTCATTTAATGAAAGGCTTTCCAAGAATGAAGTCGCAGGGTTTGAAAATATTATGGGTGAAAGCCAACACAAGGCATTATCTCTGAGAAATGGCTCTCATGAGAATGCATCGACATTCGAAAACAAGAATTTTCGGTAGCCATTCTCAAAGAATGTCACAAAAGTGTTGAAGACCATCCAATTTAACATTGTTACGATGAAACTGGACCGGCAAAACGGAACATTTATTTCACGCAGAAAAGACTGACGGTAATCCTTCGGACTTGTTTAACAGTGTAAAAAAAATGGAATTTTCTAAAACTAGGCTAGGTTTTTCATTATTACGTGAATTTCGACAAAACGCATTTTATCCACTTTTTCCTTCTATTTTACTCATAATTCGGGTTTTAAGTCTTAAACAGGGTGCTTCAGATACATAATCAAAGTAAAATTACCTACAAAAATTTTTTCACGGAGAAAAAAAAAAAAAAGCATCAATGATTTTTTAAGGTATTTTTCAAAAATTTAAGTTCGATAGTAAGCCTTTCCGTTAACTATGAAAAAGAAATAAATTAGGGTTCATACCCGAACTTCAAATAATAAAATTCTGCCAGAAGTGAATTCATAAATTTGAAAAATTCGTTGATCGAAGGGGAAAAAAAAATTACGCCAACAATAGGAAAAGGTAACCCTATCAGAGCTTTTAGTCAAGTCTCCCAAAATTGAAATGAATGTCCTCGTCATCCATAAGTTAAATACTGCCGAAATAGTAGATTGCTCACTCTCAGCGTCACTCTCAGTACGTGGCTCACTCAGCCATTGAGCCGAATTAAGGCTGAAAATAATAATAATAATCGACTAAGTCTAAGACTTGGCAACAGAAGGCAGAGTTTCCGTTCTGCGATGCAGAAGATTCTCCAAAAGCTGCTGCATTCATTTACATCCCAAAACAATCGTAATAACTAAAAACAATAAAACTTATGGAGGTCACGATGATGACGGCTTAATTCTTCTCAATTTTAAGTTCCATTCTCCAGTTTCGACGACATTAAAACTACCACAATTTTTTTCAAAACCGATTCGGAAAGGGAAAGCTACTATAGAACTATATCCACGTCGAAAAAACGTCATTTCGTTTGCTTGGAACGAGAATCAAGGGAATCCCGGAACCGGTACCGATGCGGTTTTTTATGCTTTTTTTTTTATTTTTACTCGTGGGGGAGAAAAAAAAATTAGAGACGAGGAGGAAGCAAGCGACTGCATCGCAATAATCCATTTTCTTCCTCGTTTCGAAAAACGGGAGAAAAATTTTTTAATTTCATTTTTATCGTTTCTTAAAATTATTTTTTCGGTTTAAGAGGGTTTTCTTGAGGCAGTCAAGGTCGAAATTAAATTTTTCCATAAGGAGCAAAATGTTGTCGGGTTTGTAATTTAAAGTGGTTTTTAATTATTGACGAGAAGGATTGAACTCTAAGAGAAAGCTAGAATGCGTCACGTGTCCTTATAACTCCCAACGGCGCCATTTCTCATCCCTCAGCCCCTGTAATGAGGCAATCGACAAGACATCACACGACTTGCTACATATAGGCGGTACGCGGCATTCCCGGCGGTGAAATATTTCATCATTACTGTTGGAATGACGATACTTGTTTTCAAATTATTCAGCTCTGTGCATGCCACGTTATTTTCCTCGTCTTATATCCGAAACATTTGTTTTCTTTCGTCAAAGACCTTTTTTTTTTTCTCCCTTTGTTCGGAAAAGAAAAAGCGAAATTCTTTTTTTTTCAATCCCCGATTTTCATGCTCCTGAGCTTCTCTGCCGCAAATAATTAAAAGTTTTCGAAAAGTTTTGGAATCGAAGCTTCGTAAGCAGGCGAGATGAGGAAAAGGGGTGGGAGGAATCGCGCAACACGGAACGAGAGAAAGACATGTTAATTTAAGTAAAGATATCATCCGAGAGATGACGTTTTATGACAGCCCTGACAACAAGATCATCCCCATGAATACTTAAACAACCCTCAAACAGCGTGGAGTTTAATTACCATCCCTTGCTGTGACACCCTTTGTCCACCTGCAACAAGTCTATGAATTTTATAACACATACCCGCGATTTTATGCCTAAACCGTCTGCTTTTTATTCCTGCTTGCATTTATTTACACCGCCCATTCCCGAACCGGGCTCTAGGGGTCCGCAAAATTTTTTAAAGCAATTTTATCATTCCTGTTAAGAACACTCGAGCATAAATATTCTGTATTTTGCTGTTTTTTTTTTTTTTCGAATTTAGTTTCTTAATTTGCAATTGAAAACAAAAGAGTGCACGCAGACAAATAAAAAATAAGCGCACATATACATGTTGCAAGTAGTGAAATTGAACACCCGTTATTTTTGAACTGTGATTGTGTGTGTGATTTTCAGGCTTTTTAACCTCGATTTAACGGAATTTTAAATTTTGAAATTCAAAATTTTTGAAACATAGCCCATATTTTACTAATTTTGACTATTCTTTCGCTACATGATATATAATTTTTTATTTTCTTTCCCGGAGCTTAGAAACGGTAATTTTTAAAAATTATGACTTGGAAAAGTTCAGAGTTCTGAATTTCTCTGCCTTTAAAATGATTATCTTCAGCAATTTTCTTTGACATAAGCAAAGCTTAATTAAATACCATGTGCCAAATTTTTATACATATTTTCGAAAAATTTTGAGATTTTACACTTTTAAAAATATAATTTTTTGAAACCGAAAAGTTTAAGATGTTTAAAAATAAACTTTATAAAAGTTCTAGAGATCTTTACGGTTTTGACCAGATTTTATCAATAACCGCTGTTTTCTTTTTCTTACTTTTTCCTATATTGTCACCTTTGCTCTCTAAATCGTATATTGGTTCTTCCTTTCATTTTCGAAAAAATATTATTTCAAATTTCATAAAATGCTTTTCCCTTCATTTTCTACATTGTTTTCGACCATTTTCTCTCTTAATATAAATTCTTCTTTCGTCATTTTGTCATTTTGAATCTCATTTCTTTTTTCCCTTGGTACATAATTACGCTGGTAAGCACGTGTTTTCTCAATTTATCTCGTTAAATTATTCCAGAATTTTATGTCTGAGAAGTGGGCGACGCCAGGTCGGAGTGCCAAGTCGGGACCGATGCCGTTTAATTGTGCTCTATTTGTGCTAATTATGCCACTAAGTGCCGTAATTGTGCTGAAAAAAATAAGCGAGTTATTCAAAAAAAACATATGACCACACATGGTGTCGCCAACTTCGCATCGCGATTTTCAATAGTTTGTAATAACTCCACTCCGGGTTGATGAAATTGGGGAACATTGCGTAGAAACTGCAAATATTTTTTTTTTTAAGTACTAAGAACCCAGTACAGTGGATTTGAACATGGCACTCTTCCAGCACAATTGTGGAGAGACCCAAAACACTTTTTTCAGGTGCTAGTAACCCAGCACAATCAATTTGAGTCTGGCACTCATCCAGCACAATTATCTAGAGATCCAAATAATCTTTGACAATTTATTTTGGGTCTCTACGCAATTGTGCTGGATGAGTGCCAGCCTCATATCCATTGTACTGGATTCCTAGTACTTAATAAAAATTATTTGGGGTCTCCACACAATTGTGCTGGATGAGAGCCAGCCTTAAATCTATCGCACTGGGTTCCTAGTACTTAAAAAAAATTATTTAGGGTCTCTTTACAATTGTGCTAGAAGAGTGCCAAGTTCAAATCCATTGTACTGGGTTCCTAGTACTTAAAAAAAATTACTTGGAATCTCTCCACAATTGAGCTGGAAGAATGCCAAGTTCAAATCTACTGTACTGGGTTCCTAGTACTTATATAAAATTATATGGAGTCTCTGGATAATTATGCTCGTAGAATGGCCGATCTGCCGACGTGGCCGACGTCCGACCTGGCGTCGCCCACTTCTCAGACATCAGAATTTCTTTTTTTTTTTTTTTTTTCATTTCTTTCTCATACAATAACCCTTTAGACTTCAACAAGACCTAAACAAAATCTTCCGAGCAGTAATCTAGGGCGACCCTTGTTTTCCAAACCTTCGATTTGGCAATGGCTATGAAACCGATCCACATTAAGGTTTAGGTTCTTTTTTTCCCAAGCTCCGAAACGGTACCAGACATCAATTGACGAGTTTATATTCCGACTCTGTGAAAAAGATGAGGCTCAATAAATTTGTAAACTTTTGGAATTCAAACGGCATCCCACTTATGTGCTTTTCTGTGTACACTCTTGATGCCCTCGCTTTTTTCAAATTTCGTAAATTCGGGAAAATTCACAAAGGGTAAAAAAAATTAATTTGAAACAGTTAATCAAATCCTTGGTTTACTTCTTCCAGATGGGCCACCACGGAATGGACGGTTTGGAAATGCTGGATCCAATTTCTACGACGTCCATGACGACCCTCACACCAATGTCAGACACGTCGGGAGGAGGCCATCACCAACTCCATTCCTCGATGTACGGCCCCGGAATGAACATGATGACCAACCACCACCACCATCACGGGGGAGGTTTGGGAGGACCGACGGGGCATCACGGAGGTCACCATCACCCTGCTCACGCTCATCACCCCGCGATGGCAGCGGCGGCGGCAGCAGCGGCCGCTGCCGGCCTTCACCCAGACGCGGACACTGATCCTAGAGAATTAGAAGCTTTTGCCGAAAGATTCAAACAAAGACGAATTAAGCTCGGGGTTACTCAAGCGGACGTCGGTAAAGCTTTAGCCAATTTAAAGCTACCGGGTGTGGGGGCGTTATCACAAAGTACGATATGCCGGTTCGAAAGTTTGACTTTATCACACAATAACATGATCGCTTTAAAGCCGATTCTTCAAGCTTGGCTAGAAGAAGCGGAGGCTCAAGCGAAAAACAAAAGACGAGATCCGGACGCTCCTAGTGTTTTGCCTGCCGGGGAGAAAAAACGAAAAAGAACCTCCATCGCAGCGCCGGAAAAGAGAAGTTTAGAAGCGTATTTTGCAGTGCAACCGAGACCTTCGGGTGAAAAAATAGCGGCGATAGCCGAAAAATTAGACTTGAAAAAAAATGTAGTGCGGGTGTGGTTTTGTAATCAGAGGCAAAAGCAAAAGAGAATGAAATTCGCGGCGCAGCACTGACAACTGCCGGGCGGCGGTTCGGCCGCGTCCACTCCGATGCCAGTGCACTGCATGTAAATTATATATATAAAAAAAATAGTCAGTTAGTTAGTCAATTTTTCAAGGAATCCATCGGTCGTTTCATAAAACTTTTCAGAGGGACGATTTAATTAAAGGAATGAAAGTTTCCGATCATTACCAAGAAAATACGAAAATGAATAGGTAACAGCAACACTAATTTTCGTTGACTATCCATTTTTATTCCCTTCATAAAATGCGAGTTCGGAAATTCTCTTTTATTTACTGAAAATGCAATATTTTGTCTTTCATAAACAACCTAATGACAAACCATAGTTAATCTTTAACAATGCATCAAGAAGTTTCGAATGTTATGTAAAACGTTTTTTGAAATGTCATGATTTCTTATGAGTTTGAAATGCCAAAATTCCAAATATCATATTCAACACCTCCGTGTAATAACATGACGAAAACCAAAGTGTACAGTCGATCTCGCTTACAGTGAGAAACACCTAATTGAACCAAAGTTGAACGAAAACACAAACATGGGATAATACATAGCAGAGCAAGATTGACTGTTCATTTTCCGAAAAAAATCTAGCAAAATGGACTGGCTTGGTTTTTATTTACAAATATTTTTCCCAGTTTTCCTAAGGTGTAGCCGATCTTTCCCCATGAAATATGCCCTAATTTGGTTTAAAAATAGTTTTAATTTCATTTGAAATCAACCGTACCTCCTAAAAATAGTCCCTATAACCAAGGGCGTTTGGGCCAATTGGGATTTTTTCTCCTTTCCACATTTAAATTACTCTAATTAGACAACTATTAATGTATACTTACGGTAAAATTATCTTCAAAAACTTGTTAAAAAAGCTTCAGTTGAAATAGGCCTAGTCATGGACTGAGAAAGCATCAGTTGCATTTTATGGCATTGTAATCAAATGATTGCCTGAAAATATAAAATACAAAATATTGATCAGCAATGAAGTGTTAACAAATGGTCATGATTTGTTAACGTTTATTTGGAGTGTCCTTTATTATTAAAACTTAGGAATTTGAAATGTAGTACCTTGTAAATTCCTTTCTAGTGCCTTGATAATCGTAACATTTTTTTAATTATTTACAGCACTGGAAAGGGTTCCGAATTTGATTTTCAGCCCAAAAAATCTTGTAAGGCCAAAAAAAAATAGATTTTGTTCTTTGATATTGGAAATTTTGCGCAGAATTTATACCACCTCAGATTTTCAAATCTCCGGAAAAATTTCCAACGGGAAAGCTATGCGTCTTCAAAAAAATAAAATTATATCAATTATTTCACCCTTATAATAAATGATCTAAACTTCAAGATGAACTCGATTTGTTATCTCATCCTTTAAAAAAAAGGTACCAAGAACAAAATAAAGGCATTTTTATCCGATTATTGCCATTTGGAACAAGGTCGGGCAAGATATTAATTTATAAAGAGAGATTTTTGAAAATTTCCTTTTATTTAAATTAAACGCTTTTACCTTTAAATCGTTTCCTGCGAAACCAAAACACCAGACTCTGCGCGAATATCATGCACAAGTCGGTACTTTCTTCCAACAGCAGATGTTGCTTGGTCCAAGTCGGCAGTCATGTTCAAAGGAGACATGGGGTGAAGATAAATATGTTTGATTAGCATTTATCGTCAACCTGGAATTAAAAAAACTAAGTGTAAAGAACTTGATTACAGCATTAGTTCACCTATTACAATTTATGGACTTTGCAATATGAAACCCGAAATTCGACCTAAACTCAAACTGGGCCGTGGCAGCCGTTGTCACCATCCTTATTTCAACAATAGCTTTATCTTATTTTCACAAATTAATTCCAGTAAATAATAAATAATAATTCTTTACCCAGGAAAAGAATCCAACTTAGCGCACGAAATTCATAGTGACCAAAAATAGACTTTAATTAGTCAAAACCACCAAAACTAAAAACCTTGAGTGAATGGAAAGCACAAAGATCAGGAAATATGACCTAAAATGACTTTTTTCCAAAACCAAAATACAGTTTTTATGGATTTCGCTTAAAAAAAAGTAATAATTCGAAATATTCCAATATAAATATATGAATTTACAAATACATTTTCCGAGGTTTCAGATTTTTGGCTACCTAGAATTGCACTTTTGATTGCTACTTAGCTAAAAGAACTCAAATCCATCATCCTCAGAATTAATGTTCTGGATTAACTCATGAAAATTAATCCACTTTTCCGAAGTCAGTAAATAACCATTATTAACTTTTTTTCAAACACTCTATATAGAAAGTAAAAAAGGTAGAAAATGAAGCTTCCAGACTATCATATATTCTAAATGCATGTGATTAGATGTCACTCTAATTTTCCAATTTCATGGATCGCCTTAAAACATTTTCTTTTTTTCAAACAATCATTAAAGATTAATGTCCCAGTCTGAAGAGTTTTCAAACGGCTTGAAACGATCTCTTAGATGATCTCAAATTTTGTAAATAAAATAAAAGAAAAAAAAAGTAAATAAAATAAATAAAATAAAATTACATAAAATTCGAACGATCGGAGCGTTTGCACATTTGCCATGGGATCTTATAAAATCAATTTGAAGACCACGCGAAATTTTTATGATGAGTTTTAATCGAAATCGATATCATTCGGGGAAGGAAAGAACAACGTAGAAAAACAAAAGCGACAACCCACAATAATGCAAATTCGTACCCGGTCTTTTTCTTCGGAGCTTTAAATGCTATTTCAGAGTTCGGTTGCGTGACTTCTTTAAGAATTACTTTTTTTTTTTGTTTTTGAAAGAAAAAAAATTCTTTTTTAGTTTTTTCTACTCCTCCTTTCTTCATCATGTCAAATATCAATCGCCTGATCGATCGATTTTCTTGTGAACGGGAAAAGCAGGTTCAATACAACGAATAGTAATAAAATAAGCGTAATAAAAATCCGAGCAGTATTAAATGTAAAAAAAAAAAAATAAAATAAAAAAATAAAAAAATAAATAAAATAAAATAAAATTAGTAAGTCTAAAAACCGTTGATTAAAACAAAATCAAACTTGTAAAAAAGAAAAAAAAAATTATATTAAGTTTTTGTAAATATAAATTAATAAAGTCCTTTTTAGTGTAATAGTTGTAAAAAAAAGATGAAAACGACAAAAAAATTTACTTGAGAACCCGTGGAACTTTCTTTTTTTTTTTTTTTTTTTTTGGCGCAAATACGTCTTTTTTCTTAAGTGCAATATTTACGTTAAAATGCTTTAGTTTTTCAATTTTTTCAGTAAAATAAAAACAATTTTTCTTACATTTTAATTTTTGGTGAAGAAAGCAATAAATTGTAAAAGTCGGTTTATTTTCTCCTCCATTTTTTATTCGGGATAAAAAGCTCAAAAAAGGGATTCATCGTATTTTTTAACTAATGGAGTTTAATATTTACCGTACCTTTTAACTGTAAAACCTTTCAATACACGATGTTAAATTTAAGTATTCTAAAAAAGCAATACAAACATGAAAAAAAGTAGATTTTGTATAAAGGTATCGCTTTTTACAGGGTAAATTATAAAGGTAAAAATACTTTAATTTAAAAAAAATATTAGCAATCTACACAGCGACCTCGTTTTATTATTTTTTATTGTTCGTCTTAAGATGATTAATCACGCTGACGTGGATTGTCAAAAAAATTCACATATCATGTCAGAGTACAGTACAAGTGCAATGTAAAAAACCAAAAAGTACCAATTTTAGTCTTAAATAATGTTTTTTTTTTAAGTCGTGCTGTATTCAGAATTTGAAAGTATTTGAAAGTATGGTACGATGAGGATTTCTAATTTACTTGAGATAGCTTTTCATCCATCGAAATAAGGAAAAAAACGCAGGACAACAGTCCGGCTCAAACAATAGACGGAAAAAAGCTGTTTCAAGCAAATATTTTGCATTTCAAATCATTTATTTTCCTTCTATCCATTTTTTAAAAACATTTTTTTTATTTTTGTTGCTGAAAAAACATGGATGTTAAAATATAATATTTAGAAAATAATCAAGACATTGTTCAATTTTTTTTTTCGCATTTCCTAAATATTAAAAATTTACAATTTTTTACTCGAGATGTTAGGGTGCAAATTTACTATACAATGTTGTACCGACATGTTGGCCCAACATTCCCTAGTGAATTTGCACCCTTAAAGAAATATAAGAATGGCGACAATCTGGATTTTTTTGATCTCCATAATCGGAACGCACGGAATGTATCATATGATCACCGTTATGCAAAAACGACTGTACCTTTGCGAAAAAAATATCTCGGTTAGGGTGCAATAAATCCTCTGTAAGAAAACACGGTAATATTGCACCATGACGTAAGGCGGTGAACACGGAAACATTGCATGTTTAAAATTTTTGATTTAGAGTACAAATTCACCATGGACA
Organism: Liposcelis bostrychophila; assembly: GCA_037577465.1. Lineage (NCBI taxonomy): Eukaryota > Metazoa > Arthropoda > Insecta > Psocodea > Liposcelididae > Liposcelis > Liposcelis bostrychophila. The sequence continues at coordinate 946,660 of CM075210.1, read as the reverse complement.
AACATGTTGGTGCAACAAGTTGGACAAACATGCTGTACCAACTTGTTGGACCAGCTTGCCGTACCAACCCGTTTGACAAACGAACGAGTCGACTGTTGCAGAATTTACTCCTACGCCGAAATCAGTGAGGAATGTTGGTACAACAAGTTGGTACAACAAATTGAACCAATTTTTTGGTACAACATTCCATAGTGAATTTGTACCCTTAGAAATAAAATTGAAACCGGAGTAAAGGCATCCTTAAGGATGCCTTTACTCCGGTTTCAATTTTATTTTTTCGCATTATCTTGCTGAAAAATTGTTCAGCAAGATAATGCGAGATAAGCCCCATTTGCCAGAAGAAGATCGGATGTTAAGCCGTGAAGCTAGAAATGATGGTTGGAATATTCGGTTAACGTGCCAACCTCCAAACAGTCCTGATTTGAATTATTTAGACTTAGGTTATTTTGCTTTGATTCAAAGTATGCAGCAGCAAAAAAAAATTGACAACATTTCATGTATTTCCTTTTTTAATTATATTTTAATTCACATATAATTCATGTACTTTATTTTTACTAAAAATAAAGCGCTGACTTATAATATTGAACCCACGATTTTTTTGGTCCCGTGGTTTCCAGGTTTCCAATCATGATGTCCATCTTTCGTTATCCCGTCGTTATCCCGCACTTTATTTTTACTAAAAATAAAGTACATGAATTAATAACTTATTTGCGTAATAAAAAGTATTTAAAAAATTTTTTTTCTGCATACAATAATTTGTTAAAGTTGCGACTGCGCTGCCTCTTTCCAATTTTTTCCTGCGACCAATATTGTTGTCATCTAGCCATCTCTTTTGTGGGCTCAATATTAAATTGTTCTGGTTACACTTCCCAGGTTGACACTAGTCCCCTGTGCTTAGCTTACGGAAAAAGCGTGTCAACCTGGGAAGTGTAACTAGAACAATATAATATTGAGCCCACGATTTTTTTGGCGCCGTGGTTTCCAGTTTGCTAATCATGATGTCCATCTTTCGTTATCCCGTCTTTCAACATGCCCGATCCAATGGCATTTTAATTCTGCTATCCGTTCCACAATATCGCTCACTTCAGTTAATAATAAAAAATAGTACGACCCAAGCTAAAGGTCAAAAAGATTCAAAGACCATTTGATTAATTTAGACTCAAAGTTTTGCCATTCAGAACATTTTAACTTTTCCTAATAATTGAAAACTATAGAAAATTACATTAAATTGGAAAAATGAATATTGGTACCAGATTTAAAGTATCATTTCTTTCGATTTTTAATTTTATTTTAAATTTCGAACTACCGGGAAAAGTTACAAAGACAAAAGAAACGGAGGTAATAAAAGGCAGATTTCAATGTAATCGTGCACCCTTGTGCAGCTACTTTGAAATCTCTGACATCCTTTTCTTCCCTTTTCAGTAGACGATACTAGCTCTAAGGTCCATTGACTTAGACGGGCATTGTCGAATTTCGGATTTTCTTTTTTACCAAATCATATTGACATCATCCCGGTTTAATCTTTACCTCTGAGGTATGGAAATATATCTTATTCAGCACCAAGAAAAAAAATGTATGTGTAAATGATACTTGTATAAAAAAAGTATTTCCCACATTTATGCCAATAAAGAGTGTCTTGACGCTAAGGTTCAATCCAGACAACGATTAAACCAGGGCGCGTAGCGTGTCCTAAAAAAAATTAGGACTTTTTCCGAAAAAATATAGGACAGATTTTATCAGAAATATAGGACAATATAGGACAAAAATCAGAAATTGAAACATTCACATGCTCTATATATCGCACAAATTTCTTATTTTGAAATTTTTTTTGTAAAAAAAAGTTGAAAAACAAGGCTTGTATTTATCCGGTCAGTATTTTAATATTTTGACCAGTATTTTTTATTATGTTTTTCGGTATTTATTAATACAATACCAGCAAAAAATTTAAATGGTCAGTATTGGATGGTCAGTAAAAAAAAATTAAAAAATCAGTATTTTTAATTTTTTTCGCCAGTAAATAAAAATAAAAAATCAGTAAAATTTTTTGCCAGAAAAAAAAAAAAAAAAAAAAAAAAAAATTGCGAATGAAGCATTTGCGAGAAGTTTATCTCCACATTTAAATACTGAAAACTTGTCGCGGCAGGAATATTAGGGTGGTTCAAATTTACTGTTTCGCAAATTTTTTCTTCATGCGATTTTCACTTTTCTTAGGGTCTAAAAAACAAAAGGTATAATTTTTTCAGATTTTTTTCGACCACGTTTAGGGGTGGCTCACGGCCATTTTGTGCTTGAAAAAAAATTTATTTGGCATTTTTTAAAACATTTTTCCGAAACTTTAGGAGTAATTCTTTGGGACCAAACCAAGTTGTTTATATGTTTTCGACGTCGTAGAATCCAAGAATGACCATCCCATGTCGATCAGAATCACTCCTAACTGGCCAAACACCCTTTTTTGGCCCAAAATAGCAATTTTTTGTAAAAAATTTTGAGTCAACTATTGTCTTTCTAGTCACCTATTGTCACCGTAAAACAGTGCCAAAATATGCTTTCGACAACGCAGAGTTCGAATTTGACCACCCAGATTCGATTAAAGCCACCCTTAACTTAATTAGACCCGGTTTTTTTTTTTTTTTTTTGCTAAATCCCATTTTTTTATTCTCATAATAATATTTGGATTGTCGAAAAATTACTTTTAGGCATGTCAAAAAATTACTGCCTAAATGAATTTAAATACCGATTTTTTAAAATCAAAATATTGCCCAAACGAATTTTAAATACTGATTTTATAAATAAAATACTGGCAAAAAAAAAATTAAAAATACTTCTTCTTCTTTTTAGTCCTTTACTCGATTACGAGCGTGGTGATCTCTCACATAAAAATACTGCCAGAATTAATTGATATTACTGACTTTCTGCATACAAAAATACTGGAAATTTAAATTAAAAATACTGCTTTTATTTATTTTATTTATTTATTTATTTATTTATTTCTAAAATGTAGTCTGACCAGTACATATAAATACCCTTTGAACAGACATCAAAGTTCTAAATTTGAAATAAAAAAAAAAAAAAAAAACATACACGGACTAAAATAAAGAAAACATACACGGACTAAAATAAAGAAAACTATAATAAAGAGACGTCATCAACACTCTCAAGCTCGTCGTTAAACAGTCTCATACAGCGGTTGAACGGTGAGTTGGTACGAATTTTAAATACATATATTCTTTTAGAATATTAAAATACTGGTGCAATAAATTTAAACCGAAAAACAATTCAGCAAACAAAAAAATTAAAATTTAATATAAATTAGTTTTTTCTTTCAAGGTTTTCTGGTAATAATATTATGTCTCCACTGGTGAATTAATTACATGGTGTAATTAATTACAGGATGTAATTAAATGATTTTTGAAGGTACTAAATCGTTGTTTTCGATTTTGTTGGTTAGATCTACATTATGAAAAAGGATATTGAGCTCCAATGATTTGAAAAAAAAAATAACACCTTTGTAAACCATTTAATTGCATTCTGTAATTAATTACATCATGTAATTAATTCACTAATGGAGACCCCGTATAATAATTTTAAAAAGGGAGAAAAAACTAAAATTTCAAAATAAATGTAAAATTAAAAAATTTTGGTTTGTTGGAAAAATTAAAAATGTAAAATGTTTCAAAAATATAGGACGAAATCGATTTTCCTCTAAAAAATAGGACAATGTAGGACAAATATAGGACATACCTGAAATATAGGACAATATAGAAATATTGTCCAGGCTACGCACCCTGGATTAAACGGAGAAGATTAAAAGGGGACAAAACCAAACAAAAGAAAAACAGCATAGGATTTGCGAGAAAATCAGTGACTCAGAGGTGTCCAGTAATAGGTGCGTAATCACCAGGTATTTTTGTTTTCAGAACTTGTAAAAAAGGGAAAACGCTCGTAAGTGAATGAACAAACTGTCTCAATTTTGCTGATAGCGTGCGATTTTCGAGCGATGACGTCTTAAGGTACCGAAATGTGACTGCCATCGAAGAAAAATCGGAAGAAAATAGGTTGTAAGCCCTCGATTTCGGGACAAGTACGTGGGCGGTATGGAACTGCTTGAAATAGAGATGCCCCGTGAATACGGTAGGAAGTAACTGTAAGTCCTTGGGCCCTTGGTTCAGAGGCAGACAGGCTGAAGAACAATTTGCTAAGGCAAAACCGCTTAAGTCATTTAACTTAAGTCCTTTAAAGCTTTCTTTGAGTGAATCCTGCATGATCAGGTATCAAATTAAACCAACTCTAACTTTGAATTCTTAGGTAGCTCAATGGGTAGTTTACAGTGTAAAGGTAAAATATTGAAATAGAACCATTGCCCAAAATATTACTTTGATTCGTAGAAGCAAATTCGTGTTGACAATGTAGTTTTTCTCTTAATTATATAAGTTTTGGATACGTCCCCAAGTAAAAATACTCATTTAAAAGACAGATGATTTGAAAATATTGAAAACATTTTGAATGCATAGATGGCCTAATTAATTTTATTACATAAAGCAGGCAAAAACAAGAGTGCTGAAAGCAGCCAGTCAGAAGGAAACAAAGCTCTAGGCTGTGTATATCGTTCCGCTTCAGTTGCTAGTGCTCAGTTGCTCTGTTGGATGGGTGCAACGTAACTTTCTTCGTGTTTGCACTCCCCGACATTTTAGCTTTATTTTAATTTTTTTTTTTTTTCCCCGAGAAAGTTGAAAAATTTTTCAAGGTGACTTTCCGCCTCTCTCTTTCCCTCCCCCACGTCACGAAATTCGAACAGCTGTTTGATGTCCTTCCTTGTAAACAATCGCGTTGAAGAGCTTTGCCACTAGAGTTTTATTCTCCGAGAGGAAACGGCTTCGGGAAAAAAAAAGAAAAAAAAAGGCAAGAGCGGAAACAGGAAACCGGAAAATATTTACAAACTATGTTTTTAACTCGGTTTAGTTTCGTTCCCTTCATTTAAACGAAACGGAATCGAGTCGGATGCGATTTCGAAAACGAAGAAAAGGAATCCCGAATCATGCGTTTCCGGTCCGAGGCCGGTGATCATTTTTAAATTAACGAATAAATTCGGTACTGATAGAAAATGTCGACAAACAATGAATGTTACTGTACAGGAAAGCAATGAAATAACAGAAATTACAGGAAACGGTTCAATGATTCGAGAAAATCAACCCTCCCCATGTTGTTTTAGCAACATAGAGTTGATAAATCATGAGTGACCTCCCTCGTCCCCTTCTCCTTTTCGAACCGCAGCAATAATCATCCACCCTAACTTACTTTTAATGATAACATTAATTAGGGAAAGGTTTTCGTGAGGATGCAAAAGCGATCGAGAAATCGAAAACGCAAGATGTTGCTAAATTTTTTTTTTTTCTTTTTTCTTTTTTTTGAGGTAATTTTATACTGTCGCACTTCCCCCTTTTTTTTACGAGATGTAAAAGGTTCTCTCCTTTTTTTTTATATAAAGGAACCCGGTCCGGGATATAATTCAATATGTACCTTTTTTATCATTGGATACCAGTTTGTTTTCGGTTTATAAAATACATTGGAGAAGTAAATCCATCAAGAGTCGTAAAACTTTAGAACATAAAACTATTTACGATGTGACAGTAAAAATATTTGAAACTGCGGCCTATAAAACAACCACGACGACACTTTACTTAACGGCAACTCGTAAACTCTTCAAGGTAAGTATCTTTAAATTGCAACATGAGTTAACCACGTTAAGTGTTCCAATATAAAGGATTTTTTTTAATTTTTTAAGGAGGGCGATAATGCTTTCCAAAACTTTTCAAAAGTTTATAAGGAGGCACGAAACATTAATTTCGGGTGGTCACCATACATCGCATCCATCCGGAATCCGGATGCAGTCGCAGTCACCGGACAGGCGGAAACCAAAATTTTTAGCAACTGCTATCGTCATTCAGTAAATTGAAAATCGGGACGACCACCGGATGTCGAAATATATCGAGGAAAAAGGCGGTACCAAATTTTTTCTACAACTATCGCGGAATTGTATGGCTAAACCTGGAAGATCAGAGAAAAAATCACCAAAAAATGACAACCAAAAGGTCATTCCCAATATATAAAAAATGAAGCTCAAGCTCTGGCCGTTTGCAAAGGGCTGAAAAAAAATCTATAAAATTTAGGAATCGTTTCAGAATCAAATCATCACTTAATGTCAAATATTTTTAACTAGGCCCTACTTATTGTTGATCACGAAGAGAAAGAGACAAACTATCATCTTGGAAAATTTTTTTCCTCTTAAAGACCAGTTAGACAGAGGAAAACAATTACAGCCTAAATCTCGATAAATTATTCAGAAACATCTGAAAAGGCTATTTTGCAATTTTCTTATTTAAATATTCTAAACTCGTGACTCCTGGAAAAAAAAAATCCCCCACAAATCCGAAATCATTTGACAATAAAGTTCCGCTAATCGGTTCTGTGAGTAATTTAATTCCATTGCGATTGGAGGTTGAATCGAAGAGGTGAACGATAGGGTCGGGGAATGACTTTACTTACAGGTGGCCACAAACCTGCCGATATGCTTCATTGGGATCTGAGAATGGTGGATACATTCTCGCTAATTATCCTCCTTCCTATTCGTCATTCGATTGCGTGATTTCCTTTGCAATGAAATGGATTTCTCCAGAAAGGGGAAAGGGGTGTCGTAAAAAGAATTCGTATCTGGTACAAAAAAAGTATTTTAAGATTTTTGAGGAATTAAAAAAACCTCTATAAGTTTTCTAAAGCTTACTTAGCTAATGGGCCGCTCAGATAAACATTATTCACTTTGACGCGTAAATAGAAAAGAAACAAAATTGCAGATTTTGTTAAAAATCATTTCATTTTGTAGAAAATTAATTAAAATCGGAGTGTTTTGTCAGAATAAAACTCATTGTAAGAAAACTGTTTTAATAATAAGCTTACTATGGTAGGAAGCTCCGCCGCATCTTACAAATAAGCGTTGAAGGATCCTTTTGAAGATAAAAAGAGTTTAACGATCCTTAAAAAAAGATAGTTTTTCTGCAATTAGCAGGTTACTCGAAACAGAATAACATCACAACAACACAATTACCCTAGAAGTAATGGATACAAGTCCATTTTGAGATGGGAATTTCGCAAAATTATTCCACCAAGCGCACAGGAAAAAAAAAAAAAAAAAAGACGGAGAAAGGTTTGCAACATGCACTGCGAACTACCTCCGTCGTCGTCAAATAATATCTCAAAATCAGAAATAACCAAATAATAAAAGGAACGAATCGGAACCATAAATGTGTGAAAGGTTCAGAAAAGAAATTCCCGATCACAAATATTCTCGTATCCCGATTAAAATCGCCAGGTGTGCTAAGTGATAGATCTCTCTAAGAGACAATGACGATTGGACAGGTGGACATCTGGTCCCTTTCAGCTCATTTTCTTTAACTACTCATTTCACCGGGGACCTCGATCACGAATTCTAAAACCGACAGATGTCCACTTTCCACTCTCCTGCATTGATTCCTTTTTCCATTATATGCTTATAAACTTCGTCCTCCAATTCACCCTTCGACAAATTTCCACCTTTCTGTCACGAAAATAACGCTACAATTTCAGATACTTTTTTTTTTCTTTTTGAGAAAAACCGCTCGCTGTCCATAAAAAGGGAAAAAAAAAGTTTTTCTTTTTTTTCATAAAAATAATTTAAAATTAATGAAATTCTACGGAGAAGAAGACGGAGATATAGGGTTAAAACGAGTCAACCGTTGAATATAATTTTTATAAAAGTGTTTGCAAACGATTTTACGAAATTCGATTTTTTTCGTAAAAATATAAAAAAAGTTGCTGATTTTTTTATTTTTTTTTTAATTCGGCACTGAAGAATCAAGCCGTTCTTTCTTAAAGTTTAATGCTTGTGGAAATACTCTGTTTAATCCTCGTTTAATCCCACCCCAACGGTACCGCGGCAGTGAAATTAGCTGCAAAACGCGAACGTTAATCCGCGGAGATTAACGGAGGGTAAAGGATGCTGCTGCAAAATTTTAGAAAATATAACCGGTTATCTTCTTCCGATACGCTTTCGTTCCCCGGCTTTTATTTTGGGATTTCGATTTTCATTACCTTACTTTTCCTCCCCTTTCCTTTTCTTTTAATCTTAGCTTTTCCGATCTTTTTTTTTTTTTTTAATTCGGCACTGAAGAATCAAGCCGTTCTTTCTTAAAGTTTAATGCTTGTGGAAATACTCTGTTTAATCCTCGTTTAATCCCACCCCAACGGTACCGCGGCAGTGAAATTAGCTGCAAAACGCGAACGTTAATCCGCGGAGATTAACGGAGGGTAAAGGATGCTGCTGCAAAATTTTAGAAAATATAACCGGTTATCTTCTTCCGATACGCTTTCGTTCCCCGGCTTTTATTTTGGGATTTCGATTTTCATTACCTTACTTTTCCTCCCCTTTCCTTTTCTTTTAATCTTAGCTTTTCCGATCTTTTTTTTTTTTTTTTTTTTTTTTTCATTTTTTGAAAATGTTTGTGCTAAAAAGAAGATTTGAAAAAAAAAAAATTCATTTTTAATTTTAAAATAAAATAAAAAAAAGAATAAAAATAAAAATTACCTCTTGTTATTTAACTTTTTCCTTTTTAGGTGCTTCAAGAGGGAACCTTTCTTTTTTTTTTCAACTGTCCACCTTTCGTAAAGATTTTCCGGGATTAAAGTCTATGCTTAACTAACGCAGAATCGTTTAAATGCAAAAAGAATGCGGAAAAAGGGAAGAAAAAGGAGAATAAGAAGTAAAAAAAAAAAAAAAAAAAAAAAAAAAAGGAAAATGAAGGGAAACTGACAACGGTGTTCCTCTAGGGAGTTTCCGCTTTCGAAAAACATCGGCCGACAATCTAAGCACTAATTACTTTTAAGTTAAATTTAGAGTTTGAGATGACGACATTCCACCCTATTTCTTTCTTCCTCAAGTGATTTTCTTTTCTCTCCGTTTTTTGTTACTTCTCTTCTAAATGAATCAAACTTTTCTAAATTGATTTTTTATCTTTTTTTTTTTTTTTTTTCTTTTTTCCCCTTAGATGGGCGTCGGTAATTGATACTGGGTTTCCGCTGATTATGACTCTATCTTTTTTTTTGTTTGGTTATCGAATTATTTGCCAACATGCGCATCATATCGGGAGTATTTTACGGAGCACATTCGGGTCCAATTTTACTTAATCCTGAAGGGGACCCCTTCGTTTGCTCTAAATTTCGATTCATCTAATCGCTTTTAGAGGAATCGAAATCGCCAAAATTTTCAATTCCTCTAAGATTATTATTTTTATTTCTTAGAGAAATCGAAATTTAGATGAACGGAAAATTGCGGTCATTTCGTTTCCTTAAACTTGTATTTAACCCTTTCTCGACTGCGACCTTTTGTTGAAAAGCCATTTTCATGACGGCTGATTTTGGGAGTACTTTTTTAAAAACTGCAGAGATTTTTCAAAAAAATAGTTATGCAACCCGCCACACTGTCAGGTATAGCTTTAGGAGTGGAGTTTCAAATATGGTCAAGAACGAGTTTGGGAAACTTCACATTAAGTTTTCCGTGATTTTCCGAAAATTTTTCCCAATCGTATATGTACGATAGCCATCGAATTTTTTAATAAAGAATATGACTTGTAAAAAGTGAATAAATGAGGATGGTTTTCTTCGTCCTTTTAATCCTGAAGATATGTCTTAGCATTTTTTATCATAAAAAAAGTTCCATACGGCCGTTACAACGTCATGAGCAAAATAAGTACAAATTTAAGGAAACGAAATTACCCCAATTTTCCATTCATCTAAATTTTGATTCCTCTAAAAGCAATTAAATGAATCGAAATTTAGAGCAGTCGCGATAGGCTTTCCTGAAGAAACGTATTCAAATAGGACTCATATCGTATGATTTAATGGGTTTTTGTCGGCGTCCAGTATTGGCAAACATTGGAAATGTTGGGTTGATTCTAGCATTTTTTCTGATTGGTGGCAGTCTCCCACTCAGTAACGCTTCTCAGTTTCGATTGCATATTCGTCAGTTAGTTTTCACTCGGTGAGTTACGTTGTCCTAACCAAAAAAAAAAGAAGTAAGGGTTTGAAACTGAAAAACAGCGGAGCATAATCTGGCGGACGACAGACTATGCAATAGCCGACGCTAAAGAATGACAAATCACCAAATCGTGAAAAAAAACCCTAGCGAACCATTAAACTTCAATGCAACATTTCCGCTTAAGCAATTTAAAAAAACCCCAACGAATTATTTTATTTTTCCGCAGTAATTCAGATGCATTTTCAACCCTTCGAAATCGCCAAGGGAAAAAAATTGCAAGCTTAATAAACATTTGATTCGGGGTGTTACTAACCACAAAGGTATCGATTCCAGACCTTGTTGCCGGGGGCGCAACACTTTTCGTTATTTAAAAAATGCATTTTTTTTCCTCTGATGGACGCTAATAAAAGGCTCTGGTAGCGATCTCCGCTCTTGAGGGAGTTGAATATTTACACAAATCGTTATTTTTTGACAGAATGTTTTAATTCCGATATGAAGCGGAGTCCGTTTCATATCAAAACCCAATAAGGTCCTCATCTTGTTTCTTAAATTATTTTCTGGATGAAAACAAAAGGACAGTTTTCTGGCCGCGTCCAACGTCGGGAGGTGAAACACGGTCCTCCTTACAATAACTCACGTGCACGGCACGAGCCGGAAACCCCCCCTCGAACACGTGGAGCAAGGTGGAAAAGCTCGTTACGATGATATGCCGCACACATCGCACATGAATCATACAACGTTTCGGCATTCAACCGTAATTACTAAAAATATAGAGAAGAAGAAAGGTTTTATTTTTTTGTTCGGAAAAACGTATACGGTTGAAATAATTTTTTTGTGCATTCATGCCTATTCATTGTCATATAATAAAACTCCCAGAAGGCAGCGGTTTTTGAAATATTTTGTAGTTTTTAAACGAATATTGTCATGGGAAAGGCTTTAAGCTGCACGTTTTGCATACAATATCACATGGTTCTCGGATATTTACATATTTTTTAATCGAAAAGTAGACGTTTTATAATCAGTTATGTTCCTTGTTGCCGACCATTTTATTTATTAACAAAATGACATACATTCCTCGTTTCTATCATAATTATTACATACATCACTGATTTAGTGCTCTTTTCCAGTGTTTCCTATAAATTATTTAACCCTTCCGCCGTTTCGCATATTTTGTAAAACTATAAATAGAACTAAAAGCCGCTGGAAAACACGGATTGACTGTTCCCGCTGGGGACCCCGAAACGCCATTAACCGCATTTTTTATGCAAAAATGTAAACGCGGGCTTCATTTGCAATAATTCACGTCACAAAAAAGAAAAAAAAATAACAATAAGAATCCCCCCTTGTGGCTCTATTTTGATTCTATTACGAAAATTAATAATAATAAAAATTCACCCAGCAAAGTAAAATAGAATTTTTTAAGAACAGGGAAAATAAAAAAAAAATAAAAAAAAGTTCCCCGTGTGCCATTAATAAAAGTACCGGAAAAGAAAAATTAAAAAACAAAATGTTTGAATGTCTCCTTTTATTCCCTCCCTTTGCTTCTCATTTTTTTTCCTTGATGGCCGTTTAATTACTTTATTCAAGGATATTTTTACAAGTTTATAACTATCAGTTGAAAGAAAAAAAAAGGGGGAGGGAGGTAAGAAAATTTCAAACTTTTTTTATGACTTTTTTCCTCTCCCTCCACCCTTCCACTGTTTTCTTGTTAGGTACACAAATTTGAAAGGAAATTTTTATGTGTAACTTGGCATTTTTTGACGATCAGAAATGGATTTGTACCTCATGTTGTAAGGCGATAAATGCTGAAAAAAAAAACCAGAATCATGTATTGTCCGTTTCAACTATGCTTAAAACTATCGAGAAATATTTCTCTGGACTGTAGTTTAATGAATACAAATTTAAAAATCTTATACATTTAATTAAATCGTTTCTTGCAAAAAAAAGTCTTGTCCGTCCATGTTTTTTTCAAAATGGAGATCAATTGTTTTGCTTTCAAAAAATGTAAATAAAAAGGTTGTGTTGAAACAAAAACGAAAGATCTCCATTTTAAAAAAAAACGTGGACAACACTCCTATTTGCAATAAACGATTTAATTGGTGTCTCAGAAGAAAGGTTAAAAATGATGGAAGCATTACAAGAGAGAATCAAAGACTTGTAAAATGGAATAAAGAGGTTAAATGGCATTGACTCTCTTTCTTCAAAGGCGATGCAGGAAAAGATCATATTACTCTACTTTTCTCATCAAATGGAAAACTGTCGTTAAAATTTAAAAAAAAAAAAAAGAAACGTTTGAAAAATTACCTGTTTGAAAAATTGCATAGATTTACCTGAAAATGTGAGTTTTGAACCAGTTTGCTTCATTGCAAAAGACGCGAGATTAATTTTAAGCTTTTGGATTTGCACTCAGAAGCCGAAACTTTTGTCACAAGATCAAAAATAAGTTTTGGCGAAAATTATATTAAAACGAAAACTCCAAAGTTTATTCCAAAAGCATTTGAATGTTTTTGATATTCAATATTTGCGAAAAAACTTTCAAGATTTGTTTAAATATAATTTTCGCCAAAATTTATTTTTGATCTTGTGACAAAACTTTCGGTTTCTCAGTGTGGCAACAGAAGAGAAGTACAAAAAAGTCATCACTGACTTGCTGAAAATATACTCTCTCCGTATGTCAATTATTGCCAACAAGATTGAAGATGAAGAGCAAATAGCGTTGCGAAACAAAGACAGGTATGCCAAGCGAGAAAATCGAAATGAGGAGGACCACAACGATAAATCCTTAACGTGTGCAGACGAAAAAACCCCGCGGTAGACGAGCCATCCTGGTGAAAATCATACCAGTTATGAAGAATCAGAAGACAGTTTTGTTAAAACTAAAGGTCCAGAAACTTTGGGCGAATCGATTGAAAAATTCGAATGATATAGTCGGCTTTCAAATAGAAATCGCCTAAGAGTTTCACCCAGTTAGTTAGCTGATTCAGTTTTCAGGCCTTTCGCCTATACACATACATATCATATGAAAGCCCGACGAGCTTTATATCTTTTACCGGGACGGAGATATCGTCCTTCGGGAGGTCGAAAATTATTTTTCCAATTTTGGGCTATTCAAACGACATTTTAAAGCCTTTACAATGGGCTTTGATATGATAGGTAACAAGCCTTGATAAAAATTTGAGGGGCCGGAGGGGTCGGCTTGAACAATCAGGTAAGATTTTGATTTTAGTGGATTTTGGTAGTTAACATGTTTCCTAACAAAGCCTTATTGGCAGTTTTTTTCGACATTTTAGTCGAATAATACTTTTGTTCAGGACCACCGTGAAGACATTACAACCATTATTATTTACTCAATTTAAAAGTTTAAATGAATTTGAAACCCTCTTGATGTACTCTGCCCATGTAAGCAAAGATAACGTATCGGCCATTCTGGAATTGGCTTTTTGTTTGCATAAGTTAAAAATAGAAGGGACGTGCAAATTCCAAAATGGTGACGTTATTTTTGCTTATATGGGCAGTACTATACGAGCACAAAATCTTTTCATGTCCCTGTTTTCGTTGCGATCACAAAACATCATCATCATGACTGGAGAAGAAGTAACGGTATCAGAGGCTTTTAAAAGAGAAAACATCAAAACATTTGAAGTCACTTTTTGTGCCCGTGTATACCCTATTTCACTTTCAAGTGAAATAGTTAAAAGCCTCTCTACAGAGCATCAGCATCATTGCTAAAACAGAAAAAAGACTCTTCCAGAAATCGAAAGCAATAGGAAGCCAACTACCATACCAAAAGGAAAAAATACCTGTGGGACACGGCAACAGGCACAAATGGCGACTTCAAATTTGGATTCAAGGGCTCCGAAAAAAAAGAATGGCTATTTTTACCTCATTATTTTAAGTAACAACGATTTTCATTACTCATGAAAAGAAATCATCTGTTTCTTTCCTTAACAAACATGCGAAACAATCCGTTATCTATTACTGAGATAAAATGATCACCAGTGCAGAAACAACTTAGTTTCTTTACATGTTGTAATCAAAATCTTGGACTTCGATTAAGCAACAAATATTGAATTAAACCTCTGTCGATGTTCGAATAAAGCGACCCACATAACACAGGTTGGTTGAATAACGGTAGTGGCAACGTTTTACCGCAACGTAGAATAACCGTCATGAATGTTCGTTGTTTTTACGTATAAGATGTCCGCCCTAAATGACGGTCCCGCTGACGTTTAAAATGACGTTATTTCAACCATCGGAAAAACGTTTTGTCAACGATGGAAATAACTTTATTTATGCCCTAGTAGCACAGGGTCCATAGGATATTTTATTCGGATATATTGATATCCGGTAAATATCCATTCGGGCTCAGTTTTCCGGTTTCCATAATTTTCCATTTCCAGAATGTTTCGATATTTTCCAATACTCGTAGAACATTCTTGAGATATATTCAAAAATGCCCCTGTTAATAATAATAATAATAACCAAAAAAAAAAAAAAAATTAGGGATTTGTTTTTTATTATTTTCGAAGCTCATTATATTTGTAATTGTTGTTGAATAACGAAGCATGTCCATCTTGAACTAGAAATGACCCTGAAAAAATACCTACACCTTGAAAAAATCATAACACCTAGCAAGATTCGAACCTAAGACCTCTCACACCTAAACCAATCAACCCTGCGACTTTACAAACTAAACCACACAAGACCTGGCAAAACAAGTAGAAACTAACCAACATTAAGTTTTATTGTACTGAAAAGCCTGAGAAAAAAAAAAAGATCAAATCTGACACGTGACACCATTACTACCTGCTGCAAGATAATGGCGACTACCCTTTGTTATAATACAAAAATAATGTTGCTATGTAATGTAAATGACCTCGGTCATTGGCCCTAGGGCTGCCGCCATAAAAACCCATGCTAAAAAACTTTTTTTTTTTTTTTTTTTTTTTTTTTGTTTTAATTTACAATGTTTGAAAAACAAAAACGGCAGAAGCAAAATGAAAAAGATTTAAACTTTTTCCCACCGTCAAGCGTATCTAAACTGTTATGGGTTCCATGACGGCGAAAATTTGCATGCATTCGTTATAAATATGCGTCCTCTGCAAAAACATAGGTATGCAATTATTTAACATCGTGAAATAAAATAGAGCTCCATATTTAGGCTTTAAATTTGTAAGATACTCGAAAGAAAATTACGTCTATTAGACGTGAATAACACGTCTGGTAGACGTGAATACCACGTCTGATTGACGCGAATACCACGTCTGTTTCATAGCTTTTGACTCTATCCTACACTCCCTGAAATGATGTGGTGGTATACCATCTTAGTCGCCGAGATTGAGAAATTCTGCTGAAAGTCAGGCGGTTGCTTTTTGGTTAGCAACGAACGTGTTGTTTTCTATTGCATTAGAATACTAACAAGAAAGACGTTTACTTCCGTCAGCCCTATTTATATTGGCTTTTAACCTATATCACCCGTTGTCATATAACGTAGCCATAACGGTAAATTAACGTTTTGAAATGACCGGGATGCTTTTGGGTCTGTTACCGACGTTGTTTTCTAGTATTATCCACATAGTTGAAAAAACGTTATCGATTCAACCTAGTTGATTTTTGGTTGGTAACGTCGGTCGTCACCAAACGACGTTGCCACAACCGTTATTCAACCAACCTGTGTTATGTGGGGAGGGGCGAGGTCTTCCATTATGAAAAACCTCAATTTCTCCACTTCATTTCGGACTCAATTTCAAAAATCTTAAGGACACTTTTTCCCCAAAATCAGAATTTTCCAATATTCTACTAAACAAATTTTTGAAAAAAAAAAAAAAAAAATTGAAAAACAGATGTTTGCGAATTATTTAGAGAATGAAACACTGTCAAAAAATGTTGACTCTAAGATCACTTTTCCTCTCCACGCTTCCATATACCAATCATACCATAGCAGAAGACTTACTGCACTACCGGGACATACGTATATTTCTGTATTCGGCAGGTCAACTGATGTAATTCCATCACAATCGTGCATGGAGATGTACTCTTTTCAACCGTTGCAGCTCAAAACCAGTTCAAGCAGCGGTTCAAAGGAGTATATCTCCATGCACAATTGTGATGGAAATAGATCAGTTGACCTGCCCAGTACAGATTTAGGGGAAACTATTTTTAATGAAAACGATTTTTCCATGTCTCAGTACGTAGATTACGCCAGAACTGAGACACATTTTTGTTTTCAACCAATTTTCAGGAACCTAGGAAAAATATTCAAAGAAATTCTAGGTATTACTATTAGATCAACTACATAAATTAAACACAGGCGCCACAATTTTCAGGACTACAAACCTTTTTACAAGGTTGAATCATTCCGACCTCGATAACCAGGGAAACCGATATAGCAATAAGAAATCTGTCAACCGGACCGAAGCGAAAATTGCAACGGCTCCATAAATCAGCCGACTTGGTCATCCCCCCACGTGCATCATTCCAGAAAACAAACAAAAAAAATGCAGGGAATACGTTGCAAAAGTCAATTAAATTCTTATCAAGAATATTTCAAAAACTTGATAAATGTCGGTTACGTGACATAATAATCATGGATGACGATGATGATGAAATAAAAAAAAGGAACATTTTTCAAAATATAAATGATTACACGTCGCTCAATAAGCAGGATCCGGGAGAGGAGAGAAAAAAAAAACCAGTCGAAACGGGTCCCTTTTCATCAAATAAAAAAAATTGCATATCAGGCTTAGGGTGAAAATGTCAATCATGTGTGAGAGGGTGACTGCTTGTACAATCGGCACCACCGGTGGGTGACTTACTACACCGAACAAGCAGGGATTTTCCGTACGCACAGGTGGCATACGGAAAAGGCAATAATTCATATTTCGTTATCCAATATACCCCCGGTGATTCAATTATTAAAAATAGTAAGCGGGTTCTTATTTGGAAAAATTCGCGGCAAAATAGGTTTTAAATTTTCCTTAAAAGTGTTTTTTTTTTTTTTTTTATCGAGATAATTCGGTTTTTTTGTAGAGAAAGAAAAAGGGAAAAAAAACAGGGGAAATGGAAAGAGTTATCGGGGCACGGATTTTTTGAAATAATGGGATCGCGGAATGAGTCAGGTAAAACTGTAGGCGATGGAAAACATTGGAAAGGGGAAAATGCAGGATCCAGTAGGCACTGTCGCTTCATCAATTATTCAGGGAGAGTTGTCGGAAATCACGCGGGCCAGTCAATCACCCAGGGAACTACATGATAAAACATTTGAACAACTGAATTCCCACCTCTTGTCGCCGTTTCATCAGCGGAAATGGATTCATTTACGATCGTCGGATATCATCCAGCGTTCCGAGGAAAACATTTTGCATTTTCACAAATTATTGGGAAAAAATTCGAAAAAAATAAAATGTTAGGACAAAAAAAAAGTATCACCTCATTTTTTTTCTCTCTCTCCCGATATTCGAGGAAATGAAATAGCCGGTTATTATTTTATCGTGTGATGATTTGATGCTTTCCATTAAACGTTTCCGTGAAAATACAGAAAAAAAAATTCGAATTAAAATCATTTTTGGTCCACGCACATCCGTGAATAAGCCAAACCACTTAGCAGGTAAGGAATCCACCTGTAAACACTAAAAAGGGGTTCGATAGACGGACGCATAGATGGATGGATGGATCACCCTCGAATTTCCGGCCCACATATAAGGGACGTTGATCATAGAAAACAGATTTAGAACTGAAGGGGGTAATCCATCAGTTTGAAGAGCAATAACATGCAAAATCTTCATTAACAATTCATCACCACTCCATGTGTGTATTCTCCACCCCTCCCTTTCCCTCGCTGTAAATTCTCTCAGCATTTCGCTAAAAACTACAATAGTTATGCTTTCACGTTTCTGCCGGTTTACTTTTTTTTCCTCCGTTTTCTTTTTCCGGGATTCGTCAAGTAATATATTAAAGTGGCGAGGGGTAAAAAAAAAAGGGAAAGTTTGCAATTGCTTAAATTATGTTCCGGGTCGGCAATATATCAATTTACCTATTGACTTTTAACTGCAATCCTGTGCCCGCATTCTGACGAATAGGAAAGAAAAAAAACGACAATCAAATTTTATGGGTCATGAATCTACGTCCAAGTGATTCCAATTCTACAAGGTGTTATTTTTTTTTCCTACGGATAAGGAAAAGGAATATGGGCAATGCATACTAAACAAAAGGAGAAAAAGAAAGAAGAAAAAGAAATTTCAAGTTTTTAAGTAGCTAATGCAAATCATCTTTCTCCTCCGTTCTTAATCGGATTTAAAACATTTCAGAGTGATTAAATATCATTTTTATTCCGATTCATTCAGATTATTAAGATCGTGAATTGTTTTTGTTTTTTTCGATCGTAAAGAGCATATCGGCGTCAGAAAAAGTTAATTGCATTGTTCTACTTGTACGTTTCGGAAGGGATTTATCGCATAACAAAAGTCAAATCTTGAAGACGTATCGTCACGTCGCATCACAGGTGTTCCTTCGATTTGGTACTCCTAAGCAGTCAAAGCAACCGATCTCACCTCCTTCAGGATGCTCACAGTAGCCTGACGACAGGACCACTATCGGCTGTTATCGAGCCTGTGGAGATTTAAATTAATGTATACGACTTGTAAAAAGGCAGTGAATGAGGACAACCAAGTTTGGCAACTAAAAGAGAAGAATGCTTTATCTTTAGTGAACTATTAATTATTCATCCTACATTAAAATATTCGGAAAATTGAAATATTAGTTTTATGAATAGAGCTTTCAGTTATGAATGATTACTAGTTTGAAACTAAAAAGACAGCTCAACACAAACCCAGCATTATGAGGTTAGTTCAAAACTTTGAAAATCAAAAATTATTACCGCTTGGTTCCTCCTCTACAAAATAGCACGGTTAAAGAAAAAAAAATTATTTGCGCTGAAGAAATTTAAAAATTAAACCGAGTGTATCGAAATTGTAAAACTTGTAACTTCATTTAACTTGTATCTCCCCATAATTCCATGTTACATCTATGTTTCCTCCAGGATTTAGTACAGCTAATTAAAACTTGTTAAATAATCCTAGCGATGCTCTTGTTCTTTCCTTTCTTCCTGTAATCCTCGATTTTCAGTAGAATTAATTTTAAAAAAAGAGAGAAAAAAAAAAGAGAAAATTACGAAACATTTTTTATATGAAATAATTTTCCTCTCGGTTTTTTTTTTTAACTCGGATAATCATCTCATTTCCTAAAACAGGATTTTTTTTTTTTTTTTTTTTTTTAAAGCGTTAAAGAGATGTAGTTAAAGACAACGATCGAGTTTTCTTCGGATTTGTATAAATTTCCCTGGAGATAGTTCCATTAAAGGGCCAATAACGGTTACAATACAGTGTTACAACCCGAAATAGTTGATAATAATGAACCTAATTATACCGCAAAATTAACCGATGCTTCGTTATTTTGGAAAGCACTCGATTCCGGAGCCAAGAGAAAAGGAAATATAAAACTGGCAGGATGCCGCGTTAGTGAACTTTGAAAAAGTACTCATTTAAGATTCATAGACCTTACTTGATAATTCATATCTTGGACCCTTATTCTATTTGTATTCCTTGATTTAGTAGAGCGATCACTTGAGTGTCAGTCCTGAGTGAAGGTTGACATGAATCTTGCCTTTTCACTTCTCAACTTGACAACTCCCTTCAACTTTTCTTACTTCTTCTTGGATTTGCACTCCCAACTATTTTATCGTCATTTTTCCTTTTACCGAAAATGAAAACGAGATTTTTTTTTTTTCTCTCCAGATTTTTATTTTATTTTCACTTTTATCTTTTTTGCTTTGATAGACCGTAGCTACAACGAAGTAATGTTTTCGAGAAAAACCGGACCTCCAATTCTGATTATATTTTCGGACCTCCAGTGTCCCAAATATGGCAACGCTTCTATGAACGACCCAGGTATCCATGGGTCCTACAGATTCTTTAAAAAGTTGACCCTTGGACATTGTTTCTATCGCAACAGTTGCCTTTTCTGCAAAATTAAAAATAATGGCTGTCGTTTTCAGCTTGAGGTCATTATTTTGCCGAAATTCACAGCAGCAGCTGTCAATCGGTATAACAACCATATTTCTTTTTTATATACTTGGAGCTTGAAATAACGAAAAATTAGCTTACATTTATTTTATAACCAAAAACGGAACCCACCCCTCTTTGTTAAAATTAAACCCGCAACGATGGACGACTGTCTGCATCTTAACTAATCCATTATTCAAAACTATAAAATGTTTGAAATGAAATTTTGTCTGCATGATGTTTTGTTTTCGGCCGCGGTTTTACAAGATTTAAACTCGAGCGGTTTACCCTAAACTTTCTGCTTCCACCTTCACCGGCTCTTCGTTCCTAGGTTTCTCTAAATGTCCACGCTACGCCTCAACATTTATATTTCATTAAAAAGAACGCGAAAAAAAAAATTCGTAATTGCGTGAAATCGGAAACGAAATTTTGAAGCCAGGAAGTCGAATAAACAGAAAAAAAAGTTCCTGACTGAAATAATTATTACGGCAACGTTTCGAATTAGGAAGCGGAGTAACAACAATGGAAATTTTAGATCGCATTATCTGGCACCATCGAAGTGGATGGTACAGATGTAAGCAATAGCGGATAAAAAAAAGAAAAGAAAATGATTTAAAATAAATTAAACGTAAACCCTCTTTATTATCAGTCGATTAGCATTGAAGTAGATCCCCTGGAGTGCCATCCCTTGACAAATCAACCCCTAGTTCAACCCCTGCGATGTTATGTTTATGTTTTCCTAACCCTTTTCAGAATTAATATTAATAGAATTGATAATCTCACTATAGTTGATAAAAATAAAATTTGTTTTCATGTCCTTCTAATGATGGGATTGATGGTCGCCATAGGATACGTCATCCTTTCGGATAAGATATTACTCCCAATTGGACCAGTTCGTTTAAACAACAACAACAAATAATTTTTTTCAAGTAACTAACGACCGAAATCAGGGACTTTTCATGTCGGGTCATGTTTCATAAAGCAGCAATAAAAATAACTTTGCGAAAATCCGCTCTCCAAAGTTTGAGATACATCCTAACGAACACAGGAGAACCTTTCCGTACATAGGTCAGAGGTACATATAAGCCACCTAAAACGGTGACCAATAGACAAAATCTGGCTGAAAAGTGGAAGTAAATAGAGAAAGCAATTCGGCAAAAATTTGCAAATAAATGTCGTGGGCTCAATATTATATCGTTCTAGTTACACTTCCCAGGTTGACATGCGTTTTTCATATGCTACGTACAGGGGACTAGCGTCAGCCTGGGAAGTGCAACTAGAACAATATAATATTGAGCCCACGATGTGTCAACAAAAATAGATTGTGCCATACAGCGCTCCATGTCATTTTTAGCCATCAATGTTCAATATATAAATTTCAAAAAAAAAAAAAAAAATCGAATTACGCTTTGTACATTTGGTTATATGAAACTAAAAAAGCCAGCTACAGCAGAATACATCAAATAATTTTACTCCATTACAACGGATAACGTAAGTGATTAAATGAAATGCAGTAAATTAGTAAGTTAGGCCTTGGAAATTAATGAGAGCCGAGCAAATGGTGCCGCAAATAACTGGTAAGGCTATAGTGATTGATAAAATAGTGGCCTTTTTTAGGATCACTGGCTGCATACGATGAGGAAAATCTCTTTACGCGCCCCAAATTATGTGGAGGGGGAATATTTATCCGTCAAACTTAACAGCACAGCCCAGCACAAACTGTGATGCGAAAGCTAAAATTGAGTCGAGCTTTGGTAACTATGTCATAGTTAACGCAATTACACCAAAAACAGCGCAAAGCAAGATCGAAAAATCAACTTCCGCCCCAACAATGTGTTCAGCTTTCTAGCCATTCCAATTCCCTAAACTCAACAAAATTCAGCAGTAAAAATTATAACCTAGAGTATCGATAAAAGTCAGACAGATGACTTGGTTATATCTTTAAAAACGAAAAAAAGAATGGAGCAAAGAATAATTTGACTGAGTATGTTGTTGAACAATTCAAGTGCCGAAAGTATCCGAAACCGAAAATCCTAGGCTCTTTATCACGTTCAAACGAACGAAAAGAACACCTTAACACAAGACAAAGGGTAAAAAAAACCGCTCATTAAATATATAATCACCATAGGTGGGATTTCGAGAATCTTTAATAAAGGGAGTATATCGAAAAAGGATTCGGAAAAACGGTTAACAACTTAAAAGAAACGTTCATTCTCTTTGGAAAAATTCATGAGTCCCGAGCGTGAAGAGATTAGAACTCTGAATTTTTAAAGGGCTAAGTTTGCGGGTAGCGGGTCGCCAAACACCCCGAAATAATTGATAACCCCTGATTTTTGTTTTGATAATGCATTCCCCGTAAGCTCAACATAACGGCACTCAAAATAAATGAAAAAACATGTTCATCGGGTTACATAGACCGGATGCGATTTCAAAGATTTATGAAGTAGGATTGTTGTTTTCGTGGTTTTTACAGTCTCTTGATAATAATATACATTCGAGTTCGATTTAAAAAAAAAAATAAAATAAAATAAAAATTAAAAAAACTAGCCAGAAAAAAAAATCCTTTTTAAAAATTTTCAAAATCGCTCACATCTTATTTCCTTAAAAACTCTTCGAAAGAAAATGATTACATCTTTTAAAAGGAGAAAAGTTTAAAACGGTTAAGACAAAACTAAAGGAATAATTCAAAGGCATAAAATTTGAGGCAACGTCGCGTCAAGATTATAATCCTACTACTTACTCTTTACTTTCTATCTTACTTTCTTTACTTTAATGTTAACCCTCTTTATATTCTCACAACTTTCTTTTCATCTTCCTTCATAAAACTCATTAATATTGGAGGTATATCGGCAGTTTTATTATTCTTTATAATGCTTCCTACTTTAAAGAAAATTATTTTCTCCTAGAATTCTTTTAGGAAAAAATATATACAGTATATACAAGATACAACTTTTTTTTTTTAACGTTCGTTTCAATTACGTCAAAGAGAAAAAAGGGAACTATGGAACCACAGATTAATGAAGGAAAAGTGCAATGAAAACGGGTATAAAGGGGAGGTAAAACAGTGGAAAAAAAAGAGATCGCTCGCAATGGAAGAGGACAGGGAGCTTAAAATGATTACAGTAACAAGTGTCAACACTTCAAGTGGACCCTTTTGTTACGAAAGCAACCCTTTCTCGACCTTCATAGAGACGAACTTTGTGTGGACACTGATGTTTTGTTCACACGCTGTCACATTTCTACCGGTTGCTGCATCAAACAATTCTCAAATAATAATAATAATAAAAAAAAAGGATATCATACACGTAAAGTAAAGATTAGCTGTAAATAAATGCTACAAAACAGGGATAAACTTCTTAATCCCGAACTCAAGCAGGAACTTACGTTGGTGAATAAAGTGTTCCCATTAAAAAACGTGGAGCCAGTAAGCAAACAAGACTAAGTCTATAGCGAGGACTTGCCTGTATTGGGCAAGAAATAAGAGACTTGTCTCAGCCATTTTTTTGCTGAAATCACTACAGCCGAGTCTAATTTATGTACGTCAAGAAGTAAAATACTTAAAATCCTTAGAAGTTTATATCCATCATGGGACGTGCACATTAATGTAAACAAACTACCATCTGAAATTTTCTAATTAAAAAGGCTAGGCCCAATCGGTAATCTAAAAAGCCCACAAACTAAATGTTTTCCAGGTTCTCATTCAGTTATATATCAATTATTGATTGTTTATATGAGGCTCGGCTATTTCGGAAAACTTAAAAAAAGTATTTAATTCTCTTTCTTCAGAAGAAAACACTAGAAGTCGTTTTACAACTACCGGTACCCTTCAAAGAACAAGGTGAAAGCAATTTTGAAATGCATAGAATTTTTGTTATATATGAAACAGATTTGCAGAGAGTAACTTTAAAATCATAATTATAGCACCAGAAATGGCCATTTTTCAACAAAATAACAAGAAACTTTTTAAAGCAAACTAATCAAACCGTATGCTGCTGACCATTCGAAATGGTTCCGTCAATTTTGTAAAAGAATTCTCGCGTGCCTCCAGGATAATAGATCGCTCATGAGGAGACAAAATAACGGTTAAAATATTTCGTCTGGTCAAAGGAAAATAATGCGTAGATATCGTGTTGAGTATCTGTTGTCCTGATTTCCAATTTAGCTGATGGGCAAGATCAGCGACTCTTGGGGGCCGTCCATAAATTACGTAAGCAGTTTACGAGGGGAGGGGGTCTAAAATGGTCGATATCAAGCTTACGTAACTTATGGACGGCCCCTTGAAGAAACTATCATTGTAAGACAGTGGTTACACTAAATCATCAGCATTGATCCAACCAGCTCGAATCGAATAATAAAACCACGATATATGAATATTATTTTTTTTAAAAGTGCATGGCTTACAAACTGTTTCAACTAGACATACAGGTATATCCAAGAAAAATAACTATACTACGCGGAAAAACTAAATATACTCTTGTAGGGTGGCTCATTTTGAAGATCCATTTTTCAATTTTCGCTCCCTGGGCAAAAAATCATTCATTTATATGTAAAAAGAAGCCTGAATTTTTTTTAGGTCGAAAAAAAATTTTTTGGCCCAGGCCCGGGGTTTGAAGTTTTTAGGGCCGAGATGGTACTTAATTTGGACGAATTTCAAAAATTGGCCCAATTAACATCTTTTAATATAAAAAATCGTCCTTTATAGGGTATATTAGGTACGTATTGAGCTTCCTAAAAAAAAATATTCGGTTCGAAAATATTGACCCGTTGGCCGCCCAGGCAGGGTTATAGTAGAAAAACGGG
The DNA here is from genome assembly GCA_037577465.1 of Liposcelis bostrychophila. Taxonomy (NCBI): domain Eukaryota; kingdom Metazoa; phylum Arthropoda; class Insecta; order Psocodea; family Liposcelididae; genus Liposcelis; species Liposcelis bostrychophila. The sequence goes on along the minus strand of CM075210.1, from coordinate 921,739 downwards.
GATGGCTGTAACAGGGTAAGGGCAGATAATTTTGAAAATTCGAAAATAGCCAAAATGTGCCCAAAATATGTAGAAATAATGCCCCAAATGTAATTTCGATGCCAAACATTTTTTACACTATGTTAACCCCATTTTTCCTTAATTTTGGCTCTTTTTTTTCTAAAAAATTGCATTTTTAAAGCCAAAAAGTGAATTTACAGCGCATGTAAGTACCCAAATTAACAAAACTTGATAAGTTCTCCAAAATATTTTAAAATTTTTGGGAATTTTCAATTTTTTAAAAAATTGATCAAAAATTAATTTATTAATATTAAAAATTGAGAGAAAATTTAAAAAAAATTAAAAATGCCCAATATTTAAAATTCAAATTTTTTATTTTGGAGAACTTATCCAGTTTTCTTAATTTGGGTACTTACATGCGCTGGAAATTCACTTTTTGGCTCCAAAAATGCAATTTTTTAGAAAAAAAAAGAGCCAAAAATAAGGGAAAATGGGGTTAACATAGTGTAAAAAATGTTTGGCATCGAAATTACATTTTGGGCATTATTTCTACATATTTTGGGCACATTTTGGCTATTTTCGAATTTTCAAAATTATCTGCCCTTACCCTGTTACAGCCATCCCCGTTTTTCTACTATAACCCTGCCTGGGCGGCCAACGGGTCAATATTTTCGAACCGAATATTTTTTTTTAGGAAGCTCAATACGTACCTAATATACCCTATAAAGGACAATTTTTTATATTAAAAGATGTTAATTGGGCCAATTTTTGAAATTCGTCCAAATTAGGTACTACAGTATCTCGGCCCTAAAAACTTCAAACCCCTGGGCCTGGGCCAAAAAATTTTTTTTCGACCTAAAAAAAATTCAGGCTTCTTTTTACATATAAATGAATGATTTTTTGCCCAGGGAGCAAAAATTAAAAAGTGGATCTTCAAAATGAGCCACCCTACTCTTGAAAGTATATATGTGATATTTGGAACCGATTTCCGTTTTCACATAAAAGTTTACAAAATAAATAAATAAATAAATAAAAATAAAAATTCTTGTAATTCAATGATGCCAGTGTTAGAAATGATCCCAATTCGATTTTTTTGAAAAGTCGTTATTAATTCCAATTAAAATAAAAATTGATGTCCTCATCTCGAAATTACGCACGTTGGTGTCTTATCGGTGAAATGAAGAATCTCAAAATTATGATTAAAATTTTAGACGGAAAACGTAATTAAAGGCTATGAATGATTAATTAGAAATTAAAAAGTAATGTCTGCGACTTAGTAGTGAAATCCTAAGAGTAAGCACCGCCGACGTATACACGTTGTATAGTTTTACTTGAAAGAAACTTTATCCTTTACGGCAGAATGAAGCATACGCCAGCCTTTAACCCCTCCGGTCAAAAAAAAGGAAAAAAAAAAACTCATTTAAAAATCTAAGTCGCGATGTTACGGATGAAGTTTCGCGCTATTTACCAGAAACCGAAAAAAAAAAACTCGTGAAAAACGAGGCAATAGTTTCTCTAACACTTTAAAAAGAACAAGACAGATCAGATGACTCAATAAATGTTATGTCAGAGAAGAAAGATAAGAAAAAGGTTAAAAAAAAAAGGGAAAACGTCCGCGAAAACTAAATAATTCACAAGATAACAGATATGTCTGGTCTCGGTTTGACGGCGATTGGAGCGCTCCAAGTGGAAGCTCAGAGAAAAATCTTAGGATTCATAAAAATTTCAGAGCAAAAGACCCGTAATGAGGAGATCTGATAAAAGTTTCAGACTTTTCAACAGTTGAGAGGGAACGGTTGAAAATAAAAGACAAACTTTGCACGACGTTTTCCGTATTGGCTTAGCCGGGACAAGGGACTTTTGGGAATTAAAAAATACGGATTTTCAAAACGTATGGGTTATCCATTGAACACGTCCTTTCCAATAATTTTTTTTTCTTTCCCCGTGTTTTTTTTTCTTTTTTTGGCAGGATCGACGTTACGATTTTTTTATGCGGTCGTCTTAATTAAACTAGCGTCTGAAATAGACGAACTAATCTCCCTTAATTTTTAAAGAGGAAGAAAAAAAAAGAGAGGAAATCAGAGTTCTGTCAGTAAGCATTACTAACTAAACTTAACTGATTCTTGAGAGTTAAGTAAAAGTGTCCATCAACTCGGATACTGTCGTCAAAGTTTAGACTTTAAGAAGATCCTACGAGGGGAGAAAAAAGCTCAGTGCCGTTCCACCTTTTATAAACAAAAAAAAAAAAAAAGAAAAAATCAAACAAAAGTTTTCTTACCAAATCCTAATTTGGATCGATTCAAGAGAAATTTTTTTTTTCTTCTTTTTTCGTTTATAAAGTTTATGTTTTAATCCCCGACAGGAAGTTAATCCTCAGAAGAAATAAAAGTTTTCGAAAAAATAAAAGGTCGGAAAATAATAGGAAAAAAAATAGTTAACCGTTTTTCTGATTGAAAATAAAAAGAGTTTACGGTTCTGCAGCAGACGACAGTGAGATCCCCAGAGACCGCAGCGGCGAGATGAAACGACATAGGGGCAAAAATCCGATTAATGTCCCGGGTCATCAAATGGATTCAATTTCAATTCATGAAAACCAAATTTTTCTTTATCTAAACGTAATTTCCTGTGCAAAAAAAAAAAAAAAAAAAAAAAAAAAAAGGAAAAACATTTTTTGGATGTGATTTAATCTTTTTTTTAAAGGACGGAAATCGTTCCGAATTTATGAAGCTGATTCGATTAGCCAAACTCTCTAAGAACCGAAAGGATCGATGTGTTAAAAGTACTGTAATATTAGCATTTCACCATGCACTTGGAGGTTTGCTGAATCAGTTGCAAAACAGAGACCATCTTTTTAAAAACTTTTCTCTGTCTATATTCCAGCCGACATTGCACTCCTAATTCAAAATGATCATTCCCCTACGAATTTGCTTGTTAAAAATAAATAAATAAATAAATAAATAATAAATAAATAAATAACGGATTCCTTCCAGTGAAAATCCAAAAAGTCACAAAAACAAAACTCTAAGAAATTTTTGGTCCCTTTTTTTTCGATCACCGGAAGGAAAATCCTTTTTGCATTCTACGAGGTTATTACGGAATAATTTTTTTTAACGATGTTCGCCAGAGTTGGAAAAGACTCATAATGTGGATAGATTCATAAAACCCAAGCACCAATCAACATCACCATAAAAGGTAACTTAGCCCCCGAACAAAGTTTCCTCTCGGCCAATAAAATTAATGCAAATTCTCGTAAAATGTAACAACTCGGTTAACAAGACGTATCTCTCCGAGCTGACGGGTAAAGGGTTGACGTTAAGACTGCAAAAGGGTCGACTGGATGTGTATCATCATAATACGAAACGTTTCACGTTTCCCTCGCCTTTTCCGACTTGGAAGGAAAAAAAAAAGGAATAAAATGGAATAAAAATCGCCTTCCTCCAAAATAATTAATAAGCCATTAACCGGTTAATCAAAATTGACGGCCATTATATTCCATTACGAAACCAAGAGTGCGGGGATCAGGAAACGGAAATTCCAAATGAAGAAAATTAACGATTCTAAACTAGGAAAGTGGTGATGCAGATCCGATATTATCGAAAATGTATGAAACGAAGTTTAATCAAATAGGAGTAGATTTTGAAAACAATGACCCCCTCTCCCCCTTCTCATATTAGACCACTTCCAGTGCAAGAATTCATTTGATTGCCTGCAAATTGGAATCATGAATTTGTAACCGACTTGGGATTTCAAAATAACATCGACATCGGCTCTCGGTTAATGGACGGTCGAATATTCCACCAAGATATATCCAATTCCCTCGTTCAACTTCTTTATATGGTAAAAATATCATGTAAACGAAAAAGGCGGTCGAGACCTGCGCGCAGCTCCTTTAAAAAGAGAAAAAACCAATCTGGGAAGCCGGAGGAATCGCGTAAGACGTTCAACAGGAGATTCCAGGCCCGATTCGTCAATCAATTATTCATAGGGGTGACAATCTCCGTATTTTAACATGAACTTGGCTCCCTTAACGTTTTAAACGACCAACAAAATCATTTAACATGTTTCAAAATATCGTGAATGGATGTAGTTTCCATGGAATTTTCTTTTTATTGTTTCCTATTGTTATAGCTTTGATTTTGGAGTTAATTTATGACATGGAGCTTTAAAAAAAAGTAGTTTTCGATTTTTTTTTTTTTTGCTTATTAAAAAGATATTTATAATTAACAATCGAAATTTTGACTAGGTATAAAGTTAGCCCAGGCCTAAATCTATCCTCAACTTGAAGTTAAACATGGTTCAACGCTTCAACAGTCGTAACAATGACAACTAAGTCCACAAGCATTACTTGTAGAATAGATTATAAAGTATCAGCGAAGGAAATTGCTAATGCTTTTCCATGCGAATATGCCAATTATTTCGTGTATTAATTTAAAGATAACAAAAATTTGGACTATTCATGTTTACCGGTTTTGCAGATTTGGTTTCAGTTCCCGAAAAGGGAACTGTTTGAAATATTGAACGAAACTGTGGTTTTTCCCTTGAAGCTCATACGGTAATATTCCTGGGCTCAATATATTTCGTATGTCATATGGAGAGACCAGGGTGGTTAATGCGGAGTAGGCAACTACTACCACCTCAAAAGGAGGATTTAAGTATTTAGGGACAATTGAAATTAATCCAAAGCAATCGAACCTTACTATCTTAGTTAATGGGCAGTCCACTGTAAGCGAAAAATTAAGAAATCAATATATCTTCGACTTTTATTTCAGAAAGAAAGTACTAGACTTGGATTTCGATTTCGATTTGCATCCAGATATCCGATGCCCCGTACATAGACTGGAACCGTAAAAAAATCTGTAGTGCAGAAGTACCGACATCATGGCCAAAATATCGAAAAATATAGGCAAAAACATGCAAAGCATCTTGCGCATTTTTTTCTCTTTATCTAAATCTTTGAAAATTCCTAAAATATTTTCATGAAATAATCTTGAGAGAAACGTTCCGAAATAAGGAAGCTTTAGGACAGATTTAGGAACAAGTGAGAATTCAATCTCTGAGGACAATTCGGGGAACTCGAGGAAAACTCCTTTTTCTTCCCGGTGGATTATCCTATCACTGGCGGCCGCCGCCAACTAAGGAAGCCTCCTTTGCAACTAAGTACATCTGTTCACTATATGAATTAGAAAATTGGGTTATAAAGAAGATTTTATTGGTTTTGCTGATCTCCATGCATTTAACTATGACGACAGTGATTCTGTTAATTCCAATTCTAATTCTAATTCTAGATCTGCATCTGATTCTGATTCTAGTGATGAATGTGAACCTATTACAACGGGCAAAATTTTAGAACAAACGGTTTCTGAACTACTAAAAGCAAAGGTTTTAATTTAAACGATTGTATGGGAATCGGCTGCGACAATTGCAGTGTAAATATGTCTGAGATGAAATGCGCTGCAAGTGAAATAAGAACGAAAGCCCAATTTGCCACTGTATCTCCATGCAATAATCACTCTTTAAATTTTTATTTATCAAAGTCTCATAAACTGAATATAGTTAAAAAAGCCATAGGTGTCACCTAACAAGTGGTTTCATTTTTAGATGCTTCTGCTAAAAGTAACAAAGTGCTAAAAAAAACTTTGAATGGTCAGTGCGAAACTAGATGAGTGGAGCGACATGATTCTTTATTTTAGTTCAGATATGATGTTTCACTAATTATCAAGGCGTTGGAAAAAATATCGAATTGGAACGACCCTATTAAAAAGAAGTGTTTGTGAATGTGGCTTTATAACAACAATATTCGGTTTGACTGATATTGTGAGCATCCCGAGATTGCTGAGTGTTTTGTTGCAATCTAAGTCATTAGATGCCAGTGCAGCTAAAGATAAATTGGATGAACTGAAGGTTTTACAGGAAAACGTTAAAAGGTTGAAGAGCATTTTAATTTCGTATTTATTGATGCCAAAACATCAATAAATAGAACACATTACATAGAAACATAGAAGTGTCTGTACCTCGAGCATTTGGAAGCCAGATTCATCGAGGTGATTATCCTTCAACCAGGCAACGATGATGATTATTGGAGGAAACCCATATATATACCAATACTAGACCTTATGAAATTCGATTTAGTAAAGAGGAAAACACGATGGACTGTGTTCTTCACTCCATTTAGTACCTACAAAACTTAATAAAAGTCATGACCTCGCGGAACTAGACAAAAACTAAGCCGTTGTGCGAAAAATATAATGCATCGCTCTCACTAGATTCTGCAATAATCGAAACAAGGCTTTGGGAGAAATACAAATGTCTTTGAAAAATTTTAAGTTCGATAAACTTGTAGAACAAAATATTTTAATTCATGTAATCAAATTTTGTAAAAGTGAAATGTACTCTATATTGCTTTGCTTATTTAGAGTTTTAATTACTTTGCCTGTGTCAGTGGCTACTGCTGAACGATCGTTTTTTTTCTTTAGTAAGACTAAAACTTAGCTAAGGACAAAAATGTGGGAAGAAAGGCTAAACGGTTTAGCATTTTTTAACATTCACAAAGAAGTAGAAATCGACATCCAAAATGCTACTAAGCGTTATATAGGAAATTGGAGTTTATTTTAGAATAATACTTAGTTTGAGGTAAGATTTCAAAACAACATTTCATTATTTATTGTTTTTGCCATTTGAAAAATTTAAAAAAAAAGAGAGAAAAAAAATTTTTGTAATTTTCCCACGTTTTTCAAATAAAAATCTCGCTTCCGGGTTCGATTTAGTCTGTGCTATTCGAAAAATCGTTATTAAAAAATGTAATTCCTGGTCAAGTCATTTATTCTTATCAATGCTTTTAAGCGCGCTTCGGTAATTTTACTTCTTTACCTAAAAATAAAATAAAATAAAAATAAAAAGTTAATGAAAATCTTAGAATTTTAGAAAATTTGCACCCTTCCGAGAATATTCCGGATCCGCCACTGAGGTTTTGTACCAGCCCATCCTTCCCCTCCCCCCGAAACGAAAATCCTGGATCCGCCAGTGCGTTCTTTCCGTACGTCCACTAAGGAAAGCTTTGAGGTGTTCAGAAAAAAAAAAGAAAAAAAAAGCGAATTTCATTTTAAAAAATCGATAATGAACCATCCTCGAGAATATAGAATTCTGAACCATCAGCGGTTAATATCAAATTGAAAAGATGTTACATTAAACGAATGTTTATTTCAAATAAGTTGAATTTAAATAAGTTTAAAACTCGAGGAAAGGCAGGAGATGGGAGAGAAACAAAATAAAAGTAGAATTCCAAGATGTGAACATTAACCTGGAAAAAAAAACGAGAAAAGTAAAAACACGGAACTGGAGAATGTGTGTGATTTCCCTGGAGAACTACAGTGTAACTTCAGCTGCAATGGCAATGGCATCCACATCTTTTACATAACCTACGCTCCTTTACTTGCGTTTCCTTTCATTTTATTGAAAAGACTGACCTTCCTATTTTTTTTTTAACACTACCCGAAATTGATATTTTTTTTTTCTTTGGGTTGTACATTTCGAGGTTTTATAAATTAGAATAGGAAAACGGGGGGTGAAATTGTGGCGGAGGAAAAGAGAAAACCCGTTATACAAGGAGTAAAGCAGTAATTCACAGAAATAGGTTTCTTCTAAGACATAACTGACCCCAGTTTTCAAGATATAATTCTCATGTTTGTAAATATTGAATGAGGTCGACCGTAACGCGCTTTGTTATGGCCATCTTTAATATCTTGCTGCCCAACACTCCGGTTCTTTTACCCATTCTTAATCATTTACGCAAAACAGTGAAACGCTAATTAAAACTGTATATCTCGGCTTTAAATGTTCTCGACCGGTTATAAATTGTCGCGGAATTTCAACTCCCAGAATGTCAGCATTTTTTTTTTTTTTCTGTTTTTAAATATTATGCGAAGAAAATTCTCATGAATCGGACTTCAAGGAAAATTTCCAAAAGTTCTTAACTCTAAACTATTTTTTGTTCAAGGGTGAAACTAGAAAATGAGTGATGTGATTAAAGAAAAAGCTATCGCTTTTCCCATTTGTTTACAATCGCTTTGTTTTAGACATATCACTCGCTTTGAAACCTCTTATGGGCCGATCTGAGTTCTCGAAAAATTACACCAAATATCCAATAATTCATGCATAAAAATTTGGACACAAGGGACAACTAGGCAACTGGCATTGCCAAACGTTTATCTACCATCTCACCATCGAAATCCTTTTTTCTACCAGAATTACAGCCACAAATTGTGAGTAATGCTGCTGACATTGGGGGCACAGAAATGTCACAAAGTGTACCAACTTATAAAACGTAGCTTTGGATTAAATTCAAACGAGTCACCTTAACGGGCTGGATTCTTTTGATTATATACTTTTCATTTGATCATCTAAAAGTAAATGTTCATTGATAATAGCTTTTTTAGAGGTATCATATCGTACAACAAAATATAAATAAATAAGCAGAAAGATGAATAAATAAATAAATAAATAATAAAATAAATCTACTCGCTTTAAAGACAAAGCTTTCAATTTTTAATATTTTTTTTTTACAGGGGTGGAAAAAAATCGGGAAAGTAACCGCAATCCGGAAAATAATCCCTCGCGATAAAAATTTTTAACGTCGACCGCAAAACGCTAAAAAATATAATAAAAAAAACGTTAAAATTAACCGCTTGAATCGGTTTCTCAGCGCGATTCACATTTTGGTAAAGAACCAAATAAATTTGGTTTCCTCTTTTGTTTGTTTCCGCGGTTTTTGTAATTTTTTTTTTTTCATTGCAGGCAATCAAAAATCGATCAATTTATTTTTAATTATTCATTTGTTTCCATTACATTATCGTTAAGACACTACTAACCGTTGTTTGATGACCCTTAAAAAATGGACTTCCAAACTCGGGGGGTTAACTAAAAGGGCGGAACTGCCCCTGCTATTTTAACAATGTGATGCTTTTCGGGAAAGGGATGGGGAAACATCTCTAAGGATTCCTTTTAGAATACTTGCGATGAGTTTTGTGTCGAATTTATAAAAGGGGTTACAACCTCGAAAAAAAAAAATTGCCAAGAACGCATCATGATTCTCAAACGAGCCATAATACGTGAATAACAAGCGAGTCCTTTTTCTTTTTTTAAACAGATGGAATGATGGACTTTTATGTGTTTGGGGTGTAATTCACTCCGCTCGCTCCTTTTTTTTTATTTTTAAATAATCATCGAATAAATATATGGAGGGCGTCGTTTATTTTTTTCTCTCTTTTTTTTTAATACCTTTCCGAAGAAAGAATATTTTCGTCATAACTTTCACCCTCGGCGATTTGAAAACGGTCGATCGCAATGGAAAGCACGAGGTGTAAAGTAAATTTTACCGGATCTATGCATAACAAATCAAAGTTTGAAAGCAGGGGGGGGGGGGGGGAGGAGAAGCGAAAGGAGAGGGGACGGAACAACTTCTGCCTGCCCTTCAACTTATTATAATAAAAGATAATCTGTATGAAGTCGGGATGGCAGTCCTGAGGGATAGAGTTTAACGCATATTGTAAAAGGATCATAAAATTCCGACAATTCCACCAGGGGATGAAAACAAGGGTGAATATTAAGCCTCCCCTAAAATAAGAAGGAGGGGTAATTTAACGGGGTATAGATAAACCTCCCAAGAGTGCTTCAAGTGAAAGGAGGATACACTTTGCTTACTCAAATGTTGTCTTATCGAAAATCAAATCAAAAAAAATTTTTTTTTGAACCAGGTGGGGTGGGAATAAGGTACAAAACTGCTTTTTTCGGATTATAATCGTTTTTAACTCTCTCCCATAAGTAAAAAGTTCTTTTTTCACAGAAAATTTAAAGGCAGTTATTTTGTGGCTAAATGTTGCGCATCGTTTGGTTTTCATGGCCGACAGGAACCCAATATTCCTTACAGTAATCAAACATTAATTATGGTGACCTTTTTCACAAAAAAAAAAAGAAAAAAAAATTAAACAGTGTCATACTTTTTGACTATTTCAAATAGTTTGCTTCTATAACAATGAAGTGGAAGAAGAGACCGTTCAAGAAACAAAAGGAAAACGACATGTAAATAAATACAAAACAAATTTCGTTCTTTCTGAATGGTCCCCTTTTTCCACTGATGTCTTCGAATGCAAAGAACTCAAATCAGTCACAGAATCCAGATTTCCGATTTTCGGCAAAGTCAGAATTGGAATTCAGACTTCCCATTTTCACGGTTTCCAACACAAAAAAAAAAAAAAAAAAAAAAGTTAAAAAATAAATAAATAAAATTTTTCTAATAATCTAATTACGACTAAAACGACTTGGATAAGTAAAAGTAACAGCCCTCGTGATGCTGAAAGCTATAGATGGTATGCTAATGTTCGAAGCCCCATGCAGAACAGACATGGGCTAAGGGACAAGGTTTTTTTCCGCCTCCCTAATTTTTACTACAGCCTTCATAAAGGCTAAGAACCAAACACAGATTCTAGCTAGTGTAACCTTTAAGAACCTTATATTAGAAAAATTAGAACTTTGTACCGAATTCTAAACCAATATTTTTGGAAAAATTGACACTCAAAACAAATACTTGAAACCTAATTGTAATGGAAAAAACAAACCCGAACCAAAATAGAACTCAGAACCATTAATATTTTGAAAGAACTCAAAACAGAACCAATGAGACGTAAATGACTAAAAGATCAAAATTCGTTTTTTCCCCGCTTTGTTTAAAAGTGATACTTCTTTTATATTCCTCATTACATAACATTTTTTTAGAGTTAATACAGAAGGTGAAGGATCTCTGCCTCTGTTAGTTTTACAAGTGCACAGTGCCAGTTGTACAAGCACACTGCCACTAGTTTTTATACATTTTATGTAAGTAACATCTACCTCCCTGTAAAATTCTATTCGCCTTAATGCTACGCGAGATTTTTCAGTTTTTTCCGTTAAAAAATTCTGTTTTCATAATTTTTTTCCAAGTTTTTATATAAGACTCTTGGAACCTGCCCTCCCCTTTTCCCTCCCCCGGTTCACAAACAACAATGCTGAAACTGACTGCGGCAGTTATCCTTCAGGGTTTCCCCCTGAAGAAAAGTATTAGAGTCCAGAGGAAACAGTTCAACACGTATAACTCTGTTTAATGGCCGCAGATGAAAACGTCGGATATCAAAACCAGTAGAAGCTTTGCTTTTAAAAATTGGGATTGCAGTCCTGTTCTTCCACATGTTAGATTTGATTTAGCCCTCCCTAGGATATTTAAATTTGACCAATAATATTACTTTTCAGCTAAATAATCTTCGAAAACATCATTATGAATTATAAAAATTGACCTCAGAATACTTTTACAACAATTTTAGGATTTCATTCCTATAAAATATTATCAACATAACTCACTTTTAATAATCAGAGTAAACCACATCTCTGATGATAATATTGAGAATAATAAACGATCTACTTAAGGTTTATCATCTTCAGCTCATCCAAAATTATCAACATTTTTTTTGAAGATTGATATGACCATTTAGCCAATATTTTTCTTCGGGCTAGATTTAGTCTCAAAGTGTCACAAAAGTAAATATTATAAAAAATCTTACCTTAATTATTCCTAAGGAAAAGAACTACTTCACACACAAACTGAACAAAGGTTAGGTGGATCTGGAATTGTTAAAAGAAATTTCTTCTTAAAGTTCTTCAGTCTTCTTCATTTGCTCCTAAAGAATAAAAACAGATTTATTAATCATCTAACCATTTTAAAAATTTATCAAAAGTTGCAACGCTACTTGTAATAATCACAGTAAACCATATCTTTCAATATTAAAGATAGAGATAATAATAGAATAAATAATAGAAATTTGACAATCTACTTAAGATTAAATATCATATTCTGCACCTTCTAATTTTTCTTCGGTTAACCACGATAACAGATAAGAACTTGATCCGTGGCTCAACCAGATATATCCGATAATTAAACCTTCCACAAAACCGAGTATCACACCGGCCATAACGTCTAGGATATGATGTCTTCTTAACAACACTCTTGATATGCATATGCTTGCACACCAAGCTATCAAAGGTAGTGAAAAAATGATTGAAACTGGGTATAACACTGTGAAAAAGTAAGCTATAAACGCAGCTCTAGATGCATGTCCTGACGGGAAAGAAAATTGATCCGGCCCGACAGTGGCAAACATGTCTGGCGTGTTTGAGGCAGGTCGGCGTCTTCTCACGTATGCTTTGATTATTGCCACCAATAAAATATCCAGAAGTAGACCTAAAACAAAAAGATTATTTAAAACATAGGGGGACATTTTAATTCCTTTTAAACAGGTAAATAAAGTTTGAACAAGGCAAACTTATCCTCCTTCATTTGGACATAGCACTTTCATTACAAATATTTATTTTAATGTTTGTTTCATGTTCATCTTACCTAAATAAAAATTGACTTGCATTTGGTACAGACTAGATGAGTTAATAAGCCAGACAAATGCCAGCCATCCTGCTAACCATGGAATTCCGTGGCATGATATCTCCAAAGCTTTATAATGCTTCTGGTTGGTCCTGAATGGCAAATGCTGATTGGCATATAAGCAGAATTTTTCTGTCCATTCTGCATCTACTTCCAATAAATGTTTGAGCTTTTTAGGAACCTCTCGTTTTGGGCTGCTGCTGGACGCCATTTCTGAAAAGATGACAATGTATAGAGCTTGCACGATATATTCGGAAAAAAATTCTGTCAAAATGATGAATTAACATCTTGTACCTGCGAAGACTAACGAAATAATAGAAATTAAAAATTGGAACACGACCAAGATAAGGGACGCCTACTATCTTTCTCGACAGATAGATAAGGAAACCTATCTTTGTCATTTAAATTATGAGTCACAAAAATAACAAGCTTATATTATATATTATTTGCATTTGCATTTTAATGCAAATTTCTGTATTATATACCTTATAAAAAGAATAATTTTTAATAAACTTACAGCAGAGCAGCCGGTTCGGTTTCGTTCGCAGAGAAAAAAAATCCAGAGATCTGTCAGGGGATAGCTTGACAAGCTTTCGCCCTTTAGTCTTTTAACCGTAAGCTAAACATTACAGAAGAATGCATGTGCCACAATCTTGTCTACCTCTTGTTACAAAGGGTTTCATAACCTCAAGCGACTAAAGCAATCTAATGACACGTTAAAGTAATGGAGCCAGAACGCTACCTCCTAAATACCAAAATTATTTCATTATTATTGTTAAAACTCTTTTTCCTCGTTTCTTCTAAAAGAGAAAAACTCAAAGACGAATCAATTTTCATTCAAACAGTAACTCTGTAAAGTTTTTTTAATTGAAAAGGCTGAAAAGTTGTAGAACCGTTAACTGTACATATATATATGCACAGTTGGGAACCAAAGGAGGCAGTGATTTATTTACCCGCCGTTTTTTTGAGGTTATTTTGTTTGATTAAGAAAGTGATAAGGATTTTATGATTAAATAATGGCATTTAGTTCATTGACAGCGACTGTAAAACGGAAGGATTCTGCTAGATTTGCAACACATAGAGGAATTACTCCTAGAACTGGTATAAAGCTCACGAAAGATGATTCTTATAACACAACTAGGAGAACCTCAATAGCAAACAAAAGCAGGAGTCTGGAAGCTTTGAATTATGTTGAAAGGGAAATCAGTCCTTTAGATGTAAAATACGAAACTTACAGCTCAGAATATAACAGATACTTAGGAAAAAAACTTTTGGCAAAAATGTTGCTTGACGATAAAGAAAAAAAATGGAGCAGGTCTCAAAATGTCTAGTTTCTTTGAAATTAGGATATGAAGAATTGTTGCGCAAGAATATAAATCTCAAAGCGGACATAATTCAAATGTTAACATATTCAGACAATATAAATGAATTAAATAAACATTTAGAAGAAGCCAAAGAAATTTTGAAAGTTCTAAAATATTCAAATTTTGATTTGTTTTTAAAAGATTCAATAAATGCTTTAGATATTTTTCTTAATCAAGTCCAGCTGATTGATATTACAGAAAAAGAAATGGAAGAAATATTTGAGAAAAATATTTTAGGATGTGAATCAAATATCTTTATAACACTAACAAGGGTGCACAATTACATAAAGGAGCATGCTGATGTTATATCGGAAATAGCTGAACAATGCAAAGAAATAGAAGCATTGAGCGATCAAATTAAAGAATTAAAGAAAATGTAAGTTTTTTTTTTTTTTTTTTTTTCAATAAGCATTGGATTTGGAGATTCTTTTAACATCCTATTTACCAACCTTTGTGTCTAATATCCAATGATTTTAACCATTAGGTATTTGACTTGAAATAAATAGTCAAATAATTTTTCTCCCTTTGGAAATTTTTCCAATGACTTTAAAATTAATTTACATTTACAGTGTGATAACCAATATAAGTCTCTCCTGTGAAATTATCCCCTTAATTTTCTTTCATTTAATTTCAGATCTTCAGATGCAGCTCAGTTTTCTTTAAGCAAATCTATAGAGAAAAATTATCTGCATTTTTTCACCATGGCTACTGAAAATCTCAGTCTTTTCCAACTTAATAAGGATGAGGAAACTAAATTGTGGAAGCCAATTTCTTCATCAACTCCCCGATAAATCATAGGTGACATAAAAAATTGTTAAACAAAAATAATGATTAATAATTTTTTTTTTGTAATTTGTAACAGAAAACGATTGATTTATGCAAAGAATCTAAGTTACAACAATAAAAACAACATAAATTGAAACTTTAAAAATCAAATTACATTACAATCTATGATGAACTTTCATTCTTATGCTTTTTTAAAGGTTTCGATTTTTAATGCTTCAATATTAAAAGCGGAACAAATAGTTAACCAACAATTTAATTAACATAAATTTTTAATTTTACTTCTTATTTTAAAAGCAATTAAAGTTAATCAACTTAAATGTTCTCACTTGTCAACAAATTGATTTTAAATAATAAAAAATGATTCAAAAATAACATTTTTGACTTTAAAATAGTAAAAACATTAAAAAAATGGTTATATTAAAAACAATCTCTTTCATTTTTTTTAAATTACCATTTCAACATGGTTACCGTCACCGATGTTAATTAAGAAAAATAATGCTAGGGCTAGTGACAGGATGCAAAGAAATTTTTAAAAAGTTAAAATGTTAAAAATAATTTTGTGGAAAAAAATAATAATAGTCATATCGAGATTATTTATAAAAAGAATTTTATCCATAGTGAAAAAAAATTCCAGGTACTCTTTAGTCCCAATTTTTAGCTTATATAAAGTAACTCAAGCTTAACATAAGTTCAAGTTTCAACTGTCTCAGTTGTCAGGCTTCGGTCTAGAATAGCAAATCATGTGGATTTTTTTTTCACTATGAATTTATCGTTCACGAATAATCCTTTTGACTATACGACCGTGACTAGCGACTTAAGTCGAAAAATTTTGTCGAGTTTATAAATTTTCCAATGGACTAGTTAAATTTTGAAATTTTGTAAAAATCAAAATCCTGGTCGAATTTTTTCTTTTTTGACTAGGGGAGCTAAACCGATAAAAATGACTCATAACAAAATTTGGTTCCTAGGATAGATATCTCAAGTTCGCGCTCTTGGTTTTTTTATGTTATTTTGCTAGTTCAAAAAGCTTCGATAAAATTATGAAATTATTTGCTTTTTGGAAAGAAAAATGTGAAAGGTAAATAATCTCATTCTTAGTTGGGTGGTTTTTTGGGTTTCAGCAATCACTTGTTTCTTTGTAAGAAATTAATAAAAATTTATTTTTGCAGTAAAATTTCCAGGTTTCTGATAACAAACAGCAAATTTATAATTCTACTCATGATATTTTTCTGAAATAAGATGATAATTTTTTTTAAAAATGATGCTCTTTCCAGAATTGAGAATTTTGTAAAAGGAAAAATTTTCAAGCAGATAGATGGCTATCGGTATTATAGTTTTTTCCCAGTAGATGACACAAAGATCAATAGCCCGTATCGGGTAAACGGGTGACGCTATGCAACCCGCAGTAGCCGAGAATTGCTCGCCTGCTTAGAACTGTAAGCGTAGTATAAAACAGGCGAGCAATTCTCGAGATTTTTTTTTTTTGTAACACAATTGGCCAATATGTGTTAGCTTATGTGCGCCCGTCTACTCGATACGAGCTATTACGAGCAATCTACTGGCTCAACCGACCTTTTTACGAATTGTGAAATTAGATGTACCATATTCGCCAACTATTGAGAAAAAGTGACCAAATTTTTATTCTATTTGAAAACATTCCACTGAAAAAGTCGGGTTACGGACCTAATTCGGTTGACTAGGGCCCATTAAATTTGTGAAGAATGTATAGAGATGGGTGAAGGTGAAACTCTGTTTTGACGGTGAACTATCGTTTAGCAATTGTGACATTTTTTGATAAATGACTCAAAAGTTTCAAGAAATGTTTTAAGGGTTTAAATACCGTCATTAATCTGCCATAGTAATACCAATTTTTGGTTGGAGTCCTCTTTTCCAAAATTTAATAAACTAAAAACCCTAAATTTATCACAAAATTTTGCAATATTTATTGAACAAAAAAATTATTAAAACCCTGTCTTTTTGCTACCACTCTCTTAACCGACCAACTCAATATCCATCTTTACTTCAGTTTTTAAATCCATTTTCTTATATCACAAAATTCTTTGGGCGGTTTACTGTTCGAGATCTCATTTACAAAAAAAAATAACAGCAGTAATAAATAATAAAATTCATTAATAATACAGTAATTTTTTAGATACCGTAAAATATTTCAAGGTACAAATATTTGAAAAAGATATTTAAATAAAAAAAAAATTTTTTAACCAATTTCATTTGAGATCCAAACAAAACCATTTGGCAACATAATCGAATAATTAAAAAAAAAAAAAGAAGCATTTTGATTTTTAAGGGGCCAAATAACCATGGCGAAGAATTTGTTTTAAACAATATAATCACCCTTGAAAAATAAAAAGCAAAAGATGAATAATAATACAAATCTATCACGATTCCCTCTTCTTCTTTTGTACAATACTTATAAGACTAGTTCCTGACAAATCATTTTTTTTTTAAAAACGAACCTAATTAAAAAAATTCTAATAAAACATTAACCCTTTAGCTAAATAATCTTTTTTTTTTAAATCCAGACAAATGCAATCTCACTATTTCGTTTTCCTGTATTTACAAACTTAAGTTTTTTTGACGTGAATACGTCTATTTTTTAAATGGCAATACTCGATTTTACCTTTTTTTTAAAGGTATCTAACTTCATCACAACATATTCTTTCAGTACAAAAAAAAAATAAAACAAAGAGTCTTTTAGATTCACATTCCCAAGCGTTTCAATTTAAAAAAATTCTGGCTTTTAAATTTCTCAATTTAAAAATTAAAAAAGACAACTTCAAACAATTTTTATAAAACAAAAATCACAAACTTTTCTACCGTTCTGAAAAAAAAACCAGGATTGTCACGCTTTGGCTTTTATAATTTAAAAACTAATATCACTTTGAAGTTGCCTTAAAAAAATCACACGAAAAAAAATTTAATTAATAAACATTAACAAGCGTAAAAATCTAAAATAAGAAAAGTAATAATATTTTTTTTTAACATAATTTTTTTCTACAAAAAAAAAAAAAAAAAAAAAAAAATGATGGCAATGGATGAAGCTTACATTCCAAAATATCCGGATGGAAATAGATTTTTATTAGCCGAGGAATGAAATTTTCAAAAATTTAAAAAAAAAAATCAAATTTTGAGATCACTAATTTTTTTTGAAAAAAAAATATTATCTTGTCTACCATCCGTGTATTCCGCGATTTAAGGGATTAAACTAAAAAAATGACTAAAAATTTCACGAAATATTTACAATAAATTATCGAAGAAAAGACAATTATAGGCATACATATCAACGCTTTCCTATTTTTTTACGTTAGTCCTCGAATACCAAAATTATTTATTATTATTTTTATTTATTTATTTATTTTTTTTTTTTTTTTTTTCTTCATTTCATTTAGTTTCTTTAAATTTAAAAAAAAATTTTATTTAACTATCCCCTTTTAAGCAAAAAATATGGCCCCTTTGAATATGAATGCAAAACAGATTAACTAGTGCTAAATCTTACATAATAGAAGCTCTGTTACTCGAAGACATCAGTTTCGCAGCATGAAAGGCTTTGATTTGCACGGTATCACAAAATTGCGGTTACAGAAGTTTAATGACTCAAATCTTAGTGAGTTTCATATTTGAGGCGAACCTTAAAGAGTTTGTTTAAATTTCTTTCTCGTTAAAATCAAAAATTTATATTTGAATTTTATTATCGGTCTCTACAAGTTAATCAGAAAATAGAATTTTTCACACCTAGGACTGAAAAGTTACCAAGAAAGTTAAATTTCAGGTTCCTCGGTGTGAAAAATATCTTACAGTACTACTACAATGGAAGACTTTTCACGTCTTAACACGTTACGGCACCGAGGCGAAGCCGAGTGCCGCAAAATCGTGTTTTGGCGTGAAATTAGTCTCTTCCATAATATACTATTTCACTATTTTTTTTTAAAATAAAATATTCAAAAAACATTTCTGCAGAATATCTTGAGACCCTTAGGCAGGAGCACTGATGGGGGGCAAACTGCCCTTGCAAATTGCCGGGAAAAATATGGTTTTTGCAAAAGAATTTGAAACAAATCTTCTTTTAAAAAAGCCATTGTCCAATAAATGTAAGAAGTGGTCCACTTTGGCTGGCATAGGGGCAGGGGGTCAAAAATTTCCAAAACAGTGTTGACGTAATATTTGAATGGTCCAAATTATTATGTCACATGCTTCTTTTTCTTCCCCACTACGCGATTGACTATGATCCTTTGGCACAAGGGTTAAGAGTCAGAGGTGGTATCAGTCAGAACAATTCCACACTGATGAGGTGAGCAAGCAACCATTGAGAGGATTAATTCGCAATGCATTATCAATGTTGGAACATAATGCCTTTCAAAGCCTTTCGAATGTTAAAATTTTAAAAAACATCTTTCCACGACAAAAATTTCTTTTTAGCCAAAAAACTGACTCTTTTTTAAAATATGGTTGATACATTTTCAAAAACTATCAGCGTTTTTAAATAACAAAAAATGATTTCGTATTGGTAAAGCCAAAAGCATGAAATTTAATTGCAAGATTTAAATTATGTTTCTTCATAAAGAAAAAAAATTATTCTCGGCCTTCTTTCTTCTCAAATAGAAGCTACTTGAAAAACGGAGGACACTCAAGGATTGAAGGTTTTACTGTTGGCTAGCTGGAAATTCAGGGCATTATATTTCTGGTCCAGCTTCTCTTACCAAAAGCATTCCCATGTCCTGGGAGCAAGATATTGCCCTCGAAGCCGAAATAACTGCTTTAGGCAATTTTGATCATGAGTTCAGGCAGCCTGCTTAAAGAAGAAATTATGTTTCTTTCTTGAATGTGTTTCAGAACTGAACCACACTGTTAAAAAAAAAGGAATAAAATCTACTCTTAAAGAACACATACCGGACCCGCTACTTTTTTAGAGTAAAAAAGCCTTTTTTCATTGATACACTACTCTTTTTGAGGAGTAAAATTTATTTCGGAGAAAGTAATGCTTAATATTACTTTCTTGAAATAAATTTTACTCCTGAAAAAGAGTAGTGTATCAATGAAAAAAGGCTTTTTTACTCTAAAAAAGTAGCGGGTCCGATATGTGTTCTTTAAGAGTAGATTTTACTCCTTTTTTTTTAACAGTGCACGTAACCCGGAACAGGTCACACTCCTTTTAAGGGGCAAAAGGAATGAGGACAGATACTTCCAAAGAGTCTGGCAAAGAATTGTTTTGCGTTTAAAAAAATAAAATAAAAATGAAAAATATGTAATCCATTAAACTAAACCCTGAAATAGTTTTTAAAGGCTTCAAATTTCAGAATTTGCTTTTGGTTTTTCCATTTAATATTAACAATGTTCATAGGCAGGTTTACATCTCATACCTTAAATAAATACTACCTACATTCATTTATCTCCGAAAAAGAAAAAAATTCAGTTAAAAAATTGAAGAAATTGCCTATTTATTTTTTGTTTAAAAAAATCCTTAAGGCACTACACCAGAGCCTTGAGTATTGCTTAATAAACGGATATTAAATATCTTCGCAGACCATAACAAAGAAAAAAAAAAAAGAATCCTACCTATGAATATTTTCCCCCTAAATTCTAAGTTTTGGTAACATTCAGAAAACACAGACCGTTTAGTTTTTAAAAATACCTAAGCAATATAAATTTAATAACAACGATCATCGACCGAAAACACCTTTTTTTTTTTTTTGCACACGGAAGAGCTTCATATATGTATTTACACAATTTCTTTAATAGCCACCGATAAACAATTAAATACGTAATATTTCATTTTTTTAAAAATCGTTTAAAATAGTCTTTAAGTTTAGTTGTGCATTGAATAAAAAAGCTGCACAATTTTTTTAAATTTTTTAAACCGACGCAGGTACCGAGAAAATGATAATAATTAACTATATAAAATAACTAACAAACAATATTTTAAAAATAAAAACAAGAAGGGAGAATTTTTTTTTCTTTTTTTTGTTTTTTGTATAAAGATTAATTAATGGTAACAAAAGTTTTATCCTCAAGTTTTCGAAAAAAAATGCATATATATGCATACATCGCACAGTTCTACGTTTTTTCTTTTTTGTTGTTTTATAAAATTTTTTTTTAAAGGATACGAACCTACTCCGGGTCTTGGTGTGACTGTGTCGGTATCGAGTCGGTAGGAGTCGTTCCGGCGTCCGATGTCGTAGGCGGAGTGGTCGTCGTAGTCGTAGTCGTAGACGTCGTTACATTCGCGGTGATCAATAGGCCACGTGGTGAAAATGTGTCACAAAAAAGGTTGTCTTTTTTGTGAACTCTGCGTACGTGAGATCGAAGATTGTCACGACGCGCTGATCTATAAGAGCAATGAGGGCACAAGTGCGGTTTTTCTCCGGTGTGCATTCGCCGGTGCTGTATTAACTACAAAAAAATTAACCAAGAGGATTTAGTGCATCAACAATTTTTGTGGCGCATCTCAGCGGTGCGCTAAAGCACGATCCGGTAGTCATGTAGTTTTCCAAACTACACCTTTTTTCTGGCGGTTCCCCCCCCTTGATCCGGTCTTTGTAGTTTGTAAGGTGTAACACCTTGCGATAAAATGGATATATGCTCTTGAGATCCGGAGGCTAATAAGGGCGAAACCTTGAAATGAGCTACAACCAACCAACTAATCAACTACATAATACCCCACCAGCAACTACGTGGTTTAGCTATAAGTAAAGTATGTAACTGATTACATGTAGGTAGCTAAATTTCACAATAATCCTTATCTCTTTAAAACAGGGGTGAAAAGAATCCTACAAAGCAATTCTTTTAACCATTTAGCCATTTGCTTGTTTTCAATTTCCACGTATTATTGTCTTCGTTCAAAATTTTGTCCTTCAGAAACGAAAGGCCCGTATGTGTACGAGCATATGAAAACATCCCACTTACACAATTCGCATAGTTTGTTTTGTTTTTTAACCTTTTGTAAACAAATAAGTTTTCGAACCAAAACCAACTATCCGGATTGTACAAGTGGGAGGTTTTCATATGCACGTACCCATATTTATAATTTATTTTAGTATCACCGCGAAAAAAAATATCCAGTTTTCTAAAGTACCTAATCCTTTTTCCTCTGAGCTGTAGAACTGCTTAAAATGAATTAAATTTACCTTTTTCAATTGAACAGTCTTAAATATACAAATATCACAACAAAAATAACGATCATCCCGATGTTTCTTCATATGTTTATTCATATCCACTTCAGATGACCTATCTTTTCCGCAAATTACGCATGAGATCTTGATCTGATTGACTTGCCGACCGAGAGAATGGACTTTTAAGTGTTTGTAGAATGCTTTTTCAACGGTGCAACTGTAGGCACACATTTGGCATCGATATTCTTCCCGTTCATACCTGAAAAAAAAAAAAAGTTCCATTGGAAAAATGATTTGCGATGACTTTCGTCAAAGAACGAGATTCCCTTTTAATAAAATCTTTTACATTTACCTTACTCTCTGAGGCGTCACTGGACCGTTCCTTTTTTTTCCGTTGGGTCTATAACCTCCCGCAACGTGGCGCGCGACATGCGCTTCCATTTCGTTTCGTTCCGAAGTCCTAAACCTGCGAAAATTTAAAAAAGAAAAATACATTTCAGACCGTAGATTTTTTTTACGGAGAAATTTCTAACTTGGGAAATTCCCTGGTATTTATTTATTAAAGAATATCCCCAATGGTGGGAATTTTTGAAGTTACTAAAAAATATCAAAATTAACAAAAAATACTAATTCTTTTTCCTTAAAAAATGGTTAAAACTTTTCAAAAAATGTCTGAATGAAATAAAAAATATGAAAATGAGACCCAATTTGCCTAAGTAAATGGAATCGATAACTGGAATTTTAAGTCTGAAATGTTCCTAGCAAAATTCAAAACAAATGACACGGAATCCATCGAAATACATTGCCATTAAACTCGGAAAATTAATGGTTTTTCGACAGTGTGTGTCCGAGGATCTCTTAAGTAGTCGGGACATCAGTCTGCATTGAATTTTTATTTTAAGAACTAAAAATATTTCCCAAAAGAGAGTGTGAACCAGTGGCGGATCCAGGATTTTTTTTGGAGGGTAAGGAGCCAGACCCGTATAAATGTTCAGCAATTCGAACTCTATCTACTGTAAAACCTATTTTTCAAAAAATCATATCCTATCTGAAGTGAAATTGTTTCAGTTGAAAAACCGGCGTCCCACCGTCCCCACTCCTATCCTAGTACCGACAGTGCTTAAAAACATGTTAGATAAAGTCCCACTTTAACAAATTATTTCATACCCAGGAGAATACTTCCGAAACTCCCGAGAAATGATTCTTTTTTCCAAACTTAAAACCCTAAATTTAACTTTCAGTCTTTTAACAAAAACTAAAATAAATAATTTACAATACAAAAACACAGAAAACTTTGTTCTAATCTTGATGAAAAAATTGTTTAACCCTACTGAAAAAGGAAGAGGGCCGATAACTCGGATTTTGAGTCCCCTCTCTTTCGGTTTATAGGTCGTAATGGATAACTTTTCGTACACCATACTTTTTACTCTGTATTCAATGTGTAACCGCAACGCATGAATCGGAGCCTAAAACGAGCATTATCGGCTCTCCTTTAATATCCAATTAAATCTGACTACCGACCTACAAGTCGCCATAGGACAATTTGCAGTAGCAGACATTTTCCTCAACAAAGCATTGGTCAATCTAGGATCCGGATTCGGAGCCGGATGGCACACAGCAATATGCTTTTTAAGACCTGGACGTGTATCGGCCACTAATCCGCATTCGCCGCATTCATAACCTGTACGTTGTACATTTCCCGCCGAACTTTGAGCCGATAAACTGTTTTTTTAAAAAACAGAAATTAGAAGTTAAGCTAAAAAAATACTAAACTTTTCCAAAAATATAAAAAGGCGTTTTACCTGTTAAAATTCGGAGGCAGATCACCTGCATCGCCTAGCTGTTGTCTCGACGGCTGGACGGTAGAGGTCTCGTCAGTCTCGTCGTCTTCCTCGTCAGTCTCGTCCGATGTCCCCTGTTCCCGCTTGTTACCGGAAATTCTTGTGAATATCACTCCGTACATTTGGTGTGGATAACTAAATGGGAAGTCCCCCCCCCCAGGAGAAAAAACTATTATTTGAAAAACTAAAATAATGACGGAGTAATGATGTCTAGTATTTTATCGATGAATCGAAATCGAAATCCGAACAATCTCAAATCGCGATCCGGGTCAGGTGCGTTTGAGTTCCCGATCTTAGCAATCGGGGTTGACGGAAATTCCATAGTTATTCGACTGCGATTAATCGCCATTTAATATTGCTCCTATTGCTCGGGTCTGGAACCCTAACGCGCCTATCAGTATCAAACTGACCGAGATTTTTCGGGTCGGGGGTCTGATCGGATCGGCACGTTACTAAATCCAATAAATTGTTGATATCGATATATCGAAACCATCGACATTTTTTGGATTTTCGAATTTAAAATACCTGAAATCGTAACCGCAATTGAATTTCAAGAATACTAAAAACCTAGATTTTTTTTTTCCACATTTTTAAAATGAGATCTTGAGATGACGCAATGGCCTTCCAAATTTTTGAATAGCTCAAATCGGCTAAGAGTTAAAAATAAAATTTTTTTTTCCTCCACTCAAAAAGTTATCACAGACTATGAATATGAAGTCAAAAATTACTTTTAGTGTACGTCTTTTGAGCTAAGAAAAAAAAACAGGGGGGAAATTTTACTGCTTTCAAAACTGTACTGCAGCTTAAAAGTCGTATTCAAAACTAATTTTAAGCTTTGAATTAGTAATTTTAAGATATTTTCGATAAGAAACGGTAATGTTCCTCGCCCTTAATAAAAACTACGATTCAAAAACTTCAAGGTTATTGCGCCGTTGTGGGATGCCATTTTAAAAATCTGGAAAAAATCAGAATTAAAAGTATTCGATATCAATCGAGACAGCGCTATATATCGAATGCAGTTGGTCCCCCTTATAACGAGATTGAAGAACGAGAAGGATTTTGATCGCTATAGCAATCCTGATAAAAACTCAACTGAATTTTTTTTAAAAAAGTGACATTGCTTTTATCTTAAAGGTCTACAATATGGTTTGCATTTAATTTCGCCATCCATGAATTAATACTCTAGGCCTGTCTGAATATTTGATCAATTTTGAGCTGAACAGTGGTACTTTTTTGACAATAAATATTATTTTTCAACAGCTTATAAAGACAAACCTCAAACTACGATATAATCAGTCGCAAGTGTCCTAAAAAGCTTCAATCATTATAAAAATGTCTATTGCTACCCCATTCCTTCATGGGGATAGGAGATTAATGATGTCAATTTTTTTTTACAAATTTATCGAAAATGTCCTGGTTATAAACGACCTTCCGATTTTGTTTTTGCCCTTGTTCGAGTTCTCGTTACAGCCAGTTCGTTATGAGGGGGTCAGCTTGTAAAGTTCAAACACTTTTCCGATCGATCAAAAAGTCGACTTTCGATGAATAGAAATAATGAAATCGATCCACAGTAAAGTCATCATTCAAAAGATGATCTTGGAAATGTAGAGGCAATGCCATAAGCTAAGTATTGATTCCGATGTTTTACTTACGGAATCGTAAGTTAGCTTATGAGCCGTGCCTCCGACTCTCCGAAAAGACCCTTGATCCTGGCTGAGATTGCGCTGCTTACGCAAAATAAAACACACTCTTACATATGAAGCATTTAAACACTCCGATCCCTGCCCGAAAGTAAATAAAAAAAAAGAAACCTTTGTTGAAAAAGATAATCCACTGCTGGATTATTTTCAGATTTGACAAGATTGGTCCCGTGTCCATTTGCATCCCCCCAATCCTCCCCGTTGCTGCGCCTGTTTCTGTTTTTTTCTTTTTTCACCGGGGGTATCGGGCTTCCGTCGCTGCTGTTTTGACTTTGTTGGGAGTCCATTAAAGAGGGCAAAGGAGAGTCGGTCGATGCTAAACTTTCCATGCTGCTTTGTTCTGTAACCATATCGGACGTCATCGGTATAATTTGTTGTGCTATCAGCTCAGGCCTTCGAGGAAAAAAAAAAAGAAAATTAAATTTACTGTAATACATATTCGATTTTTCATTTTTCATAATTGTAGGGCGAGTATCGCGTTACACGTGTCACATTACATAAATAATAACTTACTGGTCGTTATGATGTCCGGTCATGGCCACGGAAACTCTTCCAGTCACGGGTAGGGTATCCTTCA
The DNA here is from genome assembly GCA_037577465.1 of Liposcelis bostrychophila. Taxonomy (NCBI): domain Eukaryota; kingdom Metazoa; phylum Arthropoda; class Insecta; order Psocodea; family Liposcelididae; genus Liposcelis; species Liposcelis bostrychophila. Next base: position 895,890 of record CM075210.1, on the reverse strand, counting down.
CTGCTATGAATTCAGTCTGTGTACGAAGATTTTGCTGACATGGGGGAGAAGCAGATCCTGTCGTGAAATTTCCTACGGTGTCCCCTCCGGCTGTAAAAGGAAATAAAAACTAAATAAATAAAAAAATCATTAACAATTTTTTTCCCAACTACATAGTTTGAATTCTCCTCAAAGAGATTTTGTTAGGTACTCAATATTTTTATTTTTTTTTATTTTTACTTGTCCTAAAATGTCAAAAATTCTTTCTTATTCACAATTTAATTCCATAAATCCTTTTCCCTCTTTTTGAGCAGTAATTATTATTATTTTGGACGGTTTTGTTTTAATCGGTCCAACTAATTGATGCTACCATTTTTTCTCCGAAAAAATATCAAAAATTAATTTACCAAGAAAAACAACAACAAAAAAGTTTTCTCAAAATAATATGCACTTAATACATCCTACATTTATTCTGAAATGATAAACCTTATCTCAGAATATCTAAAATCATAAAATAATTTAACATTTTATTGCTGGTTTTGATAACATAAAATTTTTTAAAATTTTGGAAATTAAAAAAGAAAACTTAAAAATCATTAGGCATGACTCACAGATAACAAGATAACCCATGTGATCAAATATATTGTCATTATAATCAATTTGCATTAAGTCATTCTAATTTTAGTACTTTTTGTGCTGTCATGAGCATATATAAATCATGACATAAAAGGAAAGACGTTATCATAACGCATTGATAAAAAAAATTAGTTGCAAAAAAAAAGAAAAATAAATTTCGTCCAGATGGAAAAACTCATTAAAAATTTTTGCTTTCCATTTTTTTATCTTTTGAAGCATACTGTATTAACGGCTGATAAAACAAAATGTTATTATGTAATATCAGTCATCGTATTAAACAATACTTTTCAGATAATGACAACCGAATTTAAAAAAACAGAATTATCGGTTTTAAAATAAAAGAAAAAGAAACATATTGATTGATTAAAGTTTCTTTTCTAAACTATAAATTAAAGTTTTTTGATTTTTAATTACCAGGAGAGGTTGGGTGAAATGATGATGATTCTACATCACTATTGACTGAATTGTAAAAATTTCTGGTAATGGCTTCAGGCGGTGCTGAACCGGCATTGCCTCCGGGCCAAAAGCCGCCGTGGAAGTTCCATAATCCATACTCCATCTTGAAAGAAAAAAAAAAAAAAAAAAAAAAAAACAAACTTAAATGACCTTGAGAAGGGTAACCCATACCTGTTGACTTTTAATGACGGTTCCGTGCATTTTTAATTTAAAAGACGAACCGGTTTTAAAACATATCGGTTATACATTACCTTTTCATACGTATTTATTTTCCATTTTTTTATGTCAAAACAATTGAAACCGGCCAGAGTTCTTTAAGATCCCGGCCAGAAAGACTAGAACTTCGTCAAGCCCACTTCTACTATGTCAACCATAATCTTCCCTAGCAACTAATAAACACAGCCAGTATTCCAAACGATTATGAATTTTTAAAGAATCTCGAATTATCACAGATCAGCCTGATTAACAGAATAACTTTACAAAAAATCAACTAATCTAATTAATTTTCTGACAAAAAAAAAAAAAAAAAAAAAAAAATTATCACGACAGTTCCCTGCTATCTCGGGGCACAGAACGAAAACACTAATGCTACGAAATGAAAACTCCTTTGACATTGCCGTAAGCTCAACATAAGGAACGTTTAGCGCCATATTTAAACTTAAACGTGTCATCAGACAGGTTACATGGCTCCGTTTTTTAAATAAATAACCGCCGCTTTATTTTGACAGATTTTTTATTTTTTTTTTACAATGTCCCGCGAAAAAAAGAATAATCCCTTGGCAATAGAATCGGAAAAGTAATTTTTTCGATGTTTAGGCTACTAAATTCAGATATTTATTTTATTAAATGAAAATTTTAATTTATTATTTCTGTTTCAATGAAAAAACTTTTAAGTGTATGAATTGTAACTATACCAATATTATAATTATATGAACAAAAATGTGTTTTTTTAAAACAGAGTTTTCCTATTTAGAGGCTTACGCATTAAATGAAGACAATCCGAACAATTTTTTAACTGCTGATTAAGCTTTTTAATCTTTTTTAAGTCTAAATATATTCCATAAAAAGAGTTAAATATAAAATTGGTACAGATTAAATGATTTCAAGGTCTGCGTGGAAAACTAATTTACGCATTGTCCGATTTCAAGGTCTTATTTAAAATTAAAATCGAAGTCAGCTGTACCAGTTATTTTAATAAAGCTTTAGTTAAACTAGTTGCCAATATAGAGCGCTAGCTACTATTGCTGTCATTCTTAGTCATTAAAAGATTATTTTAAGATGATTAATCACTTATTACATGTTTTTTAAATAAATTATTAAGTTTAAAGTTGGAAGTTGAACCCATTTAAATTAAGGTTATCGTTTTTTTAACATGTTTAATAGGGTGTCTCATTTGCAAAAATTTAAATTAAAAACGTGGGTAAAAATGTATTTTAACTTCATTCATCGCATAAAAAATTTCCATTTCAAACCTTCCTCTGACGAAATTAACAGTAAGCGGAACCTTAGCCGGTACGTTTTAGGCAAGCGATGGGAATTTGGAGGAAGCGATAAGGCCTGCACAAATTTATAGAGTCCAGGCTCAAAACTAAAGGGCAGTTTTTGGAAAATTCCCCCCCCCCCCCCGGAAAAGTTGTAGATGGTCTACGTAATATCTTTCAAATTAGGAAAGTAGTCATTCCTTACAAAAATTTAATTTTTAGTCTAAACTAGCCGAGCTTATTCTAAAAAAGATTTTACTTATAAGCCAATGATACAAAAAGAAATTCTGAAATACTGAAATATTGAGATGAAATATTTATTCTGAAATAGTGAGAGGACATTTCAACTGATTAATTTGAAAAAAAAAAAAATAAATAAATTAAATAAACTGGCCGTTTCCCTTTGTTTTTCTATAAGAAGGGGCCATTTTGAAACTGTTCGCATTCGTTCGTTTAGGTTACAGCTTACAGAAATAGATTGCCAACAGTATATTTTTGTTCTAAATCAAAGAATGAAATAAAGAAATGTCTGTTATAATGGATTAGAACGAGTTTTTGAATAAAAGCGGCCTTGCTATCGTGGTAACAGATCTGAAACCACGACAAAGCAGGGAAAACGTATAATTGGCACTACTTGTAAATACGACGAATCAGTAGTAATGGTGGCGGGCCGTATTGTGAATCATGATCTTAACGTTTTATTTTCTCGGAAATGCTTATACTTTGGAATGAATCATCATGAAAGGCAACTTAGGTTAAAATATCATTAAATATGAAAGTGCTAAAAATATTTTCAAAGCGTGATAACAAAGTTTTCGGGTTTTAAAATCGAATTTTTTTTTTCACTTTTTTTGTTCCTAAACAGGCTAATGTTTACCTTGTAAAAATACATGTTATTATCAATATAATGATTCATTCGTAGTGAATGTGAGTTGAATTATTAAAAAAAATGGTTGACGAGGAAGTGAATGATAATACTCCTCCTTTAAATAATTTTATCAAAGTACCAAAAAAACCAGTGCCGTTACCTAGAAAAAGTTTAAATAAATCAATAAATACTACTGATAAAGAAAATGAAAATGATGATAATAAAACTGGTTTTAACAGTCTGACTAGACGGAAGTCAGACACTAAATATTTTATCAGAGGTGATTGGAAAACAGCCTCGGAAATTATGTATGAAAAGTCAAAGCAGATGAAAAACGAGGTTCAGAAATTAGAGAAATCTGTCAGGAATATTATTACAAAAAGGAGATCGGTCCATCCAAAACCATCTCCGAAAATTGATTCCAATGAGTATTTAAGAAGCAATTCCTTGCCTGATGATAACATATTCTGCAGCATTTCATTTAATTCTCCACTCGAAGACTCTGATATAAGTTCAGATGATGGAAGCTTTTACACTACAAGCGAGCTTCCTCCTCCTTATCCGCCTCCGGATTTGCCTGACGAATCTGCTTACGATGAAGTGACATCCGTCACCTCGTCCGACGGTCAGTGTTCTTATTTTCCGAGCAGCGATTCCAATTCGATTTACGAAGATCTGTGTAAATTTCAAACGGGCAGCAGACCTTTGAGTACAAAAAGCGATTCTGACAATTCGGAAAAAATAATCAAGTCCGATTCTTGGTCTTTTTACGACGCGGCCGAAGGAGTCGAAAATCGGTACGAAATAATTCACGAAACCGTGAACGGCTTAGACGAAACGGATTCTTGTTTCGACACGAGCAGGAAAATTTTTCCGAACGAAATTTTAATCCCGGAAACTTATAAATCGGAAAACGAAACCGAAATCGTACGTATCGAAAAAAACGTTAACCCGAGGTCGAGTTTGGTGTCTCAGTTTGATCCACTCCACGAAAAAGATTTGTTAACCGAAATTTCCGAAACTTTCAAATCTCTCCTTAACAAAGACAATTCGGATTCGTCATCGGTTACCAGTGAAACTTCCTTGGGAATCACGAACCCGTTTCAAAATCCGGTAATTTTATCCTCCCTCTCGGAAGAAGACAGTTCGGACGAAAATCCGGGCTGCGACATCCTCCGCGAAATACCGGAAGGGATTTACGGGAAAGTTAAAAAAGTTCCGAAAGACGTCCGGGAATCCGTTCGGGAAGAATTGAAAAATTACGACGTCGAGCTTCCTCCTCCCTCCGCTCCTCCTCCGGTCCCTCCGAGAAGGATCGATTCTATAGTCAACGAAGAATCCGAAAACGGTCAACAGCCTGAAAAACCAAAATCCGGAATCACCAGATGGTCCAGCATGAAAAAGAAAGCGAGGATGCTCGCGGAGAACTTCGAAAATCGAACGTCTTGGATATCCTCTTCGACTCAGAATAAAAAAGCGGAAAAACTTCAAAACGAGGAAAACAGCAAAAATTCTTTGGGAGACACAGCGACAAATTCCAGTTATTACGGGAATTTGTCCAATAGCGAAGAGGTTTACGTTCCTGCTACCCTTAATCACATTGGGATGCTCTACAGACCTGGGGGCGTTCAAAGATGGTGCGTTTTAGCACAAAGGAAGTTAACCCTTTTTGTGAATAAGGATAGTCCAGATGTTAAGGAAACAATTCCCGTGGATGGAATGTTGAGCCTGAGAGCTGTTCAGGAAAATAAAATTAGGTATGCATTTTTAAGTCGTGACTTTGTTGAAAAGGAATATAATTTTCGGAATATTTTGTGTTTGCTTAACTTTCTCCCGGGAGAAGAAACGAAAAAATTTGTGTTAGGGAATTTTTTTTTTTTTTTAACAATTTAAGGGTAGTGTTTAATCCCGCCAGATGTTGGCGCCAATGGAAATCTTTCGGCAAGTTTTTTAAACCTTTTTCTCACGCAAAAAAAAAAAAAAAAAAAAATTCCGTTGGTTATTTTATTTTTTTGAAAACTTTTACAAGTCTTGAAAGCTCAATATGAATGTTTATAGACTTGGCGACGAGAATTTTAATTTCAAAATATTTGTCGGAATTTTATCAAAATACATTACCATAAAATTCAGAATAGTAGGGATTTTTTGGCAGTATAAGTTCCAGGAATAATGGCAGACAGTTTTTATGTTAAAAATTAAAAATGTTTGATAGTAAATAAATGGACTTATTTCTTACATGCTAAGGGAAATATTCTCTGAGATTTCGGAACTATGTATTTCATTCCGGAGGAATATTTCCGGCTTACAATTAAGGAGAAAAGCTTTTATGTGCTTTAACGCGTGCAAAAAATAAAATCAAAGTATTTTATTTTACCCAGTTTGCCCTTGGATCATCATTTTTTATAACGGGTTTTTATAGATCACAAATCTGAGGTCCGTTTTTAGTTTAAATTTATCAGATTATCGACAAAAAAGTGGCGAAACATACCATGTCCGATTTTTTCCACGGTGTTATTCAAATTTTGAGTCTCAACTACCCACCTAATTCCATGAGCTTCATATCATTGTACTCGTATACGAGAAACATTTTAAGGTTCTCTAAATTATTTATTATTCAAAAATGAAATCCTATGTAACTAAAGCACGCGTATATACAGTTTATCTGATTCTTAGTTTGTTTTTATTTTTTATCTTTTATCAAAGGATTATTTACAAAAACATTGAATCTGATCCCTTAATTTACTTTTTTCCCCTCATTCTTCGATAAAATAAAAAATTTTTGATCTCATCAGGCTTTATGCATAGGAATTCCGTAAAAATTTTGAATAAAACAAAGAAAAACCGGAAATATAAGACAAACTTGTTCAAAGTATAACCAAAAATTTATAATTATTTTATAAATTGAATACAAGAAACCATTTGAATCAGTTAAATTTTTTGGAGGGAAAAAACCCGATTCTTAAGAAAACCCGAAAAAACACATGTCAAATCGCGAATAAATCTTGCATTACGCCAAGATTATTATTCGACAATGTGAATCAAATATCGAGAAAAAATCACACCTCGAGTGGGACTCGAACCCACGAAGGCCATGGACACGCCTTGAAGTCCTATACGCGGACAGCGCTCTAACCAACTGAGCTACCGAGGCGACGCTCAAGGAAGTGAGATTTTCTCGATTAAATTTTCTCTTTTCAAAAATTTATATTTGATAAAAACATCCTGCGAAATAAATTTAAAAGACTTTTGACAGGATAAGTACATACTCAAGAAATCAGGTCGCACCCATAGCTCGTTACCTTGGTTCATCAAACTAAAATCATTAAATTCGCCATCCTTAAATCTCAAGATATTCTGCTTGACGTCCTTTTTTTAAAAAAAAAAAAAAAAAAAAAAAAAAGATTTTTTTCTTTTGCTCGATCGGCTCTGACATTTTGATGAAGTAGGTATTAGTACTTGCACTTTGTTGTTTCCTTGAATATTTCTTGCCTCCATTTGGCAAATGCTTTCCATCCTATGGCAAAATCATATTGAATCGGGTATTGGAAAGACTCGTTATCTGCCAACCGATCCGCTGCGAAGTAAGGCCAGTGAGGATTGTTCAAAAAGGCTCTTCCGATAAAAACCAACGTGGCCCAATTTTCCCTGATAAATTTTTCCGCCAGTTCTGGATCATTTATTTTTCCGACGATCCCTGTCGAAATTCCGGCTTCTTTTTGAACGATTTTGGCAGCATTCCACTGGACTTGACTCGAATTTAAAGGACCGTAATCGACGTTTGAGACGACACCGCCGGAGCTGCAATCAATGAAATCGAGCCCGATTTTTTTCAGTCTTTTAGCAAATTCGACGGTTTGCTGTAGGTCCCATCCACCGTCGACGTAATCGGTGACCGAAACCCTGGCACCTACTACGATATTTTGGGGCAAAGCCTTCCTTATATCTTCGGCGATCTCCAATCCCAGGCGCATTCTGTTTTCTAAGCTTCCACCGTATCGATCTTTTCTCAAATTTGAGACGGGCGATAGGAAACTGCTGACGAGGTACCCGTGAGCAAAATGCAGTTCGATTACCTGAATCACAAGATCACGGGTCAGTTTCTGAGATTCTTATTCGAAAAAAGAAATTTTGTACCTCAAATCCTGCTTTGAGAGCTCGATCGGCCGCCGAAAGCCACGCCTCCTTGATTTCTGCTATATCTTCAAGAGTTGCCTCTTTTGGGACTTTTACCACGGAATCCCCGAATGCCAGAGCGCTAGCTCCGATCGTGGGCCACCCGCCATCTCGGTCGGGCAAGGAATCTTTCCCGAGCCAAGGTGCGACGGTGCTTGCTTTGCGACCCGCGTGAGCCAGTTGAATTCCGGGCACCGATCCTTGTGATTTTATGAAGTCCACCACTCTCTTCCAAGGAGCTATTTGTTGTTCTTTCCAGAGGCCGGGACACCAGGGACTGATCCTTCCCCTGGCCTCCACGCCGGTCGCTTCGGCCATCACGAGCCCTGCGCCTCCCCTCGCGAAAGATCCTAAATCGACGAGGTGCGAGTCGTTGACGAATCCATCTTGACACGCATATTGACACATAGGCGACACGACTATGCGATTCCGAAGTGTCACTCCACGAAGAGTCACAGGAGAGAATAAATGCGACCTCTTTTTGGTTACACTCATTTTCGGCAATGAACTAAAACGCAAGTGACAATTTTTTCCCTTTTAATCATTTGATTGATGCAATCCAGTGCCCCACTTTTTTACATAAAATCGATAAGCACTGGCGGTATGAAAATGCTTATCGCTTCACCGGATTGCCAATCATACCCTGCAACAAAGGGATTCCTCTCTATAATATTTGAGATAACGTAGTTTGTCATGCAAAATTGATTTTCCAACTGAATTTTTATTCATTTTGGAACGTTATCCACGGAATTTGGAATAAACGCCTTCGTTAAAGCCTAAACTTTTCACGACGATGATAGAAATATGTTTTTCCCACCTGACAATAGGGAAAACTTAAAAATATGGAACCATTCCCGCCGATCATCACGGCGAATTCTCCTCTTGTGAGAAGCTGCCCACCCAAAATGTCAAAGAATGAAAAAGAATATTTTTAAAAAATATTTTTAAAACGTAACATTTAAATAGCCTTTCACTTTAAGATTTATGCAATGTTGGTGGTGTTCACTTAAAATATTCCTGTAATAAAAATAATCGGCTATGGATGCTGTTGAATTTTCCTTAAAAACCAGGAGGAAATTCGAATATAGCTCCCTAAAAAGTGGACTCACTTTATGGCAAGAGACTTTTCGTTGTATCAGGGCAGTTACATCCATGTTAATTTTTTTTTCGAAAGGTGCAAATAAAAAATAACTGTTAAACGCTTAAGACAAGCAGGCTAACGACCTAGATTAGTAAATAGCGAATCACGTCATTCCGTTCGCAGGTATCGTTCTTCCTATGCAGGATATATAATTTGTGGACGGGAAAATTGAAAGATTCGAAATAAAGTATATCATTTCAAACGAAAAGAAAGGGGACTTTAATTAATGGGATAATTTTTTTTTTTAAATTGTTGAAACGGAAAGCTCGTCATACTCACTACTTAGCTTCTTACAAAATGGTGCATCAGCCTGGCAATCATGTATTTGTTTGTAATCCGGGCGAAAAAAAACAGTTGAGCATTTTTGTTTATTGCCTATTGTTAAATAATTATTTTACGAATGATAAGATTAATTTGGTGACCTTTTATGTCATTTTCGTTTTTTATCTTTTTAGCGTCGAAGGAGTTCAAGTTTACTGTTTTGAAGTTTCGATATCGTCCCGGCCTCAGCCCTGTTTGTTCGGGGCTCCCTCGGCTTCGGAAAGGCACGTTTGGATGAGAAAGCTCCTGGAAAGTTTTACGCCTTCCTTCCCTGCTAAATTGTCCTTGGATTACACGAAAGCAGGATGGTGTTACGCAAAGGTTTGTTGAATATTATTTTTTTGATAAGAAAAACGTTTATATAAAAGTCGAGTTTCTGGTCGAATGAATCATTAAAACGGGGTCTATTGAAATTGTTTCCATATGGTTAACAAGCCATGGGCGCGGGAATCGTCGTTCAGTGGTGGTAAAATTTTTTCAATAACCACAGTTTCCTAAATATCTATCCTGTTTGTATAGTTTCATTTAACTTTATTTTCAGTTTTATCAACTCACACTTTTTCTTTGCGTCTGGATCTCTTTAGCTTTTAATTTGCTTACTTCCCGTTTTGCTTCCATAACGTCTTTACTTTACTTCTGTAATGATTTCATCATTCGCTCAAGTTTTTCATTTTCTTAATATCCTGATCTTGGCTTCTATTCAGAAATAGAAGTGTCGGATTTCGTCTTAAAGTGTCCAGTTAAATTGAATGGATCGTATTTCGAGTGTTGGTCAACCCTGAAACGCTGAAATGTAACATTTATCATCATCAATTGCCTTGCCTATATGATTCATAAAGCTTCCACGTGGTTCGTAATCTACTTTAATTGTCACTTATCGTCCTTGTTTAAATGTCAAACATTTTGCATCTTCAACGCAGCTGCCCTCTCGTCCTAACCGATTTTTCATCGATCTTGTTTTTTTTTATTTTATTTTATTTTTTTATTTACTTTTCCAGGAAGGTATCAGCAGGGACTGGACGATATGCGCCCTTCTCCTGCATCGCAGGACTTTGTACTTATCCCCGAGAAACGGGATTCCGGTATCTGCCGATCTCAGGAAAGCCAGATATTTAAGTAAGAGATTAAAAATGATTAATGCTTAATTCAATCCATTAATTCGTTAATTAATTTTTTTTTCAGCTCTTCAAGAGAGCGATTTAACATGCAAGAAAACAACGGAGAAAGGACCTTTGCTCTTAATCGATCTGCAAGATAAAACTTTGTATCTGCAAATGGACGTGGTCAGGGAAACGAAAGCTTGGGAAAACATAGTCGTCGGAGCCGCGTTGGCCAACGGGCCCTCGTTATCCGAACAACAATTGACGAAGGACGACATTCCGACAATTGTAGACAAATGCATTAATTTCGTCCATACGCATGGTATGACGAATTGGAATACAATAGTTGCTTGTTATCGAGGGAAAAAAGACAAAACAATGAAATTGCACCCGTATTAAATACCTTAAAAAACTCTTGGGGATTTAATTACTTCCACGGTTAAGGAATATTCCGGTTACACTCGATTCCGGCTAGACTTTGCTTATGTACAAATTTAATTAATCGAGCTATCTGCATTCTACACCTTCATATGTTTCCTGTCTTATCTGCAGGCCTTTTACAAAAAAAAAAAAAAATTAGTTCAGCAAAAAAATTTTTTTTTCTTTTTTTTTATAATGTAAATACAACGTTAGAAAAATATCCCGCAGTAAACCAAAAAAGGTTCTTTGATTCATTTTTGGCTAACGGACATCTCGGCTCAGTAAAACCAAAAATTTTTTAAATAAAATTGCCGGAAGGGCCATAAAATTAAAAGTTAGTTTTGTAAAGCAGTTGATCAAGAATTTAAAGTCATTTTTAATATCTGATGTTTTGAAAAGGCGGAGGCCAAAATTTTAGAAAAATTGAAGAAAAAAATTGGACTTAGTAGTTTAGTTACTTTTGCTCAAATTGTAATTCTTTGGCTACTTACTTAACAAAATAACGGACTTCAGAACGAAAGATTTCTTAGACTTTCCGAATTAGAATGCGACAAAAAACGGAAAAAATCACCGATTTTTTTTTCTTTTGCCTTCTGAGAATTTTTCCAACTTTAGATTTAAGTCGCTAGACTTTTTCGTAGTGGAAAAATGCGAGCATGAGGTTTTTAGGAACGCTAAAACTATGACTCTGAAACAGTGCAGGAGACATCTTGTAGCAAAAAATCTGTTTTCCTGCTACTCCTTTGTTCCAATCATAATTTAGATTCAAAGATAACGACCTGTTTCCGGGTTCAACACAGTTTACTGCATCCATCAATTAATTAATTAATAGTTCGATTCAAGAGGAAGGCCATCATGATCTTTTTTCAGTGCTAGACTTTTTCAAAAAATTCCACTGAATGAAATCAGTTGGGAAATTTCGCTGGCTAAGAGGCATATGTCTGACCGTACGATTTAAATATTTCGTTTTTTGGGGAAAGGGGGAAAAAGGAGAGAGGGAATCGGATTTTGTTTAGCTTTCTACAAGGCAAGTTTGCATTAAATCACTTGAATCTGCGTTTCTCGCCAGAAAATTTCACTTTTAGAGGAAAAGTAAAACAATTTTTATAGTGAAAGTTTTTTAGCTTAGTGGGGATTTGTAGTATTTAATTAAATTATTTGTTCGTTTAAGTTTTCGCCAAATTGCCTCAAACAGTTACTGCTATTATTTATTCCAGGAAGCGTGTCGGAAGGAATTTATCGACGAAACGGTTCGAATTCAACCGTCACCAAATTATTAGCATCGTTCAGACGGGACGCCTGGTCCATACAGCTTACCAGGGAAAATTTTAATGAATACGATGTGTCTTCCGTTCTTAAACGCTTTTTTAGAGATCTTCCAGAACCGCTTTTCATTCCTGAGTTACATGGTGAACTTCGACAAATTATAGGTGAATTTTACTTTTTAAAGAGTGATAGCCCCACATTTTCGGAAAATTTTTCTCGGAATCAGGGCAGAATTTCTAATCCTCTTTTTAAAAAATATTTTAGAAAGTGTCTTAATTTTCTGTTGTTTTTTTATTTTAGAAACGCCGAGTAATTTACAAGAAAAGTTAAATAAATATAACGAGGTATTGAAAAAATTACCGGAAATAAATTATGTCACTGCCAGAAGACTGATTGGTCATTTGTACTTTATTGACAAGCAGAAAGATAAAAATTTAATGACGGTAGACAATTTAGCGGCGATTTGGGGGCCCACTTTGATGCAAGTTCAGGTCTGTTCAAAAAAAATTTTCATTTTTGAAATTGGGCAAGAGCTTTATTCTACTTTTTTTTTTTTAAATTTTTAATTTTTAGGAAGGGACTACCCTCGATCCGAACTGGTCCAAAGTGGAATCCGCCGTTATAAACGATCTCATTACTCACTATCCGAAATTATTCGAAGTGGATGAAATTGAGCTGGAAAGAGAAATGAAAATTCTCGAAGTTTTAGAAACGTATCATAAAAAAATTAATCAAGTTACCTTAGCCAACGTGTCCAAACCTTCCGGAGACTTAAAAATTTGGATCTATTTAAATTCTAAAGATAAAGGGGAGTGCATCAACATAACCGTCAGCCCTCAAAAAACCTCCGGGGAAATTTGTAACGAATTAAGCGAAAAGATGAAGGAACCGGGACATCTTTTGTGCCTGGAAGAAGTCATTTGCAACAACACCATGTTTCGGCCCCTTCATCACTCGGAACGGATCCTGGACGTCGTCTTGAGATGGAGCTATTGGGACGAGTCGGATAGAAAAGACAATTGCCTCGTTTTAAGGAAAAATGATATTTTTCAAGTGGTGGCTCCGCTTGCCAAACCTCCGATACTCGTCGGCGGGGAATATAAATTCGCAGATCAAAAATCTAAATCTTTTAAAACTTATCAGTTCCAATTCACATGTGCCAAGCTTTGCTACTACAAAGATAAATCGGTATGGGCATTTTTTAATTTAATATTGCATTCGCTTCAAACTGGGTGATTATGAGCAAATGACTCTAAGAAATTTTAATCACAAAAGTTGATAAAACTTTTAAAAGAATCCTTTTGAAAGTGATAAAATATCATGAAAGTGAAATATCATTGGGGAAGAAGAGGGCATCTGATGGTGCGCTTCAAAAAAAATTTTCTTTTTTTGGAATTTGAACTGAATTTAACGGCATCACTTTTCTACTTTTCTGGATCAGTCTTTTAGAACAAGAAACTCTTAAAAAAATTTTGGCAGCAAATTTTCACCGTCAATAAATTTCCCGTTGTTTGCATTTGAGACGAATGCAATTATTTAATTTTTTTTGATATCTTGGTTAATTTAATTTAATTTAATTTTTTTTTTTTTTTTTTTTTTTTTTTTTTTTTTTTTTTTTTTTTTTAGTGTTCCGTTAAATTAGGGGAATGGAAAATAGAAGATGTTATTTGGTATATCGGACACGAGCCAAAAAGGAATCCTCATACCGGTTGGTCCATCACTTTCGTCGAAAAAGATTACAAAGGGCCGAGATGTAAGGAAAAACCGTTTTTTGGAAACACGATATGCGGAGCTACGGAAGAACAAAAACTTAAACTGATGGCGGCAATGCTAGCCGCAGAATACGCTCAAGATATTTTACCTATACCAAATTTAATATAATTTTTTTAGGTTGATTTTTGGTTTCGAAATCGAAAAAAAGGAAATCTTTGCATTTAATCGTGATTATTATTTAGTCTCATTGTTAATTAATCGTTAGGAATTTCATTTTTGAAAAGAGAATGTTTATTAGGATCGAAAGAAATTTTTAGAGATATTTTTGCATTTCTCTAGTTTAGTAGAAAACAAATCAACAGAAACGTTTTATAATAATTTTAATCACTGTAATGAATGCGCAGACCTAGTACATGGTCTCGAGTGCAAATTAACAGTAAAAAAAATCATATGGATGCCTATTATGAAGATAATAATCGAATTTTAGAAGTCTTCCTTGAGGGATAGATAGGTGGTGCCTATCCTAATTTTTGAATTTTTTAATTGTCAGTGAAGAGTCTCGGCTTGAGCTTAAATGTCTAAAAATTCCCCATTTGGACAAAAAAATCTAAAGTTTTAATTTTTGCAGAAAAGTGTTTTCTGTTCAAGTGTTGTAAAAAAGGTTTTTCGTATCGGGAATTTCTGAATTTTATTGTCAAGTCTCTTAATTATATTATAAATGCAAAAATATGAAAAATATAGGGTTGTTTATTACATTAATGGCCTTACGGGGGTAAATTTTAAATATCGTCAAATTTGGCATCCTAATGATTTGGTGTGCTTGAGCCTTGAAAAGGCTATTGTCTTATGATTAAGACTTTGAGGTCTGCAGCATTTGAAATCCAAGAAGTCTGTTAGTGGTGCCTTGAGTAAAATCAATATTTTTTAACATTTTACAATATTTTACAAAAATTCCCGAAAAACAAATTTGCAAATATTTTAATGGATCATTTTAAACAGATATTTCATTCATTTTGTTTGTTTTTAAATCGTAGTCGCTAGTCACGTATATTCTTTTTTGTATATAAATTACCGTTTTTCATCGTTATATTTTTTGAAAAATAGGAAATCGATCTAATCGCCACAGTCTTTTCATAATTTTAAATAAAAATAGTACGTATTTGTAATCGCTATTAAAAATCTCAAAAAAAAAAAAAACGTATACATTTTTTGTAAGTGAACAATAAAAAAAAGCTCTGACCGAAGCTTTTTATATAATTTTTTATAATATTATTATTTCATCAGACATAACTTATGTCTATTTCCTACTTAATACTTTCACACACGTCCGGTCTATGATTTAGGGATTGGCCCTTGGCTTCTTTTCAACTTCCTAACTTGAGATTATAATAATGCTCATGCCCTTTAATTATGAATAATATATGCCAAGGACGTCTTTAAAGTTTATTACACTTTTTACTCGCCGAGAAAAATGTTTTATCGAAAGTGAATTTCTACGCTAAAGGAATACCTAAGCGAGTTTTAAGAAAATTAAATCATTTTATATTGGCAAAAGCACTCTTAGAGAATGCCATTATTGTCTTATAAAAATGAAAAACTTTCTGCTTGGAGACTTATTTGTCTCTAAGTCTTTAGCATGTGCGAAGTGTTTGATTTTGAGTTAACATGAAAGCAACTGTAAGTGTTATTGTTTTAGAAGTTCCATGTTTTAATTAAATTTGTTAAAAATTCTTTTTTTTTTTTTTTTGAATAGGTTCCTGTAGGGGTTATTTTTATTTCGGGATGTATTGCGAATTTTGCACACAGTACGTTATTAAAAGGCTTGGTTGTGGACCCCGTTGTTGAAAAGTAAGTTCATTATTTAACATTTTTTATTTAATTTAAATTCGGATTTTTAAGAATGTTCTGAGATATTTTTTAGAAGATGTCAGATGTCACTAATATTTAAAATTAAGTCAGGATTTGTTACCTTAGTAGAAGAAATATCCTGAAAGACTTGATCTTAGCCTTTAGCCGTGCAATTTTGGTCATTAATTAATTATTCAAAGTATCCCTTGCAAGGGGAAAATTTTTCTCCCCTTCAACACTTTGAAAATCATTTTTTTGTTGAAGTGTCGTCCATTTACAAGCGTCGCATCCACCGACCGGAGTCCCAGGCAAATGGAGAATGAAAACAATTTGGCAAGCCCGTTGGATTAAGGAATGGAAAACCGCCAAAGTGGTTAAACCTGTTTGGAAAAAAATTTGGAGCCCGGTCGAAATCCGGGAATGGGTACCCATACCGAAACCTCCTCCGGACTGGAAAGATTCGACTCCATTGCTTCCGGTCCACGAAGAAGAAATTCCTCCTTGGCATCCGATGCCCACTCTTCCGCCGACGGACGAACCGGAAGTGGCTTGCGGAGAGAACCAGGACTGCGCGACCGGTTACGAATATTCCAAACCGGAAAATGAAATTCCGGCGGAGAGCACGTCTGCGGTTCCAGCGACAGTCGATTCTTCCCCGGATTCAAATCAACTTCCGCAATATCCACCGCATGTGGATGAAATAAATTCTCAAGTTCCGGTTCCTTCGGAATTTTTAACTCCTCCTAAACTTTTAGATAACTTTGTGGAAAAAGAGGCAGTTAAAAATCAGAGTCAACCGGAATATAGAACGATAACTAAGGAAGAGTACGAAAGGCCCTACCAAAAGGAGGTTTCGCCGTACGCAGTGAAATTGGCACAAGCGGTGATTCAACAAAAATTAAATAAATTAAAAAACGCAACTGAAAAGTCTACGACGGGATTGACTGAAGTCATTTATAAAAACGAAACCTCAACGACTCTTAGTCCCCCAACAACAACTTTAAATTCCTCCATTCAAAAGACTGCTAGTGATAAATTTTCTTCAACTACTACAGAGAGTTCCCCTAAAATTTTCATAGTAACTCCTGTTGCTATTAAATCCTAAATATATGTAAACTAATTAAATTAAATTTTATTTATATTTTGTAATAAATCTTTTTAATGCATTCGTCTCATTTTTCTTTCCATTTTTTTCTGTTTTTTTTCATCTACTTCTGGGTTGGCATTTCCTCCTTGCTGGAAGAAGTATGGTGAAAGGACATTTTTCCAGAGGATCCAAAATGCTCTGGCTGGAGCCTGAAAAGTATTAATAAATTTCAAAACTCAATTTTCTCAGTGTTAATTCCTATTACAAAGTTGACTTACAAGTAACCAAAGCAGCCAAAAATAATTTGAATATGAACTAAGAACTTGACAACCTGAAGTTAAAATAATTAAGTCTTTTACATGCCTGAAATAAAAAAGAGAAACATTTGAATAAAAGCACCCCATGTAAAAATTAAATCCTTCAAAAAAATTGACTTACTCCCCAACACCTCCTTGCATGTTTAAATCTACCCCACTGTCTATTAACTGACCACTTTCTGAATATTTGGCTTTAGACATGTGTACCATAAACTGATAACTTGCAGTGTGAACTATCACAGCAAATAAAATAAGGATTATATCTACTGTGCTAAATGATGAAAGAACAATCATTGATAAAAAATATATTGCATTGGCGCAGAATACCATGTTCCTATAAAAATTTAGGGTTTCTTGATTTTCTTTAACAATTTGTTTCTGGCCTTTAGTGCCCTCTTTTCCTTTCTTGGTCTGAAAAAAAGTTTATTTTTTAAAATTAAAACGAGATTATATAGCAAATCATTCAGAAATAATCAATTTTAATAGAATTTACCGTCGTCTGCATTTTGTGTATTCGTTTTCAAATTTTGAAGACTAAATTTTTAAATAACAAACTATTTACACGTATTAAATAATTTAAATAACAATATTATCATTACATAACCTAATTTGGTTAGGCTTAGAAACTGAAAGTTGTCAAGGGACCCTGCCTACATGAAAATAATGGACGTGCCATCTAATTCTAATATCTAAGAGTTAAAAGTGCAGTGTATAAATAATGATCGAGGTTGAACTCAGACCTTTCACTTATTTTTATTTACGTCACCTTTTTCGTATTTAAAGAGTTTATTTTTTTTTTTTTTTTTTTTTTTTATGGCTTTTGGAACGCATCCCTTGGCCAACACAATCGTGGGATTAGAATTTCATTTCATTTAGTTGAAGATATGTCGCTAGATGTTGGTAAACCTGTTGGTTTCCTTTAAGAATGTCTTCCACCGTTTTAGGAGCGCTCTTCAAAACTTCTTCCATTTTATAAAGCATCTCATTCCTTCCGGTTTCCGTGATCGGACATAGCAAAATCAGGTGATCGGGGTCGGCGATACCAGTCCCACATTCACATTGATCATCAGCAACCAGGTTTAATCGTCTCAGATGTGAAGGGGCGCTTGTATGCCCTGTCCTTAGTCTGCATAAAGTGGATATCATGGACTTTGAAACCTGGAATTTATTAAACCACGGTTCTCGTTTAAAATGGGATTGAATTGACCGATAGGTAAAGAGTTTATCTAAATTTAAATTTTTTAAAAATAAATTATTTCAAAAATAAAACGGATGCATCATTTGAATAACGCGCCCTTATCGCGCTACCTCCACGTCCACGACTCATGTGCTGCGCTCTGGTGAAATATGGAGACTACTAAATAAGCAAACATACTTCACGATGGACGATTGTAATCATAATTATTTTGATATAAAATTGTAAGCAGTGAAATTTGTAATGATCATTTAATTAATGATTGTGAAAATAAATTAAGGAGACTGATGAACATGGAGTATGAGTACTCCGTTTATCGGAGGGAAAAAGACTTACATAATCGCTGTTGCGGCGGAATGTTCTGGTGCATTAAAGTGAGTTTTTTTTTTAATTTTATTTTCCCCTAAACCTTATTTTTACCATTAAATGTTAAAACTGCGATCGGTCACGATTGACCAAAGTAAAGGTTTTATAACAATCCAATGTTCACAATTTTTACAAAACCGACGGAGGTCATTTAATACTGATTGATATTTCTAGTTTTTTTTCTTACTTTTTGCAGGACATATGCGGGGTTATATGTGCAATCCTGACATGGCTTCTTATATTATATGCAGAATTTGTTGTGATGGGAGTCATGCTGCTTCCAAGTCCATATCCAGTTTACAGCATGATTAATTCGTTCATATTCCAAACGTTTGCATTCTTGCCTGTGCTTCACATCTTAGGACAATGTTCACTGATCCTGTATGTAGAAATTTAAATATTGATTTGTAACGTAAAATTCTACTTTTACTACAATGAAGTTTAGAGGAGGTAGTCCTACGCCCCTAATCCACTACTGCACATTTTTATTTTTTACTTAGAAAGGGCGAAAGAAGTATAATTAATGGCTGAATTAGAGGGGCATACTACTTTATATTTAGACACGGGTTCCGAACCGTATAGGACATCACAATATGATTTCATATGATAACTTTAAGAGACAAGTATCATAGGTAATAGGCTGGTATGACCTTGACTCGACGGCGGGTCTGCCGCGTGCGAGTCGAGTCTTACCGGTAGACTACCGATCGCCCTTTAAATTTTGATTTAAGAATTTGTAATAAGAGGCGGAGTCAATTGAAAAAACAGATTATTTTATTTTATTTTGGATGACCTGTTTTGAAAAGTTTAAATTAATTTTCTGTTAAATTTCAGGGTGCTGTTCCAAAGGGAAATGCAACAAAAGAAATGATCCAACAAATGGGTCTTAGAGAAGGACAAGTTATTTTCAAATGCCCAAAATGCTGTAGCATTAAACCCGAAAGAGCACATCATTGTTCCGTTTGTCAGCGTTGTGTTCGAAAAATGGACCACCACTGTCCATGGGTTAATAATTGTGTAGGAGAAAATAACCAAAAATATTTTGTACTTTTTACAGTAAGTTTGTAGTCAATTAATCTAATGATAAAAAAATTATTTAAACATTTTTCTTTTGTTTTCAGTTCTATATTGCCATGATCTCAATACATTCCTTATTTTTATCAGTAAATCAATTCATAATGTGCGTTAAAGCAGAATGGAAGCAGTGTTCGACGTTTTCGCCACCTGCTACTGTAGTTCTTATATTGTTCCTTGTTTTTGAAGCTTTGTTGTTTGCCATTTTCACGGCAATTATGCTTGGCACTCAGCTTCAGGCCATTTGGAACGATGAAACGGTAAAAAAAATTGAGCTTAATTTCCTGAAATGATGAAAAATTTTGAGGATCAAAAACTAGAGATAAAGTAAAAAATAATTTGCGAACTACATACATGCAGCTTGATGCATGAATATTCCTTAAGCATAATTTCTTTTCAACAAAATTAAACTCATCTAACTTTATGTATTTTTCAGGGTATCGAACAATTAAAAAAGGAAGAAGCTAGATGGGTTAAGAAATCAAGATGGAAGAGCATTCAAGCTGTATTCGGAAGATTTTCGTTAGCCTGGTTTTCGCCGTTTACGAAGCCTCCCTTAAAATCGAAAATTGAAAGTTACCTTTATTCTGTATAAATTGTTGACAATTTTTAAGATTTTCTGTTAAATAATTATTAATTTCCTAGTTTTATTAAGAACTTTTAGTATTGTTCTGTAAAGAAATTCAGGTATAATCTTTTTCTTCGACGCTAGCCTCCATTCAATTTTTTATTTGTGGGCCAATTACCTGACTTTCAGAACTTAATTTTAAGGACCAAAATGAAAAAAAAAAAAAAAAAAGAAAAGAAAAGAAATGGTACATTATGTTTAAAGTGATTGGAAGAAAAAGCTTGTTTAAAAGATTGTGATCGATAATCGTTTTTTGTGTGAATGTATGTAGATAAAAATAATACCGTACATATAACTTAATGTAAAAATTAATAATGCCAAATTAAAGTATTTGCAACGAAGTAACAAAATAAGACAATAAGCGCAATAGAAATAAGTATTTTGTTTCAGTTCTTGACAAGAATTTTATTTTACGTAAATTCAATTCAAATTTTATTCTGCAGTCAAAACCAAAACGTCGAAATTCGTTTTGAACTCAGAAAATCAAATCGTTGTGCTCTGGTCTTATAAGATTTGCAAATCCATTATTTTTATTGGTTCGTAAACCAGAATATTTTTCACGGGAATTTTGAATTTTTCAAATTGGACGTTTTGCTATGTTGTGAATGCAGAATTTATTTTATTTTCTTGAAATTAAATTATCTGTTGCAGCTAAAAAAAAACAAAAAAGGGGAAAATCAGAGTCAACCAGGCAGATTAACAAATTTTGACAATTTGTTTTAATGTTTTTTAAAAATACGTAAAAGAAATGCAGTATGCCTTTCTTTTTTGAAGATTTTTCAAAGACCAATTAAGGCATAAAAATTTCTTTGAAAAAAATATTTTACATTATTTGCATTTTTCAATTTGAAGCAAGTGCAATTTAATTGCTTTTTTGGAGCATAAGAAAATTCTCATTGTCTAAATTGACAAAATTTTTTCTTTGAAGAAGTTTTCTATAAGAAAATAAGACGCTTTTAAGCGTCTAGTACGTGCAGGGATTAGAAGATGAAAATTCTGAGTTGCGCTGCTCGAGGTCACAATCGGTTGATATTTCGCTACTGAAATGGGGAAATTTCACATGCGCAAGGTTAAATCATCCAACAGAATCAGTATACCTAAATATAGATTTATAAAGACACTGGCCCTATCTGCCTTGATTAATTGGAAGCCTAACGTGAGATCTAAGAATATTTTGTTTGACGTTCGGTATTTTCCTTTAATTTGTGCTTCCTCGGCATTGAAAAGAGGTTTGGTTTTAAAACTCAATCAATTTTGAACAATTTAGTTTTATTTTATTTTATTTCAATTTGTCACGAACAAAGTCATAAATTTTTATTTTTATAATTTTTTTTTTAAGAAACGAGTGCTTATTTTGCCAAAAAAAATATGTTACGTTTTTGCAATTTTCTTCTTTTTTTAGCGTTTTTTCTGGTCACTAAATTATTTATGATTAAAAAAAAAAATTATAATGGTAAGTTAAATTTATAGATATCAATGTCCGTATATGTCTTGGTTCTATAACCATAAATGTTAAAACTTATTTTAAAAAAAATTTAGAACATCCAAATAATTATATCTAAAAAGGTCTCAGTCGGTAATGATTCTTGCTTAATATTCTATCGAAATTACTATACAGCAAGAAAAACACTGCATTTAAAACATTAAAAAAAATAACTGTTACCGGAATTTTTACTAATAGGCCATCTGAATATTAAAAAATTTGCCTTTGTTAATTGTTAAAGTGTCCTCAGTGAATTACTCAATGAATTAAGTAATGAATTAAATAAATAAATAAATAAAAAAATAAGAAAAGCATAGTTTATTTTGATCGATTTTCCTTTCTTCAGTATCTGGGAACTCTAATGACGAATTTCAAAAAGGAAGTTTTTCTTTTTTAATAAGATTCAAATCTCTTAAAGAGTTCCTGCTGAAAACCTTTATTTAGCTTATAAAAAACGTATGGGAGCTGACACAGATTTACATAATAGTTTCAGGTGCATGTGTATGAGACGGGAGTAAAAATATTAGCCCTTTGCGGTTTTCCTTGCTTCGACTTTTTGACGTAGGACTACGTCATACCCCGTAACCTGGAGATTTCTGTTCGTTTATTTGTTGGTTCGCACCTAAAAAATTATTAAATTATTTATTAATATATTAATATTAAAATTTTACCTTGGAGAATTTTAAAAAATTTATGGTCAAAATATAGTCAAAATTTCAAATTTATATAATTTTCGAGAAAAAAGAGCAAGTTAAGCTTATAGCTTAATAAAATAACATTGAATAAGTTAAGCTTATAGCTTTTAAAATAACATTGAGACAAAATTGCCGCTCGGGCGAAGCGAGAGCGGCGAGGTGCTAATCAAAAATTATTATTAATTAAGTGTTATTAATTTAAGTAATATTAATTTTTGAGCGTTTTTGCTGCAAAAAATCGAATTTTTTGACACAAAAAACTTAACATTTTTGGCAAAAATGTCATTTTTCCAATCAACAGCTTTAGCTGTTAGCTAAATAGCTAAGCAATGTTATTTTATTAAGCTATAAGCTTAATGAGCTTATAGCTTATTAAAATAACATTGCTTAGAAGCAATGCCTTAAATCGATAACTCTTGAAAAAAAAATCGGAAAAATTTGAAATTTGCAGCGAAAAATCGCATTTTTGATATTAATAATTTTTTAGGTGCTTAGAGAATTTTAAAAAATTTATGGTCAAATTTTAATAATAACTAAATAATAACAATTAAATAATAATAATTTAATTTTAGGCCTAACTACAAAAACTTTAAATAATATTTTGGCTATTTGAAATTTCATTTAATTAGATTTACAAGAAATGAGCTTAAAATTAAATTAACAAGAATATGAGTTAAAGCATTGTTTTAATGTTTAAATTTTAACTTTGAAGACTTTAATTAAAATTTTGACTTAAAAAAATTTTCGATTGGTAAAACAGTACCCCATAGTCAAAATTTCAAATTTATATAATTTTCGAGAAAAAAGAGCAAGTTAAGCTTATAGCTTAATAAAATAACATTGAATAAGTTAGACGTAGTCCTACGTAGGGATATGCTGCCATATCCCAATATAATTTTTTTAAACTGGATCCGAATTTTTAGTTTTGTAGTTGCTATGGTACTTCATAAAAAACACAGGGTGTAAAAACATTAATGGAAATACGGATACCTACTATTTTTTGAAGGTACAATAATATTAGATCAGTTATTTAATAATTTTCATCGGTTACTTTTAAAAAAATTTGATCAGTAAAGTATTACCAACACGATCAACTGCAGTTAAATAATAAATTAATCATCAGTTATAAAGTCAGGTTTTAGACCTTCTTGGTCAGTTAAAAGTTTGGTTTCGGTCAGTTTTTTTTTTAAATTTCGGTCAGTAAAACGCAATAATTTTTTTTCCTGTTTTTTTTTTTTTTTTTTTTTTTGAGGGAACCTTTTTGGAGGAAAAGTTGCTACTTATACCAACTAATTGACCAGTACAGCCTTTCTAGGATTCTCGGGCGTCCTCTCTTCCTTTTTTCGCCAGTGGAAATATCTTTGCCTTCAGGAGGGCGACCTTTAATTTTTAATTAAATTAAAAAAATTTAATTTTTTTAAAGGAATGGCGACCCCAAAAAATGTTTTACCTTGCAATTACCCGCAGAAACAAGCACAATTTTCAACGTGCTATTTATGTCATTAAACTTCGCCTCTGTTTTATAATTCATTTAAAGCCTAAGAACAAATTTTTTGAAGTTAAAAAAAAAAAATTTTTTTTTAAACATTAAAAAGGAGACAAAAACATTTTTATACTGGCAAATACATTATTTTACAGGCCGAATATTATTTAACTGGTCCTTAAATAACTGATTAAGAGTTTAACAGCCCAAACAGTTCAAAGTGTATTCATTGAATTAAAAGGAGGGTCTTTACACAGTTTGGGACTTATCCAAAATGCAATTTTACCTATAAGAAAAGTTTGGCGGAATCTCAGATTTTTCTACAAATTTCTTTTGGAATCGACCAAATTTTTAATAGGTACCCAATTGAAGTCAAAATTAAACAGTGTGTTTATTGCAATGTTATCTCCGATTTTACCACGTATTTTCGAAATTAAGAGTATATTTTATTTGATTTTTTAAAATATGTGCCGAAAAGAAGAGGTTTTGTTTATTAAAATTTTGTAAACATTGCCAATAATTTTACAAAATTAAACGAAATAAATACTTATTTCGAAAATTAAAACGGTGAAGTTAAAGAAAACATAAAAATATAAGTCCACATCAAACCTGGCCTTAATTGGTCGCTTATTAAAAATTTGGTTTATTTCGAAAGAAATTTTCAAACAAAACAAGAGTTTCCACCATTCTTTTCTTGTAGGTAAAATTCCATTTTGGATAAGTCCCAAGCTGTGTAAAGACCTATTTTGGCATATGGAAACTCCTAAGTTTTAAAACTTATTCCCATTGCTATTATTTCAAGATCACTTCAATATTTTTTTTGAGAAATTACATGTGTTGAGTTTAATTATTAAATTAATAAATAAATTTTCCATTTTAATAGTATTTCATTTGCCTTGCCCCGTTGTATACAGTGGGAATAAATGAATTACAATAATCAAAGATAGCCAGGAAATACCTCAACATGTTTTTATTTATTTATTTTTCTTTTTTTGTAAAATGTATACCAATACTAGTCAAGTGATTCTGCCTTTTTTTTATTGTTAGCGGTGATTAAACCAGGGCTTCGATGCCGATTTCGTCATCCATAAGCTAAACACTGAGAGGTGAAACAATAGCTCAGTACTTAGCTTATGGGTGTGACGTAATCGGAATCGAACCCCTGGATTAAACACTATTTTAATAATAAAATATTGTTTTTGTTGGGAAATGGATCATTTGGACCCCGGCCATGACCTTTTATTGTCGAATTTGTCGACAAAAATTTGAGTATGTAACTATTTTAACATTTTCTATCAGGCTTTACATGACGCTTTGACTTTCAGCCTCTCCTGAAAATCCATTACTACATTTGCAGGAAATTTTGCTTAGGTGCAATCATGAGTGGCAGTCGTGACTTTTCAGCATTTTCAGGCTAACGGAAGATCTTGCGACTTTTCAGAAAGTCAAAAAAACGACATTTCACTCAGATTATTTATCCATTTCAGTTATAAGATAGTATATTTGGTCTTTTTGCAGGTATTGTAATTAAAGTAACCAAATTTAACTAAAAATGTAAATTCAAGACTTCCTGGATTGAATATCACTTACGCTTTGGTTATGAGTGGTAATAGACAAAAGGTTTTCGAAGTTTTTGTCTGAGATATACAGAGTTTCTGTTTTTTCGGTTTTTTTTTTAAACCAAAATATGTGACTGAGCTCAGGAAAAGAGAGCTTGAAGCGAAAAAGATTCTACTTCAATTTTTTGATTAATTTCGACGTATCCGGTGTTGCAGTATTAAGAGGTCATTTTTCTTTGCATGGCCACTTATATAGGATCTGAGCGGGTAGCATATTCGGACGGCAATTTTATGAGAATCACAATGGGCCCTCGATATGGGACAAACTTTGAGGCAGTGTTACGCAAAAATGTGACTTTGTTCGTTTCCCTCCTCCCTTATTCTTCGTTGCCTAATCCTTTAATTTAAACAGATGAATTTTGTTTTCAGGTCAACACATAATTCCGAAAGGAGCTATAGTCGAGGCTAATTATATTGCTCTTTTATTTCTTTTAGAGCAGGAATAGGGTTGTTTCACACAATTTAATTTAATGTTTTAAACCTCTTAAAAAATTCGAGAAAAAAATACGAAAGCATTTTGCGTTGGAATTTTTTAGTTCCAGATTATCATTAGCTGAAAAAAAAAAAAAAAAAAAAATTGGGCCAAAAATTGATGCATTTGAAATGATTTCGAAAAGCGGGATGGCCTTTTTTGAATTAATTGTTTTTATCGTTCTGCACCTTGAAAATTAGCGACTATGTATTTCTTATTATGCACGACTGACGGCAAATAACAGAACGATAAAAACAATTGGTTAAAAGAAGGCCGTTTGTTTTTGTCCCGCTTTTCGAAATCGTTTCAAATGCATCAATTTTTCGCCCGATTTTTTTTATTTTTTTTGAGCTAATGACAAGTTAAATCAAAAAAATCACAACTCAGAACGCATTTTTATTTTTTCCTCTAACTTTTTAGGCGGTTTAAAAAATTTAATTTAATTATGTGAAACAACCCTATTAGGAACTGCATTGGTACGTAGTCAAAAGCTTCCGTTCTACAAACAGTGTTTCCCTCACTAATTTTTATCAAGTAACAAATTCGCTATGATCTTTGTCTTGAAAAATGAATTTGCTCGTTTTCATGTGATTTATTCCTAAATGCAGTCCCTAAGTTAATATTTAAAAAAAAAAGATAGGTCACAGTTAAATATGAAGAGAAACAATAAGGTCAATGGTATCTTCATCTCGAAGCCCAAAGGTAAAATTAACAATTCGAGAAGAGAATGAAACATGTCTCATTCACAGTGAGTGCCGCCGGTCCAATTATCTTTCCCATGGTCAGTGGCTTGCCTGGGAGCCCGTTTTATACCATCATGATGTTCCTCATCGGCCACATGCTTCATTTAATCTTGTTTTTCACGCTCTTTTGCGGGGGCTCTCCCTTCGTCCTTTGACAAATCAGACTTGCTGACAGACGGGAGTTTGAAAAGTAAATCAAAAAACGACCTCCCGTTGAACTCGACGCATTTCGTGAAGAACCAAAATAAAAGGTAACCTCACAATAAATCAAAAAAATTTTTTTTTTATGTCCCATGAGACGTCTTAATAAAAACTCGATACTTCATTTTTTAGTCATTGTTTAATTGAAATATCGGTCGGGATTTTTTAATTTGAAAAATTAAACGATGCTATATTTATGACTTCATAATTTAACAAAAAAAGAATAATCCAAGGACCTTAAAGTAACTAGTTTTTTTTTCTCCTTCTTCAAATTGACTTTCCACCGTGAAACTTAATATCACAAAATTATTTTTTATGAAACACTTGACAAGTAACTAAATGAAGATTTATTTTTATTGAGGCCCATTTCGAATCTTTTATTATGGATTTTAATATCTTTAATGGTGTGAGAATAGTACGGTAGACACCAAATATTGACGCTGCTACAATTTATAGTTTTTATATTACGCCCATAACCTCTCCGGCCATCCGAAAAGGGTTACTTTTTATATCTTTATATCAATGAATGGCGTCTTTTTTTTACCCTTCCCCGTGATCGTATCAGTTTTCTTTTAAACAGAGAAAAAAAAGAATATATAAAAGCCGCATTCCTGGTGGGTTAATCATTCAGATATTCTTTTAATCGATAATCTAAAGAGAATATAAACCCGGCAAACGTTTTCATGTATTCATTTATGAATTAATTAACATTTTTAAAACTTTTTTTTAAACTATCGTTCCGAGTTCATTAAATTTTCTCCCAAGAGTGATAAGGCTTAATGAAACAGAAAAGTGGAAATTGAGGCAGTAGAAAAGGATCAAATTCATGGCAACCCTTCGGGAGATGCATTTAGAGCGGCCTTTCAACACTCCTTTATAAAGCAAAATTTTTCTAAAATCATAATGCTGGTCTTCTTAAACAAGTAGCGAGAAAACTCTTTGGTAAAACCAAATTTTACGCATTTAAAAAAAGGTTATATACGTTACCAACAGGAAAGGTTTTTTTTTTTTTTTTTTTTTTGCTTCTTTTAACATTTTTCCGTATCACTCACTTGACGGAGAATATTTTGGACTAATGACGTGGACCTAATTAGAACTGAAGCTTAAGGTTTAAGGCTAGCCTAGGCTTCAGGGTTCCTTCGACTGTGATTTTCGGGATCGTACCAGTCGAAGAGATGATCGTCGGCATTATTTCAATTCGCTCGAGATCGAAAATTCGCTTTAGATATTGGGTTAGCGTCTGGTATTTTCCTATTTTCGTGTCCGCCGTATCTTTCATGTTTCAATCGAGAGGAACTGCGAAGTGCATCATCGTCGCTTTTTTCTCGGTTAATATATTACTAGCATGTCAGGTCGCTTTGGCACGCTTATTATCTTATATATTAAAACGCTAAGAAAAAGAAGCGATGTCCAACAAGTGCGAAGCCCCTATCCAACCGATTTTGATGAAATTTTCAGGAAAGATAGGTATATAGTTGTAGATTTGCAGGCTCTTTTCGATTTTTCGATATCTCTCTCCGTTTTCCGGTGAGAGCGGAAAAACAAATTTTCCCATGTTATTTTCCCTATACCTGATTTTTCGAACCTATGTCCAACACGTACGGAGCCCCTATCCAACCGATTTTGATGAAATTTTCAGGAAAGATAGGTATGTGGGTGTAGATTTGCAGGCTCTTTTCGATTTTTCGATATCTTTTTGCATTTTCCGTTTTCCGGTGAGAACGGAAAAACGAATTTTCCCATGTTATTTTCCCTATACCTGATTTTTCGAACCTATGTCCAACACGTACGGAGCCCCTATCCAACCGATTTTGATGAAATTTTCAGGAAAGATAGGCATATAGGTATAGATTTGCAGGCTCTTTTCGATTTTTCGATATCTTTTTCCGTTTTCCGGTGAGAGCGGAAAACCCAATTTTCCCATGTTAAATTCCCTATTCTGCGACAGTTGTAACATATTACCCTACCCATCTGTCTGACGGGGGAGCTCTTCACTTCGCCGGACCAGCCCTACTTTTTTTTTTAACTTAAATTTACTTCTGTCGTTGTTAATAAAAATGTTATCCGTTTTACGAACCGAATGATGGGAAATATAATTTTTTGGTTGTTATAAAATTTATTTTTCGGACTTTGAGCTCCCCCTTTTAGCTATCCGGCATTTACTAATGCCACAAATTTTTGGCGCCTTTGCGTTTTTCGGTGAGAGCGAAAAAACAAATTTCCCCATGTTAAATTCCCTATACCTGATTTTTCGAACCTTTTTTCAATACATACAGAGCCTCTATCCAACTGATTTTGATGAATTTTTCAGGAACAATGGGGGTCGAAGCTCACATTTTAAAGACAAAACTTTACTTAGCAACAGTTGTAACCCTGTCTGTTTGACGGGGGAGCACTAGTTATTATTATTTCCGTATTTATTATTTTGCATTTTTGTTGACAGAGATTGCATGTTATCAGTCAGTTTTTTGGACTTTTGTCTCAATTTAAATAAATAAATAAATAAATAAATAAATACTTTGGACCACGGGTGTCTGAAGTCTCTCACAACGATGGGTAAGGGATTATTGTCAACAATATGCGGACGTCAGGTCTACACTGATAAAACGCTATTAGTAATTATTACTCATATTAAGGGTAGATGTATAATTACTAATAGGTTAGGGTTAATTTTTATACATATTACTAATTTTTACCATAATAATAATATTGATTATGGTAAAAATTACTAATAATATATATAAAAATTAACCCTAACCTATTAGTAATTATACATCTACTCTTAATATGAGTAATAATTACTAATAGTGTTTTATCCGTGTACTTTTTCAGAATAAAAAGGGAAGGAAGGAACGAGACAATCCCGTTTCCTTAATTTAAGAAAAAGCCAAAACCATAGTTTAAAAAATAAACTAAAAATAAAAAATGCTGGTACTAACCGCTGAATACGCCAGATTTTGGGATGAAATTTTAATCCCTACCGAAAACTAAATAGAGAGAGAGAGAGATAATTTTTATTAAAATTACTGCGTGAATATTCCGTGAGTAATAACTTATTTCACATTACCTACCAAAAAGGAGCGATAACGCCTGCAATAAGAATAAAAGAAAGAAAAAAGCACGATAAAAACATAAATTAACAAGTACCTTACAGACCTAGACCTCCAGTATCATAAAAATCTTTTCCCCTGACATTAAAGTCATAACTTTCAACCCAATATAAAAAAAAATACATTAAACTGAAACAATATCGGATTATAATATAATAATAAAAAAATCCCGAAATTAAGTGATAGCATTTATTTTTATTTGTATACGAAATTAAGGGACGTATGGCCACGGGGTGGGTAAAAAAATCAGACGCCGAATCTTTAAGCGCTAATAAAAACGACGTCAGTTATTACAAGACATAAAGACTATGTAACAAAAATCGTGATAAGAAATCAGGAGAGGGAAAGAAGAAACTAATAAAATAAGCTCCAAATTATAAATTTCCGACACCGTAAATTTTAAGGACAACCAAGTGAGGTTTTTTTTTTCTAAAGGGATGATGTGCGCATGCGCACATCGAGATAATAAGCAAGAGGCATCAATGTTATTAGACGATTTTAGATCTCCTAATTGTCACGAGAGTTTCCCAGGGTTCTTTGACTTCACAAGAATCTTTTTCTTTTTTTTTTTTTTTTTTTTTTCATTTAGTCACGAACGGCTGATATTTTATACGTGGAAGTGTTATGAATTCTGGGGCTAAACTCCTGAGGGCCAAAAAAACCGAAATAATTCCAAAACCATGAATTAAACTTCTAATAAACACATTCTTCAATTTTTTTTTTTTAAAGATTCGATTTTTACAAGCAAACGAGGGGCAAGTCCGCCCCCGAAAAATAAAAACGAACCGTTAACTAGTTTTTCGTTGATCGACCTACGCTTTACGTGGAAAAACGGGTTCAACTTTTAAAAAAAATCCTAATGAGAAAAAGAATTCATAATTCTTTCTGGAGTTTATTTATAATATTCCAGAGAGCAGATAAAACTTTAAGGAGTTTCTTTCAAATTTATCGTTTTCGGTGTTCGAAATTATGTTTACATGTAATGGTGTTTACATGTTTTCTTGATAACGCTCCCTGCTCTTAAGTTCAAAAAAGGTCAACCGTGACATTTTAAGTGACAATGACCCTCTCCACGGAAAAATCTTTTGTTTTAGTTTTTTTTTTAAATTTATAATTAGGTCCTATTTTCATTTATTTTATACATATTATTACCGTATTTTTTTCGCCACCGAAAAGTAAGATATTTATCTGTGTATCCATGTCAGTGAACAAGAATATTAAAACTTGTGAATGAAGGCTCCCGACGAAAAAAAAAAAAATTAAATCCTTTCAGAGTGGACAATGATATCAAGAGTTCCGATCTATCATACTTCTTTTCTTGAATGACCTGTTTTTATAGGCCGCTCTAGCCTTCCTAGCCTTGTTTCTGTTTCTGTTAAAATGTCGTGTTCTTTTCTCATAACATTACATGGATGGACAAGTATGAGGGGCGCCAATTCAGCGAAGCGTTCGACCATTCTCAGTCCCTGAGAAGATAACAAAAAGATTAAGTTTTTTTGTCTATATACCCTAAAATGTTTGGAGATCGCCCGATGCACGTCTTCTTTCCGAAGGAGCAGATCAAGCTTTCGAGCATCCGCAATCCGTTCTTTTGCGGAACCCGGGACTTAATATTTTCATCCATTCGCAAAAGATCTTCTCGGAGACATTAAAAACGGGTCAAACTGAACTTTAGCTTAACGCTGCGCCACAAATTGCCAAATAGTGCAGGTTTAAGATATACGCTTTTCAAAATTTGATTTCGGAAGAAAATGAAACAACTCGTGCAAGATATAAATAACTCCCCGTCGCTACGCTTCTAAAGCAAAGTGATGTACCCCCTACAAAAAAGGAAGTAATTTTTTAAAAGAACCTAATCGAATCCTTTTGGAGCCCACCCCATCTAAATAAAGAGATTTACAACATTAGCGTATAATCTCACCAAAAGCTTAATTCCAAGTTAACCTTAGTAATTCATATAAAAATGAAAGGGAGAAAAAAATTCCATTATTTTCCTATCTTAATACGGAAAAAAAACGATCGTATACCTCGATCTCTAAATGGTCCCCATGCAGACCGCCGTAAACCATAAAAGTTTATTTTCGAACCATTTAAAATGCTTAAATCCCATATCACAAATCACACCTTTATATAAAAAAGAAAAAAAAAAAAAAAGTTTGTTCGCTTGAAAAAGGACAAAGGGAATTTTCGGAGCAGCATAAATAACGCAAGCAAGTAGCTAAATTTGACGGGCATAAATCGGAAATTTCCTTCGGAAAAAGAAGGAACCAATTTTTTTAAAAAACGGGAGCAAGATTAATGACTCCTACATAATTCACAGGACAAGTGAATCACTCTCTGATCAGATTCCGACTTCGAGGCTCTTGTTAACCGAGGGTAAACTGCCCTCGGGCTCGTACCTTATCATCTTCATCAGATCCACCTTATTTATAAAACAAATTTTCAAGACATGAAATCAAATAATAAAAAATTTAATTTTTTTTGTCGACCGAAATTTCCAAATTTTTTTCTCTTTTGTTTGAATAATTTATAACGAATTTGTATTTCATATTTTACACGGTATCTTCGGCTTTTTTTTTACGATTATGACGTAATAAATTGAACATTAGAGCTTGTTAAAATGGTTTCTGATTTCCATCATTAATTCTTAATTAGCAGGTGAGGATTTACCTGGGGCTGGAGGACTTGACCGTCCAGAAGCAGGTGTTTCCAAAGCGTTATGGGTCCTCCGAAATTCTAACTACAGTAATTAAGAATCGAAAGCTTCTTTTTTTAACCACCAACCTTTAAAACTAGGGACTGATTTATGGGAAAATTGGGTATTCTTTTTTTTAATGGAACGAGTGGCCCCAGCGGTGATGTGGGATTTTTAAGAACCCTTAATTCCATAGTTGAAACATTTTAATTTCAAAGGAAACACTTCTTTAATGTATTTTAAGTAAACGAAATGTGTGAGGTAACCAATAGTTAGGATCCTCTCTCGTTAATTGTAGGAGCCATTGACCGGAAATTATCCAAGAATTTCAAAAAAAAAAAAAAAAAAAAAAAAAAAAAAACATATTCAATAAGAAAAGGGTGGAGTCGATAGCCGAAAAAGACGAGCTTATCACGCAGCACTATGAGCTTTATCACGATTTGTAGGATATAACAGGATCCCTTCCTACCTAGTTATTAGCCACGAGGTTGAATGAACTAAAACTCATGATACCACGGCAAGATATTTTTAGACTTTTTTTTCGAAACCCCCTTTGGCCCTTTTTAAGAAAAGAAAAGAGGAAGGAATTTAAATATTTAAAATATTTTTTAGTAATATGCATCTTTTTTTTCCAATAAGGGAGCGTTCAAGTATTACGTAAGACCGAAAGGGGGGGGAGGGGGTACTCGAAATTCTTACGATTTCTTACTAGGGGGAGGGGGGGAGTCTGGAAAATCTTACGTAAGAATTTCCATCATAATTTATTGTTCAAAAATTTTTTTTAATTTCAAAAATTTAAGTTCTTTTAATTTTTTTTCAATGTCTAAATAGAAAAATTAAAAATTTTTTCAAAAAATTTAAGAAATAAAAATTCATTTTTTTAATGAGATTTTGTGCTTTAAGAAAAATATTACTCCAATTTAAAATTGGCGTTAAAAAAAAGAGGGGGGGGGGGGTCCTCGCAAATCTTACGTAATATAAAAGGGGGGGTCAATGAAATCTTACTAATTCTTACGAAGGGGGGGGGAGGGGGTCCGAAAACCCGAAAAAAAGTCTTACGTAATACTTGAACGTTCCCTAATTTACTTAATCGTTAATTTGTTAACACATTGCATTCTATGATGCATCCTAATGACTTTATCCATTAAAATTCGAGAAAATACAAAATAGGTTGTTATTATAAAAACTCTTTGAAGCTCGGACATCAATTATGTCCTTTTAAGCTTCGATAAAAAATAAACGAGGATGCGATCGTCCGGTTTTTAATGTTATCTCTTTTCTATATTATTATTTTTAATATTAAAATTTAAATTTCCAACTAGTTAAAGAGAAATAAAATGGATGATTCCGATTCTACCTTTCTTGTTTTAATCTCAGATAAAAGCTCTAGCCTTATAATGGTTAATGCAAATGGAGAATTATTTCTTTTCATCTCAGAATCTTTCGGAGCCGTTTAAGCATTTGGTAAATTGACTCCCTCTCCTTTTGCAAGCAAAATAAACTCCCTCTAATGGAAATTGGACCTCTCTCCTTAGCTACTTACTGTAATAAAGATTCTGATAAAATGCCTAAAAATTTTTGGAGTGTACAGAACTGGAAAATGAACATTTTATAGAAGAGCTTGGAGATCTCATTTGCTTTCGGTCCTTTTACGATCAGTTCATTTTTTCTTTTGATTGCCTAACACTATAACTTTTGGTATTTTGTCTTTCCATTTTGTGTGATTTATCTTTAATTCCGCTAAACGTTTCTTTCAGTAACTTTTTCTCATTTTATTTCGGCAACTCTACCCCAGTAAGCTAATTTTTTACGCTTCGCATTAAAAATTAAAAAAATGGCGCAAAATTCCTTTTTGTTTTTAATTAACATTAGAGACGTCTAAAATTGTTTTATAAACTTTTAAAAATTCGGCACGACAGCTAATATCCCGAAATAGGAAAGTAAACTGTAATTTGATATTTGCACTTGTTTTTCGATTTGGACAGACTAATTTTTACCGGTATTCATTGCAAAGGAAAGCCATAGCAAAATCTTCATTCTCAAACGTAAAAAAGGCGTTAGTTAACATCTCAGTTTTAAAACCGGATTGAATCCAATTTGCGAGTTTCTAAATCGTAGCTCCAACACGAGGAAAAAATCAGTGAGGAAAAAGGTAAAGCCGCCGAAGAGTCATTCATACTGGGGTAACAACATAAACAAAAACAATAAATCCTAAACGAGGATGGTTCATGTAACTCGATAAAACCGCACAATTTATCAAATCACAAAATCGTCTTTGGTCGGGCGGACCATACCGTCCACCCTTTCTGAAGGTGCCGAATTTTTACTCGTCGCTGGTTAGGAGAAGCTCAAGCTGATATGCAAATGGCCGAGCCGGAGATAAACGACCAGTCCTAGCTTTAGTTTTTGTTTTTGTTTTTATTTTTATTATTTTTCCAGTGTTAGTGGACACGAGTGGTAGGGGACGTGACTTCAAGGAAGTTATTTTCATTACGATTCAACCATGTATAATTTATATTGATACAGGAACCCTTTCGTGCCGTTAGTTATCTAGCATTATTTTCGGTATTTTTTTAAAGGTTATAATTACTTAATGAATCATGTATTATTAATTTTTAATATGGATTTCTTAGGTTATTACTCTAACGGTTTCAAATATTTTCTCACGTGTATGACGGTTACCTTGGGGGCGGCATACGAGGGAGGGAGGTGTGGAGTGTGGGGGGGGGGGGGGTGAGGTCAATTTTTTTTCGATACAGTTTTGATTGCATTTTTCGAAACCGAAGGCTCTTTGTTAAAACCGCTTCGCACGACCTACAATAACAACGAAGCAACTGTGGGTGATCGAATGTGAAGTCACGACAATCGGAACCTAAACCTGATCGAACCTAATGCATTTAAATGCACTATCATGAAGGTGACCCTTTTGTTTCGGCTTTTCATACAACATTAATTTCGTTGAAAAATTAAACGTTAAAAAAAATGACAATCATTTTTTTTCTTCTTCTTTATATAAAAACCTTGTTCTTGATTCGTTTTGGATTTCAGGATTTGTTTAAAAAAACAGACGTCTAAATTTAAATATTTTTTTGGAAGATAAGTTCAATGGTCTTCCCAAACGATCGTGTGATTTGAACGGCTGGATTTTACGCATTGCCATTCAAGCGTTAAGTCAGCAAAGATTTGGCAATTTTCGGCCTTCCCTCCCTCGGCCTGCAAAAACAGGGCTTCGCAGACCCTCTCCCCTCTGCGGAATCGTTAAAGTGCGGCTTCGCTTTCTCTCTTTCTTTCCTTCCGTTTCCGGTGTCTCGCATGCCTTTTAGCAAGTCCAGCAACCCAGACGGCCCGTGGCCATCGAGACATCGAAGGTACTAGGACCCGATGATTTCATCAAGAAAAAATCAATTCCGGCGTCTGAGTATTTAAAAGAAAGAAATCGAAATGAGGAAAGAGGGACCGAACAAAGCATCGAATTTAATACGAAATATTCCCCAGTTTAAAATAAATTTCATGGAATTTTGTGGAAAAGCATTTCCAGAAAAGAAAAGAAAAAGAGTTTCCGACATTTCATGGGTTAAGGGCATTCATATGATTTACTACACCATACATTTGCTGAAAAAAGTTTTGAGCTCTCCTGGGGCCCTGTTGCAATCAGCTAAATTTTTCAAAGTTGCAATGTACATTTATTAGATTTTGGCACTTCAGTTTATCCAGAGGTGTTGGTAAATTTTTCAACCAAAAAAGAATGGAAACAGTTGATAAAAGCCGGTTGACAATTTTCGCAAAACGAAAGTGACGATAGTACAAAAATGCTTCAAATAAACTTTCCTGGTTTCGATCTAATTTGTTCCCCGAACGAGATGAATGAAATCTTGCCTTCTTGATGTAATGCATATAAATCATCAGAGAACCGTAACATGCACCCACATCCGGTCTTGACCAAATTCCTTTTTTTTTCTTCTACTTCACCGACCAAAAACTAAGAAAACGGGAAAAAAAATTATAAATGGTGCTAGGACTGTGAAGTTTTGCAAGCTTATAAGAACTGCAAAGTACGACGATTTGCCTAAACGAAAAGATGTGAGCCTGAGTTAGAAACTGCACTGGACGTGTAACAACGTTTTATTTTATTTTATTATTATATTTTTTTTTTATTTTTATTTTTTATATAGTTCTAAAATGTTGTTCGGTTCGTTAGCATCTATTACGAGTAACATGAATTTAAATTGTGATGAGGTAATTAAAGTCTTAATGCTTTAACAAGGTCCGAGAACATCCATCATCATCAACCCTCCACGCCCGGGGCGGGGGGCGAAAATTGAAAAGGAACTGACCGTTCATCCCCCCAAATTCCAGACCTGTCTCACCGGTTGTGATTGATAAATAACATTACTCCCCCTCTTTTTCCCAGACCGCTCTTTTCAGAATTATCAATTCCGTGTTAAAACTTTTTCTTATTACATGAGCTACGAAATGTTTTTCCTTTTTTTTTTTTTTTTTTTTCAAAATTAAATTAAATTTGATGCTCTTGATATCTCGGGATATGGAAGTCACTTTACCCGGGCAAGCGGGAGTGGAAAAAGAGAAAAGCGATAAATGTCTTGTCAAGTGCTTTGCCTTTGCATTTTATACCGTTATCGCCAAATTTTTCTGCCGCCTTGAGAATTCATTTTGAAAAGGAGTACAAAGTTCTTTAGGCAATAAGTTTAGAAGCAAAAACTTTAGAAGACAAAACAAAATTTTAGAATAGAAAAATAGTGGATGTCAATAAAACGGCAAAACAGCATCAACACACGGGAACTTTTTTTGAATTATTAAACCTGCAACTAAAGTTTCAAAAGAAAACCCGAGCAAAGCTTCAAGCATTAGCCTAAAGTGCCGAAAAAGTTGTCTTATTTGCTGATGACTGCCGAAACGAATCCTAAAATAAAAAAATAAAAAATAAAAAAATAAAACGACAACATGAATAATAGGATATTTTCATCTTAAGGAACTCATCTTCATTTTTCAATCGCCTAACGATCTCCATTTATTTCCATTCAAATTTGAAACGATATTACGGTTAATGATCTAGGCTTGGCCTTCCTGGTAGGCGGCATTTTGGTAGGAATTTCAAACGGGGGGAAAACCGATGATTACTTAATAATGTGCAAAAACTGAAAAAAAATATGAAAAAAATTGCATCACGGTAAACGTCGCCTACACATGCCACCGTGCTTTCACATATTTCTTAATTATAAGGTTCGGAGCCACACGTGGAATCCGCACATGTGACCTTTCAACCATAACTTTCTTATTCTTCGGAATTTAGCAATGACCTTTACCGTATTTTTGATATTTTTAAAAAAAATGAATTGTCTCCATCCCTTCGACACTTTCCATTAATATATCGAACAGAGAAATTTTAATTGCTTAATAATAACCGGACCGAGTAAAGTTTTGTTTTTGCAGGAAACGCAACATGGCAAGCAATCAGAAAAAGTAAATGCATAAATGCTCCC
This sequence comes from Liposcelis bostrychophila, assembly GCA_037577465.1. Classification (NCBI taxonomy): domain Eukaryota; kingdom Metazoa; phylum Arthropoda; class Insecta; order Psocodea; family Liposcelididae; genus Liposcelis; species Liposcelis bostrychophila. The sequence continues at coordinate 857,819 of CM075210.1, read as the reverse complement.
GGGATAAAAGATAATATGTAACATTTATTTATTTATTTTTTGTAATGTATGCATTTAAAATGGTAGACAAATGGGGGTAAGTTAGATAGAGTTTATCTCCTGCTCAACCTTGAACATGAGGTTCCAAACTCCTCATAATATGTGTAACCTGAGAAATGAAATTCAGGCTTTCTTACCTGCATACCTGGATAACGTCTTTATATTTTAAATCATTCATAAGACTGGAAAGGGGTAATTTAATCTTAGCTTTATTAGGAATTATCTTTTCTCGAGAGTTTCGTTTTTATAAAGTTTTTTTTTTTTTGTTCCAACAGAAAAATGATCGTGATTGTTGTAAAATTAACAATGGCAAAAATAGAAAAGAAAATCGATTTTTGCACGATTCGTAATAAATCGCGTTTGCAATTATACGATATCGATTGTCAAAGAAAGTATCTCTGAGCTATTGTTTTTCACATTCAGGAAATAAGTTAATTTAATATAATGGTTTTTTTATAAAATGGTAACCTGTTCGCCGCTTCGACTTTTCTTTGAAAATCGATTGCATGCAGTAAATCAAAAATTCCACTCTTGTCAGCCAAAACATCAAAGTTGCAATTTGCACGAACAAAATAAAAGATATCTCTTTGTCAAAAGAGCGGTCGGGATTCATGTTTAGCATATGAATCCTCGTCACTCTAGGACTCATAGGTGGCAACATCGGCAGCATCGAGTCACTTTCACAACTGATATCAAAAACAACTACAGGAAAACGTTGAAGAGAAAACCAAGCATCAAATGTCCTCCGAAAAGAAAGAGTTACAGAGAAGTAGGAGGAAAAAAGGCTTCGCCGTCATAAAAAACTGCAAATCGCTTGGAATGTGTATAATTATAGTCTGGAAAATAGAGCCGAAAATGAAAGCATTAAATGTCAAAGAATGTAGCCAGGAGTGGGACAAAGAGGACTTGATCACCATGTAAATCGTTTTTACCGGTGCAACTCTCCTTGGAGAATTTCAAGCCTCTTCCAGCATCTCGGTCTAGAATAAGATGTTAAAATTGAAGAGCAAAATAAACCCCGATCGTTCCAAGGCAATTTGTCATCGCTGAAGGAAATAACACAGGGAGGTAGACGAAAATATCCGTGGGGCCTAGTTAATGGACCCTCATCGGATGTTCATTCTTAAAGAGAAGGCTAGGCCAATATCGAATTTTTTAAACAAAAGGTATGGTCAACTTACCGATCTGCATAATCTGCTCAATCTGTGTATTTGTCCAATCTGCAACAGAAAGAAACACTCATCATTAGAAAATAATTTGATTCCTTTTGCATCCGCAGTCGCTTCGCAGAAACTGCAAAAATGAAATCATGTGGAAGCTATTAAAAAAATAACTTTTATAACGAGTAACCATTAACCTTCTGTGAATATTGTCTTCTTCCTCCTTCTTCCTATTGTTCAAGTCATAAATGGCTTTTTTTTAAAAATAAAAACTCGCTCATCTGCTTCCATATTTTGTTTCTCGTAATTTGACGTAATTCCTATCATGAAACGCTCAAGTTTTCACTTTTCATTCGCACGAATTTTCGCTTCTATATAATACCGTCATTATATTTACTCTTCCATCGGTTCAACTTCATTTATTTAATGAAATATCCTTTTTTTTAAATGAATTAAATAACCAAAGCCAGTCATTATTCCATGTTTTACATAAATGATTACAAAATTTCTAAAAAAATCAAAATCTGCAGGGAGAAATTTAAAAAAAAAAATCGTTTTTTTGTTTGACATAAAAAGATGAAAGAACGCAGCTGATGCGTCTTCCCAGCTTCTTTAATACTGGACCAAAAGAAAAGGTAGCAGATAACATTTTTTTATTTTATTTTTTTTTTTAACAAGCATGATCGTGAAGAATCCTGCCTTCTTTGAAGCCGTATACGATGCGACTCGATACATCTCCACAGTCTGGAACACAATTTGTGTGGTCATCATGACTTTATTTTTTTTTACTGTTCAAATATTTTTTTCCCAAGTTTACTCTATGGCAAAATCTAAAATTTCGAATTAATATTAATATCAATCCAAAAACGAGTTTCCCAGAGTTCAACGACTTATTCGAAGCTTTTTTTTTTATAATGACATAATTTTTTTGTCGGAGAAGCCCGAAGGAAAAGATGATTCTCCTTCTCCTTTTTTTTTCTTAAAAAACCCTGTTTTTTATGGGATGAGTTAATGGGAACCGGGTTTTTTGACCACACGGTAACAACCGAAACAGGTACTTGTTAGGCTAGCGGGGCAAGGGATGTTCCTTCTTATTCAAATGTATCTTGTCCTGTTACATCACCCTATTGGCGTCAGTTGATCCAATTCTTTACTTCTTTCACCATGTGTTTCAAAATGTACGTTAGTGTCGTTCTGTGTTTCGCTTGCTTCCTCGCGTTTTCCGAGGGATTCTTTCTACCGGTATTCGTAAGGAAACAGTAAGTAATTTTTTCACCGTTGATCAAATGTATGCAAAAGCTCCATTTTATTTTTTTACTTTTTTAATTTTTTCCAAAAAAAAAAAAAAAAAAAAAAAAAAAAAAAAAAAAATAAGCGGGTGAAACTTTTAACGCGGCGAAATAGATTTCAGAAAGTATTTTGTTAAAGAAATGCGATTATTAATTAAACTTTTACTGCCACCGCGCATTATGGTAATTTACGAGTGTAAATATTTACAGTATCTTTTTTTTACGTAATTTTAAATGTCGTATTTAAAGAATATCGTTCTACTCTCTGACTAGTGCTACGGTCAATTAGGGTTCATTTTTTTTCTTTTTATGAACAGTGATTAAAATTTGATTGAGTGTCTTAATTTTGCAAGGTGTAAATATAGTCTTTTTTTGCGTTTGGTTTTTCAAGTAGTGAGTCGAATCAATATATACTAAATTTTTCTCCGGTGATTTTCGGAATACTTTCTTCTAATAATGCCGGACAGACGATTAAAGTTAATCATTTTTAAAAATCGTTTTATTTAGTCCTGTAGACTTATTTGATTGTATAGTGTGCACATCACTGAGAGACTAAACCAACTTTATTTTCTGATTTTTCATTTGAAAAAGTTTAAAAGAAAAAAAGTTACAAAAAATTCGAAAGTAAAACTTTTCTTTTCTCAAGTTCCATCTTTTACACGTATTACAGTACCCAGAGTGGTGTTATTGTATTTTTAAAAAGTGAGACTCATACTCAAAACTAAGCTTAGAAGAAAATATCTCTAATTTTATATTTTTGTAATAATCATTCATTTGTAAACTTGGATTAATCGTTAGAATGTTTGAAACAATTTTCTACACATAAATTGCCGTTATTAAACGCGCTGCAATTAACTCCCTGTTGTATCAAACTCTTGTTAGCCATTTCGATGACTTTTCCAATTCAATAACTACTATTTTAGATGCAATTGAAAACGAGTTCGGTTACGACATTCATCTAATCTAAATATTTTCATTTGTGGTCAATACTCAATGGATCGCCCTTCTTTTAAATTTGAGGAAAGGAAAAGAGCGCAAAAATTCTCGAGGAAGCTCTTGACAAAAGCGCAATTTTCCTGAATTTTTTCGTTACTGCGGAGGATTTGAAAAAAAAAAAAAAAACATTTTTTAAAATTGTAGTCAAATGTCGAATGTCAGCTTCGTCTCCCTGATTTAACAAACTTTTTTTCGCTTGAACTTCTTAGAAGGAATTAACATTCTCTAACTGAACATATTCCCAAATATCCCTTCGTCTTTTCCTGGAAGTCTAGCAAAAGAAAACTTCATGGACGAAACGTCAAATTTAAAAAAGTGGTCTCTTTTAATGTATCTCAAGTGCAGACTTTTTTATTTATGTCAAGTTGAAAATTTAAACTTCAAAATGCTAGAGGAAGATAACCGATTTTAATTTTGTCACAAGTGCCGAATTTTAAGGCAGATTGGAATAAACCCCAAATCTTTATGTATATTAAAGGAATTGAAATAAAACAAGGACCAAAAACTAAATAGAAGTCTGTTTTTCGGCGGTCGTCGGTAAATCACACAAGCATTATAACCCCTTTCACACCATTCAGAAATTGACTGTTAAAAAGTAAGAGAAAAGTCTTAACTAAATAATAGACTATGTGCAGTGGAAATCAAACCGAATTTATTTTTAAAAGTTCAGTATCGAGGAGCAACTATTTTTTTTTTTTTTTTCGATTTCAGTTTATTTAATCATCGTTAATCCCTATTAACACACTTCTCCTGAAGCAAGATATTATTCGATGAAAATGGTGATAGAAATTGACTTCACTGCTGTATTAGAGGATGAATAAAGGTTCAGAATTGAGCTATTTCAAAATCCCAGCTGATCCCCTTCGACCCCCCTCCCATTACCCCCCAATTCCACCAAAATATTTCTTTGTGTTGTGGCATATCATTTGAAAGGCTCTTACAAGTGGATTAAAATGAGACCTTGCCGATTTTACAGTTACGTAGATATCGTCATTAAAAGGGTCCGAAATTGAGTACTACTTTTTGGACTCTTTAAATGACGACATCTACGTACCTATAAAAGATAGAAATCTCGGCAAGGTCTCATTTTAATCCACTTGTAAGAGCCTTTCAAATGATATGCCACAACACAAAGAAATAATTTGGTGGAATTGGGGGGTAATGGGAGGGGGGTCGAAGGGGATCAGCTGGGATTTTGAAATAGCTCAATTCTGAACCTTTATTCATCCTCTAATACAGCAGTGAAGTCAATTTCTATCACCATTTTCATCGAATAATATCTTGCTTCAGGAGAAGTGTGTTAAATAATTAAAGCCAAAACATTTTTTAAAGAAAATTTAATGCAATAACTTTTAACATATTTCTTCCGCATACATAGGAATAAAGATTCTTCTCTTTTCAGTGTAAAAGAAAGATTTAGATGTGTTTGGAGATTGCCAAAGGATAATCTATTTTAAATGTGACTTACGTGGTTTGTTAAAAATAAAAATCCATAACTTTTATGCACATGTTTTCAAAGGGTGTCAAAAATGGATTCGAATAACGATGCAAATTAGATTCCGGGAAACACCACAAAAAATAAATGTCCACTTTAATTAATAAAAAAAGCGAAAAATAAAAAACAAAAAATAATGACGGATGACTGAATAATTATTTTCGCCTCGTTAAAATTCGACGGACAAATGACAAACCGTGAAAAATCAAATGAATAAATGTGCTAGGAAGCACAATTTTCATTCTTTTTTGTTGCAAAGAAAACGTTTTTCGCAGGATGTCCAATACCAACTTGTGGCGTTACCTTAAGAGGGAAAAAAAATTAGAATGGACCATCACCGCGGTCGCAAATTATAATTTGAAAGCAGTTCCGTGTGGTTATGTTTTCACTCTCTATACAAAAAAAAAAAAAAAAAAAAAAAGTTCAAATGTCCATAGATTCGATTGACACCTCGGATAAAATCCTTGAGGGTTTCGTCGCTTTGTTCCAGTTCTATTTGCAATTAATAAAGATAAGAATTTTATTCTCCTTTTTTCTAACTCGATGAAAGCATGTAAATGATAAACGGAGTATTTTTTTTCCTAAAAGTAAAACCCTGTCAAGTTTAATTATTACCTTTTAATACATGAGTGAAGGATCTTCTTTGAAACGGAAAACCTTGTTTGTTATTATAATAGCTCCTGCTTTACGGTAGGTCCAATCAAAAAACGATTGATCATAAATTGCTTCTTTTGTTCTCGAGTGAAAACATATATTTGTTCGAGTAGAATCGTTTTCGTTTTCATTTTCTTCCCTGCAAAATTGAATGGAGATGGATATATTAAACTGTGACAGACGTATTTGTGTTCCCAGCCCACCTCAAACGCCGGCGGTCAATAGCGCACAATGGGCTCCCCAGGCTTCGTCTCCTTCTTCGGGAACGCAATACAACGGTTTCAAGGAGTATAATCCGTATCAGCAATCTTCCGCTCACATGGCCCCTCTTCAAATGACGCCTTTGCAACCTTTGAACCAACCTCAATACGGCAACTACGAAGCGGCGGCTTCCATGCCGATGGCTATGCCTTATCCACAGGTATTGTGCCTCATCTCTTTTCTTTTTCTTCCGTTTCTCCTACTGCTAACGACTTTTTTTGCAGATGCAATCGTCGTTCCACAGCGTTCAACTGGTGCCTTGCTTATGCCCGATCAGCAAAGACGTGATCGAACAGCAAACTCAACAAATGCAACATTCCGCCCCTGCACCTTCTCCGGTGGAATCCGGGAACAACGCAGTTACGCAAGGAAGTCGTAAAGTTAATTCATGAGACTATATTACCTTGTTTATATTATTCTAAATCCATTACATTATTTAGTTTTATAAAAATAAGACTGTTTCTACACAAAAAAACCAAAAGACTGCACCAGTGCCAATTACCGATAAGTGTTGAAAATAGTAAATAAACCATGTTACTAACTAACCAGCCCCGATTATTATAAATTGTTTCTATTTTTTTTTTTTTTTTTTTTTTAAATTTGACTTTATTATTTTAACCTATTAGAACACTTTAGCTAGAAGGGAAGCAAGATAAGTAGGATTAGAACATGATGGCAGGTGAATTACTCTATTTGCAAAAAAAAATACAATTCAATATTGTTCGCCGGAGTGAAAGTCTAAATCGATCTTCGCGGTTACAATTACACTGATTATATTATACAAGTGGATATGAATTGATTCTTGTGCAGAATCAATAACACCAAGGAAGGGAAAGGCAGGATTTTTTTTTATAGATGCAGCTACGAGAGTGAATATTGATGCACACCAAATGACTCAAAACTTGGGAATATTCTCACCCTTAGACAGTCCGCCGTGCTAAAAGCAATGACAGGTGACTCGATCCTAAAAAGGAAGTCGGATTGCAACGGTGGTGAAGAACTTTCGGATGAGGAAGAGTGACAGCGAGTTCGGACTTTCTCTCAACTACAGAATAGGATAAAACCTACCGATGGTAAATATTTTTTCCCAGAACTTGAAGCTCTCATTAGCTTCTAAGGCTCCTAGCAACCTTTAATTAGCTGATTTGTAAATATTTCTTCTGGTAATATTCGTCATAAGCAAAATGACAGTTGAAACTTGCCTTATTTACTCCGGAATTTGCTTACACGTTTTTCGCTTACAACAGTAGAATCCGAAAAAAAATTACTAACGACTTCCTATGGCTTTTCCAAATATCCTGAAATATGAATAAACGTAATTCGATCCTATCCAATGTACTGCCATTTTGTTGAAACCTCTCAATTTGTATTTATTTTTCTTCTCTTGAATTCGCGAAAACGAACGCCCATTAAACATAAATGAAAATTGAATGAATTTTTTTTTTTTTGAGGAACATAAATCACTCATTCGAAATCAAGAATTCGATATACATAATGAGACCATTTCCTTTCTTTATTAACTCCCTGGTAGCTGAAATGGTTCCCTGTTTAGGTAAGACGCCAACAATAAATCTATTGTCATCACGTCTATCTATAATTAACAAGCTTACTTAAAAAAATCGCCCGGTGATAGGTCACGACTTTTTAATCGAATGAACTCTTCAACAATATTTGAATACAAAGGCTAACGATATTATAATCATCGAGAGGTAATATCAATTATTGACAGCCATAAAGATGGATGAAGGCCGAGTCGATTTGGACTAATCGAACTTTCATCAGCAGGAGGAAAAAAAAAAGAAAATTTACATGGGAAACTGGGACAGGAGACGTAATGCTTATTGAAAAAACTTTTATCAGTGATTTGGTTTTTCTACTACCTACGCATGATCAATTCTAATTACTTTTTATCTCGATGCAACGGCTCACCTTGACCCAGAATGCGCAAGAATCGAGGTTTCGAAGCGTATTTCGGCAGTCGTTTCCTACTGGTTCCGGTCTTCAGATATAAAGAAAAAAGTTTTCGTTTGAATCATGGTTTCCATAAAATTTTTTGGGTGCAGCACGACAAAAAAAAAAAAAAATTTCTAAGAATATTTATAAGAATAAAAAAAATAAACAAATTCACTTTTCACAGGGAAATGACGTCAGATGGAATATATGTGAAAATAGTAGGAACGATCACGATAGGAAAGTGGTAGGTCGAAGGTCGGCTGTGCATTCCCCCCAGAAGTGTAATGAGCTAGGAGCGATCCTAGAGCAACAACACAAAACTGGCCTCACGAAATAATCCGTGACCTTCTCACCTTCTTGCGGATGAAAGTTGCAAGATTCACAATGACCTTTTCTATTTCTGCTTTTATCTATGCGATTCTCAACAATTCTCGATTTTTCAAAAAAAAAAAAAAAAAAAAAAAAGGTCCTTTTTTTAGTTTGCTTATAAGATGTTTGCAAATTCGAAAAAAAAAAGAGTCGATAGCACCATGCTCCCCCCCTCCCCCCCGCAAATCTCAGAAGCGAACCGCGAAGAAAGATGCGGCCATGACGACGACGATGATGATCCATCTCGTGTTGCTGCAGGTACGAGCGACTCCCTCCACTTTCACGTTCTACACGGTGTTAGTGACCTAATGGCAATGGAGATATTTCAAGTTCATTATCGTACCAGTAACGTTGTTACCAGTTTAGTTTTATCGGTCTTGTGGATTACTTGCGGATTATTTCAATTTTCTTATCACGGTAAGTAATTTTTTTCTGCCTCGTTTTTTTATCTTTTCCGATCACGAGCCCAGAACTCGATTTTTGATATTTTCAAGATAAGGCTGACGTTAATCGATAATAATTGTTGTAATGGCGAATTTTACCACTTAATAATTTTCGATAATTAATTCGAATCGCACCCGGCAGACTACTTTTACAAGAAAAAAAAAAGTCGATCATGTCGGTGGCAATTAAATCATTTTTCCTCATAAATGTCATCAAAATTGATTTTTTAATCGAAAAATCTTACCAAATATTTCAGAAACCACTTTGTCATAAGTTTACTTTCGTTTCCATCATTGATGACAAATGGCTGTTCTTGCAAATACTAGGACAAAATAATCAACTCTGATTTCTTTAAGCCATTTTACTTATGTATCGGGTGCATCGATTTAATAATTAGTTCCACATTGCTCTATTAGCATGTACCGTCTCGATTGTAAATAATACCTATCTTTCTTTATCGCGGTGTAGATTTTTTAAAAGAACAGGTTACCATTAAAAAATAAATGAAAATTTCTATAGCTAATGATGGGTTTGAGTAAGTGTCAATATTTTTTTTTATTTTTTATTTTGGAAGTGGCGCACCTAATAAAATCCTGATTCGCGCATGCATCAAAATTTAAATATTGAAAGCGCTAATTATAATTGATGGATTGGTTCTTTTTTTGGTTGTTTACTAAATTTTTTCGGTAATGAAAGTTGCTTTTATCCTAGGTATTTTTATTTTTATTTTTATTCTTTCGCTCTCGTTAAAAGTAAGGCAATAAGATAAGCCCGATATGTTAATTCAACGATAGAAGAACGGAAGAGAGCGTTTTATTAATTTTTAAAATGAGAGAAAAAAAATATCCCGAGTTTCTTAACATTAGCCGAATCTCTAGTCTTAGTCCGCTTATTAAACCGTTAAATTAAAACACCAATGCCTTTTAGTGAAGCTTTTTAATTGATGAAGTAATTATAGCTATTTGGCCTAGTGCAATTATCTCAGAGTAATTCACAGATTTAAAAATATAAATGAGTCTTAATTGCATATGCAATTAGAAACGATCTAAATCTCTATACTAAGTAGGCCCAACAGACCGTCGTTTAAGCAGAATATTTTCTTTTCCTGTACCGAACGAAACTGGATCATTGCAATTTTTCCGATGCTGTCAGTGATGCCAGAATCCGATCCCACAATAACGGACGATGTTCATCTAACAAGCATATTCAGGCCGTCAGTATTAAACTGTGCAATAAGCCCTGTCACTCTCTTGCTGTTTGTTGCGCAACTCACACAATCAGCAGCTAAACCGACAAAACTAGATGCAAAATGTCGATTCCACAGCTGACACATCTTACACCACCAGCTGCGGATTTTACAACGCAAGTCATGCTATCAGTGGATAGTGAGCCACTTTACATATTGTCGTGACCTTTCAAGATTTTCATACAACGATGCAGGGTCCGAAAATTGTGATGATTCCAAACCATTTGGTTTACCTGGGATAATATTTAGAACTTAGCCGGTGTCTAGAGGCTCGGAGCCGCATCCTGAGCTGTCGCTCGTCCGTCCCTCACCCCAATCGATTTTCGTCCAAGAACGGTTTGTCTTCCATCCTAATGCAACCCAAAATTTATTCAGTATTATAAAGCCTTGGAATTTGTCAGCAGATTATTACACTGGCACCAACTCTTCGATCTTCCAACATCCTTCACACCAAAACTCTAGAAATGAGTTTTACCTGACCTAAGGCGAAAGTCAATAAAAACAGCCATGACAAAATTAGATACTGTAAAATGCACTTCGATTCATCTGATGCAGGTTCACGACTATTATGCTAAGATTTTTTAAATTTTAATATCTATGGTGCTTTTTTGCCCTATTTTAATCATATTGAGATACTTATGACAGCTTTCTCCCACTGTCTTTTTTTTTTTTTTTTTTTTTTTTTTTTTGACGAATATCTGTGAAATAAATTTTAAAATTATTATAGTGTGATAAGATTGTAAATTGTAAATGGGATATAATAATTATTATTATTACCCTCGGCTAAAAGAGGGTTACAATAACAACGCGATACCACAGGGGGAAATAACATGAGGCGCGGCTCACGATAAGTGAGGTGAGTACGGTAACACGATTTTCAGTTCCTTTTCTTTCATTCTAAAGTAGATGTGATGAGAAAAAAAAGAAAAATTAAAAAGGTAAAGAGCCCATAGTAAACCGTTATGACATCAGGGCTATTACTCGTCACCTATCATGAGGTATAAAGGAAAAACCATACAGATCCATCAATCAGTAGAAGTCGTTTCTTAATTATACGATTTGTGAAAGACATTGACATATCCAGAATTCCGAATTCTCGAGAAAAGCTAAACATAAAACCATCTGCCGAACAGTGCAGCTAATTGCTATAAAATCATTTTTACCGCAGACAAAACTTTATAATTAGCGAATCCTTTAGGGGGTCGTCGTTGTTGGCACCTGGTTTCCGATTGGTAATAAACATTCCCTTCTTATTCCAAATAATTTATTTATAAATTCAAATCTGAGTGCCACTTTACCGTAAAGTGGCCGACAGCACCCTAGCGAATTTAGTTTGCGACAAAAATCCTCATTCCGACGGTGAGTGCTATTCACTCATGGTGGAATAAAAGTCTGTTTTTGGGATCTCGTAAATGCTAAAGTTACTAGTCGAAATTATGTTTAGCAATGACGTCAAAATAATATATTCAACGGAGGAGCTACTTTTGCGACAGTAATGTTTAGAAATTAAACAGGATAACAAAATTGATATAAAAGACCATCCAAATATTAAGTCCACATTTGGAGAAGGAAGGAAGAGAGACGGTTAAAAATGTCAATAAAAAATTATGTTTGAACGGTTCCTGATGGTACGTAGGCAAGTAGTTTTGAAATAACCGAATCATAATAGGTTAGGAACCCTTTTTATTCACGTAGAAAATGATGTGAATTACGATAAAACTAACAGGGAAGTGCCATGCAGCCCTGCAGGTATATCACAGCATTTTGCTGACTATGAGTTTCTCAGGGGCGAGAGAGCTTTAGGAACGCGTTAAGGTGACTGCGTCCGATCGAAATCTCTTTTCGGTTTCTTACGACTGAGGTAATTGATAAGTATCTGCAAATTTGAAAGGATTAACCAATGAAAGATCGGTACACCTTCTCTTTGCCTGCAGCATGAGTATATAGAATTTAGGAATTGAAGAATGTACACCAACATGTAGTTTACCGCCTATACTATCGTCAATACGAAGATATGACGATATTTTCGATGTGGTATCCAACCGATGGGAGGACAAACGTTAACGACATTTTCTTCTGGGCTTGGACTGGCCAACTGGGCTACCGAAAATTCATTGTGCATATTCCTTATCTTGAGTAGAGACCTTTAATTAAATGAGACCCGACAGAAAAAAATAGCGCAAAAGTTTGCATTGATTTTTTTCTTCTGTCTGTTTATGTTTTCAATTGTTTTCTGAATGCACATTTCATTCGACTGTCTTTTGCAAACCTAATCCGCATGATCATATGCCTCCAAAATTTTTGAAAATCAATGCTAATGAAGAGATATATTTTCTGGATAAACAGTAAAAATGTTCTTGCCGAAATTGCATATACTTAAGGATTACATCCTCTTCAGTCAATTCCGGAACAAGCACACTTTCTCTCTCCAACACTGAATCATCTTCAGAGTAACCTACAACCTTCCTATAAAGTCAAACCAATGGAATAAAATAAAAAAATACAGGACAGAACTGAATAGGAAAATAAAATAATGGTTTAATTGAAAAACGTAATTCTTCGAAAGTTTTGAAACTTATCTTTGGTATAGTTCACACAAGAATTTAAATGATTGTTCTTCATGTTTAAGTTACCGTGATAACATCAGGTACTTTTGACTAGTCTATTCGCTTTCGTTTATTTTATTTTGTTAGATGACGCCTTGTTTAACATCTGTTCGTCATTCCCTTGGATGGGTCCAACCTGATCTTTGCTCTCTAGCCATCATTTTTCATTCCCGGCGGTGCTTTTTTTGACAAAAGACGATGATGGAAAGTCGAATTAGAGAAAAAAAATAAAACTCCTGAAATTAAAATTCCGCGTGTATATTCAACGAATTACTCGACCACAACATAATGGTACACGTGAGATTTTTTTTTTTTTCTTAGAGAAAAAAAAAAGAAACATGAGTCCAACCGGTTTTGGATGAATCACTTTTACTGATGATCAGAATATTAGGTTTATTGAAGAGTGACGCTACAATGGTACACTTCAGTATCGTAGTCAGCGTTCGTCTGCGACATGTGGTCAATATTTCTATAAGACCGCCGTTGACTTTCACTTGGAATTTTATTTTCCCCCCATTATGTGTCGTTTATTTATTTATTTATTTTCTTTTTTTTTCTGCTCAGGACTGACAAGGTGAATTTAGACATTTAGCTAAAATCGCTCTAAAAACATCCCACAGGGAAGTGTGAAAAAAAATAAAAACAAAAATAAAGAATCAAATTTCACTTAAACATGTAATTTACATAATTGTATTGAATCTCTGGAAAAATCACAGAGAAGGTCTGGGTCAAAACGATCTAACGAAAAAATAGGAACAAAAAGTTTTTTATTTTATTTTTTATTTAATGTATTTTAAATTGTAATAATTAAACTTTTCGTGACGTAAATTTTATTTTATTTTTATTTGATCTTTCAGGTCAAAATTTGGTGAGCGACGATGAGAGATGCAATCTAAATCGAGTTCTTTGGAAATTACAATCATTGCACTTTTATTCGTGTTAAAAAGTTTGGTCGTCGTTTATAAGGTCAACAAATTCCTGAGAGAGGAGGTTCAATTAGTCGAGTGAAAAAATCTCACAGGTACGTATCAAAGTAGGTTGCCTCAAGCGGACATTTTTTGAATCATTCGTCCTGCAGCTGCACCAGAAACTTAAGACTTTAGAAATACAGACACTCTGTTGCGAGAAAAATCGGTTTAATTTAATGAGAATTCTACAGCAAATTAAATATATTCGGGGGTTTTCATACGATGGCGGTCTGCTTTTATTTATCTGAATAAGGGTCTTGAAATACAAACGATCTAAATAGTTTTAAGCCCCTTTTACGCAATCCGAAGTTGACCGCCATTGTACAGTTAAGCAGACGCAACAACAATCCTCAAGCAATTTTTCCTCTTCAACTTCCTCAAACAGCTTCCTCTCGCTAGCAAGCAAGAAAAATTGGAAAATGCCAAAACCGTACAAAAAAAGTCAAAAGTTTATGGCTGGACAGGCGCTAAAAGCAAATCGATCATTTTTTTTCTGATGATTAACGTGCATGATAGTAAATTGTTCAGTAGAGTGGAAAATTATGTATCGTCAAGGCGAAAACTATTTGATGTAAACAATTAGAAAACATAAAATTGAACTTGAAAGTTATACATGAGTTATCAAAAATGGAAAAAAAAATATTAAAAGATGATATAACGTTTTTTTTTTTTTTTTTTTTTTTTTTTTTTTTTTTTGTTGTTGATTTATTCAGAGAGTTATTCATGATTGGAAAGGGGAAGGTTTTTTTCTTTTTAACTGCCGTCATTTAGTCTCACTTAAGCCTGAAATAACTTTTGATGATTTCCAGACAATATGTTGCAGCTTAGCCAGCAAGCATTTCTTTTTTGAATGTTCGATTACGAAAAAGCACGCCCAAATTTAGTCTTTGTGGGATAAAATCACATATCTTTTTCTTATCCGCAGGTAGTCCTGACGTCAAATTATGGCAACGTAATTTCGTATCTTCTCACTCACTTGTGAATCCCATGACAACTTTTAGTCATGCATCCACCAACAAAAACGGTAAGAATGCCTGTCATTAATCACTTTTCATTTCTTTATGATGAAAAAAAAAAAATTAATTCTTATCACTTTTTCAGGTGGTTCTGTTGTTTCTTGTCTCAGTTTGTTTTATGCTGTCGTTTCATGTTACTGAAGGGTAAGTACGCTAAATGACGCTATTGATGTAATTTCTTACTGTCGAGTTCAAGAAAAAAACGAGCTTCTTCGCCACTGCCTTAAAGCTTTTAAACTTAAAATTAAAATTAAGAAAACGGTTAGCAGCATAATCATCTTATACATCCGGTTTCAAAAAAAAGTGCGTACTTGGCCTATTTGACTACTTCTTACAATGAAAATCCTCAGAAAGTTTTCTCAAAAAAGCTGAAAAAATTGGCAAATGGGAATTCTGAAATTTCAAAAATACTGAAAATGATTTTTGTACACAGACAGATCATCAACAAAAACAAACAGTAACAGTACAAACAGATTATCAACAAAAACAAACAGTAACAGTACAAACAGATTATCAACAAAAAACAAAAAAAAGGCAATACTCAAACATTTTTAAGATATAAAAAATCGTGAAACTGATATAATTTACCCTAAATGTTTAAAAACTCGTTCAGAACAATTTTGAAAAAACCTCATTTTGAAATGTTTTTTCAGAAATCAAGAATGGTTTGGAACTTACAAATTTAGCCCAAAGCACTCAAACTTTTTAAAAAAATCATCAAGCATTTTAGAACCATGGCGATTTGGGAAAAGCTTCAACCCGAAAGCCGACTGCCAAGTTCAGAATAGCAATTTCTTATCCCAAAATGCTAAGATGGGAAAAACAAGGCAAAAATCTCTGATCTGGGCCCTCCCCTCCCCCCTTGCATTTAGCATTCAAAACTCAGATAACATGACCTGTTCATTAATGGTTCATAGGAAACTTTTTGGAAAAAATATAATAAAAAGGTCATGATTTTAAATCACTAAAAAAAAGGAAGAAAATAATGAAATATATTTATTAAGTAGGAAAAATTAGAAACGAACCCATCAAAGTTGCGGAATATTTTAACACGAATGTGATCAATGCGGAGAATTATTAAGTATTAGTAAAAAAAATTTGGCCGTAAATCCGCCCTTGGTTAAATGCTAAGATTTTCAAATTATATTTCAATATTTTTTGTCGCTTAATGATTTACGGAGGTTTTAGATCCGCTGCTTTGCTTTTCATTTTTTTTTTTTTTTTTCAATTAATGACTACGTCATCTGCATTTCAGGAAGACGATAGTCCGGATACATAAACAGAGACGACTTGTAGAACCGCAACACATTCAATCGCTGGTCCAATTAAACCATGGAGTTTACGCTCGAAGCTTCGCTTACGAAGAACCGTTAGGCACATTCGCCGTCAAGCGAAGATCAGGGAGAAACCTTAGGAAAAAAAGTAAAGCCAAGAAGAAAATAGGGAATGCTCACTGGAACGGAGGACTGAAAACTTACGCCAGGAAGTACAAAACCTGGTCGCCGTCCAAGGACTTCATCACTCCCAACCACATCGTATTCGATGGGGGGGAGAAAAGACCTCATAAAAAACGAAGAAGGCCGTCTCCCATCATATTAGAGGAGGATCTAATACAATCCACGGGCAAAAAAAGGAGGATAAGGCCGAACAGGCCAAATCACCTCCGGAGACCGAATCCTCCTTTGGAACAGGACGTTATCTACGACGAATACGACGGGGATTATTTTCCCGAAGAGACCAAGCGACAGGAGATAGATTACGAAGTTGTTGATGACAGATACAGAGTAAGGGGGAAAAAACGAAGACCCTCCTCGGGCGGGAAAAAGAAAACGAAAAAGCCGGACGTTCGTTCTCCGTTCGACGAAGACCTAGACGGAAGGTACAAACCCGCCCTGGGAGAGCCGTCCATCTCATACAGCAACTTCATTCAACATCCGAGTCCCGTTAGGGAAATAGATTACGATTACCCGGAAGAAGACGACTCCAGGTATATAAGGAACGAAAGCAGGAAGAAAAGAAAGAGGGTAAAGAAGAAGTCCTCTTCGCGTGACAGGAAAAGAGAAAAGAACAATTACAGACAAGCGGAATCGGAAGAAGAGGTCCGGGTTCCAGGATATGTTGCCGACGACGACCGATATCCACCGATATATCCGGTTTCGGAAGAACCCAAAAGGAGCAACAAGCAAAAGCGGAACAAAGTTCGATACGAACCGGTAAACCCCGTGTACGGGGACGGGCATCTCAGCTCGCAAAATTCTATAGAAACTACTTCTAGATTCCCTTCGAGACCTGAATTCGACCAAAGCATTAGAAATTACGTCCCTCCGCAAAATTCAATCGTCCCCGTTCAAACGCCTCAATTCGCTTCGGCGTACCCCTCTCGTCCCATTCAGCAAAACACATTTTCCCAACCGATTTACGAAAACAACTTCGACCATCAAATCAACGGAAATCGCTACAACCAAATCCCCAGTCGCCCCTATCAGCAAAGCTCTCCGGTTTTCAGTCCCGTGGATTACACATCACAAAGTAACCAATACCAACAGCAAAACGGGTTCTCCACCTCCTCGAACTATAACAATTACGCCCCTAACAACGGTTACTCAAACCAAATCTCTTCCGGGTCGTACCAACAACCCGTTTTCACTCGGAATCCGGTTTCCAATTTGGTTTCCACCAACTTCCAAAACGGCTTTAAAAGCAGCCCCGCCG
The DNA here is from genome assembly GCA_037577465.1 of Liposcelis bostrychophila. Taxonomy (NCBI): domain Eukaryota; kingdom Metazoa; phylum Arthropoda; class Insecta; order Psocodea; family Liposcelididae; genus Liposcelis; species Liposcelis bostrychophila. The sequence continues at coordinate 840,611 of CM075210.1, read as the reverse complement.
TGTTCGATAACACCGAATCCTTTTACGATTTTAACAACAACGCAAACGTCAATAGTCAGCAATCGAAAAACACACTCTCCTCCAACGATTATTTACAAAAATATAGCAGTAGCAATAGACTAAACACGATCGTACCAAGTAGAGAGGTAGATCCGGATAGCGAATTCATCGCCAAACATCAAAATCTCTATAATAACGGGCTAACCGGAGTACCCGTTCAAGGAGACGGATTCGGGAACAACCGAAATCAGGGGAAAAATAAAGACTATGACATAGGTTACGGAGAATTTCAATTTGACGAAAACCCCAACTCGTAATCGTAGAAGATACTTCGAAAAGTACTGACAGTTAGATTAGAGTTCCATTTTGGATCGATTTCCAAATATAAATAATTTGATGTGCAATAGGGAAGTCGAAACATTTTAGTTGATATAATTTACCAAATGATCTTAATTTTTATTAATTTTTGTTGCAATTTTTCAATTTATTCTTAAGTAACCAATCCTCTAGTCTGGCTGTTATAAATATTAATTTAAGAATAGCGAGAAATATTTTCCTTTCCTGTGATTTGTTCGAAAGGTAGAATGTGCAATATAAAATTATTTTTTTTAGTTATTGTTATAATTTTTTTTTAATTTATTGATATAGTTTATTTCGTTGATACGTTAATAAAGTTATTTTTGTAAAATTACTTAAAAATTATTTTTTATCCTATTTAATTTTGAAGCAGAAAAGTTATTAGAATGAGATTGTGACGCCTGGAACCAGGTAGTATGAAAATCGGGAAATCGGCCCCCGTCCTGAGAAACCTCATCCTATTTTACAGGCGTCAGAATGGTGTTAAAGAAATACGAAAAAAAATCAGGAACAGCACTCTATACATAGATAGGTACACTTTTCTTGATTTATGAGTTTTGGAATTTCAAAAAGCGGATTTCCTACTACTTTTACGAATCATTCTTCAAAAAAGCTTTGTTTCCTAAATATAGGCACATAGAGACTTAAAAGTGTGCATCATTTTTCCGAATTTCCAATTTTAAAAATTTACTTTACAGAACAACTCACTCCTCTATGGATGATCCCTAGGACATCATAAAACCTAGGCCTTTCAACCGGGCCTACAAGGGTGGTTGTGATTTTAATAGAAAAAGTGGGAAATGAGAAAATGAGTGAAACTTATATCCCACCAAAAATTAACGTTTTTTATTGCTGTATATCCATAGTTTTACGGGATATAAAGAACCAAACTTAAGATTAATTGATTTTCACCGATATGAGATTTTACCGAACTTCAGAGTCAAATAGGAAAGTTTCCCTTAGCCTAAAAAATCTAAAACAAATTAAAGAGTTCCTTAGTGCCTTACGAGGCAGGCAAACATTTTGAAATTTTAAAGTTGCCCTGGTGCACATAAAAAGAGTCCAATTAGCAGTCATGGCAATGCGGTTTTTCCATGATTAAACACAGTCCAAGTAGCAATTTCAAAATTCCTGAGTAGCAAAACAAAAGATTGGAAGTTTACATACAGCTAGCTTTTTTCATCAGCATCCAGATGTCTCAAAACCATAGATTCTTATAGGTCTTCTCATAAGTTCATAAAATAAAGTCCGAAAGTAATTTTAGCGCATGGTGTTTCGATTTTCAGGTGTTAAAATTCTTCTTATGGTTTTGCCTTTACCTTGAAAAATGCAAAATTCCGACAGGAATTTAAAATCTGAATGATAATTCAACACTGCATACTGTCGATTAGAGGATTCGAAGAAATTGGAATTTGGAATTTCGGAAAAGTGTATTTTCGAACTACCCGAAACAACTGGTGAAAAGATTCACAGTAAAAAAATTTTATATTGCTGCTGCACCTAAGTAAAAAAGAAGCTGACTTTTAACTTCTTTTTTTCTTGGAATTCTTACATCTAGCGTTTATAATTTCCAGAGACCAAAGTCACTTATGCTTTCTTTTTTTAGTCCAACGATTTTGCATGGGCTAACCACAAGGAATTCATTTTCTGCATATCACGAGACAATTTTGTAAACCTTTTTTTTTTTTTTTGACTGACGTGAAAAATTAAAAAATTGTCCTTTTCAAAAAAAAAAAAAAAAATAATAATCGTAAAACTATTTGAAAGTTAACAGAATCTTTGAATCTTCGAAAAGAATAAAAAAAGGGGACTTTTACTTTCTTGTAGGATAAGATATTACTTCATTATCCGGTTGAGTTGACGTAAAGCTGACACATCTTGACCGGTTCTTATTCTTTGAATAGCCGGAGTATTGACTACCGTGAAATTCTTTTCCATTGTCCAGACAAGAGAATATCAAAACCGTGAAACCTAATATTATCTTGTTATGATTATTTTTATGTAATTTAACCACTTCCAGTCGGAAGCCTATTTTTCCTTGCAGCCATGTCAGGCGAAATATTTTTTTTTTTGGCCTTTGTTGATGATAATAAAATATTTGAGGGCTAATAGAAACCATTAATAAGGCAAAAACGGTTTTGCATCAGGTACGTGTGGCTTAAGGAAGAAAAAATTATTACAAACAAAACTTTTAAAAATAATTCCTGTTTCATTTTCAAACGACCTTGGGGGCAAATTACAGCTGCTATAAGATTATGGTAACCTCTACGATTAGCTTATGTAAGTAAAAAAGAAGCTCTTATTTTTCTTCAAGATTATCAGTGATTTTTTGTTGTTCTTGAAATCTCCATAAGCTAAGCATGGGTGAAAATTTTTTAATGAGAAGTCATACCCAGAGCTATTTTAAACCTATAGAAGTACTCCCATAAGCTAAACATAGGAACCACATTTTCGGCCAAAATTTAGCTACGATGGACCATGGATAACAGTATCCGTACTGAATACATCCGCCCGCAAGAGGTTAAGGAAAAAATGTATATCTGCTTCGAAAAGGAAAATGAAATATGCACATACTCGACATGACATATGGTTCACGAGGATGAGAATGATACGTTAATTCGCCAATCTTGTTAAGAGCACAATTACCATTATTTAAAAATAGTGATTAGTTCCTTATTATCTTTCCCCTTTCTTGCGAATCATCCATTGTGATATAGTAATCTCGATGACTTGGATTTTTTTTTCGCCTTTAAAGCTCCCTTTCGCGACCTTCCGGTATAACATAAATTTCGAATTCTTCGTAACAATTAAATCGTAAACCTTCGCGAAAAAGATTAATTAAAATATATTCACTCTCATGAAGTTGACAACAATGCTGCCCTTGGGTTCTGTCTAGGAATAAGGTGCGGGTTGAGGTTCACACACCGAGAGATATTAATCCCCCACGATATGGAATTCTAACGAAATTGCATTTTGTAAAAAAAAAAAAATCATTCAGAATTAAAACAAATTAACGTCGAGAAAGCGAAAAGGGACTGAAGGTCGTTCATCGACCCTACCTTCCCACTTCCTTCACGCATATTTTTCTGCCAAGTCAATTGCATATATTTTTATTTGAGGAAGGGGGTTCAGAATAGAATTCAAAAATGTTTAAAAAACCTTGATTTTCTGTTGTTGTTATGAACCGGAAAATGCTTTATGTTTGTAAATAAATATCCAGCGGAACAAATTTCATGGAACTGGTACAATATTTTTTTCTTACAAGGAAGGCAACAAAAGTTCCAGGGTCTGTAAACACCTTTTTGTTAAAAATTTGGAAAAATTAGATTGGCATGAATAATTTTATAGTAGCCAAGATGTACGCCTTGATCTTTCTTCAAACTCTGTAAGAATAAAATGCATAAATCAAAGATGATGACTTTAGATTTGTAAGTTTTAGAACTTTTGGAAAAAAGTAAATTTTGTTAAATATTAGCCTTGAAAATATGCTGCACCAAATAAAAACATTCCCAAACTTTTTTTCTTTTTTTTTCAATTTGATAGAGGCTTATTCAAGTATTATTTAAGGGGCGAAGAAGGTCGGAGTAAACCGACGTAAACCGACGAGGTGCTCTCATTTTCGCCTTATTAGCTTGATGAGCCATTCCTTGAACATCCTATTGCGGGTTATTCAGGCTCGAATTCATGCTCGTTGCGAAAGTATAATGAGTAAATCGCAATTTGGTTTCCGTGGTGGGTTAGGAACTAGAGAAGCGTTGTTCTGCATGAACGTCTTACTGAAGAGGTGCAATTAATTCCAAAATCCGGTTTTTATATGCTTCATCGATTTTGAGAAAGCCTTTGATCGGGTACAGCATACCCAGCTGATCGAAGCAATGCATCGGATAGAATTGGATTATCGAGACATAAGGCTTCTGAAAAACCTTTACTGGGATCAGTCGGCAGTAGTAAGGGTCGACGGTTGCGGGGAAACCAACCGCGTACCCATCAAACGCGGCGTTCGACAGGGTTGTGGGCTCTCACCAGCACTTTTCAATGTATATTCAGAAGTGGTTTTTCTTGAGGCTCTTGAGAATCGCAAAGAAGGAGTCCGTGTCGGAGGTGAAACGATCAGCGATGTTCGTTATGCTGACGATCCGGATCTTCTAGCGGAAAGTATCGAAGATCTACAGGCGTTGGTTAATGCTATGTTGATGAGGCGTGTGCCAGGTATGGGTTAACCATAAACATCGAGAAAACGAAGTTTATGGTCGTTAGCAAAAATGATGTAGGAGCGGTGAATTTGAGAATCCGAGAAAAGGACATAGACCGCGTAACCCATCACAAATATTTAGGCTCTTAACTAAATGAGACAGTTGACCCCGACGAGGAAATCCGAACTCGAATTGAAATTGCCAGATCGGCATTTATGAGTATGAAGAATGTGTTATGTTGTCGGTCTTTAAAACTGTCCGTACGTCTAAAGGTTCTCCGGTGCTACGTTTGGTCAACTCTTTTTTATGGATGCGAGACCTGGACTCTCAAAGTTTCCATGATGAATCGACTTAAAGCTTTTGAGATGTGGTGTTTCCGTAGAATCCTTCGAATTTCATGGGTCGACCAAATAACCAGCGACGAAGTTTTACGAAGATTGCATAAGGACAGAGAAATTCTGCAAATCGTAAAACGACGGAAGTTGGAATACTTTGGTCATTTTCTCAGGGGATCTAAATATGAACTTCCGAAGACTATCATTCAGGGGCATATCGAGGGAAAAAGAATAATAGGCCGGAAGAATCTATCGTGGCTGCGTAATTTAAGAGCTTGGACCGGTTTAAGTATCGAGGAGCTCTTCAGGATTGCCCCCGATAGAGATGAATTTAAAAATCTCATCGATGGTCGCCTACGCCTGGACACAGGTACGGCACAATGAGAAGAAGAAGAAGGTCGGAGTAATTTTTATTTTTTCTTACAGAAGTGAGATGGTTTTGGGAAAAAAGTCTTACGCAGGTAATAAAGGGGCACAACGCAAAAGAAATTTAATAAGTTACTTTGCTTATGAGGGGAGAGAGAAGTTTAAATGGCCGAAATTATGGTTTCTAAATTGAATAACCTGGCCTTTAAATTAGTGGTTTTCTCAACTTTCAAAGTTTCATATATTCCAAATTGGAAAGGTCCTTTACACTTGGCCTCTCGGCACTAGCCTACTTCAAGTAACCGTAAATCCGCCAGTGATACCTAGCCAACAAAAGGTTCGTGTGGCTGACCATTGGACAACACCAGCTTTAATATTGCCATACGATCAACAACAACAAAAAAAAACATATAATTACCAGTTTGATGACATTACACTAAGGTATGCAATACAGGCACAGCATTAATCTTTTCGAATTATTAGCTCTTGAGGGTGGAAAATTTAATTGGCTTTTTTAAAAAAATATGTACATCTGCATGGCAGTAGGAACAAAACAAATTCCGTGTTATCTATGGTTAACTTATGAACAAAATATTCTTTCAAACCTTATTTTAGTTGCTTAAATATTTTCGCATTTTCTTCTTCTTTTAAGAAGAAGACGGAGATTGGCTATTGTCTATGGCAGATTTTTACTTTTGAGACCTCCGCTCTAAAAAGACTCAATTTTCGCATTTACTATTTCTTAAAATATTGGTTTGGAAGAATTTTAGGAGTGCTCTACGTCGTGCGAATCTTGAAAAAACAACGAACGTATATACGAAAAACAAGAACAAAGATTGATAAAAAAAAAAGATTCCCGCTTCATTAAATTTATTATTATGCCTTTCGAACGGCTAACGTTCTACTATATGCGAACATATTTAGACCAAAAGTTATACAGTTCTTGTCGTTAGCGCCCGCTATTCATATATCCGATCGAAGCACGAAAAAATGAGAACGGAAGGATGGACATGCGTCTTGCTACGCGAATAGCTTAGCTAATAGAGTCCATAGAATATGAAGCAAAAGGTCAAAAAATATTATCACAAATCGTCAGGATGAAAATTTTTAAAATTTTTCCCTGATCCGCCCAATATACTTTAGCATGATTTTCAATGATCAAGATCATATAGCAATGAAATGCACCGTCATCGGGATCGGATTAAATGGAGCGAAAAATTTTGGTGAACTTAACACCCAAGGGAACTCAAGCATCTGAGGTTCAAGACTCTTCGTAATCACAAGTGAAGGAACTACATAATTAATAGAAAATTAAGCAAAGGGTTAAAGTATATTATGCATTCGGATTTATGCCACAATAACTCATTCTCTGCTCATTTCCAAAACAACAACTAGATGCATGCATCGTGAAAGCATATTATGCTTTTAAATTTTTATGCAGTACATACATATAAGGAAAATAATTTTTTAAACCATATATTTTTTACCAAAGTAACATATTAACATATCAAAGTTTTTTTTTCATTATTTTTTCCTCTTAATCTTTAAAAAAAAAAAACGAAAACGATCTATAACCAAACAGAATCCAAATTACAATCATTAGAAATTAAATACCATAAATATAACCAGTTTACTGAATAATATTCAAATTAAAGACATCACGCTCTTAAACGCGTACCTTTCAATAAAAACGGAATCTTATCAAATTTTAGATTGCGTCTATAATAAAGCATTTAATTATACTTATTACAAAAATCGATACTCAAATACTCAACGACTCAAAAATCGATGTAATACTCAAAGTTATATCATAAACAAAATTGTTCAAGCTCTATGTGCTTAAAAAAACGAAAAATATTTGTTGCGCTGGTTAAGTCATTTAAAAAATAATTATTTTTGTCGCAATTGCAATTAAACCAGAAATAAATAAACAGGGATAGATTGTTTCCGTCTAAAAACCGCAAGAAAAAAAAAATAAAATTAGGATTGACACTCAAGTTTTATGTGTTGTGTTTTTAATTCGTAACTTTCGTTATGTGCTAGACTAATTAAAAACGAATTACTTGACACAACACTTGGTTGCTCAGGCTGTGATGAGAACTGATTTTTTTTTCTTCAGTTTCTAATTCTTTTATTTATATCCTGCGGTTTTTTCTTAAAAAAATGGTAATTAAACCAAGGTATCTGAATTGAATTATATAGGGATATCATGTGAAATTTTCAACGGACCAACTATTACGATAAATAATTCGATCACGAGAGGGAATGAATTCATTAATATCATTAATGATTTTTTTTTTTTTTTTAGAAAATAAAAATCAATTATTTTTTATCAAGAGGCGGCAGTAATAAATATTAATCTATTTATGAGTATTTGCATGGGTAGGTGCATGTCCACGAGGTTATAGGGATTCTTTTTCTTAGGGCAACGGAATTGAGTATTGGCGACCTCCTTCCACAGAGAACGAAAATACATTAAAAAATTGATGTGGAATTTTCTTCACCCTAAGCACCACTTTCCTTTAAAAAAAAAAAAAAAAAAAAAGATCGAGTTTTTGCCGCTTATGGGGTTTTTCGGATTTTTAAACTCAAGTTTAGCATGCTTCCCTCCGTAAAAATATCTGAAAATGAAGGTAACTGATACCGAGAGAGACATGAGAAATCAGATTTAAAATTTGGTAATTTGCTTAAAAAACCTACATAAAAATTTAAAAACAGTCACAATCGCAAGAAGGAAAGTGAACCATTAGCACACTCCCTTACAATGGAAAAAAAAAAGGATTGAAAGCGACTTTAAACGTTATAAGAAAAAATAGGAAGCAAACATCAATGGTGAGAGGAATTTCGAAAAAAAACCAAGTTTTTATCGTCGCCACACAATAACACATCGAGAAAGGAACTTTTGATTTCTGCGTGAAACTTAGTAATTAATAAAAGCCTATATTTGATAGTAAAGTTGATAGTAAAGTAAAGGGTTTAAACAAGAAAACGATACGTCCAATTTAACGACGAAATCAAACATTAAAAATAGAATGAAACATAGCACTACATTAAAAAAATTAGGAATATTAACCTAATTAAGAACATTTTTTCAAGAAGGAAAATGCAGAAAAATTTACGCACCTTCAAAAATTAAACCCAAGACAATATTCGTTTGAAAAAAAAAAAACTGCACTCTGGAAAGTTACATAATCGGTTCTAGAATAAACCGTGCAAAATGATCACTTTTGTTAAAATTCAACACAAAAAATCGATTGAAATTTAAAACTAATTTTATAAAGGAATGGAAGTGATTTTGTAAATGAAGCGTACATGACAAGCTAAGTACAGTCCAGATCCATTTTTAATCGATCCGTAAGTTCAATACGGGTGTGGCCAATACAGGGAGAACTGAAATCATTGATTTGGTATAAAAAGAGACTTTGCAGACAAAATGGACATCACAACCGATCGAACCGATCAGCTGAGATAAGAAATATGGATTTCAGATATTTGGTAAGTTCCGTGACAAAAAAAAAAAAATTAAACCGGAAGTGTAGGATACTTTGACCGGAAGTGCCAATACCTAAGTTTATGGTGTTTTTTAAAGTAAAAACCGCAGCGACCAACAGAAAAAACTGGATAAAACACAATCGGAATAATTAATTTTTTTATTTTGCAGCTGGCTTCCAGCATATTCTCAGCTTTGATCGTCTTGGCATCAGCTGGTGGTCATGGTGGTGGGTAAGTAATTTTTTTCCTACAAATCTCGTGAAAAAACAGAGGTGAATACGTAAAATCATTTTTGGGCTGAATAAAAAAACTCGGAAAATATGATAAGTGCCTCCTGGCAAGATGGTCGGTGTCCTCTTGAAAGTTTCAAGTTTTGGTTTAGTAAAAAAAAAAAAAAAAAAAAAAAAAAAATTGATCTTAATTACAGATTTTTAGCTCAAAATACGAGCCTACGTATTCTCATCGTATTTTCATATTCGTTAGAACAACGCGTTTTCCTCATTCGATTTTCCACAATTAATTTATAGGAAGCATCACAAAGTAGTTTTAGAAGTACCTTCGCATCACAAAGAACACAAACATATTCACACGATATACAAGATCATCAAGATACCGGTTTATAAGAAAGATAAAGGACATCACGATCATCATCACGGACACAAACACGACCATCACGCTCACGCAAAAGTGGAACACAGCGGGAAATTCGAACATCAGCATTTGCACAAACACTTGCACGAGCATAAGGGAGAATTGAAAGCTTCTCCTCTTCATCACAATCACGAACACAAGCATCACGGAGGCGTCGGAGTGGATCACAAGCATCACGGCTACGTGGCTCACGATTATCACGGTCACGTAGATCACGGTCACAAAGGTCACGTCGGGCACGGCCATCACGGACACGTGGGACACTTTCATAAAGGACACGTCGGACACCACCACGAAGGACACGTCGGACACAAGCACGAAGGACACGTGGGACACAAACACGAAGGGCACGTCGGCCACGAACATCACGGTCACGTCGGCCACGAACATCAAGGCCACGTCGGCCACGACCATCACGGTCACGTCGGTCACGGTCACGAAGGACACGTGGGTCACGGCCACGGGGGTCACGTGGGACACGGACACGAAGGGCATGTGGGACACGGTCACGGAGGTCACGTGGGACACACCCACGAAGGGCACGTGGGTCACGGCCACGGGGGACATGTGGGACACGGACACGACGGACACGTCGGCCACGAACACAAAGGGCACACCGCACATCACCACGGAGGACATGTCGGTCACGATCACGGCGGCCACGTGGATCACGATCATCACGGTCTCACGAGTCACGCTCACCTCAACGTCGACAGCTACGGTCATTTTTCCGAGCCTCAACCCAATCTCAATCAGCAGGACGCTCAGGTCAGTCAAAGCGTAGGGAACCGTAAATTCTATTACCAGGTTCAACAACCCGAGAACTTGGGTCTGGCCGAATATTCCATCGGATCTCCCGGGCAAGTCATAGGAAGAGGTCCGGTGGCCGAGTTCGAAGAATTCAACCCTCTGGGCGGCGATTCGGCGTTGGGGTTGGAAGCCATAGCGGATTCGCTGGGAAAAGCCATAGCCGAGCAAAGCCGCATACAAGGCGACGAGATCGGAGACGAGATCGAAAAGCAGATAGCTCCTAATTTCGAAGTGGAGACTGCACAGCAATCTTCCGATCAAGGCGGCGCCCGTTTGATTGCGCCCGAAATCAAACCCCACCAGCACCAGTACCAAGTTTTCGAATTCGAAAACCCGGGTTATTAACTTTTATACTTCATTAGCAGAACGCTAGATTTCATTGCCATAACCTCTTCCGGTCGGATTGTGCAATATTTTTGCGATTGTCATTGCCATGGTGAAAATGAGCGATTTCATGCTTTTGGTGCCGGTCACTTTTGTTTTTTCTGATGACGCATCAATTAAAATTTTGAGTCGTTGATGTTTTCGGTGCAATGACAGTAAGAAGGAAAGAAGGAAAGATTTTTTTTCTACTTTATTATAAGCAATTAGTCATGGAAAAAGATGTCATTTTTCATGCTTGGAGCGTGTGAAATAATGGAACAATTCCCATCGAAAAAGATATTTCCGGATTGGATAAAAGTCAATCAATCTTTTTAATTAAAAGATATCTTAATGGATAAAAACCCGTGACGAATAATCAATAAAGATCAATCTTTTTAATTCGATAAATAATGCACAGAAAGGAGACGGATGGTGACTTTTTTCAGACGTGACCGACTCTGAAAAGGACTGCTCTTTTTTTTTTCCACAATAGGGAAATGTTTTTTACTACCAAATAAAAAAATCTGATAGACCGCCTAGATGAATCCGATACAGTGTTTAAAATGTACAGTATGTTGTTATGTAGTGTTAAGTTTTTTTTTGTTAATCATTAAAATTGTTAATTAAACAATGGTAGGTTGCATTTCTTTGTCATGACCCATGACTATACACCCGGGAGAATCTCTTTTGTTAATGCTATCATTGTTGGCCCTCCACTTGATAACCTGAGAATCGTTTGTGATATTCACTTTAAACATTTAAAACAATGTGCTTTTTAACGAGCTTCAAAATCACTACCGATTTTCTTAAAAAATGTTCACAGTCTATGAACATTTGAAAAATTACGTTGAGAATATAAGTGTGAAATGGCAAATTATAAAAATTGCTACTTTTTCCAAAAACAGTTATATTGCAAAGCATTATCCAAGAAAATTTTTTGGAAATGATTTCCTTCTGATGAAATATTTTTTTCGCAACTTAAAAATGGTGCTATGCTCCAAAATCGTATTTTTTAATTTAAGCATACATGACATAACTTGGAGAAACTCCATTTACGGATACTCTATGCAAATACAGGCGTAACCGCTTTTATCCGACTGGAAAATGAGGAGTAAAAGAAATTTCAAGTCCCACTTTACTATGTCCATCGCATTTTCAAAGAGAAAATTAACTTTACATCACAGACTGCAATATGGGCACTGTTGCCGCTTTCAAGAAAGCAACTGGTATGAGATTCTGGGAATTAATTTTATTGGTCCATAATTGTTTTTCATTCATGGTCTTGGAAAGGAAATATTTCTTTTACATATTTCGTTACATTTTCATCCTTGCTTTTTCTGCTTGATTTTTACTACAACTTATTTTAATGACTTTTCCAAAGGAGCTTTTATGTTTATATTTAAGGGATTACCGATGATTTAAACAGCGTTTAGCTTGTATTTCGAAGGACACGGCTGAATCATTACTGGCATCGATACAATATGATGTGGCATGTGGAAATCCCTAAGAAGGAAAAAAGGCTCCTTAGTTACGCCACTGAACAAACGGATGCCTTGAAAAATCATGGAATGAAAGTAATAGGCGATATATGGTAAGATATAATTTTCGGGTAATGTCTATAGTGTAACGGAGAAAGCGTTCCGTCTCTTTTAACAATAGTCCTAGACTTATTACATCACATCAATTTGGACGGGACAATCGAATAATTTTAAGCATTCTTTTGTCCAGGGAAAAAATTAATAATTAAATATTTTTAAAAAATAATAAAGCGAGGGCGTTTATTACTTGAAAATCTGCAATGCTACCGTATAATTGTATTAGCAAATTTTAATATTTTTCCCTATTAAAGAAAAGAAAAAAAAATGAAATGAAGATAGGTAATGTGTATTAGAGCGAAAAACCTTTGACTCCTGGTCAGGAGCATCGGAATCGGCCTCTAAATCATTGAAATGTGCCGGAACGGTTGTCATTCATACGGCTGTCATCTTTTTTTGTACAGAAGACCCAACAAAAAAAATCATGATCGATTCAGAAGTTGAAAGAATATTCATTTCTTCGCGCACTTTCCAAGAAGAGCACTTATATTTTGTTCCTTCCGATAGCCTAAAACCAGATTGTCAAAAAGTCACCTAACGTCGTCGTCTTCAAGCCTGAGTCCAGTTATCTCTCCGGAATTTGATATTCTGATGTTAGCTTCTGCCAAGATCATTGTTATTACTTATCGTCCAAATCAAAGGATTCTCCCTAACCTCTCTTCATTCATAAAAAGGCAATAAACTTTTAGTTTTTAAGATGACTCGAGTTAAACGGACGACCTAAGGAACAATTATTACAAGAAAATTAAAAGTCGTGATGGTAACACTCATCTCTTGAAGGGCACAAAAAGTTCAATGTTAATAAAGGATAATATACGCGAAAATAAACATTATTTAACCTTTCAGGATGCCATTATATCCATGTGAATTTTGCAATAAAGATGTTTAAATTAATCGGTACTTAAACACATTTATAGGATGGACATGCAAAATATAAAAAAAAAAAAAAAACTTTCTTTCGATACCATTCCGATTCGAACTAAGAAATTGGTGAGGAATTCATAAATTTTTAAAAGAATTAATTAAGAAGTCGCTCAAGAGTAACCGCGTAACTTTCCCGGAAACTCAATTGCTATTTGAGTATTGCGCACGAATTATTCTTTTGTTGCTCTGTACCAAAACTTTATGGCAAAAGACGCCGGAGACAAAATCATTCTCATGCAAGTCGCATTTTAAAATATGCTCACACCCGAATTTTATCGTACTCAAGGATGAAAACAAAAGATAATATTTCTCGATGATAAAGAATTTCTCTTTGTAAAAGGTAAAAGTTCATTTAGGAAAAAACGACAAGGTCAAATTGCGTAAACATTATTTTCGCGACTCTCACGTTAAGAAAAAAAAAAAAAATTTAACCTCGGGCGGTCAGTTCTTTTCATCGAAAAACGCCCGGAAATATCACCCAAATCCGTCACGATGGAAATAAAAGAAACGACATCTTAGAAAAATTTAAAATATCTGAAAATGCATTAATCGTTTGTTTCCTGTGTGATATGGGAACTTAATTACAAAAGAATTCTGTCGCGGAAGTCAAAAAATAAACGCACGCGAACTAAACTTTTGTTTTCATTTTTTCCACAAGGATGCCTCGGGTGATAGCTTTGTAGACGCCAAAATACGAATCTCACATCGGAACTTAATTAACCAATTAAGACTCTTAATGCATTGTTATTGATTTTGGGTGTTTTTTTTGCATTCGCATGTCGAGAAAAACCGCGTAAAATTAAAACGTTTCCGGCAGATCCATAAACGTCTGGTTTTGATTGCTTGATGCGGAGAACGGTCATTGAGCAGCACTCCGAGTGAGAAAAAAAGTTATTCCTCGTGCAATTAAAAGAATCACACCACAAATTAAACTATATGCATCGTTTGATTGAAATGTATTCCTAGAAGTAAAACCAAGAGTTTCCGTATAATCCGAGCACTTATTTTCGATTCGCTTTATTGCTCCACTATTACGCAATAAAAATCATACAGCCAATACACGTGCAAAATGAAATCGCGATATTGATGATGTGAGAATAGGAATTTATCGCGACAGTCTAACTTATTCTTAATGCGTTAATAATATGATCTTTGCACTTAAAATGACTAGCCAATAGAGAGCGCAACAATGTACAAGAAAAAAAAAATACTTGACAAAGAGCGATTATTGCCGGCACGAGTCAACGACTTTGCCGGATGTAAATAATATGCTTGACATTTTGATTTGCATCTCCATAGTCTCTTTCACACTTTATTTGTTTGACAGAATTTACGGTCCTTTCTCATGGTTACCATCTTTATCACGGGAAAACAGATAAGAATCGAATGCACAGGAGCTTTCTCAAAGCTCGATTATTCAGCAACGTACATATCGAGTTCGTTCAAATCTATTCTTCTCTCCTGAATCAAGTTTCATGAAATTTTTTATCGAAAGCCTCTCTCCACAATGTTAAAACCCGTGTTATATTTAAAATCAAAAGACAGTTTAATATCTTGGCCAGAGCTTACAAGCATTTTCTCACAAAAAGCATGATCTTGTGCAAAAGGTTATCTATTCCAAATTTCGGCGGGTGGCAGTTTCATGAAGTGTTACGTCCGGGAATATTTGTGGTTTGTCCAATTTTCCATCAGTCAATTACATTTTTTAGTGATGGGAAAAGTAAAGGACAACGCTCAAAAAGTTTAAGGTTTCAGAAAGAAATGCAATCCAAAATTAAAATTAAAAATTAAAGTGGAAATTTGACTGCGTTTTTGCTAATTTTATCTCGAAAGAAGAATTTTTCAAAGCAGAGACAAAAAATGCGAAATAACTAAGCTTTCATTTCGGATAGGAAAGTATGTGCCGTAGAGTGGGGGGAAGTTAAAAGGAAATTCCCAAAAAAATTTAAGATTTATTTTAGCCACTACCCTGGTAAAAATTGAAGTCGATTTTTTTTGCTTCCAATATCGAATTTAAATCGTGAATCCAATCAAGCAAAGTCGAGATCGCTGCTTACCTGAACGATATCGAAAATCCAGAAACGGGATTTCCGTAAACAAACCAAGCTTGATCGATATTATAAAAAACGTTTTGACTACATCTCATTTTCATATTTTGATTTCGGTACCGATTCAGGGTCGATAAATCAATTTCTAATATTGTATTATCGATCTTGTCATAGCTATCTTGGTGCAATGTCGAAAATAATTGTTACCATATTTAATTATTAGTGCAGACTTTCCACGATCCTACCAAGATCGATTTCCAATATCTTAATGTGGCTTTTGCTATACCTATATCGGTGCGATGTCGAAAATGAAAGTTACCATGTTTAATTTTTAATCCTAATTTTCCATCACCCACCAAGATCAGTTGTCAGTATCAATACTAACTTATCATAGCTATCTCGGTGCAATGCAGGATACAAAATAAAATTTTTAATGTTGGTTCTTTGACATCCAAACAAGGTCATTAATAGACTTTAAAAAATTAGCTATTTAGAATTGGATTCTCGGTTTTTTCTTTCAGACAATATGTGTAAAAAACCTTTAATCCTCTAACATTGAAAATTTAATTTGAAATGTCGATATTGGTACTAGTACGAGATTGAATCATCTTTTTGCACTTGTTGTTCTGCGCCAAATTTTTCGAATTCTAGCAAAGCTGTGGAAAATCATCTATATATTATTATATGTATAAAGCTAAGTGTCCTCACTGACTGACAGATCACCGGATAAAATACTTCCCGGGGTCCTAAAAATATGGCCGATAGTGGAAAATGTTCGTCTCAACGAACCATTCTACGAAAAATCCCTGAAATTTTCCGGAAAATTCTGTAGCCCAAGAAAATCCGGAAAATTCAAAATCACCTATCTTTAACTTACGGGCGAAGAAAAAAAAAGGGAAGAAACGTAAGGGTTGTAACCATATTTAATTATTAACAGTGAGTTCGGGCGAGTTTGGCCTTGTTAAAGCTTGCCGTTTTTTGACGAATTCTAGGGGGACTGTGCTTCAGTCCCAGAGCTGAATTTTCGACTGGGGCATGTTTTGAAGTTTTTCTTCCACTTCAGTTTAGTACCATTCCTGACTTACAAATTTTTTCGGTCTCAAGAAAAATATTTTTCTTTTGCATTCTAAATTTCTGTACAGTTAAACTTAAAGCCGTCACTTATGTGCTATCGGGTTTCATTTCTAATTTTCAGAATTTTTAAAGCAGTCAAGAATTTTGATTGGCAATCCACGACTGTTGAGTCACGGGCACTTGATGGCAAAGTTCCGGTACGGTGCCTCCCTGGTAAAAAGGGGGGACTCTCATTGGAGTCTCGTTTCTAGCTGGGCAGCTCTGATCACATTCTTCTGCTACAATTTGTAAATCAGTGTTAATGCAAAGAAAATTAATCCTATAGCACTTGTAAGGTTTCTCTCCGAGTGAAGCATATTACATATTGACTAAATGAAACTTCTTTTTTCATGTTAGAATTACAGAAATGATGTTTTTTGGAGTAACGAAAAGAAAAGAACACCGTATATAGAGAACATATCGCTGTACAGTTCAGAATTGGAAGTAGGCCGAGAAGAATAGAAGGAAAGTAAAAGCAACTGAGATGGACGAAATAATTTCTTTAAAAAGTTCAAGTTTAAGAGGTAGCAAACACGAGTAAAGTCGGGTTTGGGGAATGTCTGATAAACGGCGATGACAGAAGCTTAAAAGTGCTATATGAGAGCTGGAAA
The DNA here is from genome assembly GCA_037577465.1 of Liposcelis bostrychophila. Classification (NCBI taxonomy): domain Eukaryota; kingdom Metazoa; phylum Arthropoda; class Insecta; order Psocodea; family Liposcelididae; genus Liposcelis; species Liposcelis bostrychophila. The sequence goes on along the minus strand of CM075210.1, from coordinate 823,753 downwards.
TCTGGAAAACCAACGGTGGGCAAATAAAAATGAGCTAGGAATTAGAAGAAGTTGTTTGCACACCGAAAAATCGACTTGATCGATGTAAGATTAAAATTACTCGGTTCGAATAACTAAATACTTTTTACAGATGACGAAGCATGCTCGTACCGATATCGGAATTTCTAGATAATCGAAAACATTTTTTAATGGATTCTCGATTTTGAACCGAGATCAAAAGAACAGCATCGTTTCATGCTTGAAAAGTGTTTCATTTCGACCTGTTTCCAACCTGAATTTTTGATGTCGATACGTGAACCATTAACGCAAAACCAATATCGATTTGGCATTGAATCAATATTAAATTTTTACCAGCGTAAAAATAAAATTTCGTTTATTTCACTAAATATATATTGCTTTTTGGACACTTAAGTAGTACAGATATGAAAGCTGCGAATATTTATCCATTTTAGAATCTATTCTTTTTTCACTTGTGCACGGATGCCAAAAATGACGATTTTTTGAAAGTTTACAAACTTTTAACTTCTGCTAGTGATTCTTAATTTCATCTGAAATGCTAAACCCACTTTATCCAACCTGGAATATTCTTATTTTTATATTCCGCTACAAAAAATCAGCAAATTCAGACAATTTTTTTAAAAAATTTCAAATTTTAAGAGAGATATATGGGGTCAAGTTGAAAGGTCCAGTATTTGTCTTTTGAGAACCAACAAGGATTAATTCCATGTGTAATACATTACTATCCGTCATTATAATGATTTTGAATACTATTTTACGTAAAACAGTGTTTCGAAGCGCTCAAATGAGAAAAATAAAACAGCTTTCAATTTCAACCCAACTTGGGGTGAAGTTAAAAAGAGGGGGTTTTTAATTTTTTTTTTTTTTTTTTTTTTTTTTTTTTTTTTTTTTTTTTGAGCTTTTAGAAAAGGTAAAAAATTTGAAATTGTTGGCATCGACAGTGTTTATGGAGACCGAGAGTTTAAAAAATTCAGACAGAAATCTTAACCGATTAAGATTTCATAAGCAGCTAAATTCGAAAACCTTTCAACTTCACCCCCGTCTACGGTAGCTAAACAACTGAATCCCAACTGGTGAATCTGGGAGGGGGGGGGGAGGGGGGTAAAGTTAATAATTATGAATATATTACACTATTGCACCTTTAAAAATACAGGATTTCGAAAGCCTATGCCAGCAGCAGATAAAACACTCAACCTAAAAAAACATTTAATGCATTTAAGAATGATTTTTATTTTTAAAGATCTTAAGAAAAGCTTTATCTTGATTAAATTTATTTATTTATTTATTTATTTATTTTTTCTCAAGCGTTACATAAAATGTTACACTATTGTCAATTTAACAAGTATATACCATAACCACATTTGTCGCGAGACCTGGAGGCAAGAGTGGGACAAAGAGGTGCTTTTCCCTTTTTTTAGCTTGTAGCAGTTACCTTTTTATGTTCCATTATGTAATCTTCTAAACTATAGTATACTATAGTAAAAAAGCTATAGCTTTTTTCTAGGAGGTAGCTCTTCAGTTCTTTTTTAAAGGATTTTATTGATTGTATTTGTTTCAGTTTATTTGGGAGTAGGTTATAGAGTTTTGTACCCATGTAGGACGGTTTCTTTTCGTACATGGCCTTTTTATGTTTAGTTAATGTCAGTTGCTCTTTCCCTCTTGTGTTATTATCATGTATATCTTTATGTTGAGTGTACTGGTGAAGATTTGTTTTAATTAAGAGTATAGCGTTAAGAATGTAAGGCTTGGTGTGGTAAGTATTTGGAGCTGAGTAAAATGCTGTTTGCAACTTTCTGTCCTCTTTATACCTACTATGGCCCGAATGGCAGCTTTTTGACGAATGAAAATCGTATTTATGTTATCATTTTGGGAGCTACCCCATAGAATTATGGCATATTGGATGTGACTCTGGACTAGTGCATGGTAAGCTGTTACTAATGTTCGTTGGTTGCAGACTGGTCGTAACCTTCTTAAAACAAAACTGCCTGTATTGATTTTGCTAGATAATTGTTTTATATATTCATTCCAGTTCAGTTGGTTATCGATTGTGACTCCTAGATATTTTATATGCTCGGTTTCATCCAACTTATTTTCCCCAATGAATATGTTGAGGCAATATGGTGCTTCTACCGGTGTTTTATGAAGAAGAAAATTTACAAATTTTGTTTTTGAATCGTTAACAGTAAGCGATGACATTTCAAACTCCTGAACTATTTCGTTTATTTCTATATTGACACTAATTTCAGTTTTTTCGCAAGGCTTTCCCGGGTTTAGAGAGGCCGTATTGTCAGCAAACATTTGTAAGTTCGATTTCCTACCCTTGTCTAATATCTCGTTAACATAGATGAGATACAATAAGGGTCCAAGGATGGACCCTTGTGGAACACCTTTTACAATTTGTCTTTTTTGAAAAGTTTTTTTAGTTTTTAAGTTATTTTCAAAGGTATTTATTTTTACATATTGACTTCTGTTTTCTAGATAAGATTTGAACCAATCATTTGTTATCCCCCTGACCCCCATTTTACTTAATTTGCGTAATAATTTTTGATGATCGACGCAGTCAAATGCCTTACTCAGTTAAAATTACTTCGCTCCAGGGTTCCGAACCTGCAGGTTCTGTACCGTTTCGCGTTTCGTTCCGTTTTGTTACGGACTTGAAATATCGTTACAGGTTTTTTCCCGGTTTGTTACGTACTTGAAAATACCGTTCCGGGTTTCGTTCCGGTTTGTTACCAACTTCACAATACCGTTTTTTCGTTTCGGTTTGGATATTATGAGAAAAAACGGTTCACGGTACAATAATACGGTTTTTCCATCCAACGTTTTTTTGACGGAAAAATCTACCAGTAATTTTTTTGAAATTCCAAATTCTTCTCGTTCGTGAAAAAAATTTGGAAATTGATCCGAAACACAAAACTACCTTATTAATTAGAGTGTTCTGACTAAAAAATGTCATAGAACATGACCTCTAACTCGAACTGGTGAGGAGTTGACGCCATTTTTTTACAAAAAAATTAGTTTTTGGCTCAAAAAACCAAATTCTTACTTATACCCCTACTCAGGTGTTGGTCGGAGACAATCGGGATAGTGAAATTCGTGTTCCTCAAGCTTTTTTCATAAGTATAAGCAACTTTAAAGAAAAAAAAATGTTGGGGGCTCCAAATTTGGACATAAATAAAAATTGAGCTCGAAAAATCAGGCTTAAACGCTAAAAAAGTGGTAACAGCGACTCAGGCATTGGTCGGAGCAAATCGGGATGGTGAAATTCGTGTTCTACGTCCTCAAAAACATATAATTAGACCCCTTTTACAAATATCGATTACTGAAAAATGCGCTAAATATTAACTTCATAGAACGCTTTCAAAAAATTCTTGGCTTAGGTCCTTTTTCCGCAAAGCGCGACCTCCAGCTGGTAAAAAAAAAATGTTTCAAAATTTTTTTGAGGTTTTTATCCCCCAATGAAACTATTTTTTCGGTGAGCAACAAAATTTCAAACACTTTTTCTTTTTCTGTACACCCTAGTAGCGAAAGTAGCTATTTTCGCCATTCTCAACTTTTGAAAATGTGCTATCTTGGTTAGAAAATGATACATTACTTACCTTCGTTTCCTGTTAGGTAAGATACTTTTTCTAACAAAGATAGCACATTTTCAAAAATTGAGAGTGACGGAAATAGCTACTTTCGCCACTGAGTTAGAAAAAGTATCTTACTTAACGGGAATCGAAGGTATGTTTCAATACTCCCCCAATTATGTTTCTCGATTTCGGCTCGGGACGTAATCTTGATCTCGTACTGAAATTTCTTACCTTCGATTCCCAATAAGTAATGTACTATTTTTCACAATTATAAAAGCTGCACGGAGTGTTGGCCTTTTTTTTTTTTGACGTGTTGCAAATAACTGTTCGCTTTGATTATTTTTCTGTTCTGAACCTACGGATCATGTATCGTTTCTAGTTTCGATTTGATATGTTACAAAGTGCGTCGTACCGTTACTCGGTTTTCGTAACGGTTTCCTCGCCCCGAAAAAACGGTTCGGGTGCTAAAACGGGATACCGCTTGTCAATATTCGTTACAGGTTTTAAAAACGTTTTTTTCCTCTTCTAGAAAACGGTACAAGTTACGTATCCGTTTTTTGCTTTCGTTTTGTAACGTTTTACGAATACGGTTACGGTTTTTCTATTTTCTTAAATACGTTTCGCGTTACAGTTTCGGTTTCGACTGATTTGGCCGTTATAACGCGTTACGGGTACGAAATACGTTTCGGGTTCGGAACCCTGCTTCGCTCAGTTAAGTAAATCGAGACCCGAAATTAGGATTTGTGACTCAAGACCTCTCAGGAAAAGAGGCAAAAATTCTAAACACCCAGAACTTTGTAATCTCGAGTTTCGGGAACTTGTAAATTCGAGATTCCAGAAAAAAAGAAACCGTACCAGAAAATCCTATTATTCTAATATTTGACACTTGTGTTTTTATGCGATCTCGATTGCGATCTCTTTATTTTTAAATAGGTGATAATTTAACATGTTTTACATTATAGGGATTAACGGTCGCAAAATGTTCCGTTCCTTCTTTAAAGTCCTTTGGATCATACTCCTCTCTCCCCCTCTAGTTGCAAATTTTGTCGCTCATGATTTTCCTTTGTTAAGTTTTTTCGTTAGCAACCGAAAATAAATAAGTTTAAAGTTCGTTTTTCCCTTCACCTCTCTGGGTTTCATTTTTTTTTTTTTTTTGTTTTTTTTTTTTTTTTGGTCCCTGGACCAAAATCGTAACCAGTTGTATAAATATTCATACAGGTCCGTGACCTTGGAACATTTTTACTCTTACCAATAATGACATTAAGTCAGTTATTACATTTTATTTCCTTCTGTTCAATGATCAAAGCAGCGGGAAGACCGATGGAAATTTCTCACGGATTAAGGGGGGAAAAAGCTAGTTTTAATTCATGTCCACTCAAATCGTTTAAAAGTCATAGTCAACTAACAATTCGGAACCGATCGCAAACAAAAAACAAAAAAAAAAAAAAAAAAAAAAAAAAAAAAAAAAAAAAAAAAAATAGAAAAAAGAAGCGTTTTCAATTTTTTTTGGATGATTTCTCACTTTCATTTAATTGCTCTGTTTAAAAATCAGTTCAACGATTTTTCGTCACGGCGAGTTTTTCGATTTCAAGTTTAGACTCTTTTTTTCTAAAGCGGTGAAAGAGATGATTCGAAGAATTTGGAAGAAGAGAAAAATTCTTCAGCTGTTACACCGAATAAAACGAGAGATTGCAGTCGAAGAAAGTACCAAAGGCAACCGCGCTCATGTCTTATGGATGTCATTCCTCCTAATCGGTTTATCTTTATCCTCTTGTTTTCCGGTGTCATGTGCATCTTCCTAGGAACGCGACATCTCATTTCGTCTCTCTTATCCTTCCGCAGAGAAAGACTGACACGAGATCTGTCTCAGGTTCCGCTCATAAAGGTTGAGCTAAAAACAAATTACTACGGTCGTACCTGATACTCGGATATTCGGCTTTTGCTAGAGATCCAATTATTTGAGATTTGTCTTTCTTCTTTAGCACAGCAACATATTCATTAAAGTGAAGCTCTCCGAGATCACAAAGGGAAAAATGACACAGGGCTGAAAAATGAACTGGCATTTTCGAAAGAAAAAGACGGGAGACCAAATCAGAAACTCCGGTGTCAAAACTCTTAAGAGAACTCTTCGTTGGTATTTTTGTTAAGATAATGACGGGTTGCCTAGAAAATATCCGTTGGACCAGCCAAGCACCCGCAACAGCCGATTTTTATTTTTCACTTTTAGCTTTTCAAATCGGCGAAACTACTTCCGTCTCTAGGTAAAGCGCACTAGGTCATGTGACATCATCCCGAAACAAAAACAAAAGCAAAAGCAAAAGCAAAAGCGATTTCGTTTGCCCCACTGGTCCGTGCTACGGTACCAGAAAACGAAGTCTTTGCTTTTTTTCCGAGATCAATCAACACCTACTACAAATGATTAATCCCGAAAAGTATATCAACTCGCAAAGAGGTGTATCATCTCTCATTAAAAAAAAAAAAAATAATAATAATAAGTCGCGCCCCAATACGGAAAATTCATAGTAGGAAGAGCAAAAAAAAAAAAAAAAAAAAGGGAAAAAATAGATAAACGGTGTCATTTATTGTTGAGGGCCAAGTGTAAGTTAAGCATCGTGGCTGGCAATGAAGAGAAATTGAAGGCCCCACCACGTGCATTTCGTTACATGATACGAGTCTGAGATGCTCTACGTACCGTGGCATTGAATGTATCTATAAAGAAGCCCGTTGTCATTCAAAGGGTTTCAGTCGCGTGAGTCCGGCTTGTGCCAATAAATCCAGCCCGAATTTTTTCGGGAAAAGAAATGGCTCCTACAAAATTGGTAATGATCATCTTTTCCAAATTAAAGTAGTGTGGTGTTTTAAAAAAAAAAGTGAATTGCAAGTTTTTTCTTCTTTTCCTTGTGATTTTTTTTTTACAAGTGCAAAATTTGGATTATTAAGGATGCTCTCTCCACGACAAACGACAGAAAGGCGGACCGGACTGTTCTAAGGACTTTATGGGAATAACCAAAAAAATTTAACCGAAAGTTACAGTAACAAAATTTGTTTTCAGAACCTGACCAAAGGATATTTCTTACATTTTTTTTTTGTTAAATCTCTGTTCGACGCATTTCGAATAACATAAAAAAGTGTAGAATTTGGTTTTTTAGCTCGTAATGCGTTAAACGGGGAAAATAAAACCTGACATTGACCCTGAGTGTTACCTTGACTACTTGACCGAAAACGTTAATTCGTGAAAGTTTCATTTTTAATTAACTGCATTGGCCAAATCGAATTTGCACAAAAAAACTTTCCCAAAAAATTTGAACGATTCCGATAAAAAGATGGTACTTTTAATTACCCGAGTTAATGACCTTAACTAGGTGGAAATAAATAATTAATTAATTAACTGCATCGACCTATGTCATTATTTCCCTCGGTATCACTTTCCTGAGAATTTAGCGACAATTGCGCAATTGACAGGAAATTTTAATAATTTTTTTTTTAATAAAACATGCACTAACACTGAATAAAAAAACCGTTTAAGTCTTTTTTTTCGTGTTAACAATAATATGATTAGTACCTGTCAGAAACTCAGTACAGCCTGTCAGGTTAATCAAATTTTAGTGAGGAATAATAACAATTTTTATTTTTTTTTCGGGTGCGCCTAGTCGCACTTAACAAGTAATCAATCATTCTTTGTTTCAATTATAAAACAATGTTAATTGCGTTCCTTCTTTTTTTTCTGAAAAGGATTCTTAAGACAGGTTTGACAAGACACTATAACATCCTCTAAAAAAAAAACATTCTTATGAATCGACATAAATTTTATACCCGAAAGTGAAAACGGACAGTAGTCTAGATTTTTCGATTCCAGGCGAGGACGTTCATCTCGAAATTATTTTGCTCGATGCTTTCTAATTAAACTATTGTATAAAATTAAAAAGACTCGCTTTTTTTTTTCTCATATTATCCGCTTCGGCTGTTACCGATATGAAATTTCTATATTTGCATAACATATGCTCAACGATACCATAAAGGTTATTATCGCACTCGAGATTTTATCGATTCACTTTCATAAATGAATTTAAAATAAAAGGGGGGGAAAAAAATCACACTTCATTGAAATTAAAAAGTACCCATTAACAATCATTAGTTTGCATAAGATTATTAAACCCTTGCGTGCGTGTACTTGCAGAAGAACAAAATAACCTGTAGGCGATCGAAAAGAAGAAAAAATCGTTAATTACGCCAAAAATGAAAATCAAAGTTCCAAGACGACAATGTAATTTTTTGACGAATTCCTGTTTCAGCTGGGCATTTTACTCCTTTTTTTCATATTCCTCAAGAGTGCTCATTGTGGAAAGAAAAAAGGGTAAGTTCTAAATTTTTATTCTGTATGAATGAACTCAGGACTGATGATCACGTGAAAATGGGACATTGTCTGTTCCGGTAGCTCGAGTATCCACCGAATTCCTTTTAAAAAAAATGAATAAAGGATGTAACTCTCTAAGACTATTTTTCGGCCTTTAAAACTACACGATTGCAGTTCATCGCAAAGGTTCAGAGACCGCTTTCTATATTCGCATTTTAAGGTCGTGGGGTGGAGCGACTATTATACTTCCGACGGATTTTCCTTCTTGTCCAAAAGACTCGAGGCATCGTTAAAATGAAAAAAACCTTTTGAATGTGATTAAATTAATCTTGGATTAATTAATCGGTGGCATATCTAACTCTCCATTCGGTTTATTAAACGGTTGATCTAAGTGAGGCTGTCATAAATAGTCTTTGCAAACAATTTTGGTGCTCTTTGCCTCTCGATTAGCGAAAACATAACTCTTATGAAATATTAGACACTGACGTCAGCTTTTTCAGATGGTTTTTCCTTAAAATTTATTAAAACTTCCAGGTTTAAAAACGTTTTCAAAATTTCTTACAACGCCAACTGGCAATGAACTTTTCTCAGTGCCCAAATGTTAAGTAACTACAAGCTGGGAATTTCTCGATTTCCTTCTGTCCGAAAAAGCACAATTAGGACTCTTCAGTTTAAGAGTAAATAATAGATAAAGGATCTTTGGACGCCCTCTCCCCATTCGATCAACTTCAGGTGTTCGGCAGCACTCAAAAATGGTGACTCCAGTCTTGGTCAGCTGAAACCTTTAACCACAAAAAGCATCTGATTGAAGATAATACTTGTTGCACGAGAAATTAGTCTCGAAAGCACCAGAAACACCACTTGTTAAGATTATAGAAAATAGAAAAACGTCAACCAAGAATTTCGGACGACTAGACCTCTATAGTTGGGTGCCAATAAAGCGATATGCATTGCCAGGCTGCTATGAGAACTGTGACATTCGTCGGCTCAGATGACGGTAGTCCCGGAAAGTTCTGCGCCCATCCCCTAATTTTAAAACAAAAAGAAAAAAATCGTTTTCGAGCCGAAAAGAGGTGGGTCTGCAGGTCTCGTGACGATTATATCACAAAAACTCGTTGGGTATATAATAACATACGATCCTGGCAAGTGTCTGGCTGATTATTTTGGAGTGTGCGATAGATGTTAGACAGGTCAAGCAAGTCTCATCTTTTTGTTCTCCTTGATCAAACAATATAAAAAAAAAAAATATGCTATTGTTTTAAGAAAGGAATTTTTTCCAGTTCTTCAAGTTCAAGATTTCCGATTACATCGTTGTCTTAAGGTAGCACTTGCATAGCAGACCGACCAAGCGAGGAAATTAAAATGCATTTTTAAATCATTCTTTTTTTTAAAATAGGAAACAAGTAAAAAAAAATCAGTATTGTGGAACCACGTTTCCGAAATGCAAAATAATACGGAAGCGCGCAATTGGAAAATCATTTTATTTAGTAAAAGTACGCATAATAGAATATTTAATAGAGATTAAGACGTTGAATGCATATGAATTATTAATGCAAATAGCCAGTAAAATGGTGTTCAATAAAAATTTATATAAGGGAAATTAGGCACGCCTTCACATAGCGGCGATCTTCTTAATTATTCTCTTTTGAATAATTTCCTTTTTTATTTCAAATTGATTTTGCATTTTTTTTTTTTTGTTAATTAATTGCCTCATGATGAAAAAAATTATAATATACAAAGTTCGGTAACCAAAGTACAAAAGGAATTAAACAACTCTCGGACATACACTCTTATCAGGCTAAAAGTTGTCATAAAATCGATTTTTCATAAGGAGGTCTCCCATCATTTAAAAAATGAAATAGATAAAGCAAATAGCACGGTTTCTGCAAAGCTCCAGGAGAAGAACCCATATGAGTCTTTATTAAATTATTTCTCGCTGAAATTGCCTCAAGTACCGAGGGAAGAATTTTTCAAGCATTTGGATCAAAAAACAAAATCACGAATGTTGGGCTTTGTGCCGATCATCAAGCTGGCAGTTTTCCTTTTGGAAAATATTCGATCGCTCTCTTTATAGTATCTCATTAATTACAAGATAAATTTACGGGCTATAAAAACATCAACTTCTTTTTAAAAATCATGACAGTATTTAATTAATTTAACAAAAATAAAAACGTAAATACCTAAATTCAGTTTCGAAAATCAACAAAGCTCGACTTCAATTTAATCTTTTTCAATTTTAAAACTTTTTTGTGTCAGGAAAAATTATGTCATATAGACAAATAATATTACGTTGTCACACTTTCAATTAAGTCAGATATAATGTTCGTCACGGACATTTAATTTTATGAATGGCGAAGTTCAAGTTTTGCAAAGTCTTTTTTGCGCGAAAGGACTCAAGTGGTAAGAGTTTTCTCTGGAGCATTTTCGTGTCGATATTTCCCGAGATTTTAGCGAAGACTCCAGACTTTTTTAATACATTTGAATGCAAGGCCTCCGTTGGATAATTAATAAAAGGATACAATAATTAGACCACAAAGACAAAAAAGTGTTATAGCAGAAGAAAAAAAAATTGGGAGATTTACACTACTTCCGGTGGTATGATCAATTATACCCTTTAATATTAATTAAAGACAGATAAAAACGTTAGGCAAACCTCAGGCTTTACTTACTGAAGTAAGAGCGGAACATCAAATCTTTCATGCTCCATTATTACAGGATTGAAAAGGGGATAAATCCATACGAAGGGTTTTCATTCCGTGATGGGACGATAAGAAATTTCTATATACAAGCGAATCAAGTGAATGCAGGAAAAACGTTGAAGCAAAATGAAAAGAGACGAAAATGAGAGCCACGACTTAAGTGCCATTTAATCGGTCACACCAAAAACCGAAAACACCATAATGCTTTTTCGAAGAGAAAGGTCAATTCGCTTATCGCACTCTTGGATCATTTCGCTTTTATTAAAAATATGGACAAATGCTGCTTTCTTTGACAGGTCTGCTTTTAATTAATAAGATAAATTTTTGACTGCGGTGCACTAGAAATCCAACTTCCTCAATTCGGATCTTTAAAAAAAAATTTGATATACCAACTCGTATAGATGAAAAAAAAAAGTGATACCGGTACTAATTTACTTCTGAATTTGCCATCGGGTATAACCAATCTATTAGCGGTGTAAAATGGCGATATCTTACAGGATAAAAATCTGAGGCTGCCCGCATTGATTATCCGGAGATACTTTCCTTTTTTTCGGTCAATTTTTTTTTTAAAACAAATTTTTTTTTTTTTTCTTTTTGAATTTTTTTGGACAAATTTTTTTCTGCATGGAAGTGAGAAATGTTATGATTTAGCTTTCACTTTCAAATCAGTCATTATATCAATAACACCCGCATCCTTCATATCGTACAAGCAGCAATTTACTTTGATTCATTGTTTTCATGAGAGATAATCGGACCATATTATCATCATCAACATCGTCATCGTGTGTAAAACTTACTGACCGTTTCACTTTTGTCATTCTATACCGATCTCTAGGAAGTGAAAAATAAAAAATTAAAAGAATCTTTATTTTTTCTCGATCAAAGTCATGGGAGGAAATATAAACAATACCGCGATGCGTTACAATAAAGGAGGGAAATCAACATCTTTATTATTTCAACAAAGTATCAATTAAAATTATTTTTTTCCCGAAGAGGGATTTCGGCTTCCTTAATTCGTAAAAATAAATCAGAGGATAAACATGACTTTCTTAATAACTTTCGATGGGTTGTCGTTACCGGGCCGGAAAGGAATTTATACAAATAAGTCGCACGGGGTCATCCTATAGGTCGAAAACTAAAATGCAATCTCAGTTATAAAATATCATTGACACGTGCTTTATTAATTCAAATAACAAGGGATTTCTATTCTCATGGAAGGTCAAAGTTTGCGAATCTTTGTTTTTCTATTTTAAGAGTAAATCATAGAAAGTGACTCGAGTAAACCAAGGAATTCTTCTTTGATTAAAAACAGGCAATTTGAATACAAATTTGATACCGGCCGTTATGGAATTTAGGTTCAAGAGGAGAAAAAAAATTACGGGTTAAGGGTAAGGCCGGTTTGTCAAAGGTCAAGTTTAATATTTTTTTTTTATTATAATTGCAGTTTTGGGCGAAAACGAAAGTGATAGTACGAATTGCAGCCCTTAAGGAAATTAAAAAATCATACTATCTACCATATCTTCAAACGGTAAAAATGAATGGCACGCCACAATCACAAGGAAGACAATTCAAAATAAAAAAAAAATTCTATTAAAGCCATACTTTAACGCCCTAAATTGATCAAAACTTAAAATGTTTTCAGTAAAATCTGTGATTCCCTCCAGAAAAATCCATTTTTTTTGTAAAATACTGTTTTCTAACCTCTTGCCTACATTCACGGGTTAATTAAGAGGAAACTTTTTACGATTGCCGTTAAATCTTTTTCTTTTTGGTGTTTTCTTCCGGTTATGAGTATCACGGGAAAAAAATCTAGCATTAACTTAACCCTCTTTATTTGTAACCTCAGATTCGGATAAAGACACGACTTTCGCATTTTGAACCTTTTTGATTTTATTTTAGAAAACTCCTTTTGTTTTTGCAGCATTTTTTTTAGCGAATTTACTCACTTTCAGAAACATTTAAAGTCCCTTTAAATTGATCCAATGAAATGTTGACACATAAGTTGGGCGTATAAATAAACTGATGAAAACTTACTTAAACAAGAAAAAAGAATCAACATTTAAAATAACATATCGTCCATTCATTTTTTTTTTTTTTGAAATTAAAAAACGGCAGAATCTTTTTAAACCTTTGCAACTACCTGAAAGATTTTTCATTATTTATAAGCTTACAGTTTTTAAGCCATTTTGTCTATCAGTCTCATTTAGGGAATCCCTGGACGTAAAAACTTGATTTTAGATCATAACAAAAAGCAATATATTTTTTAAAAAAGTGGTAGGAATGGTCTGATCATATTTATGTCGCTACTAAAAAAAGGTATGAAATTAATTTTTAATTGGCATTTGCTTGGTAAACTTATGAGAAATATAAATTATATGTTGAATGTGTTTTATATGACGGACATTCGTTTCACGGAAGGTTCAGGATGACTAACTATGAGGCATTGTACCCTTTCTCTCCTTCTTGTTATAAGGGGTCATTGCTGGCATCCCCATTTTTTTTTGGCTTAAATATTAATACTCCGTTGCGTCGAGAAATAATTCTAGCAAAATTCCGAGTACTACGAAACCGGGTTGCATGAGACCAACGTATTATAAAATAAGGGGATCGGGGACCGATCAGGAACGAAGTCTGCGAAATATCAACTTAAATTGTTACAATAATTAATTTTTTTTTGGGTTGGAGGATACTCTTACTTAATAACGGCACACGACGCAGCTGAAAATATTAATAAGATAATGCCTCATCGCGAACTTCCTAAAAAATTGCATTAAAAACGTAGTGCAAAATCACAAAAAAATCTGCCGGATCTTGAAGAACAAAGACACGATGGATGGATAATTTAGGGAAAAACTAAAGAACAAGAGGACGAGGATCAATCACACTGAAAAATGTTTACATTTTTGCACATTAATCAAATTTACCTTCTAAAAGGTTTTTACCCTTTGACTGTACCTAGACCAGATCTGAAATTTTTTTGGAGAATTCATTGCGCATCCCACTTAAAATGTCTCATCAACTCCAAATTTCAAATTGAATTTTTTCGTTTTTAAATTACCCATCGCGTGCGTTCATCAATTATGCAATGATTGACAGATGCAAATTGCTCCAGGTGTAAAATTCTCAGGATACTTGTCTCAAAGGGAAAAAAAAACCAACGTAATTATAAGCAAAAACTAAAGAAAAGTGAAATCTGGCTCAAGTGCACAACAGTTCAAGTGGTTCTTCACAGAATCAGATCATTTACAGTTAACTTTTTCCGACTCTCGTGATCGCAATTCCAAGAATGTTTGAGCTTTGCAATACTTTTTGGTGACTGAGATTAGTCTCCGGTATAAAAATTCTCCAAAGTGAAAGGAATTCACTCAACAGCTGCCCAAACTTAACACAATTTATTTCCTTCGAGACCCAAGTTTTTTTGGTGACAATGTCGAAGTTATCGTTGACTTCGGGTTCTGTAAAACCCGAATTAACCTGGTCACTGCTGGTTGCTTACCAATTTTTTTTTGTTATTTTGGGTAAAACCAGGCGTTTTCTAAAGTTTTGATTTTGAATTCGAATTTAATGTCACCGAATGACTGAATTCCATTTTCTTAATAAGTTACGAGAGCCTGAATTCCAGAAGCTAAGTATTGAGGAAAAAAAAAACTGCCGAAAGCTAAAATGAATGATCCAGATTACTAATGGAACAAGCAAAACATAATGTAAAATTTATTTGCAATTACTATGATCCTACAAAGCTAAAACGGTTAAAAAAATCGAAACTGACAGGGCTAATAAAACTTTTCAGTGCAGGAGTAATTGAACCTCATACCTTTGACCATTCGTGTCAGCAAAAATCAACGCTTTCGTTGTAATGCCGAGCCCTCATGCCTGAAAAAACCTTCAAATTAAAAATGGACTGCGTTCACAATGTGAGATTTTCATAGTGCATCCAACAAATTAATCATGAATGGAATTAAAATTTTTTCTTTTAAAGTTATCTCAAAAATAAAAACTCAACCGGAAATATAAGAAAAGCTGCAATAATTTTAATGACTAAGATAAGATGCTCACGGCTGACATGCTTAGAACATAAAAAAAGAAGCTGGGAAACTTTCTTCTTGGAAGAAAGGTCGGCCTTGAACTGAGGATTCACCGCCTGCAAATATTAAGTCACGATTTCCGAAATAATACTATTAAAAAAAAAAAAATTCATGCTCTTTTAGGAAATAACCTTAACTGTGACTGGAGCTTCGGGCAAGTGAACAATACCGTGTAAACAAAACCACGTGCCTGGGTTTCACTTTTGTTCGATTACGATTCATGCCTTCCGGGCAAGAGGTGAAATCTGTTTCGTGTCCCTCTTGCTTAGCTTATACACCATCCTTTTTGGGTAATAAAATCTGAATTTATAAGTCGACATCTTAAAATAATCAGTAGCGTTTAAATTTTAAAAGATGAGTAGCGTCATTCTCGGTCCGAAATTTCAGTTCCTGGATATGTTACTGACATTTTTTCAAATCGTCACTTAAAATAATAAATCGAAAGTGAAATCATTTTTTATAATACGTATTAAACGACAAAACTAAATACAAAAGTCACCTGCATTATTACCATAATATATTTTTCGATAATTTTTTTTTTTTTTTTTTTTTTTTTTGGTCGTGTCATCGCTTAGGCGAGAAAAGAAGTTGCAATTTAACACGATATCCCTCGAGGTATTTTAATATCGTCTTAAGCACGCCTTCTACAAGTTGTTAAACAAGCATTTCCAAATATTTACGCTGCACGAATCGAGGGGGAAAAAAGACAAATGGTAAATACCCACTTGTTTCGCGGGTCAAAAGGCGATCCTGGGATTGCCCTCTTAACTGTACGGACGAATAAATTTCAACTATCAATTTCCAAAAAATTTCTACAATCTGCATATTTGGTTGGACAAGACGTAGAAATTCTTTTAATAAGAGACCTACACCTCCGCATACTTTAATTAAAAGTGTTTGATTATTTGTTCTTTCTTTTTTATTTTTCAGAAAAACAATAAAGATACATGTACCTTACTACGTGAAACATATCCATCATTATAAAAAAATTTACGTACCAAAAGTTCAAGTGATAAAGCACGAGCATCACCACAAGAAAGAGCACGACCACCATCACCATCATCACGGACACGACCACGGACATTACCACAGCTACGATAAAGCAGGCCATGGTAAGTTTACTTGAAAGATAAAGAAACCATCATGTTTAGCAAGCTTGGTCTGAAATACAAAGTCAAAATTCTGCTAGAACTCCCAGAATCGATAAGCAATAAGCAGGCCCCAAAAAAAGAGCGCCTTTTATTTTTCCAAAGTTGGCGTTTGGTCTGTGCCCAGAACTCGCTACTTCGAAAAATCCTCAAGAGCTAAGGAGACCTTTCAGTTAAAGAAAGCTAAGCAAAGAGGTTATATTTTAAGCCAAAATTTTAAATTCAATGTTTATAATAATTTCTTTCCAAAATTGCCTTAGCTAATTCCATCACTTCTCCTTTACTTAAACTGTATAAAAATCGGATGATCTTAATATACCCCGAAAAAGCACCCCGAAATCAAGATTTATTAAATCCCCCGTACCTTCTGCATTTTGAAACAAATACTGCACAAGCAAAGCTTGAATGAATCGAATTTCGAATTTCGAATTTCCTTTTTCCTGCATGACTTTGCTCATCTTGTTTCTTCAACTCGCATGTATTAAGAATTCTACGTACCTCGTGCTCGTATCTCGTGTCTAGGTAATCTCGTGTTCAATTAAGCAAATCTGGTTCTTTTCTTTTCGGTAAAATATCGATTTCGACCTTTAATTATAGGGCTATTCACGTTCAAAAGTTTTTGATAAAAATAGTGAAAACCAGTGAAAAACTTTTGATCTAAGGAGATACACCTAAAAAGTGATCCTAAAAAAAAAAATATAAATAAATTACAGTATCCTCTTTATCATTGCATTTTGATTATTCACACAAGATGTCAGTGATCTCTGCATGAAATTTCACAGATTTTTATCCCCCAACTCACAATTTACGAACTTGAATATCGTAAAGATTCTGAAAAAAACTCTTTAAAAATAGTGTTACCCCGGTATGTCTTCCTTGTAAATGGGAGTGATTTGCGGCCTAGAGGCAATGAGAATACCTTTTCTCAATCTTGTGTGCATCACTGAAAAAGAAAAAAAAAACAGCTGCCAAGTCGAGTGATATCCTAATTTATTTCCAGGATACGCTGACGAATCCAACAACTACGACACATATTACGACGACATCGACAATAGAAATTTCGGGGGTGTCGGAGGTAGATACGGCAAAGGAAGGAAAGGGAAATACGGTATATACCGCGCCAGCGGCAGCGAACAGTATCAGGGTTGGAGGGACGTGGACGGTACGGAGTACAGGGGAGAAGATAGTTTAGAAGACGAAGAAGACTACACAGGTAAAAAACAGTCCTAAGAAAAACCTAGTAAGTGCTATTTTCAAGTATTTTGCACGGGTCTGCGACAAAAGCTTTAGGTTGCACCAGACCAGACTCTTTCACCGTATTCATCCGTTTTCGGTTTAAATAAAACCTAGTCCGGTTTGCCTTGCTCAATTCGGAGGTCGAAAAAAAAAAAAAAAAAACAAAAAAAAACAAAGACAGGACATGCATAAGGTATTACACACATTGCACCGCCGGACTACAGGGAGGACCGCCCTTGTGAGGCTAGGGCTTATATCGTCTGCAGAAGTCGGAAAATGTGCCGAAACCGGGAAATTTTTGGGACGGTTGGGTTAGGCTGCCCTCCGCTTGTCTCACAGACAATACCTAAAGCATTTCGTGTGAAAAAAGAACGACAACGACATGACAAACAACCTGTATCATGTGCAGTAATACATGGATCAATAAACAGATAGATTACGAGTTTGAGCCAACTTTTAAAATTTAGTCACAAATCAGCTCTGCACATTACTTGCACTTCAAAATATAAATGCAGCTTCATGTGAACAAGGAAAAAGAGAGGGAAAGTGATCGGTCATTAAAAACCGTACCAAAATAAAAAAAAATTATTTAGTATATATATAAAAAAAACCAGAACTACGCAAATCTCGTTTCAGAATTAGCATATTCTTTATCATAGTAAGATGCTTTCTTTTGCATATTCTTTTTTCCTTACGCATTCAGCCTCCAGGGTGCAATATGACAGATTAAACACGTAGGATGACAAGCAAGCACCACGCATCCCGACAAGTGAAACTACAAATCAAAAAATAAAATGACATCCGAGATCGATTAAAAAATTGCTATTAGAGTTACCTTCTCTTTCGTTTTCCAGATTTAACCGGACCGGGGGATCTGTTACCGGGGCCAGGTCCGACGCCATATAGGAAGAGAATAAACAAATCCCCGAATCTAGTTATTCCAGTTTATAGAAAAAGAATTAGAGGGAGCACTCGTTTCGGGAGAAGATCAGATGCAGCTTCGCAAGAAAGCGAGGAGGAGGAGGAGGAAACGGAGGAGGAAGAGAGCGTCGAGCAACCGGTAGCTCCGTCCACGACTCCTCTCAAAAATTTGCTCTTAAAAGTAACAACGATAAGCACTCCAGAGAGCAGTTCGCGATAGTACAAGTGTTCCAAAGATCTAGAATTCTTTTTTAGGCAAAAACGGGGACCGGTCCTCGTTGCTGAGCTTTATTAGCAACGAGTACCAGTCTCCATTTCTGCAACTTATAATCTAACTTATTTAATTTTTAAATTAAAAATTTTTTTTTTAAACCATCGAACGTGTGGCTTTTAAAAAGTAAAAATGACTAGGTTCGTTCGTGGGCAATTCATCAAAATAAACAGGCTTAACAAGCGGTTTAATGTTAAATAAAATTTATATTTTAACAAATGAAATTTATCAATTACCAAGCAATTATAATTAAGTTGAAGTAGAATAAATATGTGCTTAAGGCAAATTAGATTGGCACCCGTTGCCAAAACCCCAACATTATATTTAAAGATTCGCCTTCAGCAGATTTTCGATCCGATGCTGAACCAGTTTCGAAATACCAAAGAAAAGTGATTTTTTTTTTGTCAGTCATATTGTTAAGATCATTTGAAAAAGTTTCAACATTTTTTAGTCAGCACTAAGCACCTTAGAATAAGTACCATAAAATGCTCGCAACGAGGGGATCGAGAGGCATAGATTTTATATTTTTTACCATAAAAAAACCAAGATCATACTTGTTACCGGGCACTAAATCAAGAAAATATAAATTCTGTGTGTTTCCATCTCACAAAATTGTAAATAAGACTTTAGTCGTAGTATTTTCTTATATTTTTTTAATGTCTCCAAGTCGCTGTTAATAAGTTTTGTACGTGAATTTTCTTTTTTTAATTTTTTGTTAGAATCACTCGATACATGTTTTCTTGTTGTTGATGATTATTAATATTATAGTCTATTTTTTTTACAAAATGTTGAAATCGTTTTGAAAATGACCTATCCAAAAGGATTTGTATTAAAAATTCAGGGTGAAAGCCTTTTTCAGAAACTAAGTACAGTATATATTGTTAAATCCTAAAGATTTTAGCTCAAAAACAATTAAGAAAGAAGAAAACGTCAAAGATTCGAAACAAAATTAAAATTTATGGTTAATGGGCTCAGACTGGGAATTTTTTTCTCTCTTATACCTGAATTTAATTAATTATTTCAGTTAACGCTTCTCGCGTTAAAAAGAGGAAACGTTAGGTTTCGAATTCGAAATAAAAAAAAATAATAATAAATAAATAAATAAATAAATAAATAAATAAAATGGACGTCCACATGAAAACCTGCCTTCTGGGGAATGGTACTTAGATGGCTGTGGAAGTTTAACTTATAAAGAAACCTATTGTTCACAAATTCCCCAGAAGGCAGGTTTTCATGTGGACGTCCACAAATAATAAAATTTTCTGAAACTATAAATTTTATTCTGACTTTTATTTAATTTTTAAAAATAAGGGAGGGGGAGTGGAAGGAGTCAAAAAGAATCTCCCTCTCCCTTCCAAAGTAAGCGGGAAAAAGAGAATATGTTCTAACCGAGGCGTTTTCGACTCCTCCTAGGTCTTGCAACAATGGACAAGGGTGAATGGATGTCTTTCAAAAATCCACATTAGTGTGATTCCAATATGTCCCTTCCTTTGTGACTCAAAAGGCAACAATCTAAAGTTCTCCGTTGAATCATGCTCTTCAAATCCCCATCTTCTTTCCTTCTCCATGAGCAAGGGCGTATGAATTGTCGATTTATTTTCTATCTGTCAGTCTATAACTGATTAGGCGGGCCAATGATGTTTACGAAAAACCAAAAAGTATTCAATACTTAAAATTAAAAAATTAAAAAGGAATTTAAAGTTTAACAATCAATGAAACGAAATAAACGAGTTTATTACCTCAAAAATAAACAAAGGACCAAAAACAGATTTATCACAATCAATGACATAAATCACAGCAAATTTGTAAGCCATTAAATTCCGTAATACAATTAAAAAATTCATAATTCGTATAGAAGTAGTCGAAAATTTTCGACTACTTCTATCGCGTGTAGGAAAAAATTTGACTTAAATTAATAAGGGTACTCGGTTGCTGATATATGTATTCCCCATCCCCATTCCGTTATACGTATTAAGAATTTTATAATTCGATTACGGAATTTAATGGTTTATATTTGCTGTGAGTTATGTCATTGATTGTGATAAATCTGTTTTTGACCCTTTGTTTATTTTTGAGGTTAATATGCACTTTGTCAATTTTATTTTATTTCACTGATTGTTTAACTTTAAATCCCTTTTTAATTTTTTTAATTTTATTCCACGTTAAAATATGGCTTCTGTATTTTCTCAGCTCTCTGATAATGGATACAAGTGATTTGAAATGCCCATAAGAATGAAGTAAAAAATACAACGTTCAATTTGTGATCTAAAGGTGGTATTTTCGTTATTATCATTATTAATTAAGGGCCATAGGTCCCCAGCATCCTTGCTAATCTTTCGTGTTGCATTTTACAACAAATCGTTCCTATCCGTCCAAATGAATGTTCTTACAAAAATTGAAGTTAACAACGTTATGAGGAACGTGATTTGCTCCGATGGGGTGAAATTTTGAATCAGTCTGACGAGTTTACTAAAGCTGACAATTGAAAGCGTCAAAGGAATAAGGAAAAACTGACAATGAAGCTAGCAGAATGAAAAAAATTTCGATACAAATCAAAATGCTGAAATATTAGCACTTAAAAAAAATTGTCATTTCTCGCGTTGCAAATTATTAGAATCGTTTCTCGATCTGATAAACGCGATCGTAAATTAAGATTTAAAAATAAAATTGATCGTTTTACGTTCACTTTTAATTAACGAGCACATCGCAATAACTTGCACTTTCTTGTTTTAAATTATTAATTAGCAGAATAAATTTTAAATTAATTCAACCTGCTTCTTGGTCACCGTATAAGGTATTCATTAAGCAGCAAGGAAATATCCGTCATTCTGTAAACGATATCCCGATTTAATAGAGTGCCAAAAGGAGTGTAAAATAGTAATTGAGCTTACTTTTTCAATTTAAAAATTAAAAGTAAAAAAACAAATTAACAAGCTGACGTTTGGAGCATGAAAGGTCATGAAGCTTGTGCATTAGATTTCTTAAACTTTTTTTTTCTTCTTCTTTTTAAAGAATTTCTAGAGAAGCCCCTCAAAGAACTTTTTTTGGGGGGTTTCTCTAGTTTTTTAAAAAAATTGTTGTGGACCCTTTGAAATTCAAAAAATCTGGAATCTCGTTTCCAGGATTTTAATTATTATACATACATTAACGGGGCTGGGAAAAGATTTTTTTTTCCCGTGATATTTTTTTTACTCAAAAAAAAGGGGATGTGGATTTTCTTAGTGTTTGCTAATTGAGTTGGTTTCATAAAAAGTATAGCGTCCCGTATCTTCTTTGGTCATTGGGTTAGTCGCGTTGGTACACCTCAAAAAGTTACCTCCGGCATAGAAAGACGCTTACACGGCTAAACTTTTTAAGAAACTAACTGAATTAGCAGTCACTAAGAAAATCCACACCAGTTCGTATCATCAAGCAGCCAACGGTATGATCGAAAGATTTCATCGATCATTAAAAGCATCACTCAAATGCCACGACAAGAATTAATTGGACACATTACCAGTGGTTCTTCTTGGGCTTAGAACGGGATTCAAAGAGGATATTCAGGCCTCAGCGACAGAGCTCGTATACGGCAAAACAATTTCACTGTTGAGAAATTAAAAGAACGCATGAAGAAACGATTACCCTTTCCTGTAAAGGATCATACTAAACAAAAGCTTTTTGTGCATGAAGACTTATCGAAATGCTCCCATGCACTTATCCGCGTAGACACGGAAAAAAAAGCCACTACAACGACCATACGATGGACCATTTAAAATTTTGCAACGGAAACCCGAATACTTCACATTGTTAATAATAGGGCGACAAATTATTTGGTAAGTATTTAAACGCAAGTTTAAAAATTATACGGGAAATATTTATATGTAAGTACCGATGTGGTCAGTAAAAAATTAATTTTGTAAGTATATTACTCAAATCGGAAGTAAAAAAAATATCTTGTCAGTATTGTAATTAATTGATCATAATATTATTTAAAAGTGGGAAGTAAAAATAATTTTTTGTCAGTAATGAAAATGATTACAAACGTGAAAATGATTACAAACAAAATGATTCCATTTTTTTAAAATAGCAGCACACTTTGCACATTAAGTTGGTCCACACATTTTCCAAAATTTTGTCAAAAAATTTGTCACCTTTAATTAATTAAGATGTTATATTGATCAACAGAATTTTGTTCCAGAGAGATCAAAATAAAAATAAAAACAAAACAAGATTAAAAGTAAAATAACTAAGTAAAATAAAATAAAACAAGAGGTATTTAAGAGGTACAGTCTTTCATTTTAAAAAAACTCTAGCCATTTTAAATTTATTATATAAAAATCATTTAAAATGTACCGATTCAAAGCAAAAAGACTCTAAGATAGGGGCTTGGAATTTTGCAATAATTATTTAGATTTATGTTTTAAGAGGTGAAGAAAACAAAAAATCCTAGGGCCCATAAATGAATCATTTCAGTAATTTTGGTCTACTTTGTTCCCCTTATCATGAATATAGAGAAAACGAGGTGTCGATGGGCCTTCTAAAAATTGTCAAAACAACTTTAATCGTGTTTTAAAGGCATCTAAGGTAGAAAATAATCAAATTTTATCAGCAAGCACATTGCCGGCATAGCGATTTGTCTTAAGCATGTCCGGCCTCCAGCCTCGCCAAAAGCTCAAGTCGGAGGACAAAAGAGGAAAAGGGGCAGACCTAAATTTGCGTCCAAACCTCTCTTAGGTAAGCCTTAATAATATTTTTACTTCCCATTACCTATTTATTTACTTACTTACCAAAATCGTTCTTTTTTACTTACAAATCATGCATAATTATGTACCATTGGGTTTTATTTTACTCACAATTTAAATTTTTTACTTCCGTTTTATTTATTATACTTCCCAGAATTGTATTAAAATGCTTACCAATTTTTTTAAAAAACACTTACCAGTTAATGGGAGCCTAATAAAAGTAAAACCAACGAAAATAACAATTGACCGGACAAAGCCATGTTTTTAAGATATTCCGAAACACAAATCGTCAAAAACAGTGCGATTCTGTTGTTGACACTGGGGAGGGAGTATGTGGCGGTCGAACACTTGCCTAAATTCGAAAAAGCAGAATGAAAAAAAAAAAAAAAAAAAAAAAAAAAAGATTCATTTCTTTTGTTCTCATAAGTCCAAACGGCTGTCTGGATTTTGACCTACTGGAATATGTCCCAAGAATTTTGACCTACTAAAAACTACGTCGGAAAATAATGACCTATTAATAAAATAAAATGTAGGGAAATATAAAAATAAATTAAAATGTCCGAATAAGTATCATGATGTCCGAAAATAATGTTTTTAGCTTCTTCATCGGATGAATGGCCCAGTGGGCTACGTCAGAAAATCAGAACGCCTATAGTCACCTTTTACCTTTGGAAAGGGAAATCATACCCCGGTTGATAATAATAACTTAAACATCAATTTTCATCATCGTATGTGGAGTTACTTCCGTCGACACGGGGCTTAAATGTTTAGCCTCCGGCTTATGATAACAAATTTCACTACAATTTTTTCGGTGCCAAAAGAACCAAAAGTTTTACCGTTTAAATAGGGTTAATAATTAAGAATTAATTTCCCTTGCTCGATTACTTTGCTAAAGTTCACCCTACGAATCACAGCTCTTCGACTGTGGAGCAAGAGCAACCCTTTCATGATCCCCGTCCGGTTGGAAATCTTTTACACCGACCTTCCAGTAACCTACGTCAACCTCGACTTAATTGGTCGTCTGTTTGAAGGCCGAAAGGACGTCTAGGTCGGCCTCCTTTAAAACGATGTAAAAACAACGAATCGAACAAGCTACAGTGGAGGTTACCACTGTCCGATACTCTTCAATTTCATTTAAATCTTACTCCCACGAGTAAAAATATAATAAATATTATGTTGGGTTTTGAGTGTAGTGGTTCTTAAACACAATAAACTGACAAATTACACTGTTCTAGAATGTTCCAGAATGTATGAAATGTTCTAGAATGTTCTAGAAAATTGCAGATGTGCGAAATTGAAAAAAAAAGGCCAGGTTTTAACAAATGAGATAAAATACAAAAACCGTTCGATGTATCGACAACGTTCACTATATCGAAACGTTCAATCGGATATGAAATGCAAAAGTGAGAAAAAAAAAGCCACGAAATGTAAAAACTTTTTTCTTTTGTCTGCACCAAAATGACTTATCAAACATTCCGGAATGTGAGATAACCATTTTCGCTGACACAGCTCAGAAAGCAAGAGCGATATCTCCTTGTATATACGACAAACAAAGATAAGAAAAAAAAAAGATTCCCGCTTTGTTAAATTTATTATTATGCCTTTCGAACGGCTGCCGTTCTGCTATATGCGAACGTATTTAGACCAAAAGTTATACAGTTCTTGTCCTTAGTGCCCCCTATTTATATATAAAATTTGGGATCGATCGGGTTTAAATTATGTCTCCAATCGAAAAAGGAAAAAATGAGGACAGTCGGACGGACGGACATGCATAAATAGCTTTGGATTGAAAAGTTACCTCCGGCAAGTGCCGTTCGTTTTGCTCTCCGTTCGACATTAACGGAGGTACCCTTCACTCACTTTTCTTATGAAATTGAAGAGTTTTAAAAGCCTTTTGGTCGCCCCAAAAAAAAATACTCTTCGGTAATACATAAATGTTTATAATTTTGTATATCTATTTTCAGTGCAATATATCACTTGTAATAACAAGTGATAAGTAACAAGTGCAATCCTAATGGATTTGTATCTGATTAATTTCGCCTAGAACCAAACTTATTATTTTCGGACATATTCCAGTAGATATTACCAAAACTAAAAAAAATTTTTTTTATAGTTTTTATTTTGTTTTTGTTATTGTTTATATTAATTTTTTTATAAGAAAAAATCATCAATTGTAGAATGGTTATGGTCCGACTTGTAAATTTTTGCAAATTTCCCAAGTAATCAGTCTCTCTAGGAGAATAGCAAAGTGGAAGGATGGATGGGGGGCAGTGGCCGTGAAAGCACTTCCTTGCATTACTGATTTCATTTCATCCACGCTGAATTTGCATTACTGATTCTGATTCCATTCGCAAAACAGAAGTACAGCAAGTTTTAAAAGGCAGGAAAGGCGGGAGGAGGCGGAGGCAGACCGTGAATGGATGGGGGGGAAAATTTAACAGAGTGAGCATCATATTTCCCTGAAAAAAAAAAAAACTCAAAAATCCTAACCACCTGCTGCAACTCAGAATGAAGGAGACCGAAACAAATCCCAGAATTTTCATTTTTAATTAAGGCAATAACGGAGTTTTGAATACTATCCCGGCAAAGGTTCTATCGAATTCGGATTCTTCTCGACACACGGAATCAGGATCCAAACCATTTGTTAAGGTTTCGAAACAGTTTGCCATTCTATCATGTTTTCCTATTTCGCCTCGCTCGTTTCATGTTCTTTTACCATACCACTGATGTAAATCATGCTTTACTATTTTTTAAATCTTTTTATCTCTCGATTTAGTTTTCTGGCAGATTAGTCTGACAAACAAGAACTTCATCTGGCCATTTACTCAAAATCGAGACACCGAGTTCAGAGAGTCAAGCAAGCTCCGTTTTGTTCTTCAGGGGCCAAATTTTTTATCTATAAAAGTAAGGGTACTTTTTAAAATATGTCCTTTTGATAAAGTTTCATAATATTATAGAAAAAAAAGTCTTAGACACGAAGAATATGACTTTTCTAATCTGTGGCGCTATCTGTCAGTGCATTGGCCAACTTCAACATATTCAAAGTTTGAAATCAGGTCCGGAAGTTAGTTGACCATCCGATCGTCAGATGGACTTCCATGCACTTAACATATAATCTTGAACCTGACCGGCTAGTTCCTTTCTTTTTTTCTCGCATTTCTTTTTTTTTCTTCCTTTCTCTTCCCGACGACTAATCAAGTGATTTACATCGAATGACAAGTCAAACTTTAATAAAAAAAAAAAAAATTGCGAAAAAAATAAACTGGTATATAAAGCAATAAAAAAATGTTTTTTAATAATAATAATAATTATTTTAATAATTGAAAAAAAAATTTTTTTAATGGTTCAAATGACCGTTGAAAAAAAAATTTGTTTAATTTGAAAGATTTGCATGATTGAAGATTTCAGCGTGTGTGCGCGCATTACGTAATTTTACCCAATTAGATACAAAATTGCAATCCGAATCTATTTTCTAGCGGTTTGTCCTGGAATTTGTAATTGTGCGGTTTTTTAATCAAATGAGCGACCTGAATTTGCAAAAAAAAAAAAAAAAAAAAAAAAAAAAAAAAAAAATTGCATTAACTTTTTGCGTAAAAAAAAGAGCTTTTCCAGGTCGCTGGAAAAAATTCGAAAAAGAAAGTCCAAAAAACTGCAGGGGATCGTATTAAAGTTTTACGACCTCAGAGGCAAATGACCAGGGTATGCAGTTCACTTACATAACCGGTGCAGTAAGATTTCTCGAATGAATTTCCGAATTTCTGGTTCTAAAAAAAAAGTCCGAAAAAATAAGAGTAAAAAAAAATTAGCGACGAAGTTGCACACGCTCGTATTTTACATACGTGGAGATTGATCTTTAGCTTTAACGTTCGATCAATTATAGATCTCATGGTTAGCATTTGGCAGGCGCAAAAGACGTCAGACGTGAACGAGAGTAAGAGTCACTGCGAGAGGCGAATGCTAACGGGAAGGGGATTGCATCAAAACTTAAAATGCTTCTACATTAAAAAGGTAGGATTCATATATAAACAAAACCATGTTTCAAGGACCATTCACAATTTAGTTACATTTAGGTGTGGTTTTTTTATTTGGGGTGCAAAAAAAACAAAAATGGCAGCAAAAATAGCGGTGAGGATTTTTTTCTTTTTTAGGTTTCTGCCCTATTTTCCAAAACAGAAATATGAGTTTTTTTTTTTCTGTGGTGATTTTTTTTTCTTTTGGTGTGAGATGAATTTTAATTACCGGCTTCTTTGCATATTAATTTTTTAGGAGTGTGTTTTTATGTGAATTTGGAAGAGTGTGACTAAGTTTTTTAAGAGGCGAAATTTGAATATTTAATTTTTTATCTGTTCCGGTCATCTTTTCAAACGCAGAAAATTTGCAAAGTTACGTAAAAAAAGATATAAAAGAAATAATTTTGTATATGCAGAATGAGACACAAAATTCGGAATTAATAAATAAATAAATAATTTTTCTAAGCTTTTTGTTGTAACCTCTATTTTTTCAAAAAAAAAGAGACTTTTTTTTAAATTTTTAGTGGGCCGAACTTTGTTTTAAAGAACAAAAAGCTCCCCATAACTGACTTTTTTTTCCATGTTATTAGATAACGTTTGAAATAGGAGAAAAAACCGATCGGACTTGACCAAAGAAAATTCACAAAGAGTTAATGCAAGTCGAAAGAAGAAAAAAAATTACAATTCAAAGATGCACTAAAAAGTTTTTTTGTAAAAATCGTTTCAGCAGGCAAATGCATATCGTTCGGGGTTATTGAAAGAAAGGCTCGTATTAACTGTTCAAATTTCAAAAAATCAGCACCAAAATTTTTCAAAATTTAAATTAGAATTTGATTATCTTAGCAAGTGCCGGTAAGCGTGGGAAATTTTTTAAAATCGACTCTGGAGTCCCGATGACGAGTGCGATTTTTCGGTTCAAACGACAACAGCAACATGCACAAAATTACTAACTCTCGAGACTGTTAATGTAATAAGTCTTTGCAAAAATGTTGCATTTTTACACTTGATTTTGCTAATACTTGACAGAAGTTTTTATCTCAGGCCGCAAACTCGTTCCTATTAATCTGTCAAGTCTTTTTCCTTATATTTTGATTGGTGCGCATGAACAACACATACGAGTTACAATCCTCATTCCACACACTGTGGTAACCAAAGTATTTCTTACATGAAAATTGATTTCCAATCTATTTCCTTTATATTTTTCAAAAATGATTTCACAATTTTTTAAGGTATAAAAACATTTAGAATAAGCGATGATTCAAATTTTTCGAATTTTTTCTTCGCCCAAAATTTTCTAAACTTTTTGTTTGGGAAAACACTTTCAATTTTGCCAAAATTGTATTTGCTAAACGAAAAACTTTATAAGAATAGTTCGTTCGCAAAAACAAGAGCTATTTTTTAATAACTTTTTAAATATCAACGAAGAAACATTTACTGCTGCAAATGTTTAGATTCTATGTTCGATATATTACTAAACAGAGCTGCAAAAGGGCAAAGTGGAGAAAAAAAAAAATATAAACCAGTTTGTAGGAACTTAGACTTCAAACATCACCGAAAGTACAGTTTTAATAACTGACAAACTATAAACAATGTTTCAGTTTTTCCACGACAACTTCCATTGACTTTGAGTCATGCAGCATAGTCCATTCTAGGAACAGTCCCCAACTTAAGAATAGCCACCTTCTCACTCTGATAGTTTGAAAAAAAAAATTGAAGTTGACCGAAAAAACTCGATTTTTACGGAAACAAATGGCTTTTGTTTTAAATAAAGATTACTTTTGAAAACTTTCATTTTGAAGGATTTCAATATTAATTTCTGCAGGAACTGCAGGAAAATTCCGATAAATTCTTTAAAAACTTGATCCTGGCCAAAGATACAATTTTTTATAAGAATACGCCCTGAATTTTGGTGCGGGTCAATGATTCAAAACTTACTTAGAGTATTGATATGGAGGACAATACTCTGAGCAATGCAAGTACCAACAAAAAATTTGAAAAATTAATCTCTCGTCGTTAAGTTGATTTAGTTTTATTCACAGGATTTTTTATCGAAGAGTGTTGGTAGAAACTGAATTAAATTTTTCAAAAATCTAAAGAAAAGTTGTAACAATTATTTGCCAGGAAATTTGTGCAACATTTCACCCGACAACCGGTAATTCCCAGCCTAATGCATTTCTTTCCTCTTTTTATCACTTTCTACCAGAAAAAAAGAAGAATTTATAGAAAAATTCGAGTCGATACTTGATTTGACAAGCAAAACGACAATATTCTATTCAAATTAGATCATAATACCCGGCGGAGAAATTTATTTTATTTCCATAAAATTCGAATGGAAACAAGTATCGCCTTGAGTCGGAGGTACATCGCCATAAACCCCACTCCCACTAAACCGTTTCCGCGGAATTAAGAATCGAAAAAAAAAGGAAAAAAAAAAAAAAAAAAAAAAAAAGTAATTAGACCGGTATATCCAGATGCGAGTAGGAAATAAAAGCAAAAGCAAAGATTGTCCACTTGCAACAACATTAAAAGGTAAATTTCAGGTTCAACTTTTTTTTTGTTGTTGCTTGTTGCAGTGATTACTAATTTCCATGGTGCAATTATCTCGGTGGAAAAAGGTGTAGGCGAGATTAGGTTAATGAACAATCTTCAAAAGATTATTAATGAAATTTCCTTGGGCCTAAACATTTCAAAAGAGCGTTAATCGGGGAATCCAAACAGATTATCTTGCTTATATAAAAATCCAATCCTAAAATATCCTTAAAAAAGCATCATTAAATTAAATGACGTAAAGCAATAAACGAGAATCGTTAGATCATGTGCATACGTGATAATGAGAGTTATCCTTTCGTTACAGATATGCCTATTCTTTGCTGCATTAGTTACAGTCTGTAACGCCGGCTGGGGAAAAGAACAGTAAGTACCGAAAATTTTATTACATTTCCGGTCACTTGGGAAGAAAAAAAAAATTTTGTTTTGCATAATCTAACCTTGAAGGGACAAAGTCAAGACGAATCTTCTCGCGGTTCGAGTGGTTCAAGACCCTACTGTTTGTTCTTTTAAGTGGTATTTCGCGCCATTTTATTTCTTTTAAAGAATAATTCATTTAAAAAAAGGGTACTCAAACGATTTCTTTTTATGTTATTTCCGCTTTCTAGCGTACACATAAGAGTCCACGTCCCGACGATAGTGAAAGAAGTACATTCCCATAAAAAAGTGCCGATAATCATAAAAGACGAAGAACATCATCATCACGACCATCATCACGGGGGTGGAAGCAGTTTCGGAGGCAGCAGCGGAGGCGGAGGTTTCGGAGGTAGCAGCCACTTCGACGAGGAAGACAGCGGACTCGGATTGGGAGGGTATAGCAGCGGCGGATCCGGTTTCGGAGGCGGCCACGGAAGCTTCGGCGGCGGCAGCTCCGGAGGATACGGCGGGGGATCGAGTCACGGAAGCTTCGGTTCGGGCGGTCACGGAGGCCTGAGCTCGGGAGGTTACGGTTCCGGAGGATCTAGCCACGGCGGCTACAGTTCCGGAGGTTCCAGTCACGGAGGTTTAAGCTCGGGCGGTTTAAGCTCGGGAGGATTCGGTTCCGGCGGACACGGAGGATACGGTTCGGGAGGCCACAGCAGTTTCGGCTCCGGCGGAAGTTCCGGGTTCAAACCGATCGTTTCGAGTCACAGCAGTTCGAGCTTCGGCAGCAGCCTTCACAGCGACGGAGGATTAGGGAGCCACGGTGGCGGTGGCGGTAGCAGCTTCGGCGGTCATCACGAACACCACGACAGCGGCAGCAGCGGTTACAGTTCCGGAGGAAGCCTCGGAGGATCCGGGGGTTTAGGCGGTTACGGAGGTCTCGACGACGGGGGCCACGGTCATTCCAGCTTCGGCGGATTT
The DNA here is from genome assembly GCA_037577465.1 of Liposcelis bostrychophila. Lineage (NCBI taxonomy): Eukaryota > Metazoa > Arthropoda > Insecta > Psocodea > Liposcelididae > Liposcelis > Liposcelis bostrychophila. The sequence goes on along the minus strand of CM075210.1, from coordinate 792,824 downwards.
AGTTCGGGATTTAGCAGCGGACATTCCTTCGGTGGGGGAAGTGATGGTGGTTACGGTGCGGGAGGTCACGGCTACGGAGGTAATTTTTTTTACGCTTTAGTATAATTGACGGCATTAATGGTAGCCATGCAAACAAGACTAACATTTAAAGAAACTTTACAAATGAAAGTTCTAATTTATGGCCCTTAAGAAGGGACTACTACCAGGGACAATTTTCGGCTGACGTACTTCGAAAGAACGAAAGATTAAGAACATTAATAATTAACAGCAGGAATCTACTAGGCAAGAAACTACAGTTTATAAAGCGCATGAAAAATAATGCTTATATATAAAAAAAACATGTTCGAGATTTTTTTTTTCCAAACTTCGGCAAAAAGCCGATAGTGGGCGGATTCACGTCCCGACTCATGTCAAACTCTCTTCAAATTACAGGTTTAAGCGTAAAACGAGTGGCCCAAAACGGAGGATATGTCCAGAAGCGAGCTTAAATCTTTCATACTTTTGATAGAAAAGACGATGCTGAAAATATACCTCTCAAGACTAATACCATTTCTATACTAGACTGTTAATGCCGAAGTCATTTTTTTTTCTCTAACAAGCGTAGGTTTTAACCTGTTGGCAATTGCCAGGAGGGGGGGAACTGGTTTTTATAGACCTAATCACGGCTAATCAAGGCTAAAAAAGGATGCAGTTTATTCACCTTTCTAGTTATTACGGGGGGGGTGGGGTGGGTTTTTCCTTCCTCTGGAAGTGTGAAAGGAACACCTTCGCAACTTTGTAAAGTTTAAAATTTTTAGTTGTCATAACTTTGACCCCCACAGTTGACGTGACTGCCTCTGACAAGATATATGGTCATTACGTTCTGCTGCAAACGTCCATCGCTAAAAGCTCATGTCTATTCATGTTGAAAAAGGCATATAAATCTCATAAAGTGTCGTATCAATTTGTTTGAGTTGCAGAGGATATTCAACTCACATAAGAACTTTCCTGAACGGTTTCCAAATTGGCCCAACTCTCCAATTATTATTTTGATAAATTTCTAAATTATATTTCCAGACTCCGGCGACATCCACTCCGGAGGTTCTTTCGGCTCTGGAGGTTACGGTGGCGGTGACGACGGCGGCTCATACAGTTCCGTAGGATTCTCACTAGGCGGTCACTCGGGAGGATTCGGAGGAGGCGACGGAGGAAGTCACCACGAAGATTATAGCGGAAGCTCAGGCGAAGAAGAAAACCATCACGGATATCATTAAACGAATATCCGATAAAACAATCTAGTCTCTTTGTTACCGATTCCGTTATTAATCTTGTTGGGAGAATCCGAAAAAATAAAGACTGATGACGGTTACCATAGTTACCGATGACATAACTTGTGAGAAAAAAGGCTTAATGAAGATATTTAAAACGTGAAACAATCGTGAGATTTTTCTGGACGTTCCATCGGATCGTTTCAGGGGGAATTTCCTTGTTTAAGCCTTCCTTCGAAGCAAGACTGTTGTTAGATGACACATCGTTGTTCCTCAAATTTTGTTGTACATATTTTCTTTTGTTAATTTTTTTAAATAATAAAAATATTTTATAAAAAAAGGAGATATTTGTTTTAAAAAAGTCCTAATCATTCATAGAAATTTCCGATCGAGTGGTCAGGAGAACAAAAATATAAACAACTCCTACAATAAAAAAAACACAAATCTTATGCTAGTTATGCGCTTGTAGTGCCATGTCCCCATTCAAGATTTGCATCAGGTATTTACCGCACTTCCTGCTTATGAAAACAGATTTAGTTCATGCTTCATAACGAAATAATGTAATCGTTCTGAAATACAAGCCATTAGCAAAACAGATCTCGTCGAGTGACAACATGTGATTAAAAATTTTGAAAAAATGGTTTTCAAATTTTGGTTTTGCGGACTTCTCGTACTGATCTCTCAATTGAGCGTAGGATATTCTTTATTTTTCTCGGCTAGTCGGTAAGTCATAATTTATTTAAATATTATTTATAGGAGGCTGAAAGCAATGTTTCCCTTGGTCAATTAATTGAAATAACCGGATCGAAACGGATTCAGAAGTTGAATTTACTTTCATCTCCAACTCTTAATTAAGTCATCTTAACAGCTTTATTTGTTGCATGCGTTTGATTATTATATAATTTGGAATGTTTTTTTTTCCCTTCATTTCACTCGCGGCTGTAAAATTTCCGACGGAAAATTTTCCAACTGTACGTTTTCTTTTTAGAAATCCGATTTTGAATTATTTGGTAAAAGCAAAAGTAGCGGGGATCCAACAGAAACTTCTCGGGGTACCCGACGTCGAACACATTCATCACTACCATTTCGAGCCTGTCCCGGTTTTGGTGGCTGCCGCCCCGATCCACGATCATCATCACGTCCATAATTTCGGTAACCACTATAGTCACTACTCGAGTGATGCCTGGCATTCGCATTATGGGTGGTGAAAATCTGGCTTTTAATCCGACTGCATCCCATCATTAACAGTATGTCACTACATCAATCTCATTTCTTTTCGCGTTGGTCTGCATTCCATGAAAAGCTAGGGGAGAGGGGTAACAAAAACGACAGGAAATCGGGATAGCTGATAAAACGTTGGGAAAGACCGAAACAGGATTATCGGAAGACTCTTTATTATAAGGGAACAGTTCACCAATTTGCATTATAATAAAAATTCTTATCGATTTTATCAACGACTGCCTTAAAAAAAGACACTGCTCTTAGGACATAAAGGGACAATGGCAAAACATAAAAGGGACATGAAATTTTAATTCTAGTCATAACTTCATAGGAAGTTCATAAGTGCTCTCCACAAGATTAATTATTACAAAAATTGGAACGATCAAGTTTTTTTGAATATTAGGCCTAAAATTATTTTTTATTTTTAAACTTTTTTCCTTAAACTGCCGGAAGTAGGCAAAGTTATGTTGCTGTTAATACTGGTCATTCTGAATTGCAGTCTAAAGTCCATGTGCATTTTTTTCCCTAATGGCATGACAATAATAATGAAAAGGGTAATATTGTCAGCAAGTTTCTTGAATCGTTTACCAATTCAACAGTTTATCATCTCAAAGCCACCCTTCCGATTTTTTTGGTGTGTGATCTTATTTACTGGGAAATGTTTCGGTTACATTAATTAATTTACGAGATTATTAATTCCTATTTCAAAATGGTTATGCCCAGCAGTGTCTTATCTATTAGTTTCACGCTATTATTCTTCATTAAAACCCAGTTTCCGTCAAGTTTTCATTTCGTAAGTTGCAAAGCTTACTGCGGGCCATTTTTATACGGTAAACTAAATTGCCGCGGAAAAGGAGTTATGTAGTTTTAGTAAAGAACCCTCCTTATATTGTTCTACTAATATTCTGTGCCTCAAAAAACCGATTTCTAGTTTTATTTAACGCAATTTTTGATAAAATTGTCAGGAACTTGTATTCTGCCAATTTTCAATTAACACGAGTTAAATGAGATATCACTAACCCTAAGTAAATAAAAAATTGACATTTTTAAAAGCTTTTTCGAAAGGCTGATCCTCCAGAAGGGATGAAAAACCCATGAAGGAACCAAATGTAATCCCTTGCCTCTATTAATGATTTTTAGACCATATATTAAGTTTGAGCACCGCGGTTTTTTCAATTTTTTTCTGCTGCTGAAGATTTCAAAGTTTCAGAACCCCACGAAAAAAAATGATTTAATTAATTACATACCGTATCATGGGGTTACTTTGTACTCGACCGGGTAACTTTAGACACTTTGATTTTCCCTTAAATTCTTAAAAACAGAACAAGAAGATAAGCCCAAATAAGTATTGCACTTCATAAAGTGAATCTCCTTGCATATTAGTTAGTAAAATGGCCCTTTAAATTAGCTTCATTATAAAAATACGGTATTCGATTTTAAAAATAATGCGAAAAGGGAAAAAAGATCGAAATTCGGAATACTAAGGTCCCTCCAACGGTATCTGAAAGCCGTGTTCAGGTTCAAGCACGTTCGGCACTTGCCCTACTGATCCAGTCGAATTATCAAATTTTCGCGTCTATCTCAAGTTTGATCCCAACAGAAATTTTTGTCCGTGAAAATGTTCTAGAAGGCAAGGAGAATGACCTCCTAAAATGGCAACTCGCTGCCATTTGCGAAAATTGAGTTCTGGCCGAATAAGGTAAAAAAATAGCCCTTTTCAACTTCGATCATTTTTCCACGCCACAAAAATAATCGGATTCGGGAAAAATCTGCTTTATCTTGCAGGCAGGGTCCAAACTAATTGAAAAAAACCCAAACCGTTCGAAAAAAGTTGTCCCATCTTTGTGCGATATCGGAATTTCGCCTAAAACCCAAGGGTGGTCGGTCCGTCAATTTTAATGCAGCTAACGAGGAAAACTAAACCTCGTTTAAAAGCTCCTCATTAGAGGTCTCTAACCCGCAAAAGGCAACTTCCCACCATCAATGCGAAATAAATGGGGAGGAAAATCTTATATATGATGTGTGCCTAGCCTCACAAAATCTCTTATAAATATGAAAATAATGAAAAAAACATTAATTTTCCTCCTAATTAATGATTTTTAATTCTTTCTTCAACGTTTAATGATAATTTGGATGAGTTGCCTTGTTCCGTCTAAGGTCGGGGGAGATGTGAATCTTGATTTTCGGATGACAAAAATGGCTGACAACGCCGCGCCGCATGGTACAACAAGTACTAAACTTCGGCGGGCGTTCGAATTTTTGAATTTTTTTTTAAAGATGGAATCTGTTTATTTTCCGAAATGTCAATATTTTGGGACGATTCCAAAAATAAAAAAAGGTTTTTAGACATTAATAAGCAAAAAGGGTGAAAGTAAGAAGACGAATTTAGCTTCTTATTACGGAGTTATGGATGAAGAAACAAGGATGTCCAAAGTTACCCCAATTTCAGATCGTCGAGAGCGTTCGGAAAATTGAGTCATGGATAAAATTATAAGATGATTACAAAAGGGTAGCATTCGAAAGCTATCCCTTCATGTTTGTGAAGGCAGATTGAAAATCTCCTCAGTATTTATACAAGTATTTTAAAAAAATGTGAAAAAGTGTAAAAAGCAATCCCTCAGTACCGTAACTACCGACAAGGTGCATGGTTATTACATAACAAATAAAAAAAATTTTTTTTTTTTTTTTTTTTTTTTTTTTGAAATAGGGGAAAAAGATTTAAGGAAGGTTTACCAGGAATAGGAAAAGAGTACCTGTAAGAAAGATTACCCTTTCATTTTTTTGCAAAAGTGTTAACGACGAAAAAAAAAAGCGATAGGGAAGAATTTTTACTAGCTCAGATAAACCAGTAACTCAATCGGAAATAAATTATCTTCTCAAAAAGGGAAAGAATAAACAGTCCAAACGATCGAATAATGGAAAATTCATCCATCCAGTCAAATGTCTGTTTCCAGTCCTGTTTCCAAGAATATGCAATTAAGCCAGAGCTTTTGTCCAAAGTCATTCGATCAATGCTACAATTTTGGGCTCTTCTTCAGTCTCTAAATCTGGACGAGACAGGAACTATTTATATTTATTATACTCGAATGTGGCATTCTAGTCAAACTAATACTTTTTCGAGTTTAGAACTGGCCAAGTTTACCACGTTGCTGTAACAATATAAAATTTGCATCTTTTTAAACAATACCATACACAACAAAAAAAATTTGAAGCTGAGCGGAATCCATTAAAGTATTTTCCCACCGCAGGTGGCTCCCCCTGGTGGCTAAGTAATACGCCCGCCAATCTTTTAATTTTCAAATCACTCTTTGAAACCGTAAACATTTTAATCCTCACTGTAAACGTACTCAACTTTTATAAAATAATGCAGACCGACGTAACCTTTTCCATGCTTAATATATTTTTAAATTAATCTCGTATAAATCAGAAAATAAAAAACATACTCTCGTTTCATTTTTTACAAGCTAACAGTTTGTTTCTTCTTGTTAAACGCAAGTTGCGTTTTTGACTCAACAATTTTACAACGCATCTAAATTACAACACACGTCTATTTTCTTTTCAGATGAAAAAAATAAAGCGGTCACGAAAACGTGATAATACATACGCAGCGGAAATCGATTCCACTTGAAAAGGAAGACGATACCAATGAGGAACTGCAGTTTCTTTTTTTTTTTTTTTTTTTTTTTTTTTGAACATAAAAAGTTAAATTAATATGTAAATTAAACGCAGTAAATAAAAATGTTTTTAAAAAGGAACATTGATGTTCTGGATAGAATTATTAAGTGAAGCAAGCCCCCCTCGAGCTACGAGACATGCCTGTTCATATATATTGTGAGAAGAATAGTGAACGGAGCATTATCATTAATTTGCAAATTGAATAAAAAAAAAATTAAATTAGCCTTGTCGGAAGATCGATCGAGTGCTTAATCGATTAATAAAAAAACTGGTCCCAACACAGGCGTTTGAAAGTTGGATCTTAATAAAACCTCCTTAAGGGGATGAAGTAACCGTGACATAATCCAAAATTGCTGAATTATCGGTCCATCATAATTTATATGGTTATTGTTTTAGCTTCCAGATAAAATAATAAAAATTACATAATCGACTTAATAAAATAAACACATAGGACAAAAGAGATGGGACCATATCATTTTTTTTTAATTTTTTGTGGACTCTCACTTTCGCCGGTGGAAGGGAAGAACCAGAGGACCGGTTTTTATGTGTACTTCCCAATCGGTCTTTTTGGTAGATATGGAAAATGAAGTCCTTTCACTGTGTTTACCATTTGGCGCCATGTTATTGATTGCCGTGCTCCGATTTTTTGTTGCAAACGTTTTAAATGTATTAAATGATTAATGATGTAGAGCAAATGAATCAGCTTATTTTTTGTTTGTATCAATTTTATGTAATCCACCGAGAAACTCGAGATTTAAGGAAAAGTAAGAGGACATATGCTAATTGCAGTGTCCGTCGAAAAATGATTTAACGTAACCAGATGAGTCGCGATTGAAAGCAGTCAACGATTAATGAGCAAACCAGAAATATAGGCTTAAATCAACGAGAAAACATCAAATCGAAATGACACGAGTTCGACAATTCATTTTTGAACAGGTGCAAACTTGACCGGAACAAATTTTTAAAGATAAATCAAGCGATCAATTGCGCATTAGTTTTAGGAAATTTTTTATCCAGGGGGAAAAATCGGGGCGTGCCTCTCCCAAATATCATGCTTCCTGAATTGGATGCAAAGTTATTATTTGCTTTTTAAGGTATTTCTTTGCCACAAGAGCAACAAAGTTTCGTGTTCACTTTATAAGTTAATCCTTCATATTCGTTAGATTAACGTTTTCGCTTTTTTTTGGTAAAGGTTTGACCTCTGATATATTTTTTATAATTTGCAAACTTTGAGCTATAAACGTGAAAAAAGGAATGAACTTCCACATGCCGGTCATTTAATTCCTTTACAAAAAGTTAAGTAAATCTAAGCTAAGCATTATTGCATCGAAATGAAGACTAAAATCATCAGATGAACTTTCGAACTTTTAAATTTTTCACTAATGATTTCTTGCGTCTATTTACAGCGACGACGTCCAAAGTGTGGATAATCAATCTCCGTTGCGAAGCCGCCACTTGGATAAAGAAGAAGAATCGGTCATCGGAGATTTGAAAGGAGATAAGTTTCTGGATTATGGGACAGGTCGAGAATAACAAGGACGGACAAAGCGGGACAAGGCAAAACAGGAAAGTGGTTGTTTACGTGTTGTCTTCAAATTTATTTCCAATTCTTTATTGCTCTAGTCGACAGCAATTTAAGATTTTGGACACAGCTTGATTTAGAGCAAATGCAAAGGTTGTTAACTACACATACCGGCGTTGTAGAAATATTCAACTATCGAAACTTTCAATCAGAGATCAACGAATTTATGATGCAATATCGTAATGCTACCCAATTTCTTTCAAAACAAAGATATTCTCTTTTTTTTTTAACGTATCTACTTCTTTACCAACAAAACAAGTGATCGGCACTTTGCAAAAACGACCAGGGAAATAACTCGTTATTGCAACCATCCATTCCAATTTAAAAAAAAAAATCATTGTCAAGATCTCACAGGTGTCATTTTTATGACAAGACATCTTCATTAATATTTAATTCAAGTTTAAATTCCTTTCGCATTTTTTGGAAGCTAAAGAAAAAAACCAAATGAGTCACCCAAAACATCACAACACGGTCATCTATCGGATTGGGATGTTTTTGTTATTTATATTTATATTCGCAATAAAATGAAGTTGTCCTGCATTGTAAGACATGTAGCACCGGATAGCTAACTAATTACGAATCAGTTTCTTTAATCATAACAAGTCTGCGGACTTCTTAATTATTTCCTATACAAGATAAAAATTTATGAAGAGAAAAATAAAGAATCGTACCTGCAAGCCGTTTTTTCAATTAAATATTTTAATATGCAAAATAAAAATAAAAAACCAAGTACTTTTTTCTCGACGATTTTGTTGCATTTTCGCCAAATAACCCATATAATAATTATAACGAGCTATAATTAAAAAACATAAATAACCGTGATAATACTTCCACTTTATGGATGCATTCAAGAACTGGGACCATATGTTTCCAAGAAAAAGATAAAATAAATTGCGTAATTCATTGCGTGCAAAAATAGCTTTCCTTGTTTACGAAAAGACCGAGTGTTGCGGAGCAACTCAAAAATTTTGAATTTTAAAATTATTCTCGTTTTGAAATGTTAATGTCTTTTTTCAGGAAAATAGATTTTATAGGTGTTTTGTCCATTCAACCAGCGGTCAAAACAAATTCAGGAAGGATCGTGAAGTGGATTTTTAAAACTAATAAAATCAATCAACCGCCTTCTAATTTCGTAAAAAATTAGATTTCGGCAAAGAACTGTGACATCTGTTGAGGAGGATAAGATTACTCTATAGTTATTGCGACAGAAAGCAGAACTCAATTTGTAAGGAGCAGAATGCGTTCTACCTGCTTTTCAAACAAACGAAAATGTAATAAAAAGAATGAAAATGAAAGATGAGAAAGCCATCACGGAAAGCCCAATTAAATAAACGGATTACAGGCACCGGGCGGACCTTTCCTGGACTGAATTTTGAGCAACCACCGCGTCGATCTACAAGCATGAGCTTTGACCATTACATATCGACCGATGAGATAAGATATTTTAACTAAGAAGAGAGAAACGTTCCGAACCACCAGAAAACAAAAACTTTGCTCGCAGAAAAAAAATCCATTTATGAATGCACTTATTCAATTTAAAAGGAAACGAGTTGGAATCATAATTACATTCTTTTAGGTTGCACTAATCTATCGAAAGGAAATGCATCAAGCATAAAAAAAGTCCTGAAAAAAAAAAAAAAAAAAATCCGGATAATGATATAAATCAGTATAATAAACGGTGACAACGATTCTATAAAAATGTACCGTCTCGACCGTCGCCGTAATATTATAATTGATCATACTTAATTCCATTCAAAAAAAGGGCTTTAAACATAAAGAAAAGAAAAACATTGGATAATAAAAAATAATACATAATTAGCTTGGGTGGTAATCAAATTTCGAGATTACCCCTTCTTCCTCCAATAAAATTCCAAATTAAATGGTTTTCACGACAACTTCGAGGTTTGTTCCTTATTTTGTGGTCAATTAAAATGCATACGGTATTTTCGATCGATTTTTTTTTCTTCGACAGCTGATTTTTATAATTACAATAATTGGAAATCCGTACTTCCGCTAACCGGTAGAGACGGGAATGTATTTTACGAAAATTTCCGGAAAATCTTTTCCTTTTCCCGCGAAAAAAAATTAAGCACCGAAAGCAGGGATAAATCACAATCGGGCAAATTTAAAAACCGGAAACGACGAGACTTAACCTTCTGAAAACGGAATTTTACGATTTCTATTAAAGGAGATTAATCTCTTGTTTCTACCACACCTTCCGAATATCATCAGGTCGCTTATACATGAGCATGCCACAATTACCGGATTGGTATTTGCATTGGTCATATTTTTTTTCCTATTATTTTTTAAGTAGAAATGCTCGAACCGGTAAGAATTTCTTCATACTAGATAAATCAAGTACTCGCCCATAAGCTACTTATAGGCGTACTATAAAAACTTTTACTGAATATTTTATTTCGGTTTTTTTTTCTCCTTTTCTTCGCCATTACACCTTAACCGAATGATACATTATCTCGCGAGGATCTTTAACCGGTGTGGATCAAAAAAGAATCCTAAAAAAATTAATATTTTCATTAGACGGTTCACGGTATTTTGATTCGATTAATTTTTCCGTGCGGGGGTGATTCCGTCGATGAATCTTCCGTTTAAATAACTTGAAAATACTTGTTCTAGGTTTTATTGTTGCCGTAACCGTTGTTCTAAACCGGTGTTTTATTAAGAAAAAAAAAGTATGACAACTGTTACCGACTTTGTAAGTAGTGAAAAGTGGTTTGTTGTTACGTAAAATGGGATTATCTCGGGCTGGTCTTTGATAACATCGGAAGGCCTCTTTTGTTTTCTTTTTGGACACGAGATTTGTAAAAAGATCACCGCAACAATTCCTATAGAAATTTTTTATTTTTGAGCTCAAGGGATAATTAATGATTTAACTAAAATTAAAAGTGATCCGGAATTTCGGGGAATATTTTTCCAGTCGAAATTTTGATACTGGCTCAAAGCCTTGGAACGCTTTGGAATGCAAAAATTCTCACTCGATCTCTAAAAAATTAAGGATTCAGATTTTTGATTGTTTTGAAATCGTTCCGGAATATCAGTGTGTAAAACTTGTTCAAAGTTACTTTTACGGTAAACAAAAATCTAGTTCAAAAGATGTTTTTTTTTGTAAGCACACATTTTGTTTCCGATAGGTTTCTTTTCGGTAAACCTAAACAATCGATAAGCCATAACGAGTAGCCTTAAAAAATTAACTTTTGGCACTATTAAATAACTAAGAAACCTCGTTTTTCTCAGAAAACGTCTATTGCGTGCCCAAATGCCAAAATTTTCTGTGCGAATCGTCGATTCTTCGTAAAATTTAAAATAGTTTTCCTTAGATAAAAATTATTTTATTCTCAAATTGTTCAGACGGCTTTAACAGCTGGCTACCTGTTAAGAAGAAGATATTTCTTTTTTTTTCTTTCGGAAACAAGAGAAGGAAAAGAAAAAGCTTATTTTTAAATTTTCTTTCAAATAAAATTTTATACGTATATCCATTAAACTGTATAGGTCGAAACGGAGAAGCTAATTCCCGATCCCATCAGCAAAGATTATCAAAACAATTATGGCTTTGAAAATTTTTGCGGTGGCATAGGTTTTAAGTTAATATTGTTGTCGAGTTCAGTTAGTGAAATCTGCGGTTTGATACAAGCTCATAATTATAAAACTCTTGGCTCAAAAAAAAAAAAAACTAGTTAATCAATCCAATAAAGTACTCCAATTCTCAATTCTTAGGAAAATGGATTGGAAGCGCTGAACTTAAAACGTTTTGGTAATTAATGTCTACCCAAAACGGTTTAATTTAGTTCAAACCTTCTCAAGTGAATCATTTTTTGTGAAAAAATCGACCTGGATCTTAATTAATAAGCGAAACTCTTACTTATACCACTTTATATCACAAAATTAATTAATCGAATATGTCAACAAGGCCATTAAGAGTTAATTAAAATATCATCGGTGATATTTTATAAAAATAATTTGGCAAAACTAACTTCCAAATTTGTTAATTTTTTTATTCATAATGTGACTTGAGTAAAAAGTATGTCGCGGAAGGAACTGATACGAATATACATCATCAAATATACATCGGACCGCTCTAATAAGGCTAATAAAAAAGTACTTTTTACAAGATTGATTGCCGCGTCCTTTGACCGTGAAATCCATTCAAATAGTTACGTAACAAAACAAAACAAAACAAAAAACAAGTTTATTTCTTGTATTATTTTTCACCTTTCTTTTTTTTTATGTAACGTCAAAAATGAAAACAGAACGTTTTCGGATATAATTTTTCCTACGTTTAAAGCTCCGCACCGGAAATAGAGGACGGAAAAATGAATTAAGGAAGGTTCGCCTTTGGTACTCTTCCTGGTACAAAGGTCAGAGACCGCATGCCTGACCGGGCAAGGTTACTTTCACCTTCACCCATCCTTTGGATGTTTTTTTTAAAATATATATACCCAGCCCAAACACGCGAAAACATTTCACATACTAGCGGACATTTAATTATCGGTTTTAATAAGCACGACTTGATATGTTGTTTTATTTTTGTTTTTTTCAGATGATACTCAGCGCCGCTTTGGCTTTTCTGATATCGACATGTTTGTCCTCCCCTCAACCCGGACACATACAGTAAATATCAAAAAGGGCAAATCTTTCACTTTGGAAACGGATAATAATCGGCATTCGCTTTCCTTTTCAGTGAAAAATACATAATTCACGCTCCGATCAAATTCAAAACAATTCACCATTACAAAGTGGAGAAAATTCCGATTCATATCAAGAAACATATTCACCATCATAAATATCACGAGGATCACCACGAGGTCCCGGTAATTCACGATCATCACGATCATCACGATCACCACGAAATTCTCGAATCTCATCCAGATTTTTCGGATCATGATCACGATCGGTTCGACTATGCAGACGACAATAAAGGAGGACATTATGACGCCTATGACGGAAGCGATGAAGATTATCAGTATCGTTAAATTAAGCAAAGCTCCCAACAGTAACAGAGTGTTACCAAAAACAAAAATAATATTACCAAAGACTAGTCATTTAATTTTTTTTAAATTTTTATAATGTTAATCAAATAATATAGGTCATACGTAGTAAGAGCGCTTAGGAATTTTAGACTCATATAAGTCACGCCACAAATGATTAAACACATGAACTTGTCGCAAATTAATGTGATGAAAAATAAATCGATATAAGCATAGAGCTAAAAGTGAAAATTCATAAAAACGCTCAAAATCGACTATTTTAACTTTATGCTAATCAATAATGTCCTGAAGAGAGTAAATTGAACCAAAAAATGACGCCAAAACCAAATGAAAGTTATTTCAATTGAAAAAAAAAAAAAAAAAAAAAAAAAAAAAAGAAAAGAAAAGAACAAAACTAAAATTTCTCTAAGAGCTAGCCTATTTTATTTAAGGTAATAAGGGTGCTACGACACCATTAACAGTGCTGAAGTATTTACATCCAGGAGAAAATAGCTTGCGAATCATTTGATTTATTGTGCATCTGCAAAAAGAACGACAGAACGTAGAAACTGTCTTAATATGCGTGCTTCAATTTTTTTTTTTTTTGATCAGCAAAATACGCCGAAAATAAAAATTATTTTTTTTGGCCCTATCACGATGAAAATTTTAGTTAAACAAAAAATTTTAATAAAGTATTCCAATAATTGTTCCATTTTTTTCTCTCCAAGATTAGCTGTCGCCGTATTTTTTGAAGTACAATTTGTTTATCATTAAATCCTAAATTAAAAATGAACTTTTACAGCAAGAATCAAAATGTGAAAGCCAAAATTTGTAAATTATCAGAAAACAGAAACGAAAGTCTTACCTATGATAAAAATTAAAACGGAGGTATCCTTAGTGCAGATAAAGTAAAAACATCAGATTCGCAGTAAAAAATCTTAGACCAAAATATGAATTTTTCGGATGTTATAATGAAATAAGCGCTTTACTGCTACAAAATCATCCACGAATTTAAAATAAATTAAATTAATTTGAGACAATAGGACAAATAATGCTGCTTCTCCATTATGGCTCAAAATTAATTTTCTAGAATTAATTTTCAAAATTTCCGGAAGTACTGTGCTTTAGTTATTCTATGAATTTTCGACCATGGATTAAGAATACAAAAAATGCAATGTAGTAAAAATGGCCGACTCCATTTTTAAATCTTGGGTTAGAAATCCATAGAATAACAAAAGCACAGTACTTCCGGAAATTTTGAAAATTAATTCTAGAAAATTATATGTGGGCCATAATGGAGAAGCGGCATAATAATTTGTGGCAAATGTTCCAGAACCTATTTTTTCGCAAAAACACTAGTATTAAAATATTTACAATTCAAATTTCTCAATTTTATTGCTATTTATGACACTTGGACAATAATTTTTTTAATGGAAAACGTTACTAAATTCAAATAATCTAAATTCAATTTTTTTTTCTTTCTTTAAAGTCCCAGAATTTAAACAAAAACCTGGTCCTGCCTTTCAGTAATAGATCTATAACAAGGATGTTTTCCAACATAAGGCTTAGAATGGGAAAAATCAAAAATTAAAATATTTCCATTTTGGAAATGAAATAAGCGCACTTTTTATATTAGTGCCCACATATAAGAACAAATTAAGCGCCTGCGAATAACTCATCAGTCACTGTAATGGCTTCACTGATTTACTTCACTTTTCCCAGCAGAAGCTTAAATGATTTAAAACTTATCTCAATAATTTATTTAAAACAAAACACATCTCCAGAACGTTAATCTGTTAACTTAAAAAAATGTACTTAAGGGAAAGGGAAAGAGATAAAAGAAATCCTTGGGTTGATGTTCTCCATGAGATGAATATTCTTTTTGTTTATTCTGGCCCAGGCAAAATTTTTCAACGCTTCAAAGTACAACTTGCAATGTGAAAATGGCAAATTTACAATTTTTAATTTGTCAGGTTTTAAGATTTTTTCCTACTGAGACAAATATTGTGTGACAATAGCTTGGAATATCCAGCCTGGTTTATCAATTTCATTGGCTTGAATTGAAATAAAGCAGGGCTTAAAACCATAAAACAAAGACAAACAAAAACAGATTGTCTTACAGCAAACGGAATGCGCATATTACAAATACAGGTAGGAATTGTTTGCCTTCCATCTTTTAATCCAAGTTTATGTGAAAATACAATTATTCATGTCGAGGTGAAGCAGTATTTAATACTTGTCACAGGTAGTCAAAAGCTATAAATACACACATGCCTATAAATATTGCTTTTAAGCTTATGGATATTATTTTAATAAAATCTATAAATTCTAACCTCCAGTTCTCAGTTTATAAGGGCTCTTGAGCATCAATAAACCTCCTGTGATTTAGGCTTAAAATAATTGCAATATTTGAAACGACTGAATGGTTTCTATAGACCCCATTCTAATATATGAAAATCTTGTAGCATAGAGTAAATTAAACAAAAGTAGTATTTGCCGATTCCTAAAATGATTCTTTGGTTTCCATCAACCATCTTAATGACCTACGATGAGAAAATGAACAAGTTTCCTCACTAACCAATGTCCTAAACTTCACATAAGAAGATAATATCATAAACAGTGAATAGGCAAATAATCTCGTTTAAAAAAATTTTAACTGTACTCAGGTTTTCAATCAAGTGATGTTTTTCTTCAATCATTGAAATAATGAAGAAAATTATTTCTCATTGCAATAAATCGTCGTCACTATCTATTTCGGTAAAAACATTTGCATATTATCATGTTAGCCAGTGCAGCATTAAAAATCACACTCCAAATGAAGTTTTTGACAAAAAAATTGAACTTAACCTTACCTTGATGTAAACAAGCCAAACCAGAATCCTTATCCCGTTGAAACGCTTAAACTGCAGCGCTGTTTCCTTGTATTTCATGTAACCACATCCTAAAAAGAAAATGATTACACACATTTATCACTCCGAAATGATTGATCGACGTCTTAATTTAAAAAAATTATCAAACGAAGCTCCCGCGCTTTCACAAAAAACCCGAAACAGATCCGATAACTAGAATTTCCAATGGAAATCAACATGGCGGCGGAGCATTCATAAGTCGCGTGCATTGGCGAGTTCAGACACAATTTTTTATTGCTGGTTTTAAAAATCGGTTATTCTTAGTTCCATTCAACGCAAAGAAATTAAAACGGCGTTCAGAATTTGAATTATGAATAAAAAAAGACTTAGTTAATCGACTTCACGATTTTTTTTATTGAAGAGCTGAGATTGTTAAAAAAGAAAAAATCCCTTCTAAATTCTTAAACTAAACCCAATTACCAGGGCAATATGATTTTAACTGACAAAAATACTTTTGGCTACTTTAAAAATCCTTTTTTACTTCTTTTGCACTTTCCCGCCTTTTTTTTTTTTTTTTTTTTTTTTTTTTTTTTGCGAAAAAACTACTTTGTGTCAAAAAGCCTTTATCCCCTGAAAAACGTAGAGTAATTTCTGTCGAAAAGTCGTTACGGTCTCTTTTCGTTAAAAAAAAACTCTACGTCTTCTGATGGTCCCTCACCCATGTTTAGCATATGAACAAGGCTGCGGCATGCGACAAAGGCGGCCGAATTTGTAAAAGGAAACTAAGCAAGATATTTCGCAAAATTTTGTTTTAAATCGTCAAACAATTCCACGAATGTTTTTTAGATAAAGTTTTTCCGAAAGCAAAGTAAATAAAAAAAGTTTTTTTTTTTTAAGACTTAAAAGAACCCCGTACAAGACAATAGGAATTTGGCCGTCGGATAAAGTTTACATGTAAAAACAACGAAAGAAGAAGAACAAATGGAATTTTATCTCTTAGCCAAATTCCGATTATTTTTTGTGGGGTTCTTAATGTTTTTTTTTCCCACCTTACATTTTAAATGTGGGAACATCCTTGAGAACGCGACTCCCCGTCATTTGGGTAATATTTGTGTCTCGCAATAAAGTGAAAATGTTTTCATATCCAAAATCGCTTCGGGATTAAATATTTTCTGGCTAAAAATGTTTCTTGCAGACGTCCTCCTATCCTTCTCGAATGCTGTTTGAGACACCATGGATTACAGGAGGAAAACAGTTACGGAAAAAGAAAAGACTTCATGCAGCTTCTCATCCAGCTAAAAAAGGAAGGAAAAACAGACGATGTCAGAGGAAGGCGTCAGAGGGAGATCAAAACAAATGCAAATACCTGCATGCACTTGCATGTCGTTTGGTGATTTGAATTTTACGGGTACTAATGTCCTAGCTGATTTTCTTAGTCGTCCAAAAATTTAGTTTTTAAGCAAGCGGCAGCTCAGCTTTTATATTTTTCCTCGCTAGATTTGAGACGTCGTCATCCTTATACGAATAATCTCTCCAGCCGAAAATGCGAGGGCGATTTAGAGAAAAAATTAAAACCGTCTTGCCAAAACAAGACGGAGTAAGAGACTTATGCCGCAATTTTCGAAATGGATTTATTAGGAAGGGTCATCGACGGTAAAGTCTTTCAAGGCAAAGCTCTGAGCTCTGCTCCCCAATTTAGCCCCGATCATGGGGGTATTACCACGTTTCAAAGAACAAGACACAAATACCTGTAAAATTTAGCAGGACAAGTCTTATTAGAGCCCTGAGGAAGGAATGCATTTAAAAATAACAAAAGTAACAAAAAAAAAAGTTAAGAAAAAAATGATGGGGCCTTAGTTAACCAAATATTGTAACTGGTTAGAGCTAAGGACATACAGATTTCGTGCCGAAATAATTTCGAGCCAGGAAAAAAAAGACGATTATAAAAACTTCAACTGACCAAAAAAAGGAAATGAATACATTTTGCAACAATAGCGTTTTCTTCCTTTTCGTCACGTCTTAACTCTGGAGAAAAGCTAATTAATTTAAGGTTTCAGTTTAAAAGAGCCTTTAGGGAAAAGAGAGTACGACAGCCGAAAAATCAATGTTTTTCGATTTTACTGCCTAATTTTAAGCCGGAGAGGGCTTGCAAAAGTTACATCGCCATAAGTGATAAGGTCAAATTTTGGTGAATTAAAACCAAGAAAAATCTTACCTTAATTTGTCGACACCTGCAATCCGGCGGTAAATCCAGACAAAAACAGGGAAAAAAGGTGAACGAGAATGCGTTTCTGGAAAATATCCGGTCGACCGAATCTTTTTGAGCGTCAGCCTGTTAAAAAAAAAGACTATAAATTTTAGGTTTTAAATTTTCATTATTCAAAAGAAAACATTTTAAAAATAATTTCATGAGGATCGTCCAGAAAGAAACTGCTCATATCTTTCACAAGATCAAAATTTCTGAAACTAGTGTTTCTTTTCAAAAATTCTCTGTACTAAACCGAGGGAAATTTACATTAGGCTACTTGTCAGTCACGCTAGTACTTGGTGCAAACACGAAATAAATTCAAGGTGCATATGAGTCCTCGTTTTTTCTTTTTTTTAAATATTTGCAGTTCCAGCGTGAAGAATAACGAAACATCCGCAGTTTAAAATTCGAATCACGATTGCAAGTAGCAGAACACACAAAGATTCTTATAAATCTTAAACTTAATTAGCAGTGGACAGGTGATAAAAGAGTTTATTTACCAACTAGTATTTTTTTTTCATAATGTTATCTGCAATTAAAATCACGCGCATTACGCGCATTACGCACCTTTACCTCTCGACTTTCCTTCCTTTTTTAGTTAATTAAACCTTTAATTTTTTTTCGGCAACTACCAGAAACGATTAATTATCATAGAAAAACGGTTAAATCTCATTTGGATTAAAACCATAAACTTTTAATCAAGATTTTTAATATAAAAAAAAATTGTGCCGGTTAATCGACTCTGATCGAGTTATGCTATCTTTCATTTCAACATTTGTTGCCAATGGACTTACACTTTTTTTCTTAAAAAAAAAAAAAAAAAAAAAAAGAGAGAGAGAAAAGAAATTTGAGAATAATTTTCTTTTCTTGCATATTTGATTTATTTTCTTGAATTATTTAAATTATGGTTTTCAAATATAAAATAAAAAAAAAAAAAAAAAGAATTGAAGAATCGAGCATAATTATGAATAAACGGAGTTGTATCGAATGAACCGATGCAGAAAAAGGAGGAGTCTACTTTCTCACCTTGTTATTGTCCAAAATTTTAAACGGAAGGTCACGTCATATCTAATCTAACACATCATAAATTATCATGTCACCTCCGTGTTTTGCCGGTATGGAAAACACTTTTTGAAATACTTTTCCAAATCATTTTTAAAATAAGTAGGAATTTTTTATAAGCAACTTTAAAGCTCTGAGGGGAAACTTTAACTTGAAAAACAGGAAAGGGAAAAGCCAACATTGATACAGCCTAAATAAAATTTTCAATACTGGAATTCAGCAATAGACTATCATTTCAATTTTGTTTGGCGTTACACATTCCAAACGGTTTTCGGAAGATTGATCCAAACTTAAAACTTTTAATGTGGTAAAAATGTAAAAAATCCAAGAGAAGTGGGTTGGGAAAAACATGAGGCAGCATCATCTTATGCCCTGACCTTCCTTTTTTTCCTTCATGTTACACAGTAAAAAATATTATGTAAATATGTTCTAAACGGTCCACATAAATTTTTTCTGTTCTTTTTCCCAAAAGGTAAACATAAACAAAAACAACATTAGAATTATGTGGACCTACTTATGTTAATTGTACACATAAAATTTTTTATGTGTACAATTTCAAAATCAAACAATAAACTAACACTCTTTCTCTGAGAAAAGAAAGGTAGATTAAAGTTTTTCAATTTGCTAAAAGCTGTCGGTCGACTGCACTTTCCCATTAGTTTGCTGAAAAATGTAATTTGCGCCTCTTTCATTCAAAATTTTCTGAATACTTTACATACGGAAAACTGTCCAATTACCTTTGATTTAAAATAAAATTTCTGTCCGAAGAAACACTGGACATGTTTCACCAGTGCTAAACTAATTAAACAATTCCAGATTAATTATTCTAAAGCAACTTTTGGGATATAGTTTAAGGTTTTTCGAATAGCTTTCAATCAATAAAAATTTTTAGTTATTAAGGATCTCGATGTAGCTCCGTAAGCTAAGCCATGCTCGAAATAAATTATCATAAATATAACATACGAGACTTATTTTTAATACTTATCAGTTTTTTGTGCAGATATCTCGGAAGGGAGCTTTTTTAAATTAAAAAAAAATAGTAATTATCATACACAAATAAGCTAAACCCCAGGTGCTATATTTTTAACTCGACTTATTTTTCGCTACATATTGCTTTTCGGTTTTCAAAAATGATACATCACATCTCTTCTTTTGAATTCTGAAATTGAAGGTCTGTCATCAGCAATTTCCCTTTTAAAATCTCGAACGATTTGCGGTCGTTGCCGTTTGTTAAAAATTTTCGATTGATTTAAAAATTGAAGGGTCCATTTTCATTAATTTTTGCGGGAAATGATAAACGATTCAATAGTAGCATTTCGTTTAAGGAAAAATATTAAAATTAGGGATTTAAAAAAAAAAATTACTTTCACAAACGTTTCACGATCAAACATCACTTTATAGATGTGGTAACATCAGTTCGATCGGGTTTGACGTTATTCAACCGTCGATGGCATATGATTTACCATCTCATGTGTTGATTCCATTACAACCGAAAAAAAAGTTTTTTTGCTTAAAGGTTATCTTTTTTTGGATTTTTTTTTGTATTTGAAAGTAGTCCGTTATATAATAATTTTTAACAAAAAACATGGCTTATGGCTTATGATTTACTTTTTTTTTTCTCGTCTGAACTTTGGAAATCGCATAGGTTAAAGTATCATATTGTTATTCAAGTGTTATTAAGTATTAATTACGGGGATATAGTAATTAGAACTTGTTTTTTGTAACTGATTTCCCTCCTACTCTTGATCGATCGATTTCGTGTTTGCAGAAGAAATATTGTAATCACGATGTGCAGGAGGCCCAGAAAAAGAAAAAAAAAATTTCCTTTGTCGTCTGGGTTGTACGTTACATTATGCAGACGTGCATCGGGTTTTGCACCTTAAGGGAAAAACAAAATTAAATCAGAGCCCAAGCTCCCGGGTGCATTTAACCTTTTTGCCGGAGTTTATTAATTCGTTAAACAAATAATGAAGGTGTAACCGGTCGTTTGTAGAACGACCCAGGTTGCGAAGTCTAATCTAAAATATTCCGTTCATTAAATCAAAACGATTTAAGGTTCAAAAGGTCACGTTAAATATTTTGAACTGGGCTCACCTCTTTATTAAGGGGACAAATGGGTTGCACAATTAACTCGAGGTGTTTATCATATTGGTTCACCGAAAATGTTATAAAACGTCAATTTCGACCAAGATCGGATTTTTCCAGTAAGAATAACATTTTGCAATTTTTTTTTCTCTTTCACGAAAAATCAAAGAAGAATAATCAAGGTTTGGCTTCGGTGATTTATCTCCTCGTTACATAAGCAGCATTTGCTCTCATCAACAAAGCTTTGTTCTTAAGTTAATAACTTATGTTTCCATTAACACCATTTTGGGTTTTCCCTGGGAAAATTACATTCCATAACACTATGGTAACGGGTCAGTAAAATGTTCCATTTCCACAAGAAAAAATTTAATTTTTCCAGCACTTTTTTTGAATCCTTTAATCTGTCAAAATTATGCTGACGCAATACATGAATCGGAAAGGGGAAACAATTGTTTTTAAAAAACTTTTATGTTGCTTCATTTTTTTTTTTTTTTTTTTTTTTTTTTTTGTCGCTTTTAAGAATTTACAATCTGTTAGGAATTACCTAACATTTAGTAAATGTGATGATATTAAATGACACGATTGAAAATTATTTCGGTAGGCAATTTTCTAAAAAAACAACTTGACCAAGGTCAATTAATATCAACTGTCGTGGCCGCAGAAAAGGTGGCATCCATGTTTTTTTATTCTTTTACTTTTTTGTCACGTCGTTCTCTATTCACTGTTTCAAGATGAACATGATTATATTTTATATTTGATTCAATATATTGGATTTATCATTTCTCCTTGATCGGAAGCAGTTTACCCCGATCATTTTGGCGACCGTGAGTGAATATGTTATTTTTAAACGAATAAAACGATACGTTTATTCCGTGAAACATGGATTTTCTGGTAGCCACACGAGGTTACATAAGAGGGGCGGTTACAAACACCTGTAAGAAAATCAACGATGCCATCACCGCCAACGATGAACCCGCCGCCAGGCAATCTATGGACATTCTGGAAGACAAATCTAAACAGTTGGATTCAGAGGATAATAGCATCCGCCAGCTCATGGCCACGGATTTTGATAAATATAAAGGCGATTTGGAAAAGGAAATCGAGTCCGTTCAAAAGTATCGCGAGCTCATTGTCCAGACCAGGAGTGCCTACCAAGATTTTATTAATAACCGTTTGACCGCCTGTACCGTCGACGACGACATTAGAAATCTTTCCCTGGAACGGAGAAACAGCTTGGAGTCAGCTTCCAATGCCAGCTCGACTAAGAAAAAAAGATACAAGCTTCCTAAGCTCCAAATCACCAAGTTTGATGGGGACCCAAAGAAATGGCTCAGCTTCAAAGGAGGTTTCGATAGAGTAAAGGATGACCCTGAGTTAGAAGATTTTGATAAGTTGCAATATTTGATCACTTATACAGTGGAAGGATCCCCTGCTCGTGATGTAGTTGAATGCTTCCCAATGAAAGGAGAGAGTTTTCAGCCTGCTTACGATGAATTGGAGGAACGATTTGCTGACATTGATTCACTAATTTCTATTTATGTTGCAGCTCTTCATAATACTGTTATGAATCAAAAGTCTCCACAGACTAGGCAACCTTTACCGATTTTGTACAAACAACTGAAGACACATATCAGTGCATTAGAAACGTTAGACTATACACTTGACAAATATGCTGCCTTCATTAAGCCTTTGGTCGAAGCTGCCCTACCGGAAAATACTCTCAGAGCCTGGCAACGCCATCGGGAGGACAAAGCCGAATTTTCCCAAACTCCTCAACAAACAAAACAAACCTCTCAGGAAGCTTTAACCTCTTTAATGCTTTACCTTGCCCGAGAAGTCAAAGGGGAAGAAAAAATCATGGAGGCAAAGGCTGTCTTCGGGGACCAGTCATACGTAAGTAAAACTCGACAAGATACGGCTCCGGCGACAGCAGCAGCTTTGGTAAGTACCAATCAGGCCAGTAACGGTCCAGCGGTTTTAAGTTGTTTTTTCTGTGATAAAGGTAATCACCCCCCTCCAGATTGTTTAAGGGCTCAAACAATGAGCTATGAAGATAAAAAGTCCATGCTCGACAAAAAGTCAGCGTGTCACATCTGTTTGAAATCCATTTCAGGGGCCAAGCATCAACGCAACTGTCGGTTTCCGGTACGCTGTTTAATCTGCCAGAAGCGGCATTACACGATCATGTGCCCTGAGGCGAAACAGGTGGTCAAGTCATCGAATCCGGCGCGGGGCTCCGGGAGAAACAATAAGCCGTCCACGGATCCTCCACCGACGAATTCAGTTTTGGCTCAAGCACGGGGCTCGGATGGTACATGCACGGTTTATCAACAGACAGTCCGTTTAAAAGTCAGATCGCCTTCTGGGAAATTTCGCATCGTAAGAGCCTTTCTCGACACCGGTTGTGAGCGATCATACGTTTCAACCCGTCTGGTACGAGACCTGAACCTGAACCCCATAGCTCAAGAGCGGTTTTCCCATGGGTTATTCGGGGGCGAGGTTACACAACTCAAGGATTTTAAGCGATACGAAGTTCATTTGATCTCTCTAACTAGTGATTATGAATGCGTTCTCAACGCCCTCCAGCAGAACACAATCTGTGGTCCCGTGAGGCCGGTTCCGCCCTCCGTTCTTAGACAATTTTCGAATGCGGTTTCGTTCCCAGAGGACATTTCGCTCGACGGTCCAATCGACGTACTTTTGGGAATAGACATCTACGGGTCTTTGCTCACTGGACGACTCGAGCAGGCGTCCGGACTAACGGCCATCGAGACGTATTTCGGCTGGACGTGTGCGGGCACTAACGACAACAACGCGTCTCATGGGCAAACGTTAATCGCTCAGTGCCTCGTATCGCAACGGTTACCGGATTTGTGGCAGTTAGACGTTTTAGGAATTCGTGATCCATTTTTGCCGCCCACCGAATCGGAGCTACACCAGGACATGATCCGACATTTTAAAGAAACCATACGTAGGGATGAAGACGGTCGATATATCGTTGGCTTACCTTGGAAACCAGGCCATCCCGAGCTGGTCAGTAATTTTTTCGTCGCCAGGCAACGCCTGCAGTTCACATCGAACCAGTTAAAACGTCGGAAACTCTATGACGACTATGCAGCAGTTTTTGACGACTGGCGGGCACAAAATATTATCGAGGAAATTCAATCGCCGATTGAGAAGGACAGGAATCGAGGATATTACTTACCTCACAGGGCCGTTGTCAAGTTAAGCAGTGCTACCACCAAGATCAGGCCGGTGTTTGACGCTTCCGCCAGAACTCAATCCTCTCCGTCATTGAACGACTGTTTGAGCATCGGTCCGAATTTATTGGAACAAATCCCGCATATCTTGGTCGGTTTTCGGTTACATCAGTTCGGGGTCATAGCTGACATTAAACAGGCGTTTTTGCAAATTGGACTTCGACAGGAAGATCGCGATTTTCTTCGATTCCTGTGGGGGGAGCACGATGGTGCACAAGAGCCTCGTTTTTTCCGACACTGTCGAGTAGTTTTTGGGGTTAATAGCAGCCCGTTCCTCCTTAATGCCACGTTACATTTTCATTTCAGCCAACAAACAGATGCGGAGCTCCACTGGACTCTCGACATTTTAAAGAGGCAGTTGTACGTGGACAATCTCGCTGGCAGTGTTTCCAGCACGCAAGAATTAGCAAAGTTACATAGCGAATCCCGGACCATTCTCGCCGCAGCCAAATTTGATCTTCGAGGGTGGGCTTCCAACGCACGCTCCCAGATTTACGATAACCCTGATCCGCTTCAATCCGTTCTGGGTCTTCGTTGGGACTGCAACGCCGACACCTTAGCATGCGATTTCGATATTGACGCATCAGTTTATTCTCAACCAGTAACGAAACGATTGTTGCTTTCTGTCGCTCAGCGAGTTTTCGATCCCATCGGTTTTACCGCACCCGTAACGATTATGCCTAAAATTTTACTACAAAAAGCCTGGGAGGCAGATCTTAAATGGGATCAAGCGCTTCCGCAAGATCTCTCTGCACAGTTTACAGCTTGGTGCCGTCAACTCCCACAGCTCTTAGAATGCAAGATTCCTCGATGGATCGCAGGCGTCAACCCATCGCCCGAAGTTACCACCGAATTACATGCTTTCAGCGACGCCAGCGAGACAGCGTATGGCGCGTGCATTTTCCTACGCAGTAGCACCGCCACTGTCACTAACGTACAATTGGTACTGGCTAAAGCCCGAGTTACACCTCTAAAATTGTATGCCGAGCTGAATCAAACGATACCGGAAAAAGACGTCGCAACAAACGACAAAGATTTACCGCCTAGCGAACCACCACCTCCGAAAGACAGACACAAAGCCGCGAAGATCATACATCGGCTGGAATTGTTAGCAGCATTAGTAAGCGTACGGCTTTGTAACACAGTCCAAAACGCGCTCGACAACGCTGAACTTCGCGTTTTCTATTGGTGTGATTCCACCACTGCTCTTAGCTGGATTCGGCGAAATGAACCTTGGGCCACCTTTGTAGGCAATCGTGTCAAGGAAATACGAGCCTCTACCAAAGCGGAACAGTGGCGCTATGTTCCAACCGACATGAATCCGGCCGATCTGCCGTCGCGAGGTTGTACGCCCAGTCAGTTATTACAAAGTCAATGGTGGAACGGCCCTGTCTGGTTACGAGGCCCCGAAAGCTCCTGGCCGAACGCAGAAGCCCGGGTCAACTTGGCCGACGTTCTCGCAGAAAAACGGAAAACTCCGGTTGCACACTTGGTCGCCCTTCCTGACAATTCGACCATTACCGCTCTTTGTCAACGAATTTCAAGCTTCCAAAAAATTGTTCGCGTTCTCTCATGGATTCGACGTTACATTTCATGTCTTAAACAACGCGTTCAAGCTAAAATTCGCTTAAAGTTACCGCCTCGGATCATTTTAACTAAGGACAAGTTGTCTGGGGTTATTTCCAGCGTTTCTTTAACCACAGATGAAATTTTACAAGCGGAGGTTAGTCTTTTCAAAGGCCATCAGCAACAGTATCTCACCGAGGACGCCAAGAAACGGTTTACAAATCATACGCTCATAACTGATGACAACGGTTTGATACGGATCGAATCTGCCCTCATCATGGGCAATTATCCCGCAGCATTCACGACCCCGATCGTAATTTTGGACGGGATCCTGGCAGAACGAATAATCTACGACCTTCATCGGAGCAACAGTCATGCCGGCACTTCAATCGTGCTAAGCCTTTTACGTGAAAGATTTTACATTCCACGAGCTCGTAAACTTGTCCGGAATTTGTTAACCAAATGTCTTAAATGTAGACGGTTTTCCGCTCGTCCGGTTCAGACGACGGCGGCTCCGCTACCTCCGGAACGCATTAACCAAGCTAGTGCCTTTCAGACCACCGGGGTCGATTTGGCCGGACCATTGATTCTTTATGATGGCTCCAAAGCCTACATTGCGCTGTTCACTTGCGCAGTATATAGGGCCATACATTTAGAGTTATTATCCGATTTGTCAACTAATGTTTTTCTTTTAGGACTACGTCGATTTCTTGCTCGACGAGGCAGACCGCATGACGTACATTCCGACAACGGAACTAACTTTCAAGGCACCCAAACTTTATTTCAGGCTCTTGATTGGAAAAAACTTTTAGAAGACGGATGCATGCGGCGCATCAAGTGGCATTTCAATCCCCCCGCTAGCCCATGGTGGGGCGGCTGGTGGGAACGCATGGTTGGCTTAACTAAAGAGTTACTCCGAAAAAATTTAGGGGCAGCCCGGCTCAACTACGAAGAAATGAACACAATCCTCTGTGATTGTGAAGCCATCTTAAATTCGCGTCCGCTAACTTATATTTCCGATGACGCCGAGCTGCGACCTTTGACCCCTAGTCATTTTATTCAAGATATTACGGAAACGTCAACGGTCGATTTAGACACGATTGATGCCACAAACCTAAAATGTCGATTTAAGTATTTACAAACGTTACGCAACGGCATACGCTCTCGGTTTTACAAAGAATATTTAGCCGAATTAATCGCACGAGGTCGCTCGCCGGCCAAAGGACCTATTCGCCAATTACAGGTAGGAGACGTCGTACTGGTACAACAAGACAATAAAAAACGTTTACAGTGGCCTTTGGCTCGCATTGAGGAAATATATCTCGGCCGCGACGGTGAATCTCGCGTCGCTAAAGTAAAAACGGCCAAAGGGTACTTAACTCGTCCATTTCAACGCTTGTACCCATTAGAGATGGAGACGGAAGCGGGTAAGGAATTAGTTTTGCAGCATGACAAGAATTTACAGGTACCCGAGGTAAAGTCTGAGACAGAAGCTACGCCTTTGCCTAGCCCGTCACCAGCTCCCATTCCCGAATCCGACAGTAGCCCTACTCCTATACCTGTAGTTACTAATCGTCGAGGGCGCCAGATTAAAGCACCCACCAAACTCAATTTGGTGAGCACTACAGTCCGTGATTAAATTTTTTTTTTCTCAGCACTGATATGTGTCGCCAGTAGTTTAGTTCGTTTTCATTTCATATATATTTTTTTTTATCGTTTATATGTATCATCACTTTCACCCTTTTGCTTTTATTTTTTCTAAGTCAAAAAATAAAAGGGGGGGAGCGATGTCGTGGCCGCAGAAAAGGTGGCATCCATGTTTTTTTATTCTTTTACTTTTTTGTCACGTCGTTCTCTATTCACTGTTTCAAGATGAACATGATTATATTTTATATTTGATTCAATATATTGGATTTATCATTTCTCCTTGATCGGAAGCAGTTTACCCCGATCATCAACACTTACAATACATCAGTGTTGTATTAAGCTTATAATAATTTTAAAATTAAAGAGGCGAAAAAAAAGTCAGTGAGAAATAATATTCCTCTGAATAATGTCAGAATGTCAACCGGGGGCTCAGAACAACGGGCCCCGGGGAAGGAGAACATAGGATAGAGAACTTTTTTTAAATAATTCGCTTAATGCTCACCCCACTATCTTTTTCGAGAAAGGCAAGTAGTATCAAACAAGGGGATTTCATCCTTGTGTGTGAGAATGGGCCAATTCAAGAGAACGTCATAATATGAAAGCGGATCGAGCGGAATGAAAATAAGGAAGATGTCGAGATCGAACCGTTGTATATTTTTAAGAGGCTGTTTCTCCCTCACACGATATAAACCAGACTACCTAACCGAATGACAAATGACGAAACGAGTAACATAACCGACAAACTGTATGACGAATGAATACTGTCGGGCCGCTTAGTCAGCGGTTCCATGCTCGATAGAGAAGATTCGTGGGAATCGCTGAATATGCGATATACGAATCCGTCTACCGAGCCACGGGTAGCTTAAGGACCGTAACTAGGTTCGTTGGATCGATAACCTACTTTTCAACTCCCGGTGCACCAATACCTGTTTTCTTCAGTTCTGTCGACAGTCCAAAATATACAGATTTGTAAAAATTTTAAAGAAAATTTCAAAATATTAAATGGAACGATTGAAGCCGAAGACATTTTAACGAGAACAAGTAAACTGCCCTTAACTCTATCCAAAATTAATTTTTGATCGTTAAAATCATTTTCAATCATTTGCCTCTGAACTACCTTCTTAAATTTTCATTTCTTTTCTAAACTGGCATTGAATGATTTAAATTAAAAACAAAGAAAAATTGGTAAGACTTTATCAAAAGAGGATTGCACTTACACGATTACAGGACAAACATTTTGAAATGCCCTTTTACGAGGAAAACAGGCCTAGGCTTCAAGTATCGTGAAAAAAAAAAAAAAAATTCGTTTGGAAATTCATATCTTCACTTTAAAAAATAATAACGGTATTGTTTAAACAAAGAATTCCGTTCATTTTCAACGACAAAAAAACGCTTTCCTCCGCTTACGTTATTTCCTGAAAATGTAATGCATACGATCATCGTCAAACAAAAAAAAATTATTTTTACGAATGTCGTAACTTACGATTGCTAATATTCTATGATTGTTAATGATCGCTAATATCTTTTTGCTATATAAAAACAAAGGAAACAGCAGCCAAACTTTACGCAAAAAAAAAAATTGTTAAGTTTACCAAACTATAGGAAATCGGTAAAATTAGACCACCATTTATAAAATCACAAAATTAAACAGGAGGAGTATACATGATCTCCAATCAACTCTAGCGATTAAACAAAATTATCGGAATTTTCCTCCTCGGCTCCAAACCCGTTAAACCGTCTAAGTAATAATTTTTTTAAGGAAACCTAATTTGTGTTTTGAATTATGCAAAAGACGATTAAAGAAAAAAAAAATCTCATAAGAAAAATAAATTAGAATAACATGTTGTCTGTTTCTCCCACGCAACCCGACATATGAATGCGCAATCCTTAATGCACCCAATTACGTTTTACAATAATTCCATTATTATAATTACAAACGAATAAAGTATAACAAGAAAATAACAATTCTGACAAGTCCAACCGACCAAAGGTGGATCGGACGATGATCCGCGGGATGTTTCCATTTTTTTCGAGTTGCGTAATTTTTGTCTACGGAGGAGCAGACGAACCGGTTCCGAAGACCGAGCGCAAAATGCTACATTAATGACCTATTGGTAACGCACGTGAGTTCTATTTCTGTCAAAAAAAATGTTACGCTAAAAATAATGGAGGATTATCACAATTATAATAATTGTTTATTTATTAGAAAAGAAAATGCCGATTTTACTCCGGGGAAAATGTAGGAAATCGTCTGGACGATTCGAAATCGGGCCAGAGCAATTTCAACATTTCGCGGAATCCCCGGTCCGACGACCGGGGTTCCTCTACGTCGGTGACCTAATCAGGGATAATGAATGAAGATGGAATTGCACGGTCCATGTAACGTATATGGATTTAAGATATGTTTTCCTCTTGCCTAAGCTAAACACTGGAATATATTTTTTTTTCTGACCATAAAGAAAATGTTATGTTTTAAGTAAACGATATCAGTTTGAAACGAGTAACCGTGTACAGGGATGCTGATTATGCAATTTGTTATTTCAGTGGGGTCCTCCTGCAACGGACCAACCGAAGCTATATAATAATCGTGCCTTGTTCGAGACATTTTATTATCATTTTTTTAATAACGGTGACTCCGTATTTTTTTTGTTAGGTTTTCCTTTTTTTTTTTTTGTTAAAGATGCCATCGCTAAAATTACTTGTAAGTTTAACAAAGATACATGGATTAAGTGATAATTTTACATTTCATGTGTGAAGTTTATATGTGATACCATTATTTTCAGGTTGTTCTTGTTTTGTGTTTCATTGCTGTTGCTCTTTGTGTGCCAGTTCCGGAACCGGGCGGTTGGAAAAAGCAGTAAGTCATTAGTCATTTGCATTTCTTATTTCATTTTCAATTGGATTATACTTTAGGGGATGATTTCTATAATTTTAAATCTTTTTCAATTTTGAGATTTTTTAAAATGTTATATTAACGGCAAATTCCTATAAGCTTACGGACTCTTCTGCCCAAATAAAAAATGCCAGGACACTTAAATCCCTTTTGACAGAACTGGAGATGTTCTTATTTTGGCAATATTCCAATTTGAAATGTATATCTCCCAACACCGAATACAACAATAAACTCAAATTTTTTTCAAAATTATTTTAACGAGGTGAACTATTTGGTCCTAAGCTTTAAGCTCAAAAAGTGCAATAATTAAGTAGATATATATATATTTTTTTTTTTTTTTGTGAAAGCTAATTATTTTGTATCGGGAATTTTGTGCCTTTTTGCCCCTTTTGTAATATCTGGCAGCGGACCAATGAACAAAATCAAAGAAAATTGTGAAAATGTTTGGTTCTGTTAATTTTTGGTCCCATTTTGGCTCCTGGTCCTTGGTACCAGATATCCAAAAAAGGACTTCCAATTTATAATTCAAACAAAATTCCGGTAAAAAATAACGAGACTTTAAGTTTAAGTCGGCATGGTTTCCCGTAGTTTAAAAAGTTTTTAAAAAAAAGTGGGGTTTTAAATGCCGTACGAAAACCGATTCTCAAGTTTGAAAGTTCCATATTAAGGACATGTGGTAACAAACAAATTTTTCTAGCTAATGAAAATTTGGCCGAAAACGAAAAGATGGGAAAAGCTCTACAGGACTTGGTGTCCTGCCAATTCCAAATCTGCTATCAACCATCGTATATCGAATAAGAAAAAAGAAGAGAGTCTTAAAAATTTTTATTTTAAAATGCAATACCGAGCTTCCTATACTTAGGCCTACGATGAAAAATAAACGTAAAATATTTTAACGGGGCTCTGTTTACTCCGGAAGCAAATTTACTTGTCAAAGGAAATTGTTACACTGCGTCTGCACAAGCTAATTAAGTTTTTGCGGATTAAAAGCAAATCTGAAACCAGAACATTGTGTCACCAGAAAGCGATTCTTATTTATGTTTTTTTCTGATAATTCTGCATGCGAGAGTCTTAGACTTAATTGAGAGGAATCAGGAATAAATCAACCACCTCTATTCCCCCTTCCCTCAAAAAATATACAAGGAAAGGTGGTAAACGAGGGAAGGGGGCGTAAACCATCGACTTGGAGTAAGAGTAACAATCGGTCTGGATGTTCTGGACAAGTTTTTTTTTTTTCTTTACTGTAGTTTTAAAACTAAACCAGATTAATTGCTACAGACTCGTTTTGCGATTGCTTTCTTCCAACGTAATGTGCAACATTTCGATTATTATAAAATCATATCTAAAGCGGAATAGACATGCGATGCAAAAAATGTTTTAAATCACTGAGATTATAGCAATTTAAACAAATCTAGGATGATCGATGATCATTAAACCTGTGAGAGCCAAGAAATCCCGTACTTGCAACTATAATTTTTACAGTCTAATTGATAAACATCACGGTGGGTGCACCTACACTCCGAATGTAAAAATGTAGAATTTTCGGTTGAACGGCTCTCTGCACTGTTACATAACGAAAATAGGGATCATATTTAACTAGAGGTCCCATAAAAAGGAAAAATTCGTGAAAATTAAACACCAATAAAGAATACAGACATAAGAAGTTATTTAGTTTCGTCACGACTGATATTAAACGTACTTCCAGTTATTAGTTCCGAACAATTTTTTAATTACGTTTGTAAATGCTTACACGACAGAGAGTTACATCATTTTGCCCCGTCCATTCCGCCTGGTAAAATGTCAAATATCGATCATTAATTTTTTTTTTTTTTTTGTTACAGCGAACATTATATCATCCACGTCCCTTATCACGTGAAACACATTCACCATCATCATGTTAAAAAGGTGCCAGTTTATATCAAAACCTACTCCCACGGATGGCACGGAGGTTCTTCCGGATGGCACGGTGGATGGGGTTGGGACTGAAGGAATGAAAAAATTCCACAATTCAAATTTGTACCTGCAGGAATGGAAAAAGAAGACGGAAAATTTTTAATTTTTCATGTACAGTTTTATAGTTACCAGATGTGTAAATAAATTTTTTTAAAAATAATTTTTAATTTTTCCAACAAACCAAAAACTGCTTTTAAGGCAGGGGGGGGGGGTGTAATTCTCTCAGTTGGGGTTATCGGTATATGGATCAAAGAGGGAACCGGGAAGATGTTCAGTAAAAGAATACATCAGAGGCACTCGAAGAGTGGACTTGAACCACCGACCTTCCGTTTTCATGACGGCTGCTCTACCACTGAGCTACCTCGGGCTCTGATGCATCTCTTACTGAACTAGGTTACATAAGATGTTAGGTGAATACTGCGAAATTTTCACGGATGTGACTTGCTATATGCTAAGTATAAACAACACGATCAATTTCAAAGTTCACGATTTTTAAAAACTCTTTTATATGCGGTAAACGCATACGGGAGCTTCAAATTTTCTAACTTTGAAAAATAAAATGCAATCCATAGGGAAAAATTCCAAATACTTTGGACATTTTTCTCTGATGATTTGAAATGTAGTTAGTGCCTCTTAGGAGGCTCCCATAAGATTCAGATAAGTTATAGAAAAATTGGCCAATGAAATAGGTTTTTCAATCTACATTTTAGGTCAAGTTTCTTAGAGCCAGGACATACATGAGCATCAAACGTTTTTTTAAAATACGTTTTAGTTGTAATTACTTTATGGAAAGCGATAGCATTTATTTAAGCATAAGTTCAAGGCCAAGAAAATTTCACTTCTAGAAACTGATAAATGAAAAGTGAATGAACAGTTATTTTTAAATTTCGAAAGATATTTTCTTTAACCTTTTCCTACGGCTAATTAGCTAGGAAATAATTTAAAGTCAGCAATCAAAAGGAGCCTCAGGTTTCAACTTAGATGATCTGTACAAAACTGGTGGAAAATTTAAGCAATCGATTTTCGTACAGATTAGTTAGACCGATATCCACAATCGCAGAAGGACGAGGGGGCATTGCCTCACCAGCATCTACATACCCAAAATTAAACTTGGTCTTAAAAGCTGTTTAACATTGACTAATTTTAAGGAATCCAAAGAAAACTGCCGAAATAGCACTTAAGCGGTAGACGACGTTAAATAATCGCCAAAATTTCAGTGAAAATAAAATCTTTTCCGGTGTTTCCTGCTACTGTCTATTCGTGCGTAGTGTACAACAATTGAAAAAAGTTTTCAAAAATCCCATAGCCCATACGCACATACATATTTAGTCGCTCCGGCACACCTTGGCTATAATTCGAGATCGATAGTGAAATTTTTTTGCGGTTTTTCGTTAACGGATTTTTTCATCCGGAACGAACTAGTGAAAACTTGGATTATTAGTCAAATGAGATTATGGAAGCTAATGAAATAAAAAAAAAAGGAAAAAATATGTTGCAATTGCCATATATTTTCTTGCAAAAAGTCTCATTAATGGGAAAATTAAATACGTATTAGAATTATTTTATCGCAGCAGTGGAAATCAATTTCCGTTATTTAGTCTCCTTTGCGCCCCTCCAATTCTCAGACTCCTGCAGATCTATTACCAATTATACAGTTTTTCCCATTTATTTTTTCTAGCTTAAACTTGAACTTGATCATCTATAATCCTGACCGCAACAATCAAAATCGAAAAATGCCGATTGATATATGAAACATCGAGAAAGTCAACCAATTACGCGTTAAAAAAAAAATTATAAAAAAAAATTGAATATCGGTTACCACGGTTGGTCAGAGATATTTGAATTCTTACATATTTTTTTTCTTCTTCCACTAAAATAATAATTCAAAACGATTATAATATAAAAATGAAATCACTCATCTCGAACATTTGAGTGTTAAAAGTGAAGTGCCATCGGATTGATTCGATTTCGTTTTCGTTTCCGAAGAAAACAATGTTGGAAAATATCATGTGAAATTTTAATTTCGAAAAATGAATATCGTTTTTTATCACAGTTGGATTTTGTTATTGTTTTCTGTAATTAACCTGCCAGAGATTTATGGGAAAAAGTAAGTTGACAGTTTTACCACAAGAATATTTTTCGGTTGGTGCAAAAATGCATTTTTCCAGAACAAAAAAGGAGGGGAAATAAACAAAAATCACAAGCCCAAAAGACTTTATTTTCTAAAATCTACAGTAAATCTCCGCTGGAAAAAGTGCACTTAGAAATTTAATTTACAAGGAAGGGTTCGAATTTTCGACTTATTGAGATAAATATTAGGGAGATGTAGAGTTGAAAGCAGAAACCTATAATTCAAGCACGGATAATGAAGAGATATCCTCAAGGAACAGTCAAAACTACATGATTTTAAGGATTTTTTTTTGGCAAGTACCAGAACAAAATAAGAGCATATTACGAAAAAAAAATCATGAAGTCTTTAGCCAGTTTCAGTATCTAAAAACCATCGTAAAGGTGAAAACTAATTTTTTGACATTGGTTATTTTTTTGGCACTGCTCGAAGAAAAATGTGGAAAAAAATACTTTATTTCAAGTTCAGACCGAATTGTGAAATTCAAGAATATGAAATTCATGTTTTAGAGCCACATTCTAAACCAGCCATTAACTGATCTAAGACGTCACTGTCATTGCTGATGCTGCATAGCACTGACAGCCAGCAAAGTTACAATTCAAAGTTTGATGGCTTTATTTGGCCATTATTAGTCCGTATTAAAGCAACATATTTATGCGGAACACGATTTTTAGCTTTAATTTTTGATGGACTTTTCTTTTTTAACCTGAACACTATATTAGCACATTTTTTGGATAATTTTCCATATGCACATGTAAGGAAATCGACTTTCATAACTCAAGACGGTTTTGGCAATCATTATTTATTTATTTATTTATTTACTTTGTTTGTTTTTTTTTTTTCAAATCAAAAATTCCATATTACTTTGTTCGTGGAAAAAGACATTTAATTATGTATTTATTTATTTTAAAACTGGTAAAAACGCGTATAAAGCTTGCCAAAATTTAGATTTAACCTAACAGTAAAACAAAAAGAAAAAAAAAAAAAAAAAAAAAAAAAAAAAAAGAAATAGAAAAAGAAAGGAAAAGAAATTTAAAAATTAAATTTTTTTTAATCACTTGTTTTGTGTCCTTGGTAATAAAAGATTAAAATACCTTCCTATATGATCGCGTAATTTTCAAATTTTAATAATTTTCAATTTTTGATTGTAAAATATCATGGATGCCAGGAAACCGACACATTTTCAGACATTAAGGTCCGCTATACCGTAAAAACTTTTAAAATTGGATGTTTTTACACCATTATGAAGCATGACTTTGGCCTTTAAAAAAATTTTAGGCTTTTTTTTTTTTTTTTTTTTTTTTTTTTTTTTTTTTCAAAATATACTATTTAATTTTAGCGCAGAAGTAAATTCTAAATTAAATACATCAGACGGAAGAAAATTATAACTGAAATGTCCGTCCCCTTGGAAAAGTCGAAATATATATACATACACCCAAAAAACTGCTTTAGGTCATGGCAAAAATACATTGCGACAAAGGATATTTTTAAAAACTTAGGTCTATATAGTGGAAACGTTTTGCGCCAAGATTCGTAAGCGTAGTGGAGCCGAAGCGATTATGATTCGCGACGACGTCACATTCCTTGTATTGCGATCGCGGCGGATTCATTTTTTGGGTGTAGAAATTTTGGCTTTCACACCTTTTAATACTAAATTTGAGTCTTAGGAAAAAAAAAGAAAAAAAATTTCAGCAATTAAAATAGCCCTGAAGCTCGGAAATTTTGTTGACAAAAAGAATGCGCTTTTCAATGCCTAAAGTACATTTGCCGAAAAAACAAAACAAGAAGCAAATTTTTTTTCAATGCCAAATAAAAAAGTAAAATAAAAACAAAATTAAAACTTTGTAACGTGTAAGGAGCCTTAATGTCTAAAAATGTGTCAGTTTCCTGCCATCCATAATATATCACATAAGTTTCATTTACAAAAATAAAAAACTGAAAAATAGCGTGCATCTTAGTTTCCAAATGCTTGAAAAAATATTTAACAGGTTTTCAATTTTCACATCTTTCGAAGAAAAAAATGCTAGTACCTGTTGAGTTTTCCTAATCTTTCATTTGGGGTCCCCTTCCCGCTCCATTTAGACTGAAGTACAGCGGTGCTTTAGCACTTCTAACATTTCGCGTCATTGCGAAAAAAAAAAAAAATAAATAAAATAAAATGAAAAATAAAAAAATAAAATAAAATAAAAATAAAAACCAGACATCGGAGGATATTGTCACGGAAACAATTAGCGAACCTATGTAAATTTTTAACTAATTTTATTTTGCATATTCTTATTCGTTTTAGGAAAACGATAAAAATTATAGTCCCACACAAAATCAAATACATTCATCATCATCACACGCATGTCCTTGTGGTAAAAGAAAAAAAACCGCACAAAGAACCGAAACATCATCATTTACACTATCATCACGATGACAGGAAGAAGAAAAGAAAAAGCGGCAACATCAAGCACGTTTACATCCCCTACATACCTCACGCTCACGGAGAGGAAGAAGAAAACTTCGAGGAAAGCAACTTGGGCTATTCCGTAACGGTTCCCAGCGGAGGAAAAGACTACGGATATTCTTCGACTCAAAGACCTCACCTCTTTTACAACAATCGGGAATACGAAATTTTGTCTTCCCATACCGTGCCGAAATATCAGTCCTCCCATTCTCCGATGGTCGACAATTTCTACGAAAGAAATTCCGAAGAAAAAGAGAGTCAAAAAGAATTCTACGAAACGGACCCGTACTTCCCGAGGCCGGATTATCAAACCGTCGTTCCTTCGAGGATCCCGGAAAGCTTATACAGCAATAAGGGGATAAAAGAAATCAAAGGGCCGGTTTTGGGCCTTCAAGACAAGGAAACCATTAACTTCAAACCCATCACTCCGAGTTATGACATTTACACGGGACCAGATCTTTTTTACCCGACTAAGCCGTCCATTTCCAAAAAAAATAAGAAAAGATTAAAATACGACTTAAATATAATTGAAAAAATTCACAATTAGCTTCTTGTAATTCATAAATTTTGTTATTCCAAATAAATTTTCTAAGGTAGGTCATCATTAGTGAAAAGAGTCCCGTTCGGAGGAATTAAGTCAGTGATGCAAACGAGACAAAGTCCTAATTCCGGATATCCAATATTTTATCCGGCTTTAACCTGGAGCGACGTTATGGGAACTCAACTAGAGATCTCAAAAATCTTAGCCAGATAACCCATACAAGCGGTGAAATATTGTTTTCCTCTCAGTGTAAAAATTCCTAAAAAAACTTTTCCATTTCTAAAAAAGAAAAAAAAAGATGTAAGGATTCGCTCGAGCATTAACCCCTTTGCAGGGGGAGGGGGTCCACAAATTCTTATGCAATGTAAAATCTCCAGGTGGCCGGAGGTCAAAAACTGCCAAAATTATGCTGGAGGAGCCCTTGAATGTCCCCTAAAAATTTAAGATTCTTGTTCTTTGCGTGTCTTTTTTTTAAGCTATTGGATTCCAAAAAAATATAACCCATACGATAATATGCAACAAAATGTTGGAAAATGATTGTCCGACCTTTTGTTTCCAGGTTCATCATCGGCCAGTACTTTAGTCCGTTCGGGTTTCAATTTTTAATGACTCCTCGAACACTTTTACATAACTTGAATCGATTTGTTAGTCAATGTTACTGTATTTGTGTCTTAACCCATTTCAAGTCCTACTTTTCATCCACAACCATAATCGAAAAGTTCTTACTTATGCACTTCATTTCCGATTAAAAGGCTGTAATTCAGTGCAGGACTAGACCAAGTTCATTCAAGGATTGCAATCTCTTATTTCAAACTCGACCAAGGTTGGCAGTGCCGATTTTATGCCTTCTGCGAGCAAAGTTAACTCGCAGAAGACATTAATTTGAGTTGGCATCGCTTGCATATGCTTTGTAAAGCAACGTTTGAAATAGCAAGTTGGCATTCGCGACAGGACTTCGTCTAATTCTGCACCGAAGACATACTCCGATTTGTAAAGGTAAACAAAATTATGGAACCCGATTCTTTTTTCCGAGTGATCCTGTCCCAAAAATTTAGGCTTCCCTTTCCACGGTTAAATCTCGTTGCATCACAGGCTTGGGCGTGTCAATTTCTAGACTTGGCCATCTAAAAATCAAAGGATTCCAAAGCAACACTTCAACTTTGGAAGCTTTAATTTTCGAAATAGCATACCGTTAACAGATTGATTTTAAAACAAATCAAAGTTGTACTCTCTGCACTATTTTCTGTCTTACATGATTCGAGGACAGACTCTTTTGATATCGTATACAATTATTTTATAACTCGGCTGGAAATACTAAATTGGATAAGTTTGGATCGGTCCTAACGCATATCAAGATTAGCCTTGTGGCCAAATTGGCCGAAGACTGAATCAAGCCACGTTTTACCCATACCATCCCCTTTATTTAATTTAAATTTTTAACAGGAAAATGTGTGCCATTTTTGAAGGGGAAAAGAAAAGTTTGTAATAGCTAGACCAAATAAAAATGATTAAAAAATTGTACCGTACCTGTCTTACATAAGTTCCTGCCATCTATCGGAGACCGGCCAAACTCGTTCCCGATATCAGTTCCTCCGTGGCTCGCTAGAGAATCATCTCGCAGTGGTTTTTACTCTTCCAAGAAGATAATTTCTCTTACGTCATTGCGTTTATTAAATTGCGGATGTGAAAGGGGAGGTAATACATTTTAAATCTGAACCTGCAATCAAAAAAAAAGCATAAAACTAAAATCACGATATTTTCGTGTAATTGTCAGATCTGCCAAACTTGTCGATACTTTTTTTTCCCTTCATTTCCGAAGCTTGTTTTGCTTTATTAGTTTTGGCACTCGAAAGGGAAAAATCAAAACTGTAGCGAAAGTTTTAAAAGCGGTATTTTTAATTTATGAATGTTTTTTTAAAAAACCGACCAAAATGATTAATCGATTTAAAAAAAAAAACTAGGCGCATTGTTTGCGTTTTATTTACTTTCCGTATCGCTCTGCTAATGTTATTTCTCACATTCTTTTCTTTTTTTCCCCATCTGCCCGTTTAATTAATTTATCGGAGGGTTATTATTAATCATATTTTACACTTTTAAACTCTATAAAGCCTTGACACGAGCAATAGAGTTTCGTAAGTCCGAAAAGAAATTTCCTGCTCTTGATCTGCCCAAGTAAAAAGAATACTGTACGATTGCCTAATCCTTGATTTTGAGGCGTTTTTTCTTTCTCGGTGACTTGATAATACTGCGGCGTTTTAATCGGTTGGAAAATATCGTGGCAATCAGTAGTTAGCAGGTTTGGAACCCTTCTAATCGAATCCTCCTTTTTATTAATTTTTTCAACTTTTGGGCCCAACTAATCTAATCTAAATATAAAATTTTCGATGGGTTTGTTAAGTTTAAAAATGATGCAAGTTTCCGGGATAATATTATTAATTTTCTTTTTCCGAATTTCCGGGAATAAAAAAATTGCCGGAACTTTGTGATCTCTCTTTAAACCAAGGGGGCAGTAAAGGTCCTTCAAAATCATCGTAATTTTGCGGTGGTATGATTGGAATGTTGCACCAATAATTTCATGCGTAATTTTCGGTTATTGATTACGTCTAATAATGGTGAGGTTTTTGACATAAGTTTCTAATAAATGAAGGGGCAGGTTTTTGTTGTTTCCTGACCGTGATCAATGTCGCGAAGTTGACAATACAGGTTTTGCAACATATCGTCAAGAACTGCTCCAGTTGGTTAATTAACGCCTCAAGTTCATTGCTATATGCAGTTACAGAAATATGTGGATCTATAAAACTGGATCGTCGTTTTACTTTCCCGGAACAATTTCGCCGAGGTTTAATAACCGCCGCCATTTTTTTTTCTTCTTTTTTTTTCTCTCGTCGTGGGAGGTTTCGAAATTTATTTGGCCCGTGACAAAGCTGTAGCCGGGAGTCAAGGCGTTGCAATTTTTTTAAAACGACAATCGAACGTCGATAATAATTCACGATTTGTCTTCGTTTAATATTTTTAGCGCTCGGGTTTTACAAGACCGGTACCCGATTCGGAATTTGTAATTGATTTCCAATATGAGTGAACATAAGGAGAGAGTGACAAAGTATTTGTCATCCTTGAATTTTTATAAAACTACTTTTTTACTCCAACATAGAAGAAAGTTGTAGATACAACGACAGGTTTTTATTTTTAGTTTTCTTTTTTTCCTATTCAAGAGGCGCCACATTGTTTTATCGTAAGATAAATCAATTTTCAAGAATTATTCATGAAAGGGCTTTTTGGGATTTTAAGCGGATGTATCACACAACAAATCCTCATATTTACTAGACAGGATGTGACAGGTAGAAATCATTGCGTTGAGCATCTTAAAATATTGGAAAAAAATTAAGCGAAATTAAAAACAGGTCCCATTAAGTTTTATGAAGTCTCTCAAGTGTTACGTAAGAATAATTTTTTGGGGTTTACAGCATGAGCATTCCGAATAAAGCCCACAAGTTTTTGCTTCCTCAGTTGTCTCATTTCATCGATTTATCTCTGGCTGCCCCCATCGTTTTGATCGAGTAGAATTTAAAAAACGTCTTCGGATGCAAACAAATGTCATGGAATGGAACAAAAGAATGCGAACGTACTTGAATTCAAGGAGAGAGGATATAGGATGTTTGGTGGCCCGCTCATTTTCATAAATCTAAAACCGCTGTAAAATTACGAAGGTACATCCTAACGAGCATAATCACTTTAAACGAGTTCCAGCGATTTAGACCGATATTCTTCGAGCGATGTTTGGTTTGCTCTTCAAAAAAAAATCTGACCAGGATAAACGAAAACCAAACTGTTGCTTCCTAAGTTGATATTTTCTTTGAGATTTAAATTTTTGTTTTAGTAAAATACTTGAAAGTTTTCGTGAACAAAGTAAATATCGACTTTATTTACCGGGATAACAAATGTTTTTTAAATGCCGCATTTAAAGGGTTAAAGAGACGAAATGATACCATCAATTTCGTTTCTAAATTTTCTTTTCGTAATCAAAGGAACATCGGTGTTTATTTTTTATTCCGCTCTTTTTCGTTTAGTCATTTTTCAAGTGTCTCTTTTTCTTTTTTTAACTTAATTTAAATTAAACCGAAAACCGTACATTCATGCAGTGGCGTACAAGCCTATGCCAAGTACCGACTTAAAAACATTTCTCCTTCCTGCTAGGCTAAAATCGAAAGATCAGCAATCGCCGCCTACCACAAGTCAGCGGTTCAGATCTAATTATTCCAAGTTGAAAACTGAGCTTTAGTTGGGTGCCACGGATTTCGTTTTCTCTGGAAACTTCAAAAGAGCAGTGAGCAGTGACATTTTTAAAAAATACACAACCGGATTCTTGAGATTCAAGAGTTTTCAATTTTTCGACTTGTTGTGTTGAAGGCACGAACTGTCCCTCCGGCTATCTTCGTTTTCCCTCTTCTTGCCTCGCAGACAGTGCATTCTTAGTTATCGTATGTAATATTTTTATGAAAATGAGTTTCTTATCAAAAAACTTATAAAAACAAGTGTGGCACAACAACAACAACAACAACAAAAAATTCAAAAAGAAATTAATTTGCTCATATTGGCCATTACACAACGATTTATTGGGTTTTGTGAATTTTTTTCCTCGAAGAATCATGAGTATGCGAGAAAGAATCGTCGGAGACTGTCGGACGAATAGTTTGCAGGGTCACAATTACATCACACTTTCTTCTTTCTATGCTAATTTACGTGGTCGCGCCCTGCCTACTCTCGCACATACTCAAAGCTGCCTATTTTCTTGTGCCGCGGATTTTGCCTTAGACACGTCACAAAAATTTCGAACCATCAAAACAGTAAAGAGAATAAATCGGTAACACCCTTGAGGCCATTTTTTAAAAAAATCATCGTCATCGGTCAAAGCGATCCAGAAATAAAGGAAATAAACGGTTTTTGGCGGTTTTAAGCAAAATCATTTTTCAAATGATGCAGAGGAAGGCATTGTTTTAACAAAAGAAGGCTCGCTAATTGCCGACAAAAACTAATCACAGAGAGGAGAAAGTACCTGTTTTCAAGCGCAATTTTTAATTTTGAATATGATTTATCAACGACACGACGTTAAACAACAAAAATTGTCGGTGGGTGGATGATCCGATCGGGTACAACCTAACAAGTCAAAAAGGAAGTGGACAAAATAACGAACCAGATAGGAAATGACCGTATTGGCAGGGATAATCAAGAGCCGTTATTGACTCTTACATGTAATTTTTTTATAAATCGATTTTACCGAATCATTCATCCGAATATTTCATTAAAATTTGACTGGTTTCGAGATCTAAAAGAGTACATGTCCGAATTCCTCAAGACGATGCTCAAGTACGATCGTGCGTTTAATATTAAAGGAAACACGTAACCGAGCGGGAAAAAGAAGACCAAATTATGCAATTTATCATTTTTGCCGTAATTTATCATTTTGTGTGCCCGTACACACACAAAAAAAAGGAGAAAAAAATGTTGGCAGACATGGGCAACGAATTTCGACCGAATCCGAGGAGAATCTTAAATAGACTGGACGGGTTCGAATTAATCGTAACAATTCGGTGAATGCATATGGGTAAGGGCTTTTGCGACCAACACGTGACCGTGACTTTCAAAAAAAAAAGTCTGGGAAGACTCTTTCCATTATTAACATGACAATACAAAATATTGAAATGCCCATATCGAGTCGAGAAATTTCACTTACGAGCAAGATTATCAGAGTAAATGGGCGGAAATAAACAACCTTCTAAAACAAAATCGTCTTTATTAATAAAACGACCAGAAAAACATCTAAAGGCATGCAATTAAAAATGTAGACAATAATTGATATCGGGACTTATGTTATTATGCGGCCTGCTTATTAATTATTATAAAGTGAAATTCATTTTGATAAGAAAGTTTAATACGACAATTAAAATGTTTATTCCGTCTCAGTAAAAAAAAAAAAAAAAAAAAAAAAAAAAAAAAATTATTGTTCCAAGCACCAAGTGTTTGTTTACAAAAGCCCAAGCAGGGATGAAACCAACCCTGAAATCGTTTGAGAATTTCCAGTTTTGGTGATTTTATGTCTACTTTGGACTAGTTAAAATTTTAAGATATATTCATAACGACAAACGAATTCTGATCCAAAAATATTTGGATCGATGCAAAGTGCAGACTTTGCACTTGCTTCAGTTATTCACTTTTGTTTCAAAAATGATTCTAAAATATTGAAATCACTTTGAATTCTGCCAAAAAATTAAGTCACGTTTTCACTCGTGAAAAGTAAAGTTATATAAGAAATAAACATATGATCAGAAACAATCACAGGACTAAAATCATGCAGGTATGAAATTTTCAACGTTTCATAAAAATAAAAAAAATTACTCTTTTGAAAATTTTTTCTTTTTCTTCCAAGAAGATATCACTAGATCTTTGCCCTGTTAATAGGATTTTCTTCAAAGGGTTTTCCATAATTTTTTAAAATTTTTTCCTAAACGTTTCAAGCTGTTTGTCATAAGTATTGGCTGTCTAAATAAGTTAAAAATAGATAAAAAGTTTTCGAAATTACACCTTTTAGAAGGAAAGGTGGAACCGGAAAGGAGACAAGGAGTTAGGGAGTAAGAGCAAATGAAACTGGTGTCGACTTTTATTCATCCCGGAAAACGTTCGGCATCCTAACTAGACTCATTATTGAAAGCTCATATGGGCCAGAAGTTTTCTTAGAGTGATAAACTCCTTAACCCCCTTCCGATTAGAAACATCAGCTGTAATACTAGACTGCAATTTAGACACCAAAAACGAGTTTACTATATAGACAAAGTGACTTTTTTTTTTGAATCATGCACCCTAATGGTCAGTCATCGTTTGTTTTTCACGGAAATCACTTTACAATAGCAATATTAAACATTACCAACAAGAATGACAGCACAATTAAATTTATCGGTTTTCTCTTGACTATCTCCAAGCGGTTTGATTCCTTTAAAAATTTCCATTCCTCAACTTGTAACATTCTTGAGTCATGTGGCCTTTTGGAACCCAAAGATGTCGTGGGCAGCGACGATCCAAAAAAGTAAAAAAAAAGATTTTCCAGTTTTAAAATTTGAAACGGTCATCGCTAAGGCAAAATAAATACGAAATAAATCGTTTCCGTGAGAACTGTCTCAACTGTTAATGGAATATGATGAACAGGTTATGACCGTCACAGATATCTCCGTACTTTTTTTTTTGCTCTATTGCAAAGTAAAAGACTTGAAAGCTATTAGGATATCACTTTTAAAAGACCAGTAATTGACTATTCAAAGAGCGTAGTAAAAAAATCTATTCTTTTTTACGACGAGGTTATACCATGAAATCTGGTATTAAAACAAAAAAACTAAACTGTGATACCTTTTTATTTTGGTGTGTGGCAATGATTTTACGTTCCGCAACACGATTTGGATAAACCTGTTTGTGT
Source organism: Liposcelis bostrychophila (assembly GCA_037577465.1). NCBI lineage: Eukaryota > Metazoa > Arthropoda > Insecta > Psocodea > Liposcelididae > Liposcelis > Liposcelis bostrychophila. Next base: position 747,974 of record CM075210.1, on the reverse strand, counting down.
ACATACATTTTTTTTATTATTTCTTGCAACTACGTAATATTTTTTAACTTGCACTTGTGTTTAAAGTGCAACATGAGTGCAGATCGTTTGACTGATAATTATGACTTTATTATTTTGAGATGTATTGCCAATGGAGGTGTTACTAACGGACCATCGGCCTTTCGAGTGACTGTCAAATGATTATTTTGAAACAAGAGAAAGGAAAAACCAGATAAACATGGGTGAGCAGTTACAAGGAACCCTTCTCTACCAGAAAATAGTCCTATGTATTTGGGATATATCAACCGAAACCGCGGTTACCTTGCGCTACCTGCAGCTGACGTCGAGCACGGGGTACCCTCATTCGGTCCGTTTTGTAGTGTTGAGATAGTCGGATATATACTTAAAAGGATGGGTAAATATACCTTTTTTTTCTTATCACGGACTTGCTTTTTGACTCTTCTTTTCTCGCTTGGACAGCGATGCCTCAAAACGGTAAAAAATATCGAGAAACAACTTCGGCAAAGACAAAGGTGTGAAAAAAAAAGATAAAACAGCAACCAAGATGCCACTGCACGGTCGTTGCGTCCCAGACTCCTTGTCCGACGGCATTTCACTTCTTTGTTTTAACCTGGGAGAAAAAAAAGGCTCCATTAGTAAAAAGCATTCGACTTTTAAGCTTGGCTTATGGACTCATTAGCGCTGAAATGCCTTCGACAAAGAATACTTTGAAAATGGTAAAAGATGTAAAAAAATTCGTAAATGAAGATTTTTCTTCATTGAATAAGCTGGTAAATAAAATAATTGCAATTCAGACAACAACTCAGAAAAGGTTCTTTTTTGAAGATCTAAGTGTAATCATCGTCAGCTCTGGTGCTAACATGAGTGCACGGATCGCAGCACTCAGCAGTTTCAAAAATAGACATAAGCAAACTAGAACAAGAGAAAAGATATTGGAACGCAAATTTTGATTCGTTACCAGCGATGGACGTCCAGCGGATCTCATGGCAACTTGAGATATTTTAAACTAAATAAAAATGCATTTGTCTAAGCGTTTTTTGTTGGGTGCCTGGAGATATTTGGCATACCATTTATTTTGATCCAGGTGCGAAGCAATTTATTTGGGGAAAAAGGCGCATTCGTTGACGTGTAGCTAATTTTTCGTATCTCGCATCGGGGGACGGCTACGACTGCCGGAGGCCGGTCCCGATCGTCGGCATAAATCAATCCGAGGGTCTATAATGGTTAAGCAATAAAAGGAAACGACGATATAATTTTTTATTGTGGTAAGTAATTTCGTCAATGAGATAGAGGAGTGACCAATAGCGATGCATGCTCGAGGCACTTCTGTCACTTTCTCCGCGAAGGTCGTCTCATTGGAAACAAGATCGCTCTTTGATTTTGTTTTTTTCTTACCCCGATTTTTTTAATATCCCCTCGAACCTCGAAGTAAAAGTAAACCCAACCATTATCGTGTCCTACGGATCCACGCCTACCTTTTTAATCAAAACCTTTCTTTTCGACAACAACAATACTTTTTCTAATTGCCGTCATTCACTTGTAAATTAATCGAAAAAAAAAAAAAAAATCTTTATCAATATAAAAATATTCCAAATATGGACACCGTTCAGGATTATTAGGCTGTTTTAGATTCCTTTATTAATTCTACGCCTATGGGATAACGGAAGCCGGTTAAATGATAAGATATCGATGAAATCAAGGAAATGGCAGATGGAAAAAAAAAAAAAAAAAATTAATGCATGTATGAATTCGCTCATTTTGATGGTTGGACTCACGAATGTGATGCAACATGCTACTAGGTGAAATGTTTTAGCTCGTCTAATAACCACCCGTGGTACTATGTCCAGTGAATTTCATCACCTCACTGAGAAATCTTAATTCGTCACTATAGGATGTGTTCTTGTCCTGATCTAACGATTTTTCCCGAGTTTATTTTATTCCGAGCGGCGTGTGTCAAGTCATATTGATGGCTATCTCAGGCTATACGTCTTGATAAATTGTTCGGTCGTACTTTCTCTCAGGTACCAAATTATAGGCTAATTCACCACCATCCCGTTACCTAACCCTACACATTACATACTTACACACTGACCGTTATGACGTAATGTTCTCGAGAAATGCTTTTATTTTATTTCATTTTTTGCGGTTTTTTATTTTCCTTCCGGAATTTTTTTTTTTTTTTTTTTTTTTTTTAGGGGGAGGATGGAATGGAATTTCGCGATCTGAAAATTTGAAAGTTAAGATGTCATCCGTCATTGTTCGACCGCTTAATGATGAAACTCGTGACTCGGATGAATCTTTCCTCTCTTGTATGGAACGTTATTAGCATTTAAATGTTTCCGTTGGTCAGCGTGTATGTTAACGATGACTTTGACCTCCGTTGCGAAATATCTGACTCCTTTTACGGTCCGGAACAGTGAAAGTTTTACTATTTCTTTCTTTTTTTTTTGTACCGGTACCGGCCACGCACTTTTCGATAGGTTTTTGTCAGCAATCAAGTTGGTAATTAAAAAATTCCTTTTGCAGAATATTTACCAAGTATAGCCACGCATTTACTAAAAATTTAATTGTGGAGATGCTTCCTTTTGAGAAAGATCATGTTAAACTTCAAGATAAATTGGAAATGAAATTATAATTTTTTTGGTCTAAAAAAATTTCTTACTAAAAATGTCTTCCGTAAACTTTACTATCAGTCTAAATTTTCATACTGTTTTGCAACATTCATCCTCTGAAAGTACCCAAAACTCAATCGTAAGAACTTTATTTAAAAGCCTTTAAAGAATTCTATTTGCCCCATTTATTCATCGCTGTACGAGTACTCTTAGCTTCAAAAAATATGGATGATCATTCCGTAGAACCACACGAGATTCAACCAAATCTTTTCACTAAAACCTGCTTACATACAATAATGTGTAAAAAGAAACAAGTAAAAATTCCTTTTTTCAAAGCCGTGAAAAGTTTATTTTACAATCAATTTTTTAATTCAATAAGCATATGATCTTTGATCGAGTGCAATTAAATTGTTTCGCGAAACCAAAATTTAGTTTCAAAATAGAATAGTGCAATAACAATAAATGTCCAGTAAGGTTGTTCGAAAACCGGAAATATTCGTTGGCCATATTTTTTCAAAATTCCGATTTTCGAAATGACGCAACGGCCTTGAAATCTTCGGAAAGGCCACAAAAGGCCAAAGAATAAATTTAAATGAATTAAGTTACAATAACTCAATTCGGGTGCTTTTCGACCGGTCCTGCCCGGGACGATTTCGATGCTTCGCATATTTTACTGATTTCAATTGCCGATGCTGGAATTTTTTCGTCCTTCGGACTAATTCGTTTATTTGTGATTCGGAACTCGGTAACGCTGGAAGGAACGTGATGCAATTTTTTTTTTTTAAATTCCCCATCGAATGCCTAAAAACAAGGATAAGCGGCATTTGTTTTTTTACCCGATCGGTCAATCACAACCGGTATTGCTTAACAATTTTTGAGGCTAAATTAGTATCTCTCAACTTCTGTTTTTGATGATAATCTAATCTACACCTTTTTAATGAGCTGCGAAATTGCTTTATTCAAGTTAGCAGCATCATTTATTAATTACCGTAATCGAAGCCTGCTATGCCGTAATATTGAAAATCGGTATCCCAATCCGATTTAAATCCATTGATACTGGACAAAACAATAGGAGGCGATTCCAAAATAAACTTCCTGTTCGACATTTCCATGTACCTTTGCCAAATAACAGCCCAAATCTATGAAATTATCGGAATTTTCTTATGGTAAAACACCAGAGGGATTTCTTAAACGGCTAATGCAACATTTTTATAATCGGCGTACTGGAATCCGATGCGGAATATGAAGAGTACTTATGAAATCGTATCAGGCGTATCGTTGGGCAAGTGACCTAGGAGGATCGGGTCAGTATATGCGTCGATTCTTCGGCTCAAACTTATTAAAACTCCATTCATACTTTATACTCGGATTTCATTAATTTTGCAAGAATTTGATTCTTTTTAACACAGTCATAAAGTTCTTTTTTTTAATAATTATTATTTGCCGTTGCGTAATTTTTCGCAAACACACCCGAATTCTCTAAAACGTCTCTAACTCACGGTATTTCGAGAGAACAATAACGAGGAATTTATAATTATCCCAACGAACGTGGGAAGTACCGTACGTTCTGTCACAGTTACGCATCGGTCCTGTCCCGCTCCAGGCCGCATTATAAAAACGTGAGTCAAGTTCCACTGCGTAAAAAACAAATACAGGTGTTGGTAATGTTGTTCCTGGGGCCGAAAATCCCCCAAATTATCATTAAAAATTTTTACAAATGATACTAATTAACGAGAAAGAAAGAAGATAAACAATTTATTTTGAACTTTGACCGCGAGACAGGTTAAAAGGTCACGAGCCAGGAAGATGATAACTTTTGATGGATGGTCACTTTTACCGGAACCTCGGATGCACGTGAGTCCAGTGACCCTGTTCCGACAGACAGAATTACCTTCTATTACGAAATGTGCTTCTTGTGGAATTTTTCTTCCGATTTAGTGGATCGGACGTTACTACGCAAGGAAACGGCAGCACAAGGAAAAAAATCGAACATGGCGTCCGATTCAGAGACGCTTGTCATCGCTTTTAACAGGGCATTATTGAACGGATATCGAGATCGGGTCCCTATTATTCCGATTCTTTTTGTTTGCAGAATGCCTGAAATTGACAAGTTGCAGACTCTATCAACGGCGGAGAGAGAGAGAGATATCGGAACAATAATTCGTATTAACCTCGCCTTGGTAAAGAATTTTTTCCTCGTTAATTGGCCATTAATAACACGTATGAGTGATAGTGTTAAAATGCCACACACGTCACGTAATATATTGCTTTTAAATTTGCGAGAAGCACAGAAATGAAAAAAAAAAAAAAAATGTAGGCATTAAATGGTACCCGTGATGACATCTTGATGCGACGACAAGACCAACGATTCGCAAATAATAGTTCGAAGAAAAATATTGTAAACGAACCTCGAGGGTATGTATACGGAACTGCATACGTGTCCTTTTCCCTATTTACGCCTTTCAGACCCCGTTCAGACGAAGCGTGTGACACGCGCATTTTTATTGCTCTACACGCTGAGGGCCATTGGGGTATATGGGACTGTTCAGACGACACGCCGGCGTGTCGCGTTTGCTCGACACGCCGAGAGTCACACGCTGAGCCCTGCGTTTCGCGTGTGCGTGTGGCCATTGAGTCTTATGGAGCTGTTCAGACGACACGCGCGTTTCATTTTTACCTGCTCATTTTAATTGCTTTTTAATCGATTACAAAATGACTATTTTTTAAAAATTGAGTTTTTCAATATAAATTACTCGACATTGTAGTCTTCACTTAGTGCTGATAAAAACCATATAAAATTTTCCTTAAATAACCCAAATTAAAGCTGTCTTCCAGTAATTAGAAAATGTTTTTATTTTTGCCAATTAAGATGAACTAGCTGCCACCCCGTCAAAATTTGACGACCCGTCATTCGTTGCTAACTGCCCTGTACCTCTTTATAAACGACATTTAAAATTTTACTACTTTCGGAATGACTTCCAGCCTCAGATTATCGAAGGAAGAGGTTCTAGATTTGGCCACGTAAAGTTGGCCATGGCTAAAAACAGTATCTGGCAGTTATACGCCGACCTTTTGGAAAGTTTGGGCTTGTTGGGTTATTGATTGTCATGTAAAAGGCAAGGCGGATAGGAAATAGACGTTTTTTGAATAGAAAAGGTGTTGATGAATCAGAAGGTCTCAGGTCAATTTGAGGAAGTAGAATTAGTTATTAGCCCTAATATTTCTAGTTAATCTAAAAATCTTAAAAATCGGCCACTTTGGTGTTCGGTTCGGTTGTTTATGAGTTGTTAGGTGTGTTCAGTTCGGTTTTGGGGGTTGTTTTTCCGACTTTTCCGGAAAACCGGGAAAATTTTAAAAATCCCGACTAATTGGGCAAATCTACGCGCCAAGAGCTTTCATTCAAAAAAAAGTTCGTCAAAATCGGTCGGATAGGGACTGCAGGGCGACTGGAAATACGTTTTGGGGGGGTCTTAGCGTTTTAATATATAGATTTTCCGTTCGCTGGTAGAGATGAAAAATGTAAAGGCTAATGCTAAAATCCTTTCACCCCGTTCTTACAAAAATACATGCACCCTATTCTTACATATAATGTCTTCATCTCGGTTCAAAAAATTTGTTTATAGCATTAAATCTGCAAACAAAAATAATAAAAGTCATGGTTTAATTACATATAAAATGCATTTTAAGGGATGAGGAAATGAATTCAGGTACAGCGCTAATCATATTCATTCAATGTCAATGATCTGATTATTTTCCCTCCACTGATTTTTAAGGTTGCTTTTTTTTTTCATTTCTGCGAAACTCGATTCTGTATTTACAATTTTTTTTAATTGTTTAAAACGACCGTTCCATTTTTATCTGAACCCTTCGTCATTTTTAGGCATTCTTCTCACACGTTTTTTTAACCTCTATATACAAAGTTCTTTCAAAATATTAAAACTCGGAATAATACAAAAAAGATTCTGTACCTACCGAAATGATTTTTCCGCCGAATGTTAATAAGTTTGGTCGACATTTCGTCATACTTATTGCCAGTTATATATTTTGTGTTGCTTTTTGTAAACCGATAATAGCATATTTGGTTCATTTTTCGCCCTTTTTAGCTTTGCACATTTTTGGAAAAAAATGGGTAAATAAAATTTTTATGTTTTTTCAAAATTATTTGAAAAAAGTAAAATTTTATATCAATTTGTTCAGAATTAATCAGCGGTTCTAATTATGGCAATTGCAATTAGTTAAATCCACCAGGGGAAAAAAAGTCAAATTGTAAATGAATAAAAAGCAATTAAAATGGTAAATTTCTGCGTTCTTTTGTTATGGTACAAGCAATAAAAACGCGTCCAAAACGCTGTGTGTGAACACCACACGCACACGCTAAAGCAATAAAAACTATTGGCTCTATTGGGGCCCGAGAAGAAGAAATCCGTCTTTAAACGAGTTTTTGCATAGGGTAGGGTTGCTTTCGGGCTTTTTGCATCTGCTTTTTACAGCAGTGGGAAGCATCGTTACCATAAAGGACGAGGCCGGATAAACGGGAAACAGAGGCCAAGAAGATCCACGTTGGAAGGCCGCAAAGCAATGGGCGGACATCGGGAAAACAGCTGAGCCCATGCGGTAAAATGGGATGGGAGGTTGTGGGTGATTCCGAAGTCCAGGAATGGACATCGAAAAGGTCGGGAGAACGAGACAAATAGCATTGACTTGTCGTGCCTCCAGCCGATTTTATTGAAATTTTTTTTTTCTCTTATTGCATCTTGGCTCGGTTGCATAATCGAGCAATATTTCGTATAGTTTGCAAAACCGAAAAAGTTGTGATTTAATTCGTGGAAAATGATCTAATTAAAATCATTTCCCATTCATTCAACTTCCTTCGCATCCCATCGAGAGATTTATGGAAGACATTACCTGCAAAAGCATAGAATTGTTTATTACGTAATGCAAGTACATGATTATTATTTACTTTGTTTTTCGTCGAGTGGTTTAATTAGTTTAACAGTACCAATTCCAACGAAAGCATTAAAAGTACCAGCCAGAATGGCATCGTTGTATTTCCATTTTTTGTTTTTTGTTTGTTGTGTGTTTTTTGCTTCACTATCAATGGGCCATAGACATTATTTAAACAGGGTGTAGCAGTAGAAAATTTTAATGCGTTGACCTATGCGGACGTACGTCCACCTTTTGATTTAATATCCGACCCCGAAGATTTTCTTTACCGGAAATTTTACTTTACTCACGACATGAAATAATACTGTCTTCGCACGTCGTCGCCCTTTTAATTGAGTCTTAACACCGGTTTACGGGGGATCTGGTTACGATGATCGTAAGCCATCCGTGACCCAAAATATTTTCAATAGTTTTTTATTTTTTTTAAATCAAGACATTATTTTTTATAATTATTACCCCGCAAAGCCAATTCATTTATTATAAAAAATTAAATAATCGGTTCTTATTTAATAATAATAGATTGCATCTTCTTTTTAAAAAAAAAAACAACGGGAAGTGTTATGCTTAAGTTGCAAATAATAAATAATCGATCTTGTTTGAGAGGGAAAAAAGTATATGGAAAGTTTTTGAAAGGAATGTGGAATTTTAAGTTTAGACATGGGTCGCGAAACGAGGTTATTAAGAGAGGTGCGCAAGAAGGGTCAGAGGTCATTTAAACTATTTTCATATAAGAACTCTTTTTTATAATAGCTTGGAGCTCTCTATTCAATTTGTGAAAACTACACATGTTCGTAAATGCAATAAAAAAATTATCAGGCTAATAATATTGAAGTCATTTCAAAAATGAAAGGACAAGCCAGGCACAAAGTATGAACGAAAAACTAAGCATCTCAATATTTGTCTTGCTTACAATGGCAAAGGATCGATGACTGTTATCCGATATGTTCAAATTTGACAGGCCGAAATAAGTCATGAACAGAACCGTTTGACTTAAGTTTTTAACAGAAATCTAAATAAGACTTTTCCAGCTTAAAAAAAAAAAAAACCGGTCTTACTTGGGCACTATCCGCGCACAGAATTCACCTGTTTTTGACTTGTTTAGACTTTGTTCAAAAAAGGCGAAAATGAGTACCGGAAAACCGTGGAACATCATCGTTCTCACATCTTTTCATATCTTCTCACTAAAAGACAATGAATTTTCACGGAGTTTTAATTCATAAAATAAGTTAGATGCCAAAAGTAACCGCCATGTCATCTTAAATTAGTGCAGAAACGAGAAATAGCAAAGACTAGGAGTTAGTCAAGTAGGAGATAAAGCAGCTTAGGGCATGTGATTTTTTTTCAAAGCTGCCCCTAGCTTGAAGTTATCGTTGAGAACCTCTGAATCTAGTTCATGTGTAGAAATAACCGATTATCTTGATGAAAAGACTGTATATTAATAAAATCATGAGCTGGAGACCTATAAATCCAGTAAAAAATAGTACCATCTTCGTAAGACGAGTTGTAACCTGTCACAAACAAGTAATTCGAAGATGGATTCGTCCATTAAACCAATGGCGCAAGCACCTTCCAGCTACGATTAAATAATAAACCCGAGTTTTTTTTAGCTCTTTTTTGGCGCGAACAAGCTAATTATACTTGTCAGTAATCTTATTTACTTGTATGGACCGATGTTACTTTTACCTAAAACGAAGAAGCGCGTAAGAATGCTGTACTTGGTTGTTGACATCTTTTGCTTCCCGATTTAGACGTGGGAAACAACCGGTGTACTAGACTATTGTGTGTACGTTTTTTTTCTTTCTTTTTATAAAACCGATAACATACTATTTTAATTGTTCTGCTCGTCTTCCTGCTTGCCTAGATTATTCCACTTAAATCCTTTTCCGAGAAAAGTGCAAGAGTTTCGTATTTAACACTGACCCACAAGAATTTAAAAAAAACGCAATTTTCTCATTAGGAGTGCAGGCTATAAATGTTTGCTCACACCTATATAAACAGCTACCGACGCAACAACCATCATGTTTATCGTATAATTAATTATTAATAATTATTTTAAAGATTTCAATTCAGGCAGGAAAAAAAAAAAAAGTAGTCGACTTGCCCCGTCGGTCTTTTGGGTCGACCGTCAAATCAAAAAGTAAAAATCTATACAAGTCGATCGTTAATAAGGCCAATCGGGTTGTTGCCCTTCGACCCCACCACAAAATCATTAAAATTTTTAATGATTTAGATAAGTGAAAGGAAAAATAAATAAAAATTGCAACTTTTTTGTCATCTTTTGGGGAAGGTGTTACGGCGAGAAACTTTTCCTCTGCGTCTAAGCATCAAAAGAAAGCAACTGAACGGTAATTTTCGACGCAAAATTATGGTGCAATCGGTTTCGAGGATTTGGTATTTAAACGGCTTTCAATACAAGAGCAAATCTTAAGAGTATTACGGATTGCGGTAGACGTGTTAAACCGAGAAAAACCTTCCTCTTTACCGTAGAGAATCATGGAATCCACCTCCCAAGACTAATTTGCTGCTGCGGTTCACAAAGATCGCAGACTGCAAGCCGAGCATCTCGATTAATTAATCTTAAAAACAAAAGCTTAACGTTTTCCTCGACAACATTTTAAAATGCATTTATAATGAGTTAGCTCTTTCCTGAGAACTCCTAATGCCTCCTTATGTAATTGCAAAAATGCTCATCCTTCCACATGTCCTATGCATGCAATTTTTTTTCCCTTTCTTCCTTCTTTCTATCTATCCATCTTCTATTCCCTTTCTATTATTAAGAAAATAAAAGAAAAAAATTAAAGAGCACACCAGTCATTTAAATTTTAACTGTCTTTTATTGGCATAAAACCTAAAACATAATTATATAATCCTCCTTCGAAACGGATAATAGGTGCTACACTTATATAAATAATGATGATACCAAGTTGAATTTTCAAGAGGAACGATTTTGGGTCGATGAAGCGTGATGGAAGGCTTTACTCCTTGTTTCATATAACAAAATATGAAAGATGACTAATGAGATGATTATCATGTGTGAACGTAATAATTACCACTTTATTTAATTAGTTTCTCGGTTAATTTTTTTTTTTATCGGTTCCCTCTTCATCTTTCTACTTGTTAAACTTGTCATTTTTCAAAGCGCAAGGGTTATGCGATTAAAAAACCGGCGTGAATTATTTTCCAATTTAATCGTGGTGTAAGACAAAAGAAAAATTTCCGCGATATGTAACGCACATCACGACGAGCATATCCGCAATACCGCTACAAGTCCAATCCAATTTTTGTTGCTTCGTCCGAATTATTTTTAATTTAAATAATAACATAATGGGAAAATAAAAATTCCCTAACCAACCGTGAGCTATTCCGTACTTTTATTTTGGTCATTTTTTTTTTATCGTAAATGAGGTGATTAGACACACTGTATGTCTAATCTTTTTTGTGAAAGGGAAAAAATTAGACGAATGAAAATTAGCCCTTTTTGTCAGTTGTCAACTCGTAACAAGTTTTTTTTTTTTTTTTTAATCTAAAAAACTTATTATGAAATAATTTGCAACTAAGTGCCACCAATCTAAGATAATTTACGACGGGAAAAAATGATTCCTTCTCAAATTTGCATTCTTAGAAGGAAGCATTAACATCGATCAAAAAAATGATCGATATCTTTTTCTCGAATCAAAACCGCAGTGGATTAAAATAAATTTGACACGGGCGAACCGCAAACAAGGCAGAAAGCGACCTTTGACTTTAAAAAAAATCCAGGGAGCGAGACATTTTATTAATCATTAGAAAACGATGAATTTTATAGCTATTGACGTTTATATCGACATAATCAATGACAGATAATATATCCACGTATTCTTATTTTCAACCGTGACAGATTCTCTATTACGAAAACGAGGAAAACTCTATTTACTCTGGTAATGGGTCTAAAAATTTTTAATCCGTTTTTGAGGTTAAAAAACCGATTGTACATAATTTCTTTGCCTTTTTTGCGCATTCAAAACTTGCGGTTTGCATTGTTGGCTTGTATATCATGATCTCTGTATACAAGTTCCACTCAAGTAACGTGTTGTTCCTAAACACTTGGATCGGTCAAATAGGTCAAAGCCAACAACAAAAAGAAAGCGACCGAAACCGTCTTGCTCCAAATCAACGGTTTTACGGGCCAACAACTGGATGGAGGAATCCCCCGTGCAAAGCATGATTCCTCTCTTCGATCCTCTGAAAATTTTTGGACAAGACACCGAAGTATCAGATTTCTAAATAAAACCGAAAAACATTAACAAATTCAGACTTTTATCCCGATAAAAAAAACGATTGTAATTAATTGCTATTACAACGACTACCTATGATTATGATGATCATTAGGATTCTCGTTAATTCGGCAATCTCAGCTGGATGGTTTTTTTTATCTCATAATTTACCAAATATGGTTAATTTCGGATAAAATTTCAGGATCAAATCGATAAATTTAAAATCCGTTTATTGATGTTATTGATATTTCGGGTCGATAAAAAATATCATTCGAAACTGGTCCTAATTATTCAAGTCTTGCACGAAACCTAAGTAGCATTATATATCATAAATTTCGCTTTTAGCCCTTTTACACGCACATAATTCACCCAAACGTTTTTAATTGTTTTAAATTTACTTGGACCGGTCAATTAGGGAGTTTCTTTGCTAATAAAATCGTGCACGTCATTTGCGCGCTTTCTTCCTTAAAAGTTATAATCGATTCGAAATTAAGCATAATTGCATCCATTTTAACGCAGGACATATTATTAGAATAATAAATAATAAATAATCCAAAGAAAACTCGTTGTGCATATTTCAATTTTAAATGCGCTAAAAGAAATCTGAATAAAAGCGCCCGTTTTGACCTGAAAAAGTGCGAAAAAAAAATTTCCTCTTAAAACTGTGGCATTTGCAAAGATTTATAATTTAACGAGAGAGAAATAATTTTTTGATTTATATGTGAAACGATCAGGGCACGATACTTCACAGCAGGAAGTGTGTTTTTCAAATTGGCAATAAAAATGAACGGATTTATCTATTTTTTAACGTGTAGCATGGACACCATCGATCATCTCCATTATTATTCCCCTGCTTTTGCCACTTCTCGAAATTCTAAAAAATTAAGCGCGAACGGTTTGCATTTTTACAATTTACATTTTTGACACGAGATTATTATTTCCTTCTAATTACCGCAGACTGCCAAATTTTGCGAAGGTGCAGAAAGGTGGCAAATGATTTATACTCAAAAAACAAAGCCGATATAGTTGGAATGTTTTGGATATCATTTCGGGATTTTACATCTTAGACTCAAAGAAATCTCTGCGATCTCTGCAAATTAAATAAAATTTGAATAATCTGGAAAGGGCTTTAAAACAGAAATTTAAAATTTTAAAGTCCTGTAACAAAAATTCATGTCATATTAGAAATAATAAGAGTTTATTATCCGTGCGAATTTTTTGTCAGTGAAGTCGTTAAATTAGACCCAAAAAATTTAGAACATTGAAATTAAGTACGAGGGCTTGCAGAATCCCGGAAAAGACAATTCCATCCCCGGAATATCAACACTACATTAACGGAAATTAACAAGTATCTTCGACCTATCGGTATCGGATATCTCATCTCGATTATCTTTTTTTATTTCGTGTAGAAGCGGTAGCTCTTTAAAGAAAAATTCATCGACACCTGGCAAGATATATCACCTTTAATCAAAGAGAAGATGACGTCTATACGAAGAATGATTCATTAAAACACAATAACAAAGTTAATTCTTCGAAGGCACCTGTTTGATGCATCTGTTCTCTGGCAATTATTTATACTAAACGGTATATGGTAAAGAAAAAAAAAATTCATTGGCTAATTAATGTTACGTGTGAGATGCTCATACATCAATACAAATTATATCCCTTTGCGCAAGTTTAAAAACAAACAATCTCCAGTAATGATAGCATAATGGAAAATGATGCGAAATTCGGCAAAGGTCTAATAGGAGCAGCTACTGTCCGAGTTTTTTTATGTCTTTAGCAAATGATGCACGGCATCAAGTTACATCTTTGCAGGAATAAAATAAAAAATATGATTGCCCACCCCGGTCTTTCATCTCTTAGGGTCATGTCTGATCTCGATCCTACTTTCTACTTCGATCCCACTTTGACTTGTTACGTAAAAAAATTTTCTCATGTCCAGTGGCGTACGAATAACTTCTATATTATTCTCTTTAATTGGATTCGAACGTCTTCGGTTTGCCTTGACACGTTTCAACAACAAAATTAGCAAAAAAAAAAAAAAAAAAAAAAAAAAATTAATCCGGATTTTTGGCGTCACCAGAAGCAAACGTGACATTCGAAACAAATTGGTCTTAATTTTTTTTATTCTAGCGTTATTTTCGCATAATTGCAAAACCGTTTGATTGTTTTTCCAAGTCTCGCATGCGTTATAAAATTATAAACGTCCCCTCTGGTTAAATCGCGAAAAAACGAAAATTATTCGGTTGCGATGTAGCCGCCTTCTCTCGCTTTGTAATTTCCCAAAAATGATACTTTAAACGAAAAAAAGTTAAGAAAAGTAACGAGTTAATACGGAACGTGAGTCGTCTTAATAAAATATTACCGAAAAAATGGCCAAGGGATATGTGAAAGACGCATGTCTGCTTCGTTGACGAGAACACGCTCATAATGAGAATGGATTATAATTTGATGTTGAATTTTCCTCCTTAAAATTTTTCCTGATTAAAAAGTCAGTTATGAAAGAAAGAAAGCTTCCGGGTATCAACATCTGTTTGATATTTTATTGATGATGCATCGATGAAATGGCAATCATGGCTTACGGTTCGTTTTTCTCATCGCCGTGGAATCGATTAACATTCATCATAAAAACGCATTAAATTGAGCAAAAATAAAGTTTTTTTTTTTTTTTGCAAGGAAAAAAGTTTACAATGCTATTCGAGTTTAGGAAATATATCCGCTGGTTACTCTTTTGTCACGCGAAAAAAAAAACAACAATCCGGCGCGAAGCAATCACTGCAGTGTTGCTTAATTTTCCAAGAATAATGGAGTTAAATGGTACGATTATAGAAAAGTAAATGTAACCTCCAGAAGGATGAATCAAGGTTATGGTGCAAAAATAAAATAGTCCTGCTATCTGCCCAGACGCAACAGTTCGAGACAACATTAGGAGCAAGAATTCGTCAAATTCGACTGGTGATTTCAGAGCTAAATTTTCGGGACGAGATTCAAATCTTTCTTTTTACGTTTCTAAACGAGTCAAGTCAATGGGCTTCAACCACAGCATCTTTAGATTCCTGGATTCCGGTGGACGACGCCTTCCAAAAGGTATTTTTAAATCAAAGTGAGGCCATGATTACTGAGTCTATGTTGGTGTCAAATATTTTTCCTGGGCTCGAAGACCAGACCGAACCCTTCTCCTTTTTTGAAATATCGCTAAAAGTCCACCAAGTCTATAATCTTGCCCAAAACTAGTTTTAACGAGAAAACTTAAAAAAAAAAAAAAAATAGGCAGTGTCTGTATCATAACAGTTCCTTGTATTATATCACCTGACCGTAAAATGTCACCGAGGTCGGAGGTGAAGACTCCATGATAGGACATTCCTCTCGTGCTACTGCCTCGCCAGGAGGCCAGCTAATAGACTTGGCCACCGAATCTGTATTTATCTTAAAGCGGTAAGAAGTTTTAAAATTAATTTTTGATAGAAAGGTATCAACATCGTGATTATAAAAACATTAAGTAATTACGCAAAGCCTCCAAATTATCTACATGTTATGACTCTTTCAAGTATGATGTAGATTATATTATACTTCCGCTACTTAAAAAGAAAAAAAAAAAAAGTTCAATTTAAAAATAATCAGCGTAGACTCTTTACACGCATCTTAGCCGTGAAAATATAAAACGAAGTCGCTTAAGACTCATCCATGTAAAAGGCTAATCTCCGATTCCTTCCGCAACGTCTTTATTATGCCGATGATTGCCGTAGAAAAATCGTTCCGGATTCGCTATGATAATACGGACCCGAAACGTCCACCCATTTCAATGGCAAAGATAAAAAAGGCGGGAAAAAAAATAATCCAATGACATTTGAATCGATTTTCGATCCGATTCCCAAGTTAAATATCCATTTTCAAAAGTGGGTGTGCAAGAAAAAAAGAAAAAAAAGTCTTTACTTTCATTTATCACGATGGGTTTTGTCTCGTGCTAAGGCATCACGAATAGCACGATTTAATACGGGATTCGTTGCAAGATCAGTGACATGATCAAGATCAAGGGAATCGGTTTTTTTCCGATTCCTATGCCGGTAACCGTTTCCAGTCCAAGAGAAAAATGTTTAAATCTTTATAATAAACACTTGTTCCAGTGTAAACAAATTAAATAACAAAATGCTGAGAATAACATAAACAAAAAGTCCAGGTCATCCCTGTTTGTTTATGATACATCTCCTGTGTTACATAATTCTTCTTCTTATATTTTTTTTATATAATGTATTGTACTCGAGGATGCTTTTTATTCTCCATAAATTTAAGTTTCCTTATAGTTCAAAAACATACATCCCGATAAATCAAAATATAAATAATTTAAATTTAATGAGATATTTCTAATGCGTAACTGTGACGAGCATAATACTAATAAAATAATTCTTTTTTAAATTTCATTTCGGCTAAATTTTAAATGTTGATTTGTATAAAGCAGATGTTATTCAATCGATTAATTAATACATGTAATCAATCATTATTTTACCTTTGTTATATTTTTATTTCTCACAAGGCCGACTTTCCAACCCGCTGAAAACAGATTGAAATTCAAGACGATTTCAAAGAAATTCACCCTTTTTTAAGTCAGCATAGGCGTTGCTAAATGGGCCGTATAACAATTTTTAATTCGTGACGAGATCAAAAAAGAAAAAACGTGCACTACATAGGTGACGTCAATTTCTGGCATCAAAATGACGTCAAAAGAGCATCCCTGGTGACGAGTTTATTACGTTAATGCACCTCCTTCGCTGGGTACCCAAACTGAGGACAAACTGTTAACCTGTTTATCAGTTCTCTCCTCCTTTCTTTTAAACCCTAAAAGCGGAGATTAAATGGTGCTGAAACCTATTGTAGCCTCCCTGTTGTAGCGATGTTCCGAGTGATGATAACTTTTTTATTTTGTTCTTTGTTTTTTTGTTTTATTTTATTTTATTTCGTTTTGGTAAATAATTGTCAAAATGTTAAATTGATGTTAGTCAATAAATTAAATTAAATTAACCTATGTTACCGATCCAACTTGAAAAAGAAAATTTTTATCTTGAGGAGAATCTGGAAAATATGACATAACAGATATATTGAAAAGCAAGCGAACCAATATTCTACGGGATACAAAACTTTAAGGCACTTCGTTAACTACACAAAACCGACCGGTTCACTGTCCGTTTTTTTTAAAAAAAAAACTTTTTCAATTAATTTTTTTAAAGGTTAATATTGCATTAAATGGGGCGAAACGTATACCAAATTGTTCCTTATTTTTAGAAGGTGTCGAATATATATGTTAAATATGTTGGTAAGCTTAAACTACGTAAATATTCGCAAAATGAACCGATTGTTTGTTTTTTTACATCTGCCATTTTCTTTTTTATGTAAACAACATTAAATTTTGTGAATATTGACGTAATCTAAGATTACCGACATATTTAACATGTATATTCGACTTCTTCTAATAATAAGGAACAATTTAGTATAAGTTTCGCCCCATTTAATGCAATATTAACCTTTAAACAAAATTGATTGAAAAAGCTTTCTTTTAAAAAAACCGGTCGGTTTTGTGTAGCCAATGAAGTGCCTAAGACAATCAGAAAAATATTTCAGAGAATAACCTTAATGATTTTATGAAGATTTTTTATGAAATGTTAGTTGTCTTTCCTTAAATTCTGGAGAATATATCAGTTAATTGGTTGAAGGGTTTTAAAATCCATACAGGGTGGTTCCAAAATCAACTTTTTTGAAATTTTGAAACTCATACTCATTAGGGTGCCCGTTGTTACCCATGATATCGAATTTTTATCGGTCCCCCCCTCAAAATGGTTCCAAATAATTCAAAAACTTCGAATTTCAAAGAAAAAAAATTTTTTCTCAACGGCAACACGTGCCACCAGGCACTTGTTTTTCCCCATATAAAAAGCACGGTAAAATGCCGATTTTTGATACTAATTTTTTTTTCTAGGGATGCAATAGCTCAAAAAATTTAATTTTTTTCACACATCTGGGTTACATGTGTACCTACTCCCAGAAATATTTTTGTTCCCCTCGCACAATATTTCGGCCCCCGGAGAGGGTCCGATCCGAATTTAGCACAAAATTTGAGAAAGTAAAAATTTAGCGCTAATGGTAATTATTTGACTTCAGAACGTTTGTTAGTTATTTGAAGGCCCTAGTACTCAACTGACGTCCCAAAAATGGGCCCTCTGGGCCCCAAAGGGGCTCAACCGAAAACTAACGGAAAATTTGGATGGTACTCGAATCCGACATAATCCAGAACGTGGAATTAATTTTGAGGTTGAATTTACAATCCGATACATTTTAATAAATAGCTTGACTTTTGTAATGGCTTGCAACTAGTGAAAAGTTTAAGGGTAGTGAATGATGTTGCCGAACATGGTCTGAATTTACCCCAAGAATTCACTTCGTATAACAAAGCAGGAAACACAGAGGCAAGCCATTTACCAAAATGTATCGGGTTGTAGGAAAAAAAAATTCTAATTTTAATAAAAGTACTTGGTGAGATCGCATAATTCAAGTAAAATCATTTTCAAGCCCTAGGAATTTTCTTTCCCGAAAATCCTGTTCCCGGATTACCGGTTACGCGGTCAACCATTAGTAAATTCAACCACAAAATTAAATTCCACGTTCCGGATTATGTCGGATTCGAGTACCATATCCAAATTTTCCGTTAGTTTTCGGTTGAGCCCCTTTTGGGGCCCAGAGGGCCCATTTTTGGGGCGTCAGTTGAGTACTAGGGCCTTCAAATAACTAACAAAACGTTCTGAAGTCAAATAATTACCATTAGCGCTAAATTTTTACTTTCTCAAATTTTGTGCTAAATTCGGACCCTCTCCGGGGGCCGAAATATGTGCGAGGGGAACAAAAAATTTCTGGGAGTAGGTACACATGTAACCTAGATGTGTGCAAAAAATTAAATTTTTTGAGCTATTGCATCCCTAGAAAAAAATTAGTATCAAAAATAGGCATTTTACCGTGCTTTTTATATGGGGAAAAACAAGTGCCTGGTGGCACGTGTTGCCGTTGAGAAAAAAATTTTTTCTCAACGGCAACACGTGCCACCAGGCACTTGTTTTTCCCCATATAAAAAGCACGGTAAAATGCCGATTTTTGATACTATTTTTTTTTCTAGGGATGCAATAGCTCAAAAAATTTAATTTTTTTCACACATCTGGGTTACATGTGTACCTACTCCCAGAAATATTTTTGTTCCCCTCGCACAATATTTCGGCCCCCGGAGAGGGTCCGATCCGAATTTAGCACAAAATTTGAGAAAGTAAAAATTTAGCGCTAATGGTAATTATTTGACTTCAGAACGTTTTGTTAGTTATTTGAAGGCCCTAGTACTCAACTGACGTCCCAAAAATGGGCCCTCTGGGCCCCAAAGGGGCTCAACCGAAAACTAACGGAAAATTTGGATATGGTACTCGAATCCGACATAATCCAGAACGTGGAATTTAATTTTGAGGTTGAATTTACAATCCGATACATTTTAATAAATAGCTTGACTTTTGTAATGGCTTGCAACTAGTGAAAAGTTTAAGGGTAGTGAATGATGTTGCCGAACATGGTCTGAATTTACCCCAAGAATTCACTTCGTATAACAAAGCAGGAAACACAGAGGCAAGCCATTTACCAAAATGTATCGGGTTGTAGGAAAAAAAAATTCTAATTTTAATAAAAGTACTTGGTGAGATCGCATAATTCAAGTAAAATCATTTTCAAGCCCTAGGAATTTTCTTTCCCGAAAATCCTGTTCCCGGATTACCGGTTACGCGGTCAACCATTAGTAAATTCAACCAAAAAATTAAATTCCACGTTCTGGATTATGTCGGATTCGAGTACCATATCCAAATTTTCCGTTAGTTTTCGGTTGAGCCCCTTTTGGGGCCCAGAGGGCCCATTTTTGGGGCGTCAGTTGAGTACTAGGGCCTTCAAATACTAACAAAACGTTCTGAAGTCAAATAATTACCATTAGCGCTAAATTTTTACTTTCTCAAATTTTGTGCTAAATTCGGACCCTCTCCGGGGGCCGAAATATTGTGCGAGGGGAACAAAAAAATTTCTGGGAGTAGGTACACATGTAACCTAGATGTGTGCAAAAAATTAAATTTTTTGAGCTATTGCATCCCTAGAAAAAAAAATTAGTATCAAAAATAGGCATTTTACCGTGCTTTTTATATGGGGAAAAACAAGTGCCTGGTGGCACGTGTTGCCGTTGAGAAAAAAATTTTTTTCTTTGAAATTCGAAGTTTTTGAATTATTTGGAACCATTTTGAGGGGGGGACCGATAAAAATTCGATATCATGGGTAACAACGGGCACCCTAATACTCATCCCTAAAAGTTTCTTTATAGGTAGAGTATCAGCCCTGAAGTTTTTCAGATTTTTTTGAACGGCATCTTGAGGTGTCAAATCGGCCTTGAAATTTCCAAAAATGAGCAATTTTTTTTTGGGGGGGGGGGGGCGTAAAAGACCATTGATTTCGATTGGAAATTTCGGAAGATCAAGATTTTGAAGTCGAAAATTAGTTTTAATGCACGGTTTTTGAGCCATAACAAGGTTTTCAGAGCTTTTAAATTTGGCCTGGAGCTCAAAAACCATGACCTAGAAAGAAATTTTTACAGAATACGAGTTTCTAAATTCCAAAAAAGTTGATTTTCGAACCACCCTAATTTAGACGTCCGTCGACGAATTTCCAATAAAAAAAGTAAAATTGGATGAAGCGCACTGACCAAATATCGATTGCAGCAAGTTAGCCGATTTTGCTGCTAGCAAAAATTTAGCTACACAAACTCAAAACTTAGAAACGATGGGATGTAAAAACACTTCATCACGCCATGCTTTTATTATTTTTTGGTTAAAAAATCGTTCAATAAAAAATTAACAAATATGTACAATATATGGCTGAATTTTTATTTTTCAGATGTTACTGATAAGATCTTGAAAATTCATAAAACGCGTCATAAAATTAATCACTTCCTTACCGAAGTTTATTCTCTTTGGTGCGAAAAATAGAATCGAACGGGTTTTGCTTCCTTTTTTAAATGAAAAATTTAATGGAATGAACGAAGAGGTACATAAACAAACAAGCAATAACAGATCAAGGCAGGAAGGTGAAAGGTTAAAAAATCGATACTCAGGGACGATTATATTAGAAAATACTTTCACTTATTTTTATTGTAATGATCGCGTTTATACAACACTACTGTCATTTAAAAATCTTCTACAAGGGACCGCGGGTCCAGTTTTACAAAAGGGCAAGCGGAATTCCGTCTTTTATCTTTTCCGAATATATTAGGCGTTATTATTTAAAAAATATCGAAAAATCGTGACATTCCAGTTAAAATTTACAATAAAGTGTCGAAACGGATTTCGTATCCGAAACATGGAATTTTCTTTTTATTTAAAACAAACCATTTTATTTTGTGAAATAATTCCTTTTTTTAATCAAGATAAGGTCAAGAAGTTCGTATTTTTTATTTTATTGTGATTTTTCTTTTTGACCCTGGCCTCATCAATTAATGTTGCAGCTACTGCCGAAAAGAATAAAAAAATTGTTTTGGAGCTATTGTTTGGAATTGAAAAAGAAAAAAAAAATTAATGTAAAGGGGCGGTTACATCACGAAGAACGTCATAAAGCTCTTTAATCGTTTTAAATTTTAAAAATCATTCCCATATCGATGACAGATTCCAAAGAAAATAAGACCCCGAGGAATTACTTGAAGATATGGTAAATAAAATACCACTTACTTCACAAGTTAACCTTAAATTATATGATCGGTCATTTAAAAATTTAACGGCACGAGAAAAAGTAGACATCAAAATGCTTACGGTTCATGTTATAATAACGTATCATCGGGATGACAACTTCTCTGACACGACATCTTCCATTTAGACAGGGCGAATAAAAAATAAAAAAAATTAAAAATTCCGTCATCTAACATTACTTTGTCCACAGCGCGGCTGAGGGATTCCACGATCCGCCCGACAGTAATCGATTGCTTATTTGTCTCATGCATGCCCTGACACGACAGAATCGGTCATAAGAAGCATCTATATTTTCTTATAAATCTGCTTCTGTTAATTGCGAATAGCGATTTTGACAAACGGAGGGTTCATCAAAGCAGTAAAAGGACAATAAAGCTAAAAATTCGGTATAAGGGAGCACACAGGCTCTTCGGTGTCAAGACGATAAATGTAGGAAAATATGCACCATCATAAAAACTTTACAACTCCTTACGAGTATTTTCGAAACAAATTACTGCAAAGGAAAGGAACCCAACGAATATATCAGGTGCAGAATTATATACGAGAAAATCCAATTTTGTTTTGTTAGATTAAGGCACTTCATTCTCTACACAAAGAGAGGGAGGTTCGTGAATTAGAAAACAAGCTTGATACAGATCTTATTAACCTGGAGCAATGGTTCCGAGATAACCAACTGGTTATAAACGATAAGTCGGCTCACATGGTGTTTAGCTTGGGTTCGAGAAGGGCTGTGGATGGACCTGAGGTGGCAATTGGGGAAAAAAATATTATACGGGTTTCTAGCACATCATTTTTAGGGGTTCAAATCGATGATAGGCTGCAGTGGACAGATCATGTGAATACACTATGTGCCAAATTAAGCTCCACAGTTTTTCTTCTGAGAACATTGTCCCGAGTTTGCGATGGGCACACACAAAGATCGGTCAACTTCAGCCTCTTCGAATCAGTTATGCGGTATGGAATTATTTTTTTTTGGGGGGGGGGGGGGGGGTCAGGGGTCGAAAATATGGGGAGAATATTTGTATTGCAAAAAAACGCAATCCGGTGCATAACGGGGAATAAAAAATGGGATAGGGTTGGGGACCACTACCAACCTGTTTCTTGCCGACCCATTTTTAAAGAATATATGATCCTAACTGCACCGGCTTGCTATATCTATGAAGCAATCCGATTTTTTGAGAAAAATGGGGGTAGGATAACTGTAGGGGAAGCTTCAGCATATAATACCCGCAACGCAAAGGACCTTCGACTACCCAAAGTTCGACTAGAAAAATCCAAGCAAGACGTGTTGTATGCTGGAGCTTTATTGTTTAACAAACTGCCGGGGCAAATAAAAGATTTAAGGGGAAATAAAGAATTTGGTGCAGAATATTTACAGAAACCATCAGAGGCGTGTTAATGTCTTCTATCAATAGTTCCTTAAAATCATTCATTGTATTTAAAATATTATTGTAATTTTTTTTTTTTCCTTTCTTTCTCAATTTATAATTAAGGACGAAGCCGATAACTGTTATTGTTTTTGTGGTTTAATATATTTACATTACATTACATTACATTACAAACGGTGAATCTCGGTTCCCGAAAAGAAAGTTTTTTTTTTCTTCAATTTTTGCTCTTATTTTTAGGAAAAATTGATTTTACATGTTTAATATGACGGTGAGCTTAAATTACCTTAAATATTCACAAAAGTAGACCTTGGTTAATGTTTTTTCGGTCTTTTTTTTTTATATAAACAAGACTAAATTTTGCTCTACAGTAGTAATTTAAGCTTACCGATATAAATAACATATGTACAATCTACTTCTTCTAAAAATAAAGAAAAATTTTGTACAGGTTTCATTCATATTTAATGCAATTTTAGCCATAAAAAAATTATTTGAAAAGAGGGGGGTGGGGTGTCTAATGGTCCCAATAATTAATTATTTTATAAATTGAATACAAGAAACCATTTGAATCAGTTAATTTTTTGGAGGGAAAAAACCCGATTCTTAAGAAAACCCGAAAAAACACATGTCAAATCGCAAATAAATCTTGCATTACGCCAAGATTATTATTCGACAATGTGAATCAAATATCGAGAAAACCTCGAGAACACCTCGAGTGGGACTCGAACCCACGAAGGCCATGGACACGCCTTGAAGTCCTATACGCGGACAGCGCTCTAACCAACTGAGCTACCGAGGCGACGCTCAAGGAAGTGAGATTTTCTCGATTATAACTTTAAAGGTGGAATGTAAAGTCGAAGTATACTTTTGAAGAGAAAAAAATTAATTGAAAATAGTATATTACAACACAAGAGCTGCAAAAGAAAAAATCGTCCGTCGAGGCCGATTTTGAATTTTGTTAAAACGGTCTCGACGAAAAATTCTTTTGCAGTTCTTGTGTTGTAAGCTACTTTTCATCACAAAGCAAAGCGTAATAAAGGTATTTCTAAAACGCACTTGTGAGGAAAATAAGTTTTCCGCACTGAGTGATGGAAAATGTTTCTTTTTTTTTTTTTTTTGCTTTATCGACCGCAGGGAGAATAAAGCATTGTTTTTAGCACAAATTTCACATTTTCAGTTTTTGATATTTTTACACGTTTTGAAGTCCCCTGATGCCGAAAAAAGCAAAATTTGGATGGTGGCCGTGTGTGTGTATGTGTGTATGAATATATGTGGGAAAAAAGTGTCTGTCCGTCGAAAAGCAGAAAAACGAAAGAACGGATCTCGATGATTTTTGGTGGGTAGGAACTTCTAATGAAATGTAGGTGCTGATTAGTTTTTGAGCCAAATCGGTTCAGCGATTCGGAAGCAGTGAGTGAAAATGTTGAATTTTCAACAATTTCAAGATATTTTTTGACTATAAATCGCGAATGCAACTACCGATCGAGTCCGAATTTCTTACTGCAGTAGATATTCATCAAGATACGCTACCATTGAAATTTGGTTAAATTCTGTTGAGTGGTTCAGAAACGGTGAGCAGGGCTAAAAGTATGGGTATAGGCCTAAAAACCGATATCTCCAACTTTTGAAACGTCACGATATGACGTCATCGATTACGTCAACAAAGCGATTTGGATGCTGATTGGCGGGTTCCTCGTGGGAGCTAACGAAAAAATAACCGTATTTTTGAGAATATTTTCCGGGTAGAGGATTCCGAATCTGAAATAATTTTTCCAAAATTCGAATTCCTTATACCCGTACTGCGGCTTTGGTGGACCTCTGATCAAAAATCTAACCGAATTTTCGAAAATATTTTTGGACTAAAGGACTCCGAATTTAAAATTATTTTTGCGAAATTCGGATTCATAGTGCACGTACTGCGGCTTTGGTGGATTCCTGATCGAAAAAATAATCATATTTTTGATAATTATTTAAATGGTCGATAAAGAACTTTGATCGGTTCACCGATCGCATTTTTATTTTTTTTTTTTAAACCGGCTCAATCACCGTCCGGTTTTGTTTAGCCAAAGAAGTGCCTAAGGATCACGGACAAAAAATACTTTAAACGTAGATTTGGAATCGTAACAGGTTCGACCCTGTTACGATTCCAAATCTACATTTAAAGTATTTTTTGTCCGTGATCCTTAGGAACTTTTTTGGCTACACAAAACAAGTTCAAATATGCGGAAAACGGCAGAGATAAATTGGGAGTTTGGTATATGGAAAAAGCGGTTCCGGCAAAAAATAAGGATGCAGCTTTAAATTACATGGACTTTTTTCTTTGAAAGGAAAATATTAGTAAAACTAACAGCAGCTTCTCCCCCTCGCCTGTTGTTTATGCCACAGATCCGAGTGATCGATGCCCTTATAATTGTAATAGAAACAAACTTCAGAACCACGTAAACATAGAGATCTCGAGAAAAAGCATCGGTTGCTTTTTTTCGAGATGTCTGTATTTTAAAAAAGATGTGAAATATGCATATATCCCACTTGATTCTTATGTTGATATCGGTTCTTCGTTTTAAAAATTTGGAAATGCAGATCTGTCTCATAGGGTGAAGATAATTTTTTTTGACATTCAGACATTAAAACAGAGCTTATCCGCATTTTGCAGTTAAGTAGGCTGTTGCTCGAACCTTTTCTTTCTCTTTGATTTCAATATGGCAAAGTGTTGAAATCCGAGGTAAATTGATTAATCATAATTAATTGTTAGTAGGCAGAATTTTTAAGAGATGTGACAATTTTTTTTTCGGTTGTAGACTTCAATTTATAATGTGGTGCATCATTTGTATGGCGGATTTAAGGGTTGCAGAGTATCTAATTTATAAAGAAAATGCCATAAAAAGCTTGTTTCTGCAAACAGAAAAAGGGAGGAAGGAGTTACCTTTCGCTAAGACCTGCTGTAAGTCTTACACAAATGCCAAAAAGGTATATAGAGCTGTTAAAAACAAAAAACTCTCCGAGCCTTTCCTGCGATCACAAGAAACGAGAAGTAATGCCGGTTTCGATTACGAACATCTCTGTCATCGAAATTCTTCGTAGAAAACCTTTACATCGGGCGTTACATTTCAGTCGGTTGACTGGAATGTAACGCCCTTTATGTAAGCTGACCGAATGAATGTAGGAGTTTTTGTGTCCTGTTCGGTCTGATCCTTTGCTGCGTTCCCAGGTTCCAAAGGCTCTCGGGTTTCCACTTTAAGGAAGCAGCTCAAAAACTGCATAGCCTAACTCAAAAGACTAAACAAACTAATGGATATTTAAATCATATGTGTCACCGACATAGCTACCGTACCTTTCAATTTTGTTTAAAAAATAAAATAATGTCGAAATCGAGATGAGCAGCCGCGATAGGAAGTAATGGGAAAAAAATCGTGATTAATAGCACGAAATCTTGAGGTATTATTATTAAAAGTAATATATTAAACCGGGATCTATATTTAAATACATTCGGCACGTATGGTTACTATAAATTAAAACTTCTTTGTAACTAATAATATCATGCTTTCGTATAAATCAATATCGTAAGGCACCGCCGATTAGAGAAAAAGATGTAAACGTCTAAAATATTAGTTTTGAAATTCGCGTAGTTCAGAATGTTGAACTGGTCTAAAAGCATGTCAGTCTGGCACTTTCCCTTTGTGGGAAAAAAGAATCAAATCATTCCTTCAAATCGGTTTTCATTATGGGAAAATCCTTTTAATTATTTCCGATTGTTACTTGAGTTTTCTCGGCAATATCGAAAAATACTTAAATTTAAGCATTTATAACCGATAATATTCATTAACTTGATTAAAAATAGTTTAATAGGTACGAGCATGAGAAATTGTGAATTGTGTTGACTATATTACACTTGGGTTATGTAAATATATTTTTTTAAATGTTATCATAATACTCGTCCAGTCTGAAAATGATCTTGTACATTTTACATGAATTATTAATAGGCTATTGTTATTTGGTAATATAAAAAAAATCTACTCATTTTTGTACATTTTTATAAAAAGAATAAAAGCGTACACCGTATTTGGCTTGTAAACAACGGTCGGCTCCACTTTCGATTCGGGTCCTAAATTTTATAGAATGCCAGAATCTCTTTAGGCAATGCGAACGAGGTAATGAATACTGATTACATTTTTTTTAAAGTAATCGTTTTGATTATAAAAAAATGTTGTCTGTATTGTAGTTATTCCGATTGCCATATCCAACCAATTGGAACTCGATATACTTTAAGCCAATGGTTTTTGCCTCGGTACATGTTAAAATGGAAAGGGTAAAGCCATTATCGGCTTTACTTTGGGTAATTTAAAAGCGTGTTGCTTTCCGAACACTCTTCTCTGTCGCAGTTACAAATGGTTCCACCCCGATCAGTGGTCCACATTCTTCACCAAAGAAAAACTTTTCCAGCTTAAAATTTTTTTTTTTTTTTTTTAGCCATTCAAAAATTTTTCTTAAATATACATAACTACCCTTGAAGGTTTCCCTTCTAATGACTGAATTTGAAGCCACAAATAAAATAAATATTCGTATCTCACAAGAGATTGTTCATAAGCGACAATATCCTTCCGATTACCACCTTACTGCTAGTCAATTGCACTCGGTGAAGGGAAGAAAGTTACTCTTTAATCAATAATTCTGCCGAGCTAAGGGAAATGGGAATCTTCGGTTTGTTCAACTGATTCACATCCCATCCCATCCCATCCCATCGAAAGAACAGGAGGAAAACCATGCTCAATAAAAAAAGAGTCTCTGGAAAATTCACAAGTTTTTACGGAATCTCATTTCCGATTTGGGCGAGTATTATGATAGAGGAAGTGAACCTAAGACGACAAAGGACCTTTTTAAGAGATTTGTCATGAATAAGCATTTGGTAATTGACCATTACTTATAATCTAAGATTCACAAAGTCGATGGAAATACCTTTAAAATCGTGATCTTTAGATTGGAAAGTTTGCGTGCCATTTGGGCACATTTCCGAAGATTTGCATCTTATTGAATCATCGATGGTTTTGCTTCATTAACTCATTAAAATTGCAACGGGCGGTTCCTTTTTTCCCCGTGTCCTTCCGTTTCCTAAGATTAAATCTTTCATCTAGGCATCGGGTTCATCGACGAACACTTCCTCTGGGACACAATCAAAAGGCCCGGCCAATAAAAAGTGAGGAGCAAGGCAAAGTTGACCGTTCTCTAATTGTTATTAGGTAACCAATCTAAGAGTTTTGGGTCAGTGAATGGCCGGTATAAAAGTGACGTAATCATTTCGAATATTATTAAAATTTGTAAGGATGAAGCCTGATTGTTTGCTCTTCAATCACTGCAGGCTTTACCTTCACTTGTTTGTCCAATTATAAACAATGAAACAATTGTCTTTTTTTTATTCAATCTTATGTGATCAATAATAATCATGTTGTCTTTTTTCACCGATCGGTTTTATTTGGGGAGGGCTACATCAAGGGCGTTACGTGTCTCTAGCGCAGCAAAAAAAAAAAAAAAAAATTATTACGATGTGGGCGATCTTTTAAAATCGGATCAAATATTCAGATCACATAATAGGGTTTTGGAGGATGCTTAAAAAATAAAAAAGGTGTGTCTTCTTATCGGTTTAAGTCGAATATTAACCATTGTAGACGTGTTTGACTCTATTGAAAAGATTTGTCGTTTGTTTGTTAATAAATCATTTTATAACAGTTTGCAAAGATGATGATGATGATTTTGTAAATAAAATTTTCAAGAATTCTCAGAGAAAAAGACAACTCTTCTAATTTATGTAGACGAAATTATATAATAAATCGAGTTTGATTTATTATATTTCTAAATCCATTAATGGTGGGTTGGAGGTCGAATTACGCCTGACACTTCTGCAAAACTATTAGACGCGGTAAGCAAGGAAAACCATCCAATAAATTGAAAAGAGTGAGGATCTTTTTTTTTGGTCGGTGGCGAATTTTATAGAAATATCGCAGGGCAACATTTGATTTCCACCCAAGCAGAAATCATTTGCCTGTTTAATTCTTGGAAAAGAATGCAGATAAGTTGTCTGGACACCTTAACAGTCTGGCCTTAATAAATTGTTTGAAATCACTTGAAATATATCAACCGTGTCATCATTAGGCATAATCTTGAACTTTGCACAAAATTCGTATTCGATCTCCGATATAGTTACTTCAAGCCGCAGAAAAAAAGAATATGGCCAACCGGGGATGATTCGATAATTTTTTATAAAAAGTTATGATGTAAGCTATAAAAACGCTTCTTGTTTATGCAGGGTTCTATACGTTTAAGGCTAGACATTATTATACAAGCGAAGATGTAATTCAGTAGGCGAATATCCCTCCCAAACATTTAATCGGTGAATCGAAACTTTTGAAAAGTGACAGACAGATTTGAAGGCACGATGAGTTGCAATCGAGATCTACATTATTTTAAAATTACTATAATCAACGGGAATAATTACCGATGTAGGATGTTACTGAAAATTTAACGTTACCATTATTTCAAAACTAGTCGACAAATGACGTCGCTTCATATTTCTGTCGACAAACATTTTATAAAAATAATAAAAAAAGCCGTCGGAAAAGGCTTCTTTGTTTATATGGTAATTCGATCCGTCCATCAAGTAGCCGAGAATCGGTACTTTCTTCGGTATCAAGTTCAAGAAATTAAAACCGGTAAGAAGGAAGACTTAACATGTGACTTTATGAACCTGAATCGGTCGGAAATAAATGCAAGAAAGTAAAAGTGAACATCTCATTGATGAACCCGGTTTCCAGAATGATGATGATAGAATCGTGTCGAGACTCTCAAGGACTGTTTACGTAATCTTCATTATATTCGGATGATAACTGTGCGTCTTGGTCGTTTTTTTTTTTTTCTTCTGTATTGGGTGTCACTGTAAACAAATACTTGAAACTGTTTTTGGTAAACCAAGGGTTCAGCGGAAGGGTCACTCTTCTCAAATTTATGGCAACTTTCTTTTCATTGGCGAAATAAATGTCTCTATTAAAAAAATCCTAGGCCGACGGGCAATCGCCGAAAAATGACAATGTGGTTTTTATAAGACGTCGGCGTTCAGACGCTCGCCAAGTCTTTAATTTGAGGAAAAATTTATCGATTGTCAAAAAATATTTAAAAGCAATTATTTTATTTAGGGTCAACGCCCCTATAAGCGTTTAATTTTTTTTTTTTTTTTTTTTCATAATGGGTTTCCGTGTGGCAGTGGGATATCGAACTATGTCAACGACATCTTTCTTTCCAAGAAGGACGCAGAAAGAGAACAACAAGGCCAGTCCGACAAGAAACTCAGGAAAAGTAGACGGGGTACCAAGAAGTTAGAAAAAGGGGGGTTTTAGTGGAAAAAATTCATACAGCACCTTTGTAGCATTGCCGACAAGTTTAAGAGAAGAATGAAAAAGGACCTAAAGTTTGGTGAATTGAAGTGAAGACAAGTTATTCAAGTCCACCCTTCGACTTTTTTTGTGCGCTTTTTGAAGCTCGAAAAGCAAACGAAAGCTTCATCTTGAGGTTCGAATATACTCGTCCTGCCAATTCTTATTTCGTCAAAGTTTCCATGCATTTTGGAACACTGACGCTTTTCGTTAGAATCGTAACCGATGCATAAGCTTCTATTGTTTAAAATGCATGAAACTGTTTCAACTAAACAAGGTTTTTCAGATTTTTCAGCTCATGTTGACGTTGGGAGCCTTACAGAGTTTCCCAAATCAATGAGAAATTCTAGCACTCATACAAAC
Source organism: Liposcelis bostrychophila (assembly GCA_037577465.1). Classification (NCBI taxonomy): domain Eukaryota; kingdom Metazoa; phylum Arthropoda; class Insecta; order Psocodea; family Liposcelididae; genus Liposcelis; species Liposcelis bostrychophila. The sequence continues at coordinate 717,202 of CM075210.1, read as the reverse complement.
CATTTAACTTTTCTACTGCCGGATTTATCCGCAAATAAAAACAAGAGTTCATGCAAAACCTAATTAGTCAGGCCAAAAAAAAGTATAATGGCCATATTCGTAAAGGAAAAAAATTCTCAATCTTCCGATGCCATTTCCGATATTACAACAATAAAAACGCTCATGATCCGAAAATAATAATTGGCACCGTATGGACCTACCCATTAAAATATCTCAACGAGCGATCTCTCAGCACAAGGAAAAAAAAAGAATTTAATCAAAGGGAATATAATAATTCGCTCTTCTTTTCTTAAATGATTTTTTATGTACATTGTAGTCGGGTCAATATATCTATTCAAGGAGCTTATGTACATAACCCAGACCCACGATGCATCAATGAGTAGACATTTTTATTTAATATTCATCACTCGCGTTTTGGTACCAAGCACGAGAGAACGAAGCGAATCATTTTTTTCTCTCCTCAGACTCCGATCTATCTTTTTTAACACCTCAAGAGCGTTGGGAAAAAAAACGAGCATCTACTTCAACGTATAATAACGATACAGTAAATGCATGTGAACCTTTGGTTAAACACCACGGGTGAATGACATTTTTTTTTCCAGCACCGGGTGGAACCAGAAAAATTCCTCTACACCAAAAAAAAAAAAAAAAAAAAAAAATTGACAAATATTTTGTAATGACCCATTTAGGGCTTTGGGTTCGAACTTATTGCATAAATCAGTATATTGTCAAATGAAATGCTTCTGGTAAATTATTCCGGTAAATGAAACAAAAAAGCTTAGACGACAAAAACCCATGGCTGTGGTTCCGGTTCCCAAAATTTTTTCTCTAATTTTCGCGGCGACTCAGATTCAGATATTTCCAGAAACGTACCGGTCGTAAAAAGCTTTTTTTTAAATACTTCTTAGCCCAGTTTGAATAAAAATTATTTTTCGATGCCGGTTCCGACCTATTTTTGAGCCATATTCCGATTCCTATTTCAATTAACTTCTGAACCGATGGATTCCGATTCCGTTTAAAATCTAAACGGCACTGCACTCCTCGAAAACCATCTCTTAAATGGTTTTTTTAACCCCGGAAAGGAGGAAAAATGAACAGAAAATCGGTTTTTGTGTTTGGAAAAATTATCCTCATTACCCTCACTCGGCAGGTATGAAAATAACTACTTCATCGACTGAGCTACCTGAACCAAAGACACTTTTTTGGACCACCGCAAAGGACTCGATTGGAATTGAATCTAAATTGAATCGCAAATTATGATGCCTTATATGCAAGATGCAACAAACCGAGATAAAATAAAAACAATTAATGCATTATCTCTAAAACTGCATGTAATGCAACTGTAATCATTATTTTTTTAATAAACTCTTCACACGTTTAATTCAGCTGAATCAGCAATGTCCGCTCGGAGGCATTTCACTCGAAAATTTACGGATCTTCTTTTCATTTTATTAGTGACAGGTTAACAACTCTGAGAAGTTTTTGATCTTTAGGAACGTGAATATTTTTTCAAGGAAAATGATATTCTATTATGTAGATGCTTCCAAATATTTCAACATTTCCTGTTTCGTCGGTGAACTTTATTGAATGAATGAACGAGTTCACTTTTAAAAAATCAAGATTTTTTTTTCCCAAATCTGATTCATAAATCAAAATTTTTCTGAAAGGGATCGATGCAAGTACATCTCAGGAATATCAAAGTCCGTAATTCGACACCTCAGCCTCTTCTGCCACCTGCACTGGCATCGCGACAGAGAGGATTCAACGGAACACACAATCTTTGGATGCTCGGAATTCGGTGCAACGATTTTTTTGTCTTGACGCACATAAAAAAAATAAAATTGACCCTACGGAATTTGAGAACGGCTTCCAGATAAAGAAGAAGAAAAAATGAAATGCCGATATGGCCACGGCCAAAAAGGGGCGGAAATATCGGCATTTTTACTGTCAGAAGTTTTCCTTTTACCATACTCAACTTTAAAGTGCATGAGGTATTTCCTGGGGTTTGACTCTTGGGCTAGCCTGCTCCTTGAATAAAAACATTTTCATTCACACGATAAGAAAGACAGAAAGGCCTGAACAGCATTTGCCTTACTGAGAGTTCATGCATAGTTGGAAAAACTTAAAATCGTAACTTATAGGCCAGATTTTAAAAGACTTCAAAGAACGAAGGGCGAAGAAAGGTTCAAAGTTCAAAGTGCGGACGTCTGGAGAGAAAATGCGCAATCGTAAGCAAAATACACCTCCAGGGTGTCAAATATCCCAAAATCCGGAAAATCCAACAACTTTTACCCTTTAGACCGAACCGGTAAAATGTGATGTTTATTACGTGATAACTAACGGCACGTTCAAAACAAATGAATTGACCGTACGAAATCTGGTACTAAAATGCAATTTAAATCCACATCCTCGTATAAGTGATAAATTTTTAAATTAAAGTTATTGAAGGGTAAATTATAGAAGGAACGTCCGAAAACACGCCTAAAAGAGTCGTCACGTCTTCTTGAACCTAAACTTTCATTCAAAATATATCCGTACACAGTGATCTTGAATGATTCTTTTTAAACTTTTTATATCACATCGTTAAAAAAACAAGCAAGAATCTCTTTGTACAGTAAAAAAAAAAAAAAAAAAAAACATAACTTTGGTCGTGTTATAAAAAAAAGTTTCTTACCACCAAATTACTTTTCATTAGCGCAAACAAGGCATTATTACAGTGACTCTCAGAGGCACTAAATAATTAAATTATTACGCCTTTAGGTTAATGCTTAATATTTGTTTGTTGTTGTTGTTGTTGCCGTTTACGAAGAACCAAGGCAACCGGTTTTTTAAATATTGAGAAACAAACACCACAAAAAGAGGAAAAAAAAAATAAGAATAAATGAATTTGTTTTTCTTCGTTTTTTTAAAGCCCTTAACACACAAATTTTAATAAAAATGCTGTAATGTTATATAATATTGTTTAATTATTCAATGGAATTAATCTTGGAAGGTCGGAGTACATAAAGTTATTAAGTCTAAGGAGAGAAAAAAAAAAAAAAAAAAAAAACCATGACAAAGACATATGAGTAGAGCGGCCGAAATGAAGCAACCGCGAGACTATAGTGGGGAGAAAGTGATCAGAGTAATAGTTTTAACAGATTTTAAGGGGGAGAAAGTGCAGTTTGGGGTATAGTAAACATCTATATAAGATCTGCCGGCATTGCAGGGCGCTTATTAGTCGAGACCGGCTGACATCTCCACGGGAGCTTTTTGCAAAAAAGCTCCAAGATGAGGACGTGGTTACTTCTGGTTAGTGTTCATTCAAAAAATAAAAAATGTAAAAAAAAGTGCGCGAGCGTGATTTAAATAAAAGGAAAAAAAATGTGCTTTCCATGGATTAAAAGTGCAGTCAAAAAAGTGCCTAATGGATTTTGTTGATCATACGTAAGGGATAAAGTGCCATTTAAGAGGATATGCAATCGTAGGACTTTGACCTATTTATTTCCTTTCAAGGGTTTGTCAGTATTGAGGAAAACTTGATATTTTTTTTTCTTTAATGTTTGAAAGTGACCGAAAGTGTGGAAAAGGGTTTCACTCGGATGAAAATAATAAGAGAATTAAATTTCCTAAACAAGTACAACACTTATACTGCTCATTATTCCAGTTTGAATGATGAATGTCAATTGCTGCATAAGACTGCATAATGACGATCACGTTTTTCTTTATTTAATTGAATTATTTATTTGCCGGAAATGACGGGAAATTTAGCCGGAGAAAAAAAAGTGCATCTTAATATTTACTTATTAGCGTAACATACTTATGTAAGTTACGCAATCTTTCGATGAATCGCCTCCCAGAATTACGCAACAGTGAGCAAAGGGGTTGCACGCCCGTTAATAATAACATAGGGCAGCTTTCATTCGGTTCCTAACCTCAAACTACCAATTTTCTTTTTCCAACAACAAAAATTAAACTTTCACGGTGTCGTCAAATATACGGATTTTACAAAAAAGCAAAAAAACTTTTAAAAAATTTCACCCGGACTATCTCTTGACAAATTAACAAACTGAAAGTTAAGAAAACACTTAGGTTGCATGCACTGGTCGTGACTCGTGCCTGACATATTTTTTAATCTTTAATTTTTTTTATTGTTTTTCTAATTGTTGCCTGTTTAACTGGGTATAATTAATTTAAGTCGATCTGGTCTTTTTTTTCCGTATATCAGAAAAGGATTAAAAAAAGGAGGAACAACGAAACGAAAGTGAAATCATGAAACGATGCTGGCCTTCAGGTCGTTTCGGAACGGTCAGTTTTCTCACGAAAAAAAACTGGAAGTTCATGGGGCCGCCCGCACAAAAAAAAAAAAAAAAAAAAAATTCGTTTTATTTTATTTTATACAATATTCTTTTCTACGGTTTCGTTTCATTCATTTTCAAGTAATTAGCCTAAAATTAAAATTTCAGCGTTTTTTTTTTTTTTTTTTTACCTAAAAACAAGTTCATAAGTTCGATTTTTTTTCTTCTCCTGAAGTGAATATAAACCTTGTGATTAGTCGTTCAAAAGAGTATTCAAGTTGAAATCGTTTAGATTTTATTCCAAAAATTTACGGTGGAAACGGGAATAAACCTGTCGTATGCTAAATATAAGTATCAACTTTGACACCGATTTCATACTTTTTCCTTTTCAAAAAGATTTTGTTTGACCCTTTGCTCCAAAATATTTCCCCAACCTAACTTGGCCAAACAAGCTGTAAAATTTGTGGCTTTTTTTTTGGTACCGACTGTGCTGAGAAAATCCAAGATTTGTTGCTATAATTTCTATATCCTTTCAAAGATCACAAATTTCAGTGTCAGTAGAAGATTTACAATTTTTTTTCAAGATATGCAATATCTTTTCATTTATTTTCGACTTGGGAAGGGGAATTTGACGGAGAAACTTTTAATTTTTCCCGATAGTTCCTCGCCCCACAATTTCTTCATTCGCCTCTATTAAGTAATATGATTTTTCGGTAAACCTGTAAAGCTGATTTTTAAAAAATGCGAACTCAGTTCTTTTTAGCCGTCAGTAGTTCAAAGTCACTCCAGTCAATGAGAGTATATCGTAGATAGTGAACGATTTACAAAGGTAAATTTCGAAGACTTTGTCGATCATTAAGAGATGGTTTTCAGAAATAACTCATTTTACAAATCCGGGTTATCAGTCAAAGAAAAAATTGTTGAACACGAACTGAAAATTTTCTCAAGATTGCCCATGTTTACTCGCACGGCTAATTCATCTAACCTAAAAATTATTATTATTATTAGTTTTCGCATCGCCAAAAATTTACGGAACGTTTCCCATTCGGCAACTTTGAAAATTTTAGGCCGAGTCGAGTCAAGAAGATGATTTTCCAGATCAAAGTAAATAAAAAATGGCTACCGTTGCATCATAAAAAATACTTTTCATTTAACTAGTCACCGGCTACTAACCTTGCTCGTTTTAACGACCGATAGTGCATGAAATTTTATCTGAAGAGCATGAACAAGCAAGGACGATTTACTTATAGACTTGTCAAATTAAATTAATAGTCGAATTAGAAAAATTCCTTGCATCCTTTTGTTTTTGTTTTTTTTTTTTTTTCTCAAGAATTCGGAACCTTAGATGAAGAAGTTTTTATTTCCGTTTTTCGGGTGTCATCTCGCTCACAATGACATAACAAAACAATGAGTGTATTAACTCGTGACCATGAAAGCTTGCCCTGCACTTTTATTATTGTTCTTATTCACAGCTGAAACGTCGAGCCGACGGTTTTAATATTTCCTAATCTGATCAATTTCACAAAGAATACTTCTAGGAATATTTTTAGTTTTAAACGATGTAACAGTCCAAGTATATAAGCTCTACTTTCTCCTTAAGGTTTTTTAACTCATTTCGCATGTTTATAAAAATGTTATTTTATTTGTATTAAGTTTAAATTAGATACGGCAGGATATCAAAAAAACTAGTTCTTTAAATTTATTTAAGTCGTGACAGATCAATTTTAAGGGTTTTGTGTTTTAAAAACTCCTCCGGAAACACTGTTAGTTTTACTTGTTACATTGAATCGCATGTTATTTCTTTTTTCAAAGCTCTTCATCAGTTTTCGGTGGCAAACGGCCTTAAATTAAATGCTTGTCCATTTTCAATTGTTAATGGATTTTTCCGTAGGAAGTTCTACGTCCACAAAAACATTCAGACGGTCTCCTATAATATACATGGGAATAAGAGTGAGACAGGGGGCTTGTTATATTAATTTAGCAGAAATTGGCACATTTTCACAGCTTATAAACCGTTTAGAAACAAACGCCATTTTCATTTAAAACATTTTTTTAACTTTTTATCTCAAACTGCTCATCGCTGCAATTCTAACGGAAAGGGTAGTATACCTAAAATTTTGCAAACAAAACTTAAACTCTTCTTGCAAAAGCTAAATATCGGAAATCTTTGCCTATAAATACCAGATACGACAGATCAGGAAGCTGAAATATCATCAACTTTTTTCAAAATATACACGAAAAACTTTCAAGCAAAAAAGCTTTGACATCCTATTTATTTTATGCAAATTTCATTGTTCATACTGGAATAAAAAAGTCCTTTGTCGCCTTGAAACAATGGGATTCCAAATCGATCGCTTATGAGCAATAAGTGTCAGTTAAGAAAAGTGAGTTGTAACGCTGTGGTTCTAATTCAACTTTGCTTAATTGAGCATAAGTGTTGTACTGTTACCAAGGAAAACCGAATAATTAAAATTATCAACATTTTCAAAAGCTAAACATGGTATGGTGGGTGGTGTATTTTTCTAGCTTTAAAGTTCTGTTCAAAACATTTTTGGCACGACCAAAACCGAGTCATGTCGGCATAATATAATGTTTACTTTAGCTTTCTACAATTGTGATGTCAAATCATAAGCACACAGTTCCGAGTAAAGTAAAAAATTAACTTCGAAATCAAACGCTAAAGACGAAAGCATCCCAAACAAGGGCGGGGACGGGGGACGGTCATTTTTGCTGATTCCACCTGCTGATGTTAAGAAGGGTAATATGCAAAGACGCAAATATTTGATTCGTCTTACCTTATAAAACCTTTACAGTGACAGGCTCAAATATTTTAAAAAGCTTAAGAATTCGTAATGAATTTTTTTTTTAAGTTATCCATTCGTTTGCCATCGTTTTTATTCAATATGAATCAATATGAAGAGTTCCGTTATTATTAACAACAGAACAAGTGTTTTTTTCAAAGCTTCTGTATAGATATCGTTTTTTTATCTCGTCAAAAATTTTTCCAAAAGAAAAACAACAAAATTTAAAGCTAGAAAAGTTTACAACCCGTCATGTTTACAGGTTAACTTATTCAATTATTTATTATTTCGAGGAAATGCATTGGCTGATTAAATTTTTAAGATGCGTTTACTCAAACTTGAGATAAGAAAGTAGTGCAAATCACTAAAACTTTGTACAGTTCTTGACCGTTTGTGCTCAAACCTGATAATTTTTAGAACGAATTAGAAACAGCTTTTCGAAAAATGATATCCTTTACATATTCTCAAAGTAAAAGTTGTACTTCTCTACGATAACTCGTTACTTTTTACTTGAGACGAGATTAAATGCTTTTTAAAATCTTTGCCGTGTACTCAAAATATGGAATTGCTGTTTTAGCCCTTATTTTCTCAAAAAATAAAACTTGACTGTTGAACGTTTAACTCATATTATTTTCTACCTCATGAGCTAATTTTTGTTCGAATTCTTCGAATTTAGCCATTTGAAATTACTTTGGGCCCAAAGCAACCAACTGCACCTCCGGAAAGGATGATTTAATTTATTTTCGATCCCTAAGTCATATTTTATAGTAAGGCCAAATGAACCGATTTTATAAACTTACCGTTTGCTCACAACCCGCATGGTATTTTTGAATGGAAGTACCACTGACCGAAGGCCCATCTTCTCGAGAATCGTCTCATCTAATCTGAAAAGTAAAAAAAAAGACAACAATTATAGAATAAAAATCTTCGTGCTCGATACCGAAACATGTATCGGTTATTTAAGAAGAGCTGCCGGAAAAAATGATACAGGCATTATTCGTCCTAGTCCACGTGGAGCATTTTTTTTTTTTACATGACTTCACACGTTTATATAAAAAAAAGAACCGACACACTCCGATCACTTTCAAACAAAATATCCAATAACAAAGACGAGTTTATTTATTTGTTTACATAATCCTAAATGATCGGTCATTCGTTAAATAGTATCATTCCACATTTGTCATAGTAGAAAGAAAGAACCCGAATCGGATTGAAGAGCGTGGCAAGGCCTTCAAGTTTTTTTTTTACCTTAATTATTTTGATTCATTACATTTCTCTTGTTTTTTTCGATAATCTCCCATTTCCTGAAAGGTGACGAAGGTGAAAGAAGATTTTTTTTTTCTTTTTTTCTTCTTTTTGGAGTGTTTAATTCCGAGACAGGATTTTGTTTACGATTTGCTTCAAGTCAAGTGCTTTGATTTAACAATTAACGAGAGGCATACCCGAAACCAATTTTCAACTGTTACCTTTTTTTTGTATAATTTAATTATGATCATCTTTAAAAACAATTTTGTCTTTTCTTTCTCCTCCTAAAACGGTCGTTAGCTTTCACTGATTTGCAAAATAAACAAGTGCAAAAAAAAAAAAAAAAAAAAGGATTATTATTACTAACAAGTAAATAAATAATATCACATATTTAATTAATTGCTAATGGATTGCGAATATTAGAAAGAAAATGGCAAATGGCACAATATGACAACATAACCATTAGGTTTTTCAAAGAAAAAATTTTTACCCACGAGTATTTTTTATTCTTCTTCCTTTTATTTAAATTATGCGCTTAAATTATTTATATTCGAATATGAGTTGGTTAAACCCTTGAAGCGACAAGAGTTGCACCCAAATAATGATGTATTATGAATTTATAATGCTAATTTTTATCATGTTTGAAAAAAAAAATTCACATGATGATTAATGAAGAATTAATTAAAAGGATGCACCTATGCACCGCGTATTGTCGGTTACGTAGCATAAGTCAGGAGGAACTCCGGAAATTCAAAAAAAAGTTAGAGATGGATACTGATTCACTAGCCAAAATTAGTTTTGTTTGAAAAAGAAAGCGTTATTTCAGTAATTCACGTTTTAAAGAAAAATTCAGAGTTTTTTTTTTTTTTTTCTGATTCGGTTCCCTCATTACTCTTTAATATGAGAAAGTTTCTAACTAAGCATTAAACATTTTGTAAATGCTTTCCAACGAGCCCTCTCAGAGAATTTTGCCTCTTATAGACGTGAAAATACTGCCATTTAAATCCTTTTGACCTAGAGACATTCGGGACAGCAATTGGGACTCAAAATTAAAATGAAGTTGGATCAAAAACACTGTGAGGAGGATAGAATCAAAAAATGTCCTACAAAATTTGCGACAAGTATCGTAAGATAACAGGAAAAGAAATTTTCAAGAATTTTTAAAAAGTGGCAACAGAAGCTTTTAGCAATCACTACTTTTTCAATTTATAAATTAAACATTTTTCATTTTAGCCCTCTGATGTCAAGTCATTCACTCAATACACACCTTCAGAGATTTTTCTAAGCCAAAAAAAAAAAAAAACCAATTAGTAAATCTATTTATATTTATAACAGCAAATTTAAAAGATATATTAAAATATATGCGACTGTTAATTCAAAGAAATATTTAAAAAGTTCTTCTTCCTTGATATTTGAATTATTACTTAACAATTTATATTCTGTTTACTCTCTGACTGTTTTTTCAACATAAATCGAGTAATATTCCGCCATAAAAAGGGCATGTGCAATTTCCTGAGATTCTTCGAGAAAATTTTACTCGAAAAAAGTAGATAATGCTAAACCAAAGCATTCGTATGGTTCATCAAGTCGCTTAATTTTAAAAAATGTGCAAACTCCTGCCGCGGCACAAACTTCATTGTCGTGATAAAAGCGACACCATTTTATTTTATTATTTGTTTAATTTTTTTAAAAAAATGGCCCAATCACACATCTCGATGTCAAGTACGTCTCATTTATCTTTAATTATCATATTCGTTTTTTTTTTTGTTCTTTTAGGTCCTGGGGCTTTGCCTCTTGGCCTGCACTTTCGCTGAACCAATCAGAGTAAAGAAGAGGTGAGTGTTTACTATTTTATTAATTTTAATTTTAAAATATTAATTGTAATGCAATATTGACACAAGGCATCAAGACATCATTCTTTGAACTCCAGGTGAACTTTTATTTTTCCGAAATTTACAATGAACCTCTTTCATTTAATTTGCTGCTTTCTCTCTGTCGATGCACTTGACCGTTTAAATTGCGTAACCGGTTTTTCGCGACAAGCCTTTAAAAAAAGAATTTCGTAATAGAGTTCCCTTGATTATCGATCAATCGAGAATGATCTCTAATTAATCATAAATGACAACAATAAACAAAAGAGATGCGACCGCTACGAATGAAACGGATGCGATTTCTCTCTCTCTCTCCCTAGACTTTCGACTGATGATTTACCTCATCATCGTTGCATCTTTTAAGAAAAAAATTGTTTATATTGAACGTCAATATTCAATCAAATACTAAATTGATTGACCCTTGAAGTGGTTTGGAACACAACTTGATGTAACGCACGAATACAATCAACGGGGGAAAAAAATTATAAAAAGCGGAAACGGATCGGAAATCAAACAATTGAATAAAAGAGGACGAAAAAAATCTTGAACTTATTTTTTTTCCTTTTTTACATAAAAAGGCAGAAGATATCAAACTGGGGCAATAAAATAAGAATTAATTCGGTATTTTAGAAATTGTGTGAAAATTTTAATTGTAAAGTTTTTAAGACAATAAGAATTAAGTTATGTAAATGTTATTGTTTCCGATGTATACCAGAAAAAGAGAAGATTCCGTTTCATAACATACTCCAGCCAAGGATCGGTTTAGTACCGTTCAAAAATGATGAGAACTAATTTGAATTTTGACTTGTTTACCGGTGCACATTTCCGATAAAATTCTAAAACCATGTTGCTCCACCATTTTTAAGTCTATAAACGACCTTTTTTTGACCTTTTTTTAATTTTAACGGGGAGTTTCAAAGGTGGCCAATCAGTAATATAATCAGAGTATTGAAAGAAAAGATCCTTCCTGGACTCTGCAGTTAATTTTTTACATCGACTTTGTAAAATTGAGGAAAACGGTATCCCTGTCCGGATGTTGGTATCATTGTCCAACAGTAGCTATAATTTTAAGTTGTTGCGTTAATTTTAAGTTCAAAAGAAGCCCCCTTTGCGGATTTGCTTTTTTTTTGGAATTCAGAATCTCGAGAATTCTACTAGATTCTCCAAAAATTCGAAATTCATCTCGCAAGAAAGCCATGGATTCTTAAATATTTCAAAGTTGACTAGTCCAAAAAGTAGGGAATCCTGTTCTTCATAATGGAAATTCGTCTCAAATTTTCAAATGTCCGAAAAATCATAACCTCTCCAGCAATGCTTTGCTCAACCATACAACAATTTTTTTATTTTGTTTTTCGAAGTTTTAAATTAGACCCTATAGTTCCCTAATAAAGTCTAAAGGTCTACAAGTGTTTGTTGTTTCTTTTTAAAAAAATCACGATTTTTCTATTTTTTGAAAATTAGAGCCTTTCTTTTAATTCAAAAACATCCATCTAAACTCTTTCTGTAACTGGGGGATTTCGTTGCACTATGGAAGCTGGTACTAATTATTATTATTATCATTATTTTTGCCACGATTGCGTTGTTGGACACTGTGACCTTGAACGACTATGTTTGGATGGGGTTTTCGGTTTTGAAGCTTCATTTATAATTGAATTCTAATTCTAATTTTCGATGGAAATTGACAATAATGGCCACCAACATACCAAAAGCAATAGCTCTTTTTGTACTGAAACAATTTTACGCGATGCATGTGAATTTTGGCACATCACTTAAGCTACAAGAATAAAAAATTGTAGGTAAAGCTCTAAAAAGCAGAATGCAGAACTACTCAGGCATCAACTGGCGTCTGCGAGAATGAGAGTGAATCCTTCTCGAGCAATAAAGTTTTAGATTTTTATTTATCTATCTCTATTATCTCTATTATCTCGATTGCAAGTAGTTCAAACACTGAAAAACAATTCCGAGCAGGTAAAGTATCACATTGGAGGTATATCGGAGAAGTTTTTGATTCCGGCTCAATGGAAATTCATAGGTCATAACACCAAGAAACATTACCTCAGATTAGCAAGTAATTACACAAATGATTTCTAAATTACAAAGAGCACTGCTGCTACCTAAACAATCTTCAAAAAATTTTTTAACAATCTTTTCACTCGGCACCTCCTATTCCTTTCTTTTTTTTAACTTCTTAATACCAGGATTCTAAAGGAAAGAGTTGTAAATTACAATATTTCAATTAGACTTGTTTCGTAATTCAAAGAGAGCGAGGTAAATCGATGTCAGTAGCGATTAAGTAAAAAAACACGTCCTAAGGATTCAAGTTAAATCGCAATAACCAATTATATACGACGTTAAAAACAAATAAATTGCGTACGGAATAAATGATGTTACGACAATGGTATTTTTTTTTTCTTTTTGGCATGATGGTAGCAAAGGATCACACACCCAATACTGGTATGCGATCTAGATATTCCAACGAAAGCGAGTTTAATTAATAGCTGGGTTCGAATTTGCTAACGGCAATTATCACGTTTGGCTACTGTATAATTACACCTATCAAAGCCATCGATTGTTTGTATCACATATAAATTTCTTTTTTTCATCTCCGGTTAATTTCCGCAAATTAAAATATTTTTAAAAAAATCTTTTTTTTTTTTTTGTTTCTTCGAATAGACTTCCGCTAATGTCGTGCGACGAGTTTTCTTTTTAATTAGCATCGTCTCGTTTAACCCTTTTCGGAGGAAGCATAAAAAAAAAGATAGCTTTTTCAGGAAATAATAAAAAACAATAGTAACGGAAGCAAAAAATCGTAGCCCAAAGATACGCGACAGGGAAGATTGTTTATATAATCGATAAACGATTAGAAAATACAAAAAATAATGAGATAGCAATCAATTATTAAACGAACAATCATAACGCCCATGGTTTTGAATCATTAGACTAGGCTTAATAGAATGCAATATCACTTGCGGATTTCTCATTTCTTCCTCATGTTTATTCATTAAATTCATTTTGGGTTTGTCCAAATATTTCAACATCGCTATTTAATTGCTTTTATTAAGAAATGGATTCTTTACCCGCTAAACAAATCGCGATTAATCCTTGACCTTGTTAGAAGATCCAACTCTTGTCCCCGCAACAAATAAAGGTGTTTTAGAACCGGGAAAAGTTTTATCAACTTGTGAAAACGTCAAAAAGTTAGAGCTAACATATCGGCATACCAGAAAAGGCCAACTGCATTTCTTGAAACCTTGCATAAAAATTTTAAAAATTTAAAAATGTCGAAAAAATTGAAACATTTGGGAAAATGTAAACTTTAAGGGCAAAATAAGAAAATTATCTTTATAAAAGAAAAATGGGTAAGATTCAATATTAGAGTGTCCCTTATTTTGGCAATTTTCGAATTTCAAATCGCTTACCCCCAAAAATGGTTCTCCTTGGTGTACTGATAAACCCGAATTAAAAAAAAAACCGAACCAGATATAAAAAAAATGGATTTCAGATTCGCGATCTACGGATTTAAGATTAGAAACAATTTTTTTGCAAGAAAGAAAATGTACATTTTTTTTCTCTTATGGAAACTTTTGCAACTTTAAGTTCAAATCTCCACGCTTTCCTGTCGAGTTAAAAATTAAAAAAAAAAGTTGGGTTTATTAGTACACCAAGAAGAGCCATTTTTGGGGGCACGCGATTTGAAATTCGGGACACCCTACTGAATATGTTGCAAAAAAGCTAGTTTTTGTTTCAAAAATCTTTTTACACTCAAAGAGGCAAAATAAAGTCACAGATCTGAAATTAGTTTTTAATTGCAATCCTACTTTCGGATAAGTTCGCCGGATAAAGGCACTCTCTAAAATATTAATTCAACTACTGTAGGGTACACTGACTTGTTTGCAGCACAAGCACTAAAAATTTTTTTCAATAATCTACTTAAGTCTAATTCAATTTCCACCAGAAGATTCTCAAAGTGTAAAAAATTTAACTTCCACAAAAAAAAAAAAAAAAAAAAAAGATTTTGAGGCTTCAGGAGCTTAAAGATGAAGTTTAAATCTTGAGTAATAATAGAAAAAATAACTTTATTTTCAATTTCAATTTTCAGTCCAGACCCACACTATGGTCCACCAATAGAAGACCACCATGAAGAGCATCACGAGCACCATCAACCGGAAGGTGTATGGAAGAAGAAATTAGTATGGAAGGAAGAATGGAAACAAGTCTGGAAAACCGTTAAAAAACAAATTTGGAAGCAAGAATCCAAAAAAGTCCAAGTTCCGGTATGGAAAGAACATCAAGTTCCAGTTTGGAAGGAAATCAAAGTCCCGGATTGGAAAACGGTTCAAAAACCAATTTGGGTAGAAACCAAAGTTCCGGCTTGGAAAGAAATCCAAGTGCCGGATTGGAAGAAAATCAACGTTCCAGTGTGGAAAGAAATCAAAGTTCCTGCATGGAAGGAGATTCAAGTGCCAGACTGGGTGGAACACAAAGTTCCCGACTGGGTAGAACACAAGGTTCCGGCCTGGAAGGAAATCCAAGTTCCGGACTGGGTGGAACACAAAGTGCCAGAATGGATAGAAATCAAAGTGCCAGATTGGAAAGAAATCCAAGTTCCCGACTGGAAGGAAATCCAAGTGCCAGACTGGAAAGAAGTTCAAGTGCCAGATTGGAAGAAGATATGGGTGCCAGTGTGGGTTAAAGAACACGTTCCAGGGCCTAAGACCATCGAAAAAGGACACGATTACGAATTGACGGCTCACGACTTGTGGAAGAAGAAATTGATCTGGAAACCGGAATGGAAAAAGATCTGGAGGACGGAAAAGAAACAAATTTGGAGAACGGAAAAGAAACAAATCTGGAGAACCGAAAAAGTTCAAATCTGGAGAAAAGAAAAGAAACAAATTTGGAAGACTGAAAAGAAACAAATCTGGAGGACAGAAAAAGTACAGATCTGGAAAACAGAAAAGAAACAAATCTGGAGGACCGAAAAGAAACAAATCTGGAGAACCGAAAAGAAACAAATTTGGGTCCCAAGTAAAAAATTAGAATGGAAAACAGAATACAAACAAATTTGGAGGACGGAGAAGAAACAAATATGGGTACCTAGTAAAAAATTAGTATGGAAAGAAGAAAAAGTACAAATCTGGAGAACAGAAAAGAAACAAGAATGGATAACCGAAAAGAAATTAGTATGGAAGGACGAATGGAAGCAGACGTGGGTGCCAGCGTGGAAGGAAGTCCAAGTGCCAGAATGGAAAAAGGTTTGGAAACCGGTGTGGGAAAAGGTTTGGGTCCCGATCCACCACGAGCATCACGAGCATCACGAAGAACCGCAACATCACGGTTGGGACTGAAAATCAAGTCAAATTGCTTGGATTAAAAAAGTCATGTTGAACTGATCCCCGCTCAAGATTAAAACCAATCTCCCATGTGATTGGATCCCCTCCGGACTCACGTGGTATCGCTACTACGTGACGGCCAGTAATTCGCCAGATTTTTTACTTCTGGCATTTTTAATTGTTATTTTCTTGTAAGTTTTTTTTTTCGGCGGAATTCACAATTCAAGTATTTTCAACTTTTAATGATAAAGATTGGGGTAGGACTAAACGACAATTTCTCGTCGGACGTTTTAATATTTTTGTGATGGTGCAAGTAATTATCACTTTTCAACTTCATAAGCCACGATCATAATCATAATCATCACCATCCTCATCCTCATAAACTTCGTTTTCATAATTATTCACCATCTTGTCCCAATATTTGACGCGCTTATCCTTTGCTCACATCCCTCGCATTACACCTATCACAAGTACTCTGCTTCTCCCTATTCAAAATTCATATTATCATCCCCCAATCTTTAACATCACCACTATCATAGGTATCATAATCTATCATTCTTTCGATCAACTTCACCATACAATAATTATCACTGTCATTCTCATTGCAACTGCCAATATCATTGTCATCGTCATCTTTATCATCATCATCATCATCATCATCATCTCATTATCATTCATCATTCTTATCTCATCTTCATAACAATTATCATCACTATCATTACTGTTATCATATTATCAATATTCGCAAGACCATTCATCCTCATCATCACACAGGTTTTTTTCTTCTAAAATCGTAATTACACATGTCATGTCCGTTTCGGAAGTATCATGACTTCCCCATTTGGTTGCGTGGTTAATCGAGAGTCACGTTAAAACTCTTTGATCATAAGACAAAATATGAAATACAAGAATGCCGAGGTCAAAACGTGATATCATTTACAATGCTAGGAAGAAAGTAAAAGTATCATACGAAGACCAAAAACCAGAAATTGTACAAAAAAAAAAAAAATCAGTCGGATGTGTTTTATGTGCCTCATTTCCGTGGTTTATGATGCCTCCGGTCCGACCTTGGAAATTTTTCATCATCATTATCATACAAAAGTTGAAAATACTTTCGATTTTGTTATAATCTTTTCCAGTGATCTCTTACTCTTGTTTTCAAAACTTGTATTCTATTTTTTTTTAACTACTTGAATTGTTAGCTGTGCCAAAGATAGATTTTCATTCGGTGCTCGATCCTAGTCCACTCAATTTTCGAAATTTTTAACAGCTTCAATTAAACGGTTAATGAAATGTTAACCGCTTTAATTGAATTAAGCATCGAACTCAATTTTCACAAAATTAATAACCAATCTTTGAAACAGTACAAAAAAAAAATAATAATAATAAAAAAAAAAGTATAAAAAAAAAAAAAATTTACCGGTTGTTATTTATTAATATTTTTTAAAAAGTGACGACTCCAATAAATCAACGTCAAGACTTCACACATATAAGCAGAGAAAAAAAAATTGGCGGAAACTTGTTAACTGACAGTGTGCGTTAACTTTTTCCTCGTTTGAATTTCACGTTGTTTTCTAAGTTGTAATTTTTGAAAGGCCGCACACACTGACAAACATATTGTTTATTTGTTTATTTATTAACATTCGAGCAAACATACCAAAACAGTTTTATGTCAAAAGCATAACAACCAACACAGTAAACATTTTTAAAAGATATGTAAATTGATGGTTTAAGTAGCGAGACTTTAGCACCGCGACTTTTGGATCTTTATTCAACTTTTTATTATCTTAAACATCTCTTTACCTATTCCGGTCATTCTGGACTTTTCCTTTAAAATCAAAACAAATTTTTTTTTTATTCGTTTATTTTTTTTCCTTTAACGCGATGGTATTGAAATGGATGGAAAATCCTTCCCCGGCGAAAAAAATACGGGAAGATTTTTTATCTAAAAATATAGTTGTTTAAGTAGATTGAAATAATACTTGTAAATATTTTTTAAAAAATCTCGCCATTTTGTCGTGGACTGCGCATTGTTAATAAATTTATGCTCTTCTTTACTAGTGTTACCAATTTTAGCATGTAAGGTCATTTTTGTACAATAATTTTATATAAAAAAGAACAAACAAAAAAAGATAGAAAAAAAAATGAAAAAATTGAAAAATTTTAAAAGAAAAACTGCCTATTTTTTGATCATGCTCTTCCCTACATTCCTTTGAATTAACTTTTAGAATTTAAAAAACGAAGGGTTTAAGAAATTCAGAAAATTGAAAATTGATAAATTCAATTTCGGAAGTGGAAAAAATTAAGCCATGAATTTTTAAAGCCATTAACAAGGTTATGTTATGTATATGGGGAAAAAAGCAAATCAAGATTTATACAAATTTTAAAAAATTTAAGTAAGTCTCTATTTTAATTTTCCAAATCTTTTACTTGCATAAGAAAATCAGTACAAATGTTTTTAACTTTCCTCAGAATGTTTGAATATTGAAACGTTCCTTCGCAAAATTCTGCAACATTTCAGATCCAGAAAATTCTATTCCCAATACGAAAGCACCGAAATTCTCTATTTAAAATTTTACCGAAAAGGCACATTATCAACATCGGATTTCTATCTGATGTTATCTCGGACTAAAATGTAAAAAAAAGGAACAATGCAAATGTATGCACTTACAGCATATGGACATGGTTTGTCCTACTGTTTCATAATTTAAGGTTTTATTATTAATTTTAATTAAAGAAAAATGCATTAAATACTAAGAGAGCAAAATATGATTTGCTTCACGAAAAAGATACAGAAATTATTTTTGGGCCAAGCATAGACTTTAAGAAATATAATTCGAGCATTCCCAGTGTGCTGACAATTACTTTTGACCTATATTATCCAGGTATCAAATATAAATGACATAGAAATAGTTGGAAAAATCCCTACACTATTAAATCTAAGAAATCAAAAAAAAAAACTATTCTTTGTTCTTCAGGAGGTTGAATTTAACGGATGTAAAACAATACGTATATTGACTGAAGGGATTCTGGAAGTCCGTAAAACGAAAACATCCAGATTTCAGTACAATCTGCCTTTTATTAATTTATAACTTTGAATGAAAAAAACTTCTATCGCTGTAATAAACCAATGTCTCAAGGTCCTAATAGTACCATGATCATAGCTTTTCCTCGTTATTAAAAATATTAAATCCTTTTAAAAATTTTATTTTATTTGGGACAAGATCATCCTGGAGAATCATCAGGGATTTTTCCCGTAGCTCGTCAGCAAAGTCCATTCCCGATAGTTTGCACAAATATTGGTAGCATACGGCAAAAATATCGATATTTCCGATATTTTATCGACATCACCTCTTTAATGTCGCTATGGTGACTGAGAGCAGCAAGTATATTCAGAAATAATATCCCAAAGAAAATAATCATTTTAAAATATAAATCGGCTAGGAACCGGGTTCCTAGTCACAAAAGTCAATTCACTGAGCCTTGAGCCATTAGAAAATGACGAAGACTGATATTATAATTTTCGTAAAGTGCAAAAATGAAGTAACATTTATGAGAATTATCATATTATAGCATTGTCTATTTACATTCACATATGAAACAACCTACATTATTTTTTGACTTCCGAGATTTTAAAAAACGTCCTTAGTAATCTATGTGGGAAGTGTCACTTAGCATATTCTCATTCCTAAATTATATATTACTTGAAAAAGAATGAAAAATCTAACAAAAATGGGGAAAATGCATTGTCACACAAGTGCACTTCCTGCGCACTACAAAGGAGCTAGTCTGACATAATTTCAACATTACGCTTTAACTATCCTCTCTTTGACCCATTTTTTTTTTTCGTTAATATTTTTCTCAAGCCAATTTTAAAGTAGCCGTGAGAAAATCTGCATTCAACACCTTGAATATTTTCTTTCATACCATTATTTCTATGAAAAGGAAAATTTAACCTTTCATAAGACTGTAGGGTCAACCAATTTATTAGATTTTCCAATTGCACAACACGTTTCTCATTTTGAGGAAAGTTCCTTTGGTTTGGACTTCCTGGTTATAATCCCAAGTATGACTTACGAAGCTCCCAAGGTACTTATACAAGTGCCCCCGTTCCTGCGATAAAAAGTATCGAATCAACATTTATCATGAACTTTGTTTTCCGCGTATTTATGGTGAAGCCGTTTTGACTGCTCACTACATTGACGCGGTCGAGCAAGGTTTGCTGGTCTTCTTCACTATCTATAGGTATGACTATATCGCTAGGGTGCCCGTTAAATACCGTGTTGACGAATTTTTTTTGGGTCACCCCCCTAATCGATTCCAAATAATTCAAAAAGTCTAAATCTAAAATATATTTTTTTTTATCTCAACGCACTTATGTTTCTTCCCATATAAAAAGCACGGTAAAATATCATGATTTCGGAATAATTTTTTTTCCGACGGTTATAATGACCCAAAAAATTTGATTTTTTGCATATACGCTCCTTAGATGTGTGTGTTGCTTGCCTCAGTATTTTTTCCCATTCCCCCAGAACAATATTTCCGACCTCCAGAAGAGGTCGGATTTTGGAAATTTCGCCATTTTCGGCAAATTTTACCCCCTCCTGGGCCGCGGAAATATTGTTCTGGCGGATGTGAAAAAATACGGAGGCAAGCTGCACATCGAAGGAGCGTGTATGCAAAAAATCAAATTTTTTGGGTCATTATAACCGTCGGAAAAAAAATTAATCCGAAATAATGACATTTTACCGTGCTTTTTATATAGGAAAAAACAAGTGCTTTGGGCACGGGTTCCGGTTGAGATTTAAAAAATAATATTTTAGATTTAGACTTTGAATTATTTGGAATCGATTTCGGGGGTGGCCCGAAAAAAATTCGTCAACAAGGTATTTAACGTGCACCCTACTATATTGTCTGCTTATTTCAATAATCTAAAACTACTGTGAACGTTAAAATTAAAACTCCAATTTGAGATCTCAACAATCCTTTTGTCTAGCATAATATTTTTTCAAAGCCCGTATTTTAACAAAACTTTATGCCTGTATTAAAAGAGTCCATCATTGCATAATAAAGTCAGGATTTGAAGTCAGAAAAGTCATTAGTTTTTTTTTTACCAGCACATTTCAAAAAGGCCTATTTTCCGCAGTCCAGGAAAAGGTCGTCGTGGACGGTTTTAGTCTACTGTACGGTTAAAGTTTTTCAATTTTTTTTCCCCACCTAATTTATTTTCTGACTGTTTAAGTTGACGCAGGAGTGGTTCATTTTTTCGAACACCATATACTTCGAAATATTCTAATGTTATCCTTTTGGTGTCAGACATCAAAATTCTGCTTCCGAGCAACAATTCTTATCAATCTTTGGCACTTTCATGAAATTTAGCCTACCTGAACATATAGTACGTTTTTTTTTGGGAAACCTTAATCCAGGATAAATTTCCGGGAATTTATAATAGATTAAGGTTTTCCCAAAAAGTACTGTATGGTCAGGTATGGAATTTATCATGAAGGTGCCTAAGAAGCGGAATTTTGATATCTGGCTCCAAGACTTTAATATTAGCGTTTTCCGAAGTATAGGGTGTTGAAAAAAATGAATGGTTCCTGCGTCACCTTAAGTGACATAAGGCAAAGTTGGTTGTCGCCAATAAAAAAAATTAACTCGCTTAATTTCAAAAGCAATGACCAAGTTTATTAATAAAATATCGCCATCGCCAAAAGGATAAAACACCGTAGCTTATGGTAAACTGTGCTGTCCTCTGCATTTTATCTCAAGGTACTAATTCAGGTATGAAGCGGAGGTAATAGTTGGCTCGTTCACCAACAGATGGCGCCTTTTACGAT
The DNA here is from genome assembly GCA_037577465.1 of Liposcelis bostrychophila. Taxonomy (NCBI): domain Eukaryota; kingdom Metazoa; phylum Arthropoda; class Insecta; order Psocodea; family Liposcelididae; genus Liposcelis; species Liposcelis bostrychophila. The sequence continues at coordinate 695,838 of CM075210.1, read as the reverse complement.
TTCTTTCAATGACGATTCATTCATATAATTATAATGCCATCAATAATTGTCTGAATGTAAATCACTCGATGATAATCATGAAACCAGATTTTTTATCCTGATGTTCTACAATGCCGTGACAATTGCTTTCATCCCAATTAAATTAATTAATACGTTTAATTAAAAATCGCGTAAGGATCCAGAAATGGTTTCTAATCCGCCTTTTTTTTTTTTTTTTTTTTTTTTTTTTGCATTAATACTGTATTCAAAATCAGTATCGACTTCTCTTCTTGATCTTGTGAACCTCAACGAATTCGATTAAAAGTTTTGAAATTTATCCCCAGGGAGATTTAAATTAAAATTCTAAAAACAATAACAAAATGTGCAAAAAAAAAGGATACATTTCCGACAATAACGGCATCAGATCATCTCTGAGTCAGCGTGGGCAACATATACCAGCTTGACCACTTTCATCTTGCCAGACCAGTTTATTTTATTTCCAATACCGATCGCAAACATTTTTTTTTTTTTTTTTTTTGTTTTGTTTTTATTTAATTACTTCCTCACTTTGATTCTTGTTTCCGAAAAAACCCGTATTTATATTGTTTCCAGGATATTAATACAAGTATTTTTTGTTTGATTAAAATGCAACGACTAATTAGGTTATATAATCCAAAACAAATACCGGACGGTCCAGATCCAGAAGAAAGTTGTTAAGCTTTTATAAATAAAATGCGACAGTTTTATGAGATTGAAATAAAATCCCATAAAGATAATATATCGGACCACTTTTGAGGAAGCCATGGTCAATATCGCTTCCTTACGGAAGACCCGAACCCCCAGACCGACCTATGTAATTTAATCGCTAGTGCAATGACCAATGTCACGATCGACGACCATTTAAAAACGACAATTGTGTAACGCAACATTTTAAAAACCTTAAAAGTCATCGACTTGCAATTGAAATATATCGTGTTGAATGACTTTTGAAACCACCCTCAAACACCCAAAGTCGTTCCGTCCGATGAACATCGGACCAGGTTCGGTTCGGATAACCGGCGAACGAACGACCATTTCAAGTTCTAGGTGCAGCCTAACTTGTTGCACAATGTTTGTACGTTAACCCGACCTTAACTTTCACGATTTAATTACTTCTAACGCGCTGTCGATTTGCCCATCATTGCTTAGGAGATTAGATGCACGACTGGTGATTATGACCGTTAAGTAGATGAATCGAAACTAATCCGTTTCTGCCATAGTTTCTTTTGCTCGATTCTTGTTTAACGAAAATTTACTTCCAGGGAAAAAAAAACACACAAATCAAAGGTCCCATACAAAATCAATTCAATTTTGGCAAAACTATACCTCCAACTTTTATACTTTTAAATTTCATAAGAAGAGCATTAAATTTGGTTTTGAGTTTTGGGTACCTCCGTTAATACTGAACGGGGAGCAAAACGAACGGCACTTTGCGCGGGTAACTTTTCAATCCAAAGTCCATTTGAACCGTTCATTTACGCATGACCGTCCGTCCGTCCGTCTGTCCTCATTTTTTGTGCTTCGATGAAAGACGCAATTTGAGCCCGATCGATCCCAAATTCGGTATATGAATAGCGGGCACTAAGGAAAAGAACAGTATAAGTTTTGGTCTAAAAATGTTTGCATGTAACAGAACGGCAGCCGTTCGAAAGGTATAATAATATTTAACGAAGCGGGAATCTTTTTTTTTTTTTCTTATCTTATGTACAAGTAGATTTCGTTCTTGCTTTCTGTGCTGTCAGCGAAAATGGTCATCACATTCCGGAATGTGTAAGTCATTTCCGCCTTGGGGCAGCCAAAAGAAAAAAGTATTCACATTTCGTATTTTTTTTTTCCTCTCATTATTGTTATCAAGAATAGACCGTCCTTTATTTTGCGAACTTTAGGATTCTTTCGGTCGCACCCCCTAATTTTTTTCCTTTTGGTTTAAAAAGAAAACCTGTAAAATTTTAGCGCTCTACGATAAGTCTAAACGGTGCCGCACGAACCCCCGTTTTAACCATATAAGTTAAATAGGGCCAAGTTCCACGGGTCGGGTCCTTGCATTGCCCGTTTTCTAAAATTAACGAAAATATTGTTCCTTACGTATTTTGATCTGAGGAACTCAAATCTGCAATCGAAATTTTAATAGCTTTTACCGTTTTTGATTTATTCAGGTGCTAATTTTTTGGCCAAAATTTTGCTCAGCTAAACTTTCATTTAATTCTTAAAAAATTTAAAAGTTGATGTCCTAATCGTATAATACATCTTTTCTTAGCAATTTTCAAAATTGAATCACCTAAGAGCACTTAAAATCGTCTGTCTACTTTTGTTTTTATAATATAAACCTAAAATCAAAAAATTTGAATATTTTTCTTTAATTTTCATAAAAAATATTATTTTTTCAAAAATAGTAAGCATTAGAAGATTTTCCCTCTCAGTTCTGGATTCAATAACGAAAATTGCTTAGAAAAGATGTATTATAGGATAGGAAAAATTAGCACTTGAATAAATCAAAAACGGTAAAAGCTATTAAAATTTCGATTGCAGATTTGAGTTCCTCAGATCAAAATACGTAAGGAACAATATTTTCGTTAATTTTAGAAAACGGGCAATGCAAGGACCCGACCCGTGGAACTTGGCCCTATTTAACTTATATGGTTAAAACGGGGGGTTCGTGCGGCACCGTTTAGACTTATCGTAGAGCGCTAAAATTTTACAGGTTTTTTTTTTAAACCAAAAGGAAAAATATTAGGGGGTGCGACCGAAAGAATTCTAAAGTTCGCAAAATAAGGGACGGTCTAGTCGGCGTCGGAAATTTTTCGGCAAACCTGAATCGGCGTCGACTGTTTTAATTAACTATTAGGCGTCGGCGTCGAAATTTTTTTTGGTTTTACCAGGCCGTGGTCGGCGTCGACGTCGGCGCTTGCATTGGAATCGCAACCCTAGTTAGGACCTGGACATTTTTTTTTTTTTTTTTCAATTTTGCACATTTGCAATTTCTTAGAACATTTTACTACATTGTGAAACATTCTAGAATCTAAGAGAATCTGAGATCTAACGAACAGTGAAACATTCTGCGAAATTCTGAAACACTCTAGTGTATGTAATTGGTCAGTACATTGTGTTTAAGAACCACTACACTCAAAGCCCAACATAATATTTATTGATATTTTTAAGTGTGCGAGTAAGATCTAAATGAAATGGAAGAGTATCGAACAGTGGTAACCTCCACTGTAGCTTGTTTTATCTTGCTTTGAGGATTTGTTTTACTAATATAAGTTTGTTTCGATCGAGCTCCATACTTTGCGCTAAATCATTGTATCAAATCGGTAAATAAATAAATAACTCAGTCAGTCGATATCCCTAAAACTTACATTTCCTCTTACCGGAGGTGCGGAATTTTAAGATTTATCACAAAATCGAGATTACTATTTTATTTTGCAACCTTTGTAAATTTTTTATCGGTTAATAAAGATGCTCTATTCAAAGAAACTCCCATTTCACTACATTACCAATTTAGTATTGATTCTATTGTTAGTTAGGATTCGATAAAATTGTTATGTATTTCCTTGAAACTTTTCTTGATATGAAAAGGGCATTAGCTTTCGTCAGATATAATGGTATGGTATTAATAAAACAGGTGATAAATCGAAGTGTTGCGTTCAACGTATTCCTTTTTATTTTTCAGAGCAAGTAACGTTTCTAAATCATTATTTTCAACAAGAACTGAAAACGGAATTTGAATTCACAATAAAGACTTTAAGACAGCTTTTTTCTTTTCAAAGTTTTCGAATACAAATAACTTAGCAAAAATTCGTATTTTTCATTTAAATCATAAACATTGTTATAAATTCTTGGACGATGTCGCTTAAAATCGAGGATCATCCGGACTCATTTTTTAAATCTATGAAGACAGTCATCGTTTTGGCTCAGATTTTCGCTTTATTGCCCGTCATAGGGATGTCAGGTCAATTTATAAAAAGCTAATATTTTTCAGCGTTAATGATTGGCCGTTTTGAAAATGAAATTTTTTAGGTCCTAATTATAAGAGTTTGAAATTTAGATGGGCACACTGGAGAATTTTTACGCGATGTTCGCCTTGGGAGGAATAATATTTCTCTTCATTGCTTCCTTAATATAATCTATCGATCTGGAGGAATATCTTATGGAAACTCAAGCAAGTTACATCGTATACAACTCTTTTTGCTAAAAATTTTACAATGTCATTTGTGTTTTTAAACATAGCAAATCTGATATTTTTCGGTAGTGGAATCTTGGACAGCTGTTTTTTAATTCAAATAGCAAGGAAATGGCCAAAAATTAGTAAAGAATTCGCCGAAATGGAGTTCAAGTTCAGGAAATATGGTTATCCTAAAAAGACTAAACTTAAATTTCAAATAATTACAGCAATTTATATGGCCATCGCTGGCGGTGAGTAGTAAAAATTTCCAAGGTAAGAAGTTAAATAATAAGGAATAGCACAAATGAATGAAGAAATTACAAAAGACTTTTATGGGAAAAAAACCGCCAGAGGTCAGCTCCAACCATGAGCAATGCAATAATTTACTTAGGCCATCCAAAAGGATACTTTTAAGCAAACGACAAACAAAAAAGCAAATTTTTTTCCTGTAAAAATTCTTGCTGAAAAAATAATTTTCCTCTTACATGTTTTCAACCAAAATAGTGGAGCATATATTGTCAGTGTGCATAGGCTTTATCAGAAGTGCACCGTGCGCTGAAATTGAAGATGATTTTGCAAGCATAGTGGAAGCTTTCTTTTTCAACACTTATTACCAAGTAAAGTACAACACTTTCTTTTATCAACTGCAAACATCCTTATTCCGGTCCAATTTCCAAAATATTTTTCCAAATGATCAAAAATTCTGGTTTTTCCCCAGGTTTTTTCACTAATTTCATATACGCCTTGGAAAGGAGTACTAATGTTTTATTTTAATTTTCTGTCGACGTTTGCATGGAACTACACGGATCTCTTTTTGTCTTTAATTAGCCTTAGTCTTTCTCAACGATTTAAACAAGTTAACAAAATTTTATTTCAAATTCAGGGACAAGTAAGATTTTTACTTTAACCGGACCTAACACGTTAGAGGCATTACCGGCAGCAAAAGCTTTCGGATATCATTTTTTTTTTTTTTTTTTTAGGAAATGCCCAGCTCCTTCTGGCGAGCCATTCGTGAAGACTACAATGAATTGTCACTTTTAGTGAGAAAAATTGATGTTCGGGTGCAAAAATTAATATTATTATCAATGGCGGGGAATTTGTACTTCATTTGCAGGCAGATATTAGCCTTTTTCAAGTAAGTTTTCAGTTTTTTATTTCGGATAGCAACATTAAGAAATTTATCACATTTCATTGGCCAAAGGCAAAGCCTATGATTATTTTTTATCTTTCGGCAAGTCCATTGAGGAAATCTGATCTGACAATGCCGAAGAAAGCTGTCTGTTAAAATTTGTTTTTAGAGTAAGAACCAACATCTACATGACAGTATATGCTTTTTGGTCTTTGGCACTTTTAATAATAAGAACGGCCTTAATTTGTTTTTGCGCTGCAAGCATTAACGACGAAAGTAAAAAAGCAAAAACTGTTTTATATTTTATACCTCAAAATAGTTACTGCAAGGAAACAGAACGATTTTTAGCGCAATTAACATCCGATGAGATTGCTTTAACGGGATGCAGATTTTTTTTCTTCACTAGAGGATTAATATTGGCGGTATTCGAATGCTAATTAATATGAATCTTATTTTTGTTTTCAAAAAATGATAACTCGTTTTATTCCTAGATTGTAGGCACCTTGATGACTTATGAAATAGTGCTAATACAGTTCAACACAGATACTGGAATTGAAACATGGCCTACGAAAACAAATAAGACGCTTTGCGCTAAAGTCTGAATTATGCGAGGTTACAAAATACACTACTTATTAAAATCCGAAAATATTTTTCCCGGTCTTATCAACTGTGAATTTCTCAAAATAGTCCAGCAAATCCTTTTTAAATTTCCAATTTATGGTTATTACATTGTAAGCCTTGGGTGTATTCGCACTCGGTAAAAAGCCAAAAAGAGAAATACTAATACATATAAGTTTGGTGATTGTTATCAAAATTCGCTGCATTCTGTCAGCATTTATGAATTAAAGGATTTATTTACTTATTGTTATTTATTTATTCCCTGCGAGGATGGTTTTCAAAAAAATCGCCTTTTATGGATGTGCGAACAACTGCCTCCAAAAAATTTAAAGGTTTCCAACAGGAGAAATTTGTTTGAAAATCATGGATTTACTGGTAATCCCTCTCACTAGCATCTTTAACCCTGTTTTCCATCCATTGCTAATAATAAACTTTATTTAGTTCATTAAGAGGTTCCCTCAATGATCGTAAATCTATGAAAGTGCAAACTCTGATATGATTTTATTTCGCGAACATATGAGTAAGACTTACTTTTTCTAAGCAGGGACATCAGCATTAATATTCCCTTCCGCACCGGGCATCGATGGCGAATGTCGGGGAAAAAATCTTAGCTGTGAACTGAATTCAGAACACTGTCATCTCTGGAATACAACATCGTGTTCGGTGAATGCACTCATTTCCTTTTCAACATAGTGTGGTTCTCTCTCTCCACTCCAAGAGGATATACGGGAAACTTTAAACAGGTTCTAGCTAAACCTGATGACCGGCTTTCGAATTAGTAAGGAAACTTACCTAAAAATAAAAATAAAAATTTACATTAAAATACAGCATAATAACAGATAAACGAGTGATATGCGCACGTCCACATGAACAGGGCACAGTTGGAAAATGACGTTTAGAAGGCTGAGAAAGTTTAACTTATAAAAAAAAACGCTTTTTTTTTACAAACAAAAAGTATTAAAAGCCCATTCCCAAGTGGGTCCTTTTCCTATAGATGTACACATATTTCATGGTAGGTTTTCCAGGCACCTGATCAACTTGCCAGTACTTGTTTTCCATTTATAATGGCGCTCTACCTAATTTAATTAATTAGGTCCTTTTAATAGGAAGAGAAATCTTTGACGATGGCGCCATCCAAAAATAAACTGCGTGATAGAGATCAAAGATTAAGGAAGACAGTCTAAAAATTTTTTCTATTCAATCAGTTTTGGACTTGAAAAATTTCTTTTGTTAAAACAACTCATTTTGTAATTAGGAATCCAATGCCAAAAATTTAGATTATATTACGGCGCATGTGATGTAACTGTATCCCACGAATTCGCCAAACTGAACACATTTTTTTCTCCTATTAAATAACAACAAAAATATTTGTTGCCGGTTTATTCTTAGCTTATCGGGTTCCATCCGGGGTTTTGAAGTTTACATTCTATGCAAATCGAACACGTATGAAAGTGAAATGTGGGTGTCATCATAAAGAAAGAACAATGTGGGTTAAACGTTGTTTTTGAATATTGATCGATCATCGGTTTTTTTCGCACTTTAACGGCGCTCAATGTGGAAATCGACCCCATGCTTAATTTGCTTTGTGTTTATTGTTCGCAATATGGTTCGTAGGCAGTTTTTGTTTTCAACTCAACCACAATATCATTACTGATAGCATTCCTTACTGGACTATAATATCCGTCTTCAGCATTATTTTTACTTGTAACCAGTAAAGTTCATGGCAAGGTGCAAAACGAAAGCTTTATTCCAAGCCGACCAATCAGATCAAGTTAAGAATAAACAGCAAAATTACAAAAGGTAATTTCGAGATCCTTATCCCCAAATTCCTTTGCACACTTACAATTCTTCTTTCATCAGGAATTCCTACCTGATCTGTTGTTGTCAACAACCGAAAAATGGGATCTGGGAGAAAAGATTGTCCTTAGCAGGTTGCGCAAATTCAAAACTTCTTTCATGATTTTTCTTAAGTTTATGTGCTTGCCAATCGATGCGAAATCGGAGAAGACTATGGTTTTCAATCTGGAGCAGAATTTTCCTTGAGCAAGTTCAATGTCACGGTCTTATCGACATATTAAACGCGAAATTGATGACGGTCGATGAATCGATCGTTTGAAACAGAGCTTCCAACTTTTTAAGTTTACGAGCTTGAAAGATAAAACATCTTCCACGATTTCCATTTTTCAACCATTGGAAAGTCGCTTTACTTTTCTTTCAAATAAAGCGTTTATACACGAGATAATATCATCGAATTAAAAGAAAGTAAAGTGCCTTCATATATAATTACTAAAGGTAAGTGTGAAGGTCGTCAGTTCAGGTTTAGTAAAAAAAAAAAAAAAATGATGGTATTAAATAATATCGTTTAAATATGATGGGTCATTATTAACGTTATCCTATGATCTTGAGCCAAAGTGATCCGTACAAATGTGATTGTTTTGGAAGAAATTACTTTTTCATAGTAGCGGGGGAAAAAAAACAATAACACAATCGGGTCCACAACGTCGTGAATCCGTTGATCTTTGAACTTGGTTAGACATTGAAAGTTTATCATCTTCGAATTTGGTCTTCATTTATAAAAAAATTATACTGCAAAAAATCAGATCGCAAGATCATCCTATTATATCTGACTGGGTCGGCCTAGACATGACGAATCACTATTCTAAAATACTAGTTTGATGACACTTCCTGGCAGGATTCCCAGCGTTTAACAACAAACCGCCGCGGTATTAAAAACGGCTCATGCTTTTTTTACCTAATAGAATTTCAAATAATTATCCACGATTATAAAGATACATGAGTTGAGGCGGAGAGAAAGATATCTAATCCACTTTCTTCCTGGCCCGTAGGCTTTCATCAAGGACCATTATGTAACAAAACCATGTGGATGTTAGGCTATACCGGGTATCCCGATCTTGTTATATTTGCTAAAAAAAAAAACATGTATATTGTATTTTGGATTTTGTAAGATGACCAAAATAATTGTTTTACTGGTTTAAGTCACTGGCTGATCAAGGATATTCTTGAAAAGGGGGTGGAGAAAAGGCGAAATTTTAAAAATGTTGCTAAAACTTGGAACGTATAATACTGTATTTTATAAGGTTTAAACTTTCTACTGTTCGGGTTTTTCGTATTTTCTGATTTAATTTAAAAAATTAAAACTGGGTTATTTAGATACAGTTTACATTTAAATGTTATGTCATCAATTCTTATCATAAAGCAATGCTCGGTTTTTTTTTAATCCTTCGTCTCAAAATAAAATGCTTTTCGCCTTCTCCTTCTATGACCAAAAATTGCTCGTTATCGTACCCACATGTTGATTTTGAAAATGTGAGACACTTAATGACAAAAAGAAATTATATGCTAAAAACGAAAGGTAACTTTTGATACGACATATTGAAATTCCTTACTTCGAACCATGCCCATTTAGCAAGTGCGTCACAATATGAACTACACAGTATGTATGTATGACCTCATATTTAACAACGAAATTTTCAAATTTTCAAATTTTTAAAGCTAAAGTATTCCAAAGTCTTAGCTATAGTTCCTCTAAATTATTTAATGTCCGACTTTACTGTCTTTTAAATCGTTTTTCCATTCATTAAAAAAATTTAAGACTTCCATTTTTTAGATTGGGAGTTTTTGAGTTTTTATGAATATTTAAAACTTTTCTTGGATTTTCAGGCTGTTGACAACTTTGGTGTCAGGATTTCATTATAATAGGTGAAATGTAAGGCTTTATTTTGCCAAGTTTCTTCAGTTTATATTTTATCCTGGCAAAAAAAAAAAAAAAAACGATCACATCTTGATGCTCTTATCTTTTGGGACAGCATTTTGGTAGTGTAGAGTACTCTTTCACAATCGATCATAGCACTATAACTTTTCGATAATAATATATTGCTCCATGGCTTATCATTTTGAATTTTCGATCTAAGAAATTGTGCTCCAGCGTAGTGATAAGCGAACTTTGTAAAGTGAGCCCTTATCACGAGGCTGGCAGTAAAAACTATACCATTTATCCAACACTGACTTTTCCTTTAATTGAAAACATCCCAACATTTTTTTTTCCCATCCGTCACCCTTTTTTTGCCTAAATAATTGCTCAAATCAAACGAGGAAGATCCTACTGAATAAGATTTAATGTTTTGATTATTCATCTAAAAAATTAGTGGAAAAAAATGACATCATTACAATTTGACATCTCGTGAAGTTTTTTTTTGCAACAATACTTTCTTTCGTGACAGCAATAACGTTAAACCGTTAAAATAAATATCAATGTTGGCTTTTTGAAAAAAAAAAAAAGCGTAATTTGTTTAAAGTTTAAAATTTGTATAACGAATATTCCGTCATATTTAACAATTTCTGGGAAACTTAAAAAAGATTTTCTTTAAGCGACTAAATTTCAATTTAACTCGAGAATATAATCGTTTCAATATTAAATTTAACAGATTTTGACAAGTTAATAAAAGACGGTTAACTTTAATCGAATTATCTGCTATCATTATTCATATTTAATAATAACTTAATGCGAAACCGTTTATTTAGTTTTTTAGCCCAAGGAAGGCACATAAATTTGCTACGGATCAACAGAATAAAGCGATTATTTTTGCCGGTGTGGCGGGATATAAAACTGTCCCAACCTGAAAGTAAAAAAAAGATACCAACGGGTTATCGTGGAATGCGTTACATCACGAATGCGGGAGATAGGGAAAGCGGCCGACTTGAAAAATCCACAAAGAATTCATTGGCTATGTAAACTTCCTATCTAATTACTTTGATGTTTAAAAGGACTAAATGTCCAAGTGTGGGTGATATTTATATCCAGTTCCAAGATTTGATACTTGTTTAAATATGGAAATTAATAGAATCTAGGCTTGTTCTTTATGCCACAGCGAAGTTTTTATGTTCTAAGTTAAAGTACGCGTTTTCTCCTTTTTTTTAAGGGTCGCAGAATTTTTAAAAATTAAGTTCCGGTCGATTCTACGCAATCAAGAATAACATTCGATAATTGAAAATATTTAAAAGGTTCCACCGCGGATTTTCTTATAACCCAAGCGAGACGTAAGTCAAAGATGAAACACCGTGTCAGATCACCATTTAACATACAATGACAACTGCTCTGGTTATGATTTTTATGATATGTAAAATTCAAAACATAATTCAAAGAAAGACAAGGCAGTACGGCTATTTCTGTCAAGAAGAAAGTATAAAATCGACAGCAGATTGGACAGATTTGAGACTTACGTTATTTCAAATGAAAGCATCAAAAGTCTTCCTTATCTTTTTTTGGAGAAAGAACGATACCGGATTGTAAAATATTTGGCTATTAGAAACAGTTGAAGGAACTATGTAAATTCAAAATCAAAAACATTTTCTACTTGCATGAAAAAAATGATCTGAAAAACCCCAGGAAGCGTTCTTTAGATTCTTAGCTAAGCTCTAGTAGAATTTTTAATTCTACCATTAAACCGACTGCAACAGGGTATCACCCAAAGACTTAAAAGATTTCGAAATTTTATTAAACAACAGATTCTTTTTTAGGAAGCAATAAAATAAAAAGGGAAAAAAAAGATATTGTTTTCAGATTAGCTTTTTTTTAAAAATATAATTTGCTTTGCCTCTTGAGGAATTGCTCCATAGACAAATTAATTAACCATTAAACGTACCAAAATTGAAAATACACTTCCCCGGTGTATGGGTTAGTGTCGGGGTTATGAATGACTTGCTGCAGTATAATACTGGATAGTAATATGGAAGTCATAGTAGAACTGTTGATTTCTAGAGTAAGAAAATTTTTAGCTCAAATTAGGCATATTTTTAAATTTCAGCAGGAGATTCAAAAAAAAGACAGAATATTAGGTTTTTAGCGGCTAACCGATGGAAACAAAAACAAACAATTTAAAAAAAAAAAAAAAAATTGACTTGTCTCAAAACCAGACCACTAAATCAAGTTACATTATATAATAGTAAAAAAAAGGCAACTTTTAAAATTTTCAGGAAAAACATTTTATGAAAATACAACAAAAACGTACTTAGGAAGTGCGAATATATTTATATTAAAAAAAAAAAAGAAGCATGGGACTAGCTCGAAACAAGGCAATGTTAAGTATATACAACGAGGCATCATGCCGACCTGACAAATGGTAGGGGAATATAAAACTCTTGTAAATCATTATCTCAAGCTCAGGTTTTGTTTTTCACGTGTGGAGAACGCCGGTGACATCCTCGTCATCGAGGATCTGCTATGTTATCTCCGCGGAGCCTTTCGGTTAGTATCAAATTGGATTACCTATTTTTAACGTTTGGTTTTTTCGTGAGTATTAAAAAATATTCTTCTTTTATTAGCACTCTAGGCTCACGGCACTTCACATTTTTTGCGACTTTCCTCGACAAACATTTTAATTTTTACGATTGTTTCCTCTATCTTGAGCATGACTCAACGGAATTTTGCAAAAAAAAAAAAAAAAAAAAAAAAAAAAAAAAGCAAATGAACCCACGCAGATTTATTTGTTGTACAATAGCCATATCCCAGGGCTTGTTTTGAATTATTATTTCCTATCTTGCCATTTAAGATGCTATTTACTTTATGAATAATCGATTAGAATTTTAATATCGTCGTGCCCGTTCAACAAATTTAAGAAAAAATTGCAATGTGAGTTTTTTTTTTTTTTTTTTTTTTTTTTTAATAATGCAAATCAAATTACCGTTAAAAATTAAGCAAAAGCGACACTTATTTTATCATTTTCCTGTACAATACAAATGTTGTCATTAATGACACCTACAAATTGGTGCGCGACCGAATGCCGGTTGCATGAACGCTCTTTAATCTTACTCTGGTTCATTTTCTTTTTTCCTTCGGTCATCTTGTAGTAATTTAAAATTAATGCTTGTTTTCACTGATCTTTGTACTTTTCGAATAAGGGATAATTGAATTAAATCCTTTAATGACTTATTAACGTCACCCGTGCTCTTCAGCTGTTGACAATTCATATACTCTCTCTTGACTTGTGGGTTGCCATCTTTTTTGTCTTGTTAATTAATTGTATTATGTGCTATACTTGGTTTTCGGTGATGGCGATATATGGAATTTTATTAATAATTAATTAGGAAAAGCTTTTTTTGGTCAAGAAATTTTTAATTTCGGTTCACCTAACTTTGGGGAGATCCTAAAATAATTAGCGATTAATTGCTTGACTTCTGTATTGTATAATATTAACAGCTTTTCTCTTGGAAATCACTAAACTATTATGCAGCTATGTTAAATTTTGGTAGTTATCAAGTCCTTTTTTAGTCAACAAAATTTTTCTTTTTACATTTATTATGTTAAGCATGTGCGACATAGAAAAATTTTCTAGGTATCTGTTTCTGTACCAACAGTCTCGCAAAGAAGTCGGATTAAAAACGGAATTGTATTGATTTACGGATACCGCGAGTTTAAGAATAATGCCAGGCGATAGCACAGCAAAAATTCTGATAAAATTAAAGAAATCAAATAATCATTTTGGTTTTATCGAGACGGAGCTCGGGAAAACTCCAGGAGCATCTGTGTTTCATTTAAGAGAGATAAAAAAAATTGAGAAAAGAATTTAATTTTGAAGAACTTAAACCTCTTTCTGAACCCGATTTTTTTTTACCAAAAATTACCCTGGGCCGATCTTAAAACCACCGTTGTAGGTTAAACGTTTCTGTTTGATCATGATTATTCATTTTTCTTTCTCTTTTAAATTAAAAAAAAAAGGATTTCGGTATTTTGATAGACATCTAAGTAATTAATTTCGTTAAGCAGTAAAAGATTAAGGATATGCAGGAGTGGTGCACTTATATTTAATTACGCTTGTGTACAATAATATCACTATACTTTTGCGCTATGAGATTGCGTTAAGCTTCTCCTCAACCGCACAAAATTAAAGGATTGTAAAAAAAAAAAAAAAAAAAAATATTTACTACTTTCTTCTAAAAATAAGACATACAGGCAATAACCACAAGAGGAAAAATAATCGAAAAATGGTAGGCCCACCAAAAACAGGTACTTTTTCACCAAAATCAATTTTTGAAAAAAAACATAAAAACATTAACCAATAAAAAGTCTCTTTTCAAAACGATTAATTCAGCTTCTCTAACATTTAATGTATGTTGGCTGTCTTGCACGTTTTAACTTGCATTGCGTTATCCAAATATTAACAGTTAAAAGCACTCAACGTTTCAACCGAATGTTTTTTTTTTCATTTATGATCCAATGAGCTTTTGAAAATTCGGCTGTGCTTTGTATATAAATCAACTTCTTTGCTTCCGATTTTAAGCCACACATCAATTTATTGGATTATAGTTAAATTTTAGTAAACTTTATTGATTTTAGGTTTTTTATAAACAAATTTTAACATCAAATAATTGAAAATGCAGAACTATTTCAGGAAAAGATTTACCTTAGGCTTAAACTTATTTTTGAAAAATTGAATTATTTCCTCTAAATTTTACATGCAAAATACCGAAAGTATGCTTATACTTTACAAAAACATTTATGAATAACTTGACTTTGACAATGAATTACTGATAAAATTATAAAAAAAGGATGATTTCTGTTTACATAATTCGCAAAAAAAAAAAAAAAAAAAAAAAAACGAGAAAATAAACAAAATCATGCAAAAGCTTCTAACCTAACTTTCAAATATGAAATCAGCAACATTTATTGAATTTCGGATTCCCTATCTGTTTGCAAAAAAATTGGCCTTCTCTTATGGGAATCGCAGAATTCTTGATTCTCTCAAAGTTTTTGAATTATATGCAGTTTGTAAACGAAAAGAATTGAATCCCTGTTTATAAAATTTAAATATCGGAATGAGCCTTTGTTTACAAAATGCAAGGTTACGTCCCTTTCTTTAGCACGGCCCATTACACAATTTTTTCAAGCAACGTTAATCATCTTTCCACTTTACACGTAGAATTTTGATTAAAATTAAACCTCAAACTTGACGTGAAAAAATAACTTTCCAACAGCAAATCAAATTTCATCATTCAAGAATGAAAACCGGGGCCAAAGTTTTTTCATAAAAGGCAAACAAACGCATATTTTTCGCGACAACCAAGGAAGGAAATCTAAAAAGGTGGTGAAAGTGGCAACAGTTCTGGGTTTGAATTCAATGAACATACTGTTTAGCTAATTAGACCACAATTTGCCAATTGTTTTCTCGCGTTGCAAGCGATCCTCTGTTACATAAATCATAACTATCATTTTTTTTAAGGATTTAGTTTATTTTTAAATTAAAATTCCGAAGATACAAATTACGTTATGCACCTAGAGAAACATTTCACTTAGCTTAATGACGAGTTAAAGTGACGAGATGTGTAAAAACGTATCTTTGACCACAAAACACCTTATTAGAAGCACACATACTATCCTTTGGATCGCCTTTAATTATGATTGATGACTTTAGATATTTATGAGATACGAATTGTAGAAAAATTGAGAAATCGGAGAATCAGAGAAAGTATGAATGACATGTTACTCTTTTTAGCTTTTTTTTTTTTTTTTTTTTTTTCATTTCGTGAAATACAGTACGTCGCGGGAACAATTGCCGTAAAGTCAACCAGCCAATCATACGGATTTACAAAAAATAAAAAGTGAAGACACTTCCGATCACCTAATTGCTATAGCCGGTTGAATTTCCGTAAAAAAAAAAAAAAAAAAAAAATGATTTCAAATTCTTGTTTGTTTAGGATATTTCACTCGATTTAACCTTTTAACATTGTTTGACCTTGCTAATCATTGAAGTAATTTTCATCATCTGGATATTTGTACGGAAGACTCTCACTCGACTACCGAGGAGTTTGACCCTTTTCATCTCAAGCTCTACCTTTGAGGTTATCGCAGAAGAAAATCGGTGAATTCGATCTTTAAATAATCAAGATTTTCTGTTTCTTCTGATGTAACTTTTTTTTAATATTCTGAAATGTTGGGATGAGACGGAAGACAATTAATGAAAAATGACAGTCTCAAGCTTAAACAAAGCGGAACCAGAGCATCACCTACATAATCAATTGCCTAAGTAATGTCGGTCGTGTTTCTCTCAACGTAAATTAAAAGCGACACTTTTTAATCGAGTATGTGACATTTTACAGTTTTTTTAAAGCCTCTTAAACTGAAATTCAAGCTATAAGAATTACTTTCAAGCTGACGAGCGAGCAGGTCAATATCATTAATCGCCTAAATTACACGGTAGGATTTTTCCAGAAATTTGAAAATTCGAGAGTCAGAAATTCACTTTGGCAAGAAAGAAAAAAAAATCTTGAGAAACGAGATTTTTGATTTAGGCAAATTCTTATTCACAATTCTCAGAGTAGGTGGAAAAAAAACTTCTGAGATAACTAAAATCGATCTTGAGATGTCGGGGCAAATTTTAAGACTAACCTCCAGCTCAGGGGACTTATAATATGCAGAAAAGCTTACATTTGATCCGACTTTTTACAAAAGGCACGATCTTTTGTCTTGAGAGGTCATTCTCAAAAAAATCTTTTGAGTCGTGTGCAAAGTTTGGCATTTTGCATTTTAACGGCACTAAATTTTTCAGATATAAAATTTTAAAAAAA
This sequence comes from Liposcelis bostrychophila, assembly GCA_037577465.1. NCBI lineage: Eukaryota > Metazoa > Arthropoda > Insecta > Psocodea > Liposcelididae > Liposcelis > Liposcelis bostrychophila. Next base: position 679,330 of record CM075210.1, on the reverse strand, counting down.
GGTTTAGATTTAATATCATGTCGAAAAACTGGAAAGATCCTGTTTAGTACAGAAATTTACAACACATTTTCTAAAACCGGTACATGAAAGCAATAACTTCGAGTTGGAAAAAATTAAAATGGCACCTGATTTGCTGAACGGAACGTTTTGGCTTTGATGTGCAAAAATAAGCTTTTTTGTTTCTCATAAATGCTTACTAATTGCTTCGAGCAAGTAATAAAAAAAAATTTTAAAAAAATTAAATCGCCAAATTAAAACTTGTCATTTGCCTGCTTTCCGAAATTGTCATCCTCGGGATTTTACCCTTTTTAGTTTCACGCAGGTTATTACGGGAAAAAACTATCTTGCCTGGTCGAGCGCTTCAAAAGCAGATGCACTTTGTGAAGTAACCCACTGAAAAATGAATTAAAATTCCGAATGAAATCGGAAAAATAGCTGCTTCTGGAAGAAACGGACATATCCTCCAGCTTGAAAATTATTTAAACCAACTGCATGCAAAACTATCTTCTTTTATCTATCCTTTGGCTTTATAGCATACAAATATTATAAGTTTAGCCGCACACTAAAATAATTTTCTATTGAACAGATAACATTAAAAACCAAAAGATTTTTCGCAGGTTTGAACTTCTGATACATTACCAAAAATCTACAAACGGTATTTTAGAGATACAAACGTTTAAAAACGGACGAAAACCACACAGACGGATAACAAAGTTCGACCAATGACAGTGAGCAAGCTCCGACGGAACACGGTGATTAAAAATTAAACAAAACAAAACAAATATTCAAATCAAAAATATGGTAAATGTCCTAAAGACATTAGTCTTATCTCGTACGCACATACATTGTTCATTAAATTGCCATAATTACCCACTTATTCAAAGAAAAAATTGATCCTAACAAAATTACCAGTAAAACTAGTTTCTGAAAGAAAGTAAAAGTTTTTTTTTTTTTTTTTTTTGAGCATCCTGATTTGGTTATATAACATTTTTTTTTCTTGTTTTTCCCGCAGGTTACGCTATGGCTCTTGCTGGGAGCAACCCTGGTATCCAGCAAGGCCGTAGAATTCAACGACGACGGTCACTCCAAAACCATTCAATTCCCCGCTGATAAGAAAGCAGACCAAGTTTTGGGTCAAAGCGAAGCGAGGTACGACGTCCAGACGCCCGCAGACAAGAGGATCGATCCCCATCACGAAACTCACGACGGTTACTGGAAAAAGAAACTCATCTGGAAACCTGACTGGGTCAAAATTTGGAAACCGGCAAAAAAACAAATTTGGAAAACGGAATGGAAAAAATACCACAAACCGGTATGGGTCCCCACGACCAAAGCCGTTTGGAAGCCCATCTCCGTCCCGGATTGGAAGAAAATTTACAAGCCCGTTTGGAAGGAAATTTTAGTTCCAGCTTGGAAAGAAATTTCGGTGCCCGATTGGAAAAAAATATGGAAGCCGGTTTGGGTCCCGATCCAAGTGCCTGCGTGGAAGGAATATCAAGTCCCCGAATGGAAAAAATATTACACGCCGGTATGGAAACATATCGAAGTGCCAGCTTGGAAGGAAATTCAAGTCCCGGCTTACAAGAAAATCTGGGTACCCGAATGGATCAAAGTCCACGTGCCCGGATCCAAAACTCTGGAAAAAGGACACGACTACGAGCTTATAGCCCACGATTTGTGGAAGAAAAAATTAATTTGGAAACCCGTCTGGAAAAAGTACTGGAAGCCGGCTAAAAAACAAATCTGGGTACCGAGTAAAAAGTTGGAATGGAAAGAAGCTTGGAAACAAATTTGGAGGACGGAAAAGAAGCAAATCTGGGTACCGAGCAAAAAGCTCATTTGGAAGGAAGCTTGGAAACAAATTTGGAAACCGGCCAAAAAGCAAATCTGGGTTCCTAGCAAAAAATTGGAGTGGAAAGAAGCCTGGAAGCAAATTTGGGTACCTAGCAAAAAATTGGTTTGGGTACCGGACAAGAAATTGGTATGGAAGGAAGCGTGGAAAGAAATCCAAGTACCCGCCTACAAGAAAATTTGGGTTCCGGCATGGAAAAAAGTTTGGAAACCCGTTTGGATTTCGGAGTGGATCATAGTTCAACACGATCATCATCCTCCGGAATCTCACGACTGGGAAAGGAGAGACAAAGGAGTTCAGCCTCAGCAGGGGCAGCAGGAGCAGCAGCAGTCCTGGGCAGAAAGTGCCAATATCCCCGCGTTTAAACCTTTATCGGATTCTCAAAGGTTTCCATACAGGTTTGAAACGCCTCAAAAAATACAAGACAGGAGCGATAGTCAAAATTATAGTAGCCAAAAACAAGAACCGGTCTCGCAGCAGCCCAGGTTGGACCAACAAAATAATTTTCAATCCACCCAACAAAGCAGGTGGCAGTTCCCGTCTCAATGAATTCTTTTAGCCAAAAAACCAATTCTAGTTAAATAAAATCAGGTAACAAAAACCAACTTTCTCTACAACAACTGTAGATTCCTGGCCAAATTGAATCTAGCAAAATTGAATTTTGTTACCTGAAAATTAAAAAAAAAAAAATTACTTGACTGATTTTTAATTTAGTTTAAGCTTAGTATTTTTTCATTATCACTTTAAAAAAGTGTGAGCATTTGCCATAATAGGCGAGGGACTTTAATCGCCTTTTCTTTAATTGTTTTAAATTAACCAAATTATTTAAATGTGCCCCTAAACCGACAAAATTGGCGGATTTTAAATCAATCAAACAAACAAACAAAAAAAAGTTATAAATTAATAAACTCGTCGGATTTTTGACTTACGTTAAATTATAGGGAAAAAAGGTATTAGTAAAGTATATTAGGATTCGATTATATTTCCTATTAATTTCTTTGAGGAAATGCCTCTTCCATGTCGTGTAAAAATGCATCAGACTGGTTAAGCATCGAAAACAAGTTTTTCAAAAAAATTATTACCGGATGTTAATTACAGAGATCAATGATTTTATTGTTAATATAAAAATATGAATTCGTTTGAGATTAAAAAAGTTATGAGAAAATGAGAAAAAAAAGCAGAAATTTTAAAATTTAAATACAATAATAAAAAGTTTTGCGAGCATAAAGAGAAACGAAAACGTGTAAAATAAATTTATACGATGAATAGATTACGTTTTTTTTTTTTTTATTCTTGAATTTAATCAGTCGAAATATAGTTACCATTTTGATTATCGCGCCTGAATTGTATTTTTGTTAGGATAAGAAGGGATTGAGGCCTCTAATCCCTGCCAATTTAAACCACCTGTGATTTTTTTTGTCACTTATTTTTATTTTTTGTCGCTTTTATGGCGGCAGAGCCTTTGTTATACTCATGTTGTTTTATTGTACAAAACTCTTATATTTTTTTTTTTTCTACTTTTTACAAGTCGTCGTTGTTGAATTATTTTTATTATTGTTAATAATATATTTTTGTTACTTTTTAAAAAACAATTAAATAATGAAGTGACTTAATTATTAACATTCAGAAAAAAAATTAATTCCTTATGCAAAATCGGGAAATATTGTAGATCATAAAGTACTTTTATGTAATTAGCAGTGACACAGGCTATTGCACTAATTATTATGTATATGTCCAGTGATGCAAACGGGAAAAATGTCGCATGGACGTTGCAAATTAGAGGTTTTACATTTTTACCGATGTTACTTTCTCCTAACTGATCGAAATATGCTTCCTCTATCAATTCCTTTTTTTCATCTCTCTACCCTACTCCGGTTTTTTTTCCACCAAAAAAATCCCTGCTGGGTTTAAAAGAGTTACGAAACTTTAAATCGTAAAAAGATAAAAATTTCAATTACAAGAAACACTTACACGGTAAAAAATTTTATCTTTATAATAACTTGCTAAAAAAGGGCTACACATTTTTTATGTTAAAAAAATAGAATGTTATTGTCCATAAGACATTCTTTTGTTTTTAGTGTTTTGTTCGAGGCTACAGGCAAATTATGTAACTTTTAACATAAAATTTTTTACCGTGTAATAATGGCTAAAACAATATACAAGCCAAAAAATTTGCTAAGAGAACAGGCAAGGATATAGGATAAGGGAGTAGGGCGATCAAGAAAAACACTTTGTACTATTTAAATGAAGAATTAAAAAGAGCAAATGAGAGTCCATCTACAGGCCTGAAATTAAAAGCTTTTTAAAGACCCTTAAGGAATCTTAATTTTTCTAAAAACAAGTCGAGCAATTCAAAAAATTAAGAGCTTTAAAGAACCATTTTACAAATTAACCCCTCTGAGATACATCTCCGGAAATATGGGTTTAGGAACTATCAGATCAAGTTCGAGGTCTACGTAAATAAATGCATTAACTAAAAGGAATATGTAAGAGGCAACTTAGAGCTCTGTAATGTCAGAAATTCCAGTCCAGAATAAGGGAAAATTTGGGGCAGGTAGAGATTTAATTACAAATTTTACAGATTCTTATTCCCAAAAATCAAAAGTTTTCGTTTCCTTATATAAAAAAAAAAAATAAAAAAGTTAAAGACTTGGGATTAAGTTGCAAAAACTCAGGAATTCTCTAGAGCGATCTCTAGTAGCGAACTTAAAAAGTATACTAAGTTGTTTCAAAGATTCTTAATAGACAGCAAAAACTTTTTCACTTCTTCCCCTGCTTATGCTATTAAACTTGAAGAGTCAAATTTTTTTTCATAACTCATCGATAAGTAGAGCCCTTTCGATCGATGTAAAGCGGGAGGGAAAGCCGTTTTCCCGTTATGGAACTCGCCATGTTCTTGGTACTTGTAAACAAAGAAATTCGATTTTTTTAAAGAGAAAAATCACTTAAAAAGTTATTTTTATTCGTTATAAAAATATCTTGTTATTCTAGGGTGGCAAATGAATCTTCCCCTCTTGGTTTCCATTAATGGAAACCTCGACGGGAAAATTCATTTTCCACCCTAGGTTAACAATATACTATTGCTAAAAAATATTTTAATAATGTTTGCATAAAAATATTTTAATTTGTTTTTATTTATATTTAAAAAAAGTTTAAGTAAGTAAGAATCGATCCTTGTACACTATTCGCTATAGATTGCTCCATAAAAACCTCTTAAAAGTAGGATAACCGTTTGCCACCAGTTTGAAACTATCAAAAAGTACCAGCCACTTATACAATTTTTTACGACGGCAAAGTTATTTTTCTTGAAAATCTTTATTCTTCTGCGAGAAAAGCAATAAAGTTAGATCGCTACCTTTCATTTTGAAGTCTTTTGTCATTTTAAGATCTCAATTTTCGGATTCTGACAAATCAAACTTTTAAGGGAGTAATAAAATTAAAGCATTTTTTTACAAAAATGCTGTTAGTATATATTCATGTATTTCAAAAAATTTGATTTTTTAAACAAAAAAAAAAAGCACTAAAAAGAGCGGAATAATTTTTTAAGTCCCCCAAATGGAAAGAGGGGAGTATTTATAAACCAACAGTTCTGTAGTCAGGTGACAGAGCCCTCATTTGACCAATATTGATTCAAAATGCAGAAAAACATGACTGTGCACTTAAGAGTGCAAACTGTAGCAAAAGCACAGCCATGTTTTTCTGCATTTTGAATCAATATTGGTCTAAATGAGGGCTGTCACCCGACTACAGAACTATTGGTTTATAAATGCTCCCCTCTTTCCATTTGGGGGACTTAAAAAATTATTCCGCTTTTTTTAGTGCTTTTTTTTTGTTTGAAAAATCAAATTTTTTGAAATACATAAAAACATAGTAACAGCACTTTTTTTTTAAATGCTTTAATTTTATTCCGAAGTTTTTAGTATTGCAGGGGAACAGGGAGAAGGAATAAAGTTAAGTCAACATCCATTTAATATATATTTATTCATTTTAAATTCATTAAATCATTTTCTATCATTTTTGAAATTGTCTTTGATTTTGAATGTCACACCGGTGAGCCCTTCTAATAAGAAAGCCATAAGCAAGATACCAATGATGATGATTTTATTTTCAAAAGTGGCCTTGAAAACCAAAAATTATCCACAAAAGTTTCTTTAACAGATGATTGTTCTGAAATTGGACCTTTCTTCGAAAGCAATTGTAATCCTGACTTGGATAAAACAGAAATTTGCAAACGTTACACATATTTTTCCTGTATGCATTGACTTTTCTTCTGAATTCTTCTTTTTAATTAATCCTTTAAATATTTGTTTCAAATAACTCTGCTTTCCACAATCATCTGTCAATAGTATTTTCAGGGCAATTTTTTTTTTTTTTTTTTGGTTTTCAAGGCCATTTTGGGAAATAAAATATTACCAATAATATCTTGCTTGGCTTTCTTATTAGGAGCAGATTATGAGGCCTCACTGGTGTGCATTAAAATCAAAGAAAAAAGAAAAATTCTAAAAAAATGATAACAAAATGATTTAATGAATAAAAAAATATATAACAAATGAATGTGGGCTTACCTTTAATGGCTCTCACTTTTTTCAATATTTTTAAATCCATGTCTCCAGTCAAATATATGAAAATATTAAAAGAAAAAACACGGATTCACGCTTTTTTTTCCTAATCTGTACGGACAATTATCACGGCCGAATATCCGTTGATTCAAAACAGTTAAAGCGCATGCGCACACCTCGATCCGTTGGCAATCGAGTAAACAAGTCCGTGCAACGTAACTTGATGACTCGAGTACGGGCTTAACTTATGGACCACGAATTTTTTTCGACCGGACCGCGCGATTCAACTTCTCTAAAATGATATGAATTTTAATTTTCGTCATTTCTTTTTTTTCGCGATAGGAATTGCTTATTTTTATATATACAGTGATCTAGAGGTAGAAACGAATGGATCAATGTAAATTTCGCGGAAATCGACCGAAAAATAAAGGCGCTAGAGGGATTCTAAAAAATACGGTTTAGAGTCAAAAACATAAAAACAAAAAAAACAAAAAAAAAGCCTAGTAATAATAGTAAAAATGATTTCTTGCTACTGCAAGTCATTTACAGCAACGATCGTAACTCAAACAAGATCTATCAATCGGTCCACTCTCCGAAAATTCGTCGTAAAAGTAAAATATTGTTTCCCCCATCAAAACGATCGCTTTCCGTAATTGTCTTTTAATGTCTGACGGTAAAAAATAATGAACTAACTTTATCTAGAACGCAGTTTATTAATTTTCCGCAATCTCGAACATTGTCATATAAACCGCATGCAGCTAGACCCTATTGAAAATACAGATATTTTCCTTTTCGAGGTCGTAGTATCTTATCCGTAACATCCGGTGATTTACAAATTTCTGAGCAATAGCGATTACTGCCAGCCTTCCCAAAGATAAACCAAAGTCAAATCAAATTTCACCACATAAAAAGAATAATTTCGGTACTTTGAACAGCTTCAGCAGTACTTTTTAATTTTTGCGCTGATCGATTAAAGAAAAGGTAAACAATCACAACTCATCCCAACTGCAAAAATATGGAGAACTGTTGTGAATGATCTGTAGTGAAAACTGTTGGAAGTACGGAAAATATTGATACCTTTATGTTCTGTTGAAATCGAAAATCAATAATTTGTTTTTTGGGCCTTTTAAAAAAATTTCTTACATTTTTTACTGCAAATATCTACATAAGGATTTTGCAAACACCTTCTCCTTTACCCCTACCTTTCATCGTCAAATCATGAACCCCCCTTTCCTCTTGAGAAGATGACATGATATTTGTATCTAAATATTTGTATGTAAGCTTAATTTTAACCTTAAATGTTAAATCTGTATGACAGATTTAACATCTGAGATAGATATACTCCCCGGTCGAAATCCGGATACATTTTATTTCGTGGCGGTTTCGTTTATTTTACGTGGTAATAAAAGCATTAATCGTTACCTCCAATTTATCTAATTTTTTCATAGGTTTTGAGCCAAATAATCCATGAAATAATACCAATCATATATGTAAAAGATAGCTGTTAAAAAGGTCCCGGTATTAGTGGAACATGTTTTTTTACTATTTTTGAAATGTGTTATCCATAAATTATTCTTTCAGATTCTGTTACAGGTACACATATAGAAATGATTTATTCGTGGCTATCAATTTTTTTTTCCTTATTTCTACTGAAAAACAACGAATAAGACATCCCCGAGTAAAAATTCCCATAGAAATTCGCAATAAATATATGAAAATCGGGACGATAAAACTTATAAATACTCATTAATTACAGTATATGGTGCGGTATAAAACGGTATAAACGATAGACTTATCGCGATTTTACTGATTTCATATAAAATCATTAAGTCAGAAACACATGGGAATATATAAGGTTACTGATACGGTTTAGGCCTGAAATAAAAAAAATAAAATAATAATCAGGGGCATATTTTTAATTATTTCGAAGCTTATTTTTTTGTTATTGTTGCTGAATAACGACGGATGTCCATCTTAAATGAGAATTGACCCTTAAAAAATCCCTACACCTTGAAAAAATCATAACACCTAGCAAGATTCGAACCTAAGACCTCTCACACCTAACCAATCAACCCTGCGACGTTACCAACTAAACCACTCAAGACATGACAAATCGAGTAGAAACTAACCCATATTAAGTGCCATGGTTTATTGTCCATTGACCTTTTTCATTGAAATTCCGGAAAGATCTTTCCGGAATTCCGAATCAATTTAACACGGATTTACATTACCTTTTCTATGATTATTTCATGTTTAAATGAGGAATGTATTTCTCAGCCATGGATAAGAAATTTAAAAAACCGGTTGTAATTATTGTTTATTTAGGAATTTGAAATTAAAAGAGCACTTAAGAAATACTTTCTTTTCATGTAAATTTGTTGCATTGGAAAGGAAACTTTTATTAAAAATTAACTGAGTTTATTTATTTCTGGTTTAATTAAAGCAACACTGCAGTATCGCTTTCTATGAAGGAATTGAAAACATGAGTATAATACCAAAAAATAAATCTAATCTGTGTTATGATAAAATGCATCCTTTCCATCTTTCTCAGCTGTGCCAAAGAGCATAAATAAGGGAAAACTTGAACCTTCACGAAAATGGTCCTGTTCAGATGTACTCATCATTTATTATTTTAAACACGGTATTTCAATCTTGAAAATGTCATAAATGCAACAGGAAAAAGTACTAATTTCAGTGAAAGCTTTCATGGTTTTTTCCTTTTCTTTAAATTTTTTTCAAACCTTTCCGCCAGTAGTAAGTCATTTAAAAACGAGGAACTATGATACATAAATTCTACGTTTATAACACCTGACGAAAATTGTATTTCCATTTCTAACGTTGCTCCTTAATCTTGACCCTATTGCTGGACTGAAACAGAGGGAAATCATATGTATTTGCAAGAAATGCTTTCATATTTTTTTCCTTTTATTTCAATTTTTTTCCATAATAATGTTTACCAGTGAAACGGCAGGTAAAAGCCAGTAACGGTGACATAAATTTACCGTTTCTTTTACCAGAAAAAAAATTTTACTCCCAATTTTAAACATGGTTTTTTAATCTTGCAAATTTCATGAATGCAACAGGTAAAACATATGTATTTCCAATGAACACTTTTCATAATTTTTCCTTATTTTTACCAAACCATTGTTACTATTGAAAAGGAAGGTAAAACCTAGGAACAGATAAACAAATTTTACGTTCCTTTTACCTGCCAAACAGTTTTCCTTCCTATTTTGAACATAACTTTTTAATCTTGAAAAGTCCGTGAAAGGAGCAGGTAAATCATATGTATTTGTAAGGAATGCTTTCATATTTTTTTCCTTTCATTTCAGTTTTTTTTCCATAATAAAGTTTACCAGTGAAACGGCAGGTAAAAGCCAGTAACGGTGACATAAATTTACCGTTTCTTTTACCAGAAAAATAATTTTACTCCCAATTTTAAACATGGTTTTTTAATCTTGAAGATTCCATGAATGCAACAGGTAAAACATATGTATTTCCAATGAACACTTTTCATAATTTTTCCTTATTTTTCCCAACCGGTGTTGGTATTGAAAAGGAAGGTAAAACCCAGGAACAGATAAATAAATTTTACGTTCCTTTTACCTGCCAAACAATATTCCTTCCTATTTTGAACATAACTTTTTATCTTGAAAAGTCCGTGAAAAGACCAGGTAAATCATATGCATTTGTAGGAATGCTTTCATAGTTTTTTCCTTCGATTTCAAACATTTTTTCGTAACAGTGTTTAACAGTAATATGGCAGGTAAAATCAGAAAAGAATACATGAATCTTACGTTTTTTTTACCTAACAGAAATTTTTATTACGTACTATTAACATAACGTTTTAATCCGAAAAAGTCCACGAACGGAACAGGAAAATGGCATGTATTTTCGAGGTATGCTTTCATGGTTTTTCCTTCCTTTTTCAAATTTTTTCCATATCACTGATTACCAATGTTTCAGGAGGTAAAAATTAGCAACGCGTACATGTATTTTACGTTTATAATTCATGGCCTAAAATGTAGTCACGTACGATTAGGGAAAAGTTTGGTAAAAGTAATTATAAGATGAAAATTTTAGGGATAAAACTTGTATTAATCATCTATTTATCTGGTTACATTTCGACCGGGGCTTCTCATAAAACTCTAACAGACCTTGGCTAACAATGAATCTCAAAGCATGGGAGGCAGCAGTTCTTAACTTATGGGCTGCAAAGCAAGAGACCCTTGGCTCTTAGAATGAAATGGTCCTTTACTTCATACTGGATTGAAAATTTCCAATGGTATGTCCACAAACAGCCTTTTATCTATGTCCAAAACAGAAAAAAATATACATTTTTGTTGCATGACATGGAAAGAAGGTAACAGGAAACCACCTTCTAGAGGAAAGTTTTCTCAGAGTTACAGAAATGCAGTTCCTTAAATCCACTCCTTAAGGGCTATAGGCAAAATCTGTCTTCGGACATAATGATCAAACCAAAAACAAGTTAAACAAAGTCTTGACAACAATAGTAACATACTATGACCTTGCTCATTGTACACAAGGAAAGGTATACTACTGTAACAAAGTTCCTGTTCAAGAACATTGCCAAAAACTTAGTCAACATCAGATCATCTATGGATCATTCTGCTTTACTTGTAGACAACAAGCAGCTTAGCTTTACAAAACAAAGAAAAACAAAAATCAGATCTAGATAAGAGAGAATTAAAATGGATGAAATAATGATAATTTAAAACATGACACTTACCCATTGTTGCAAGGCTTTCATTGTATCTTCAACCTATGAATGACGCCTATTTCTTCCACAAGTCTCCATCCGAAAAAAAAATAGCATTGACTGATTTTTCCCCAGTTAACGAATAAAAACAAATAAGAAATTCTTATTACCGATCGGTACCGGTATAATAAAAACGAAATCAAGTGTTCACTACGACCACGGTACACGAACATTGAAAACTAATATGGCCGACATGGCTAATGCTATACAAATCAACTTGGCTTCGAGTTATCACATCTGTTATTAGTATTACATTCATTGGTTTTTAAGGAAAAACAAACCTTCGGAAATATCATACTCCGATTATAAATCACAATTTGAAAATAGCCTTGATACAATCAACTAAATACTTAGAAACATATTCGTACTGAAAACGTAACAATGACATTGGGAAAACGCGTAAAATCCACTGAAATACTGAATCACTCACCAGAGAGCGCGGCAGTTGACCATGGTATAGGGCCCAGAAAAAACATTGTTTGGCAGTTTGGCATAATAGTTCACATTTCAAAACCTGTCGATTGGCAATTAGGGTGATTTGGCGCCTTCCAGAATGACAGACGGAGATTTAATTTGTAATTTTAAAAAATGTCGAAAAGTATTGAGTGGTACTGCTTATATTACTCGATGTTCTCATGCATTCTGTGAGGAAGACGGAATAAAAGAAATTGAATCACAAAGTTTTGAAAAAAAATGCCCTGCTTGTAAATCTGCCCTCATCAAAAGCTATGATTTGGTTAAAGTTACTTTACATCCTACTGACCAGTTCAAATCGGTGAGTTTTTCAGTTTTAATCAAAGGAATTATTTCAATACTATATTTTTAGTGAAGGAAGCTCAAAGGAATTTCTGTTTTATCTTTGAAAACTCATAGTGTCAGATTTGTCAAATTATGCTTTAGGGTCTACTAAGATGCCAAAATAAAGAGGAAAGATTGGCAAATGTATGAAAATAATACCTTTAGTATGAGCTGTTAGTAAATCAATAACGTTGATTTGTTGAAATGTAATTTTTGTTGTTACAGATGGTGTTAGCTGGGTTGCATCCTGAAATAATCATGGATATTGCCACCAGAGCAATCATGTTTTGGAATTACCAGCTTCATCAAGAGCATCTTCACCAAGAAATGGTATCAAAACATTTAAGGGATGCAATTAATCAGATTAAGGGCGATGTTGAAGTGGAAACAAATTTATTAAAATCTGAACTACAAAGTTTGCAGAGGAAATGCCAAGGTAATTAATCTATTTGTGTTCTTAAAAATGTCTCTTAAAAAATTATATGAAACAAATAAGAACAACTATTGATATTATAATTTTATGCAAGCTTTTAACAGTCATAATTTTAAAGCAAAATTTACTTATGAAATGTAAAAAGCTGCTGGTTTTCCAAACCTTTTATACCAAAATGGTTTTTTTAGACTTAGAAAAAGAGCTGGAAATGCAGAATACAAGACTTGCAGAAACAACTGAGAAACTAAACGAAAAAACTAGAGAAGTGCAAAAGTTACAAGTTAGTGATGCAGTTTTATTCATATGTATTTTTTGACTGATTTTTAAATCTCTAATTACTTGCAGATGATGTGTGAATCTTTGAAGAGAAAGCAATTGACATCTGTGGTGTTGCAAAAAGAGTTAAGCGAAAATAATTTCAAGGACAATCCAATAGTTCAACATATTGGACCAGAGACTATGGATGATTTAATGGCAAACCAACAAAAAATTTCAGTAGCAACTCGAAATCCCCAGCAGGAGTGTAAACATCGTTCTTTCGGTTATCAGGAGGTGAGAAACATGAGTGACGGATTTGTATTTCAGCTTAGGGCTCCAAGTAATTTTATGTCGCCGAAAGTTTTTATTGAGAACGCAGGCCAGGAGAGACTCCAGTTAAGAAGAAACCAAAATTTTTAACTAATGTTCAAAAACATTTTTATTATTTATAAAATTTGACTTTCAAAAACTGCAAAATTTTTTTTTCTATAATTATAATCACAATTCTTGGCTTAATTCTGCGGCAACGGTCTTAGATTAAACTCTTGATAAATATCCGTCAAATTCTGTTCCCATCGACGTTCAAAATAAATATTCATTAAAAATCCGCCGTTGAGTCCGGTTTCTATTGCCCATGGCAGATTTACTCTCTCAAATTTCAATCTTTGCCTGTGGATAGAACAAAGAAGGAAAAGTTAAAGAAAATCTTATTTTTCGGATTCTTCAGAATTTTTTAATTTTTCTTCTTGTGGTAAATTGTTTTGTTCTTCGATTTCTAATACAGGAGATTCGGTCTCTTCCGGTCCTTCGTCAGATGGTTGTGAATTGGTGATACTGCCGGGGAACAAATCTCCCCATCTCAAAGATTTCGCGCACTGGTAAATTTCTTTTCCTTGTTTTGATTGTGTAAGTACAACTTTTTTAAGTTCTCCCTGAGCCGTGCAAAAGTGGCAATGGATGTGCCTGTGCCTCTTTTGTGATTCCCGAACGATCCTGGGCCACTGAGCATCGTCTAACGGCCTGCCCCCTTTTTTAACGACTAAATAACAATATTTCCCGTCTGCATAATCTTCTCCTTTGCCGGTTTGGGACAAGATTTTCAACTGTTGATATTTTACAGTGAAATTGCAAGGAGTTTTTTTAATCGTGTCTTCGTAATACCTGGGGCACGGATAATCGTGAGGGCAAGGGGAAAAAAAATGAAATTTAGTTTTTGAGTCGCTTGAAAGATGCATTAAAAACTCCCGGAATTCGTTGATTAATTTAAATCCGGCGTTGGTTCCGTTTTCCACGATGACCAAATAATGTTTGACTTTGTTCCACAACGTCAAAAATATTTTTAATCTGGCTTCAAAGTTCCCTATTTCCATAAATGAAAACGAGCTGACGACCAAATCGTACTTTTCCGGCGTCATGGGTAAAAATTCCCTTTGGTATAAGGTCTTAAAAAGGGGTTTCTTATCAACGTTTCCTCCGTGAACGATTGACAACGCTAAGTCGTTCATGGCACTCGAGGAGTCTACCGTGAAATATTCGTTGATGGAATTTCCCCAAAAATCGTAAGCGACCCAATTAACCGTTCCGACGCCAGATCCAAAATCAAAAATATTCCTAGGCTTAAAATGTGTGTCTCTGAAGTGAATTTCGTTAAAAACCCTCCTCAAAACGGCGTATTCGAAAGGCGCTCTGCTGGCCAAATACAAATAACTTAAATTTTTATCGTACTGGATTGACTTCCACTGATAACATTCGGATATACATAAATTCATAACTTTTTTATCTATTTTTGCATTAAACTTTTCAAGCTCAGCAGGAGACATTTCCCTATTTGTGCCGTATTTATCTAAAATTTTTCGTTCAATCGCATCCTTTTTTGTTACTAATTCATGTTCTTCCAACGGAGGTCTTTTGCATTCTATATAACTAAAATATCTGGGAACTTCGGATCTAAGCTTTATATATCCACATGTTCAAACAACAATTTTATTGTTTCTTGAACATTTTTTGGAAGCTCTACGGAAGGAATTTTGGTGCGGTAATTACGATCTTTGTTTTCTGCTTCTTCCCGTGGCGTGACTGAAATTTTAGTTGAATACATTCGAGTGAACCTATAAGATTATTGTTTGTATAAGACTAAAATTCTTCTTAATAGTTACTCATAAGCTCTGACTTTTACAAAATGTAATGGATGCTCAAATACAGAAATAGTTTAAAATCAAGGTCAAAACTGAAGTATCATCTTCTGATTATTTATTCAGGTTCAAATTTGGAAGAGCTTCTTCCAGCAAACTTTTATGTTTCTTTACCTTTTCCCAATTTTGGTATTCTACCATTTCTTTTTTTAAATTAAACTTCATATTTCAGAGCACCCACACCAAGTCAACGCCTATGAAAAAGCTTGTCTCAACTGAAATTAAAAATTTCATTATCAAGCAAATAAAAATTTATACTTACTTTGGTGCTAGTCTTAAAGATCCAAAAAGAGCTCCAGTAACACACATTGGAAGTCTGGTTTGTATCGCTTCTACCCATTTGACTGTAACTTCGCCCAGCATGTTTGTCGGCATATTAAACATTGAATGAAATAAATCATGGACTTCTCTATACCTTTGAATTACATATGCTAATTCAATATCATCTACAAATCTAACTGCCATCCTTGTGTCTGGAGAATAATTCTAGAAAATAATGAAAAACTAAATCGTTACTCATGCCTTTATAAATAGTTCTTTTAAACTTACATATTTTTCTAAAAAATTACTGTATGCTTTTCCTAAAGTTCCTTCCTGCATACTTTTAAGTTTATATAAATCTACTGTATAAGAATTTATCCTAGGCTTTTCTTTTAAAATTGCTCTACCCTCTTCCGATTTAGACATTTCCCCATAAATATGTTTTAAAGAGCACGTCCCGGTGCTTTCTCCCATGACGGCTACCATATCGCCCCTGCTAGGGTCAGCAAGGGAAACCATGCCTGAACCTAACCCCAACAGGAACTTTTGAAAAGGAGTCGTATCCAAATGTAATCTTTCGTAACTCGTTTCAAAATTCTCTTGTCCGCTCTCAGCATGATTAACATAATTTGTGCTAGTGCTGAAACTGATGCAATTCTTTTTCTTCTTAAAAAAAACATTCCGTATTTTTAAATTGCGATATATATTGATCATGTTTACAAAAATCTTTATTTACAAGAAGCCCTATATAACCATAAATAGGACGACAGTGACGACATGCTGCTTTCTGTTCAAAACATGGTGGCAGAGGGTTAGACATCCCAAATGCAGAGGTCAGATCGATCGTTCAACATGGCGTCTCTGAGAGTTGATCATAATGGATTATAGGTGCGTCCCAGGAGGGTTTTTAATTATTTCAATGTGGATTAATTAGTCGCACTATAGTTCATTCACTGGGTTTATCATATCGAATTATTATAAAGTGCCAAAATGTCTTTAAGTGCGAGCGTCGAAAATTTAACGACACAAAGTGATAATCAGGTGGGTTAAACGATTTTTTTTCTTGGGTAGCTGCTGTCAATAACATATTTTTCTCTGGTCATCTAATATTTTTTCTTTATCGGTTATCAAAAAATTGCATGAAATATGAGAAAGAGATCGATGCCATGAAAACATTTTTTTCTTCGCTATATTACATAACTCAATGATGTTTTTTTTTTTTTTTTTTTTTTTTTTTTTTTATATTAATGAGAATAACATCTTGTGAGTCAATTCATTTACCAATTAAAAAATTGTATAAAAAGACTTTGTTTTTCCAGGAATGCTTATTCAAGTTGAGAGGAGTTACAATTTAATGAACTTTAATTTGATCCATTTTAATAAGTCAGACTTTATATTTTACAGAGTACAAGCGATGGAGGAAACATGTGTTTGGAACTGGCTCTTGAGGGAGAACGTCTATGTAAAGCAGGCGACTGCAGGGCAGGCGTTGCTTTTTTCCAAGCTGCTATTCAAGCAGGGACAGATGATTTAAGGACCCTCAGTGCTATTTACTCACAATTAGGCAATGCTTATTTCTATCTTGGTGATTACAATAAAGCCATGCAGTACCATAAACATGATTTGACACTTGCAAGAACCATGGGGGACATCTTAGGAGAAGCTAAATCTAGTGGGAATTTGGGAAATACATTGAAAGTTATGGGGAAATTTGATGAAGCCATGATATGTTGTAAAAGGCATTTAGAAATTTCTAGGGAGCTTAATGACAAGGTAGGAAGGTAGTAATGTTGTTGCATGCATTTTTTTTATTTGTGAAGTTTTGCAAAAGAAAAAAAAAGGTAATACTGTGTTCTGTTTTGTAGCTAAGTGAAGGTAGAGCTTTGTATAATCTTGGCAATGTTTACCATGCTAAAGGTAAACATATTGGCAGGGTTGGCCAGCAGGATCCAGGGGAGTTTCCAGAAGAAGTGAAGCAATGTTTACAGCAAGCTGTTAAATATTACGAGTATGTTTGAACAAATAATACGTAAATACTTTTACCTTTTTCAGGGTTTCAATCTTAACAACAAAAATTAAACCTGTTATTCATTTTTTTTTTTTTTTTTTTTTTTTGTGTGTGTGTGTGTTTAAATATAAAAATTAAATTTTTTTTCCAGAGAGAATCTCACTCTTATGAAAGAATTAAATGACACAGCAGCTCAAGGAAGAGCTTGTGGAAATTTGGGCAATACATACTATCTTTTAGGAGATTTTCAACAAGCAATCAAATACCACCAAGTCAGACTAAAAATTGCAAGGGAATTTGGGGACAAAGCTGCAGAAAGACGAGCCAATAGCAATTTAGGGAATTCCCACATATTTCTAGGGGAATTTGAACAGGCTGCAGAACATTACAAGTAAGCTTTAATTTAATAATGGCTTCCTCATTCATTTTTTTCATAGAAATTGTAATAAAAATGAAATTTTTCAAGATCATTGCAGTGCAGTAGTAGAAGAGAAAACAGTATTTTTTTTTTTTTTTTTTTTTTTTTTTTTTTAGACGAACATTGGTTTTGGCTCAAGAATTGGGGGATCGAGCCGTGGAGGCTCAGGCTTGTTATTCCTTGGGAAATACGTATACTCTTTTGAGAGATTACCCAACTGCTATAGAGTATCATCTGAGACACCTCATAATAGCTCAACAGCTGATGGATAGAGTTGGAGAGGGTAGAGCTTGTTGGTCTCTTGGAAACGCTCATTCAGCCATGGGAAATCACGACAAAGCTTTATATTTTGCAACCAAGCATTTGGAAATATCTAAGGAAGTGAGTTTACTTTTTTTTTTTTCTTTCTTCCTTTTATTCCGATTTAAGAGGGAGTCACTACTAGTTAGACCCAATTTTCTCTCAGTTGCTCAATTCCACTCCGAAATGATTAGCACTAATCTTATTAAACACAGGCTCGTTATTCTCTGTGTTTTTGAAAAATGTTTTTTCTCGCGGTTTTTTTAGATGAAAGGCCGTTGTAAAAAAATATTCAATTCTAAGGCGAAATAAATTCTGAAACAAGTTCTTATTTTGAAGGGAGAAACTAGTTGGGACTCTCTTAGTTTTGTAAATCTGCTGTACAAATTTTTTTAGCTTTTTTGGGCTTAGACGGGGAGAAAGACTAGATTATGAAACTTGTTATTACAGCTCGGAGACCCGATGGGGCAAGCCACCGCCCAAATGAACGTAACGGATTTGAGGAAGATCCTAGGTCTTCCCCTTAATGACCTTTCCCCCGATTCTCAGCAAATAGCCCTCTCGGCTCGGAGATATAGGGTGAGGAGACAAAGCATGGAACAACTTAATTTGATTAAGGTTTGATTTGCTTTTTAAGTTTATGTGTGCCAGGCCCGGTGATGGAATCCTCAACTAACATTTATTCATAATGTGGATTCATCGTGGACTACCAGTTCCTAACATTGGGTAGCATGATAATAAGCATGCCTTTATTAATTTTATCATTTTTTTTTTCCTAGAATCTCGCACGATTGTATATTTTAAATGGAATGTTTAAGCTGATTTAAAATAACTCCCTTGGCATTTCCAGGTTTGTTAACATTACAAATATGGCTTTTACGCATTTTTTATGTTGGGCGGTGTTTAGAGATTGCCAATTCCCAGCAAATTTTCGCGCCCAGGAATGAGACATTATCAAGAAGGAGAAAAATTCATTTCTCCGGAAATATTTAGCGAAGAATTTCATTTGCTTTTTAAGTTGGGAATTGGGAACCCTGGAATTTTCGGGAGGAGTCTCTGACGGTGTTGAAAAGGCAGAATTTGTAGTACAGATTTTTTTCCCTACTAACACTTAGCTTGCGGAGAATTAGAATACAGTTTTTTAGTAGCTTTACTTCGTGTTTTTTGAATGGAAACGTAATTTTACATTCAAATCATCTCGACCACGATCGGCATGTTTGCATGGTACCTATAAGTGTAAGACTGTACTGTTCCTTTGAGTGGCATATTGCCAAAAAAGTTAAACAAAATGCCTGGAATAAATTGCCAATGCTACTGAAGGATAAAATGTTTGTGACCCGACTTATTGTGCAGGTGAAAATTGTAATTGGAGATTAAATTTGTGTCCAAAAATTTTTTTAGCTTCTCAGAGTTTGTGAAGGTCTCTTTCGTAGGTTATCATAAAGACCGTGACCCAATTCTTATTTTTTTACTCCTTTTTCCTGAACGATAAATTCTCGTGAGACTTAAGTAGATCGTATAAAGGACCGAAGTCGAAAAGCAAAAAAAGCAGTTTTAGATTGTTCGGCATAGAATGCGGTTTGTCTGATGGACAAAAACAAAATGACAGGTAAAAACGTTGTTTATAAGTAATTGTAGGGGTAAAAGAACTTTTAATTTGATTGGAGAAAAGAACATAAAAAACTTTTAATCGTGGTTTTAAATTATATTTGATAAAAAAATAGTATATTACAACACCAGGGTTGCAAAAGAAAAAAGGAGGAGGGCCTATAAGGGACTTTTTTCGGCTCCACCGAAAAATATTAATTACTGACTTGACACCAAATTTACATGACTTGGCTCACCAAATTTACCTAAAATAACCATGATGGTACAGTAGTCATTTTGCTTATGTAGCACCTTGCTGCACGCTATAGGCAATCCGTAAGAAGCGTTTTTGGCAAAATAGTATACTCAAATCATACAAAAAGTATATTCGAAGCATACTCGAAAGTATATTCGATTATAAATTTTTTTTTTTAAAGGTCGACATTAGGCCATGTCCCGTAAGTGCCCGCAAAATGAGGCTTTGGGAAAACGACTACTTTAATATGCAGATAGTTTTAGAATTCATTTACTGACCCGTACTGACAAACAATTTATCGGGGAGCCCAAAAAATCGGCCTTATGAACCCTCCTCCTTTTGAAGGTCTCGATGGACAACTTCTTTACTTCACTCGACGGACAACTTCTCTCTAAGGTCTCGACGGACAATTCTTTTGCAGTTCTTGTGTTGTAAGCTACGTTTCATCACAAAGCACAGCGTAATAAAGGTATTTTTAAAAAGCACTAGTACGGAAAAATACGTTTTGAGACTAAATTAACTTACATCTGTAAGAAGAACAGCGGGCGAAAATTGTCCGTGCAAAGAGAAATATTTTTACCTTGTGCACGCTTACAGTAAAGAGGAAGAGGCCGAAAATAATTACCAAAATATCATTATTAAATTTTCGTCATCGTTATTGTTAATTTAAATCTGTTCCTTTTCTTCAGTACGAGTTGTGTTATGCAATGGCAATTCATTCAACTGGATATTACTTTCGTCGAAATGCTTTGCCAGTACACTCCAATGCCATCGGCAGGCCTTCAGCTTTGCCCGTTGAAAGTTGGTTTTGCACCGTTTTAATTGCAGTTGGCAAATATTACACAGACTGCCTTGCCTGATGGTTGGCGGTAGGCACGAGATGGAATATGGTGATACTTATTCGGGAGATCCATATTTTATTTTTTGCCCGAAAAATTCTCAACCATCAATTTACATTAAAAGCTTGCTTTATAAATGAGTTCAATTAATTCAATTAATTTTTGTACGGATTTCAGCTGACACCAGACGGAAAACCGAAACCCGGAGTTGCGGAGAGCGAATCCTCTACTCCACCTCCAAACCCGATTCCTTCCAAGAAAGAAGAGCATTTAGACGATGAAGAATCTTTCTTCGATCTTTTGTCACGGTTCCAGTCTGAAAGAATGGATGACCAGCGTTGTTCCTTAAGCATCGCCGATAAAGAGAATCGAGCGGTGAGTATTTTTAAAAATGATATACCTAGAAATTAATCGAGGTAATGTCTTTTAAACTGAAATTTTTCAGAACTGCACAAATTTGAAGCAAAAGAATGCGAACGAAAGGACTGCGAATCCCCTGGGAGCTTTACCGAACAATGGAGAAGCGCAGGACGATTTACTGGATCTTATAGTCGGAATGCAGAGTAAACGAATGGACGAACAGAGGGTGGCGTTGCCACACTTGCCCGGGCTTCATCCCCCTTCCGTTTCTCCACAAAATCCCGTCATTCAGAGGTTGTCTTTGGCCGACGCTAACAATGCAACCCCAGACGACGCTTTCTTGGAAATGCTAATGAGATGTCAGGTAAATACTTTTTCGTAATTCACTTGTCAATTGGCAGGTCGTCCTGAATGTTAAATTAACCACATATTACGGCCCTATTCGAAACCGTTTTTCAAAATGAAAAGTGTAGGTTTAGGCCAGAGTAAAAAACCCATAAACTGCCAGATAGTAACCCTTGATATTAATTAACTGAAACTTTATTGATATTTCAAAAGGGCGTGAATAATATTTAATAGGTGTCTCTCATTTTCTAATCTTGGGAATTAATATGAGTGCACCCCGAAATCCGTTCTCTCGGTAGCGGAAATGAATCCTGATTCGACAGGAAACCATTGAAACTTCAGTTTAAATGCAGAAAAAAGACGAAAAAATTCGCTAAATATTTTGTGTGAAATAACACCTATTTCTTATCTTATGTCAGAATCGGTTTATTGCGTATGCTTTATATTTTAAAAAATGAGCGAGTATAGTATATTTGACATAAATGTATATAAATGGTTGATTTTTAGATAGCTAATCTAGCCTTTTTATAATAAACTTTAAAATTTGTGTTAATTAAGCTGCCCCCTACGGCTTTAAAGTCGGAGGTTATCTTGCATCGTAAATACTGTTTGAAGCTATCAATACATATGTAAGTGTAAAGTGGTAAACATGTTTACGTAAATAACTAAATAAATTGTTTTATATCTGCTCCAATTTTTTAGAAGCTTTAGTATGATCAAAACCGAGGACTTTGTATTTTTTTTCTCTATTGACACCTTTTTTTTTGTCATATTTTGGCTTTTAGCTCAAAAATCAGCGGAGGTATGCATACTGATGTGATGTACGGGAAAGTTTTGATAAAAAGACGGATTTTTCTCAAAAAAAAAAAAAAAAAAAAAAAAAATTGATTTTTCTTTTTTATCACGAAATTTCTTTGGAATTAAGCTGAAATAGCGAAGGTTTCCTGTCGATCAAAAATTTTAACGCCTAAATGTGCAATAGAGAACACGCGGTGCATTTTATTCAGATTTTAAAGGTCGAATAAAAGGGATTCTAATATTATAGTACAGCCCAGCAAGCAGCAAGACAATTTTCGAAAAAAATTGAAGGCTCTAATTTTACCAGACCAGGAAGGCCGTATATTGGTGTTGTATAAATCATAAAACGTTTTTAAAAAATCGATTTAAATTATCATGTGCCAGTATTATTGAATTGAGTTTTCCGTAGTGACAAGTATCTCCAAAAGTTAAACATAAAGGTCACTTTTAGCGCCCAATAACATTAGATCGTTCGCTTTGTCTTTTTAACCTTTAACTTGTTGACTATACGGAACAAAAATGATTTTATTTTTTTTATATATTTTTATTTTAATTGCGCCATAAGCTAGCTGAGCATGGGTCAGATATGTTTATTCAATGAATCTCAACCGCTGCAAAGGGTTAATTGCATACTGTATTCATAAATAACATCTTTAAAGGTTACAAATGTCTCTAAAATATTCCACAGATAGAAAAATAATTCCATTAGCTAAAACATTCCACAAACATTATTAATATATCTTATTAATAATGTATCTATATATCTTAATTATATATAATGTATATCTTATATTATATGTATATCTATAATATATGTATATCTTAATTAATTTATAACAGACATATATATATATATATATATAATTTATGATCTAATATGCCGAAAAGTCCTCCAACTGAGAGAATTACACCCCCTTGCGCTTAAACGCAATTTATACGGCTTTGTTGGAAAATAATTTAATTTATTATTAATATAATTTTCAACAGTTATTCCTAAGAATAAAATTTCCAAGATTTTTTTTTTTCAAAATTTTGGACTTTTTGAATCATGCACGCGAATTAATAAAGAATTCAAAGACAACACCGAGATGTGGAGATGCATGATTGGCCTTTTTGTTGTGTTGCCATCCGAATAGACGAAGTATTTTACTACTAAGCCTACCGAAATTTACAAAGAAAAAGAGATGAAGAAACTTTTTTCTGAGAGGCAGTAACGAGATATGAGTACATCCGCACCCGTGTGACGTTGGATTTTTATTTTTAAAACAAAGACTGAAAGGAATTACTGTTTCAAACAACCGACCTTTTATTTTCAATTTCCAAACGTTTGATTTGAAAAAAAAAAAAAATGTTATTAAAAACAGGAAATTGGTTATAACGTTTTGATTTAATTGATGTCTGCCCTTTCTTTTTTCATTTACTTCCGTTATGAAATTGTAAGATTGTATCCTTTTTGTTGAAGAAATAATTATTGCTGTATTTTAAAATAAATCATCGTGGTGTGGTTTTGAGAAAATCATTTTCACGGAAGTACAGGGTCACCAACTTTGATTAATTAACATCATTATATTTATTAAGGAGGTTCAAATACAATCTCGTTTTTTTTTCCAATTAGCTATCTCATCCCCCTGATTTTTCAGTCAGTTCATCTTTTGCAATCACTCCTCCACTCTTAAAATAAAAAAAATAAAAAATGTAACAACTTTTTAAAATTGTGATTGTAGGGCTCGAGATTAGAGGACCAACGGAGTTCGCTCCCTGAAGAGAATCGAGAGCAACCCAGAAAAGCTCCCACAGTACCGGACGAGGATTTCTTTTCTTTGATATTGCGACTGCAGTCTGGGAGAATGGAAGATCAAAGAGCTGCCGTGCCCCCTCCAGATTCCGCAAAAAACGGTGCTCTTCCAAACGTTTCACAGAAATCTAATCAGGAGGTTAAAAAAGAGAAAAAGAAATGATGTTTTCGGCAATATTCTTCTCCGGGGCAGCTTCAGACTCACAAATGAACTGCCGGTTAATTCGGAGGAGAATATCTGTATATATATTTTTATAAGAACCATGCAAGAAAGTTAATTCATGGCCTAGAGGAACAAACTTTTCAAATTGAAAAAAAAAAGTAAGATTTCCTTGTAGTCTTCCGAAATATGGATTTTGTTTCCTTTGTCTGAGTAGGTACTTGGTTTTTTTTAAAGCTTTAGCCGGGTGAGGCAAATGAATCGCCCTTGAAATTTTGGCAATTGATCGTTTTTCCGGTTTTTTCGGAAAATTTTAACTTAAGAAGGCAAAATTTTTAAGACGATTCTCCTTTTTAATCCGACTGGGCTCTTTTCTTCTTGACCATGGAGTAACTTAATGGTGCTTTCCATTTTTTCGCTGATTTTATTATTTTTTTGATCGATCTTTTTTTCAGACAAGAAATTAGCGAAAGCACTTCTATATATAATGATATTTTAAAACCTTAAAATTTTCCTGCCTTAAAGCTGAAAAGAAATGATATTTTTTAAGGCATATTTTCCCCCGCTTTTAAGCGCCAAAGAGCTTTCGTATTTTACAAAATATTTTACCACGGCTCTTAAAAAAATTCCGATTTTGCTTTTATTTTAATTTAATTTATTATTTTTTAATATTTACGCGATACTTATTTCAATTTTAAGACTGAGTCCAAATATTTCGTGACTGTTTTCCGAAAAAATAATTAGAAAAATAGTAGATAAAAATTTTAATGATCCAAAAAAAATTGATTTTTACGTTATAAACGTACTAGTAGTTAAAAATGAGAAGAAAAAAATTAATCGACCAAGGTTCGGTATTCTGTTAAAGTTATTCATGTTCTAAATTATAAATAACCGTTGGTGATATCCCCCGATAAATCTTTATCTGGTTTCAGCTAAGAAATTTTATCCGATGTTTTAAATTGATAAAAGTTGATGATTATATAACATTCCCGTACACCCCTTACCCCGGTTGAACAAATTTTAACTTTCGTATTTGGTTTTTAATTAAATACATGTTTAGATAGTTCTTAAAATAATTAAAAGACATTTATTTAGCTATAAATCATTCTGTGATCTACAAATTTTTAAAATCCATAACAAAAGAAACAAAAAAAAAAAAAAAAAAAAAAAAAAGGAGTTCATGAAGGGTCATATAAATTTTTTTTTATATATAGCCTAATAACGTCAATTTTTTATCATTTACTTAATTTTATTTATGTATCAAAATATGACCCGGAAAAAAACGTAATAGGATTACCCTTGAATGTTTTATGTGGCTAATTAAGCAGCGTAGATCTGTAAAAAATATTCATTAAGTATAATATTTCAACGTATAGACAGCAATATTTTAAAAAAATCCGAAAATTGTTCGTTAATCCCGAATTATTTTCAAAATTTACTTTTCAAATTAGTTCGTGAAATAAGGAGAAAAAGAAATTGGAATCGTTTATTTTTAAATCCATCCGTCCAATTTCGATAATGAGGGAGCAGATGCAAAGATACATTTCGCTAGGGATCTGAATGATAACCAATCGAACATTACTAACAAAATAAGTATAATTTTTTGATGTTAATATAGTCTTTTAGTAGTATTCTAATTGATTGCTATTTAGACCTCGAGCGAAATTGAATTTCTTTTAATGCTAATCGGATGTTAATCGGATTTATTTTAAGGCTTAAAACACAGAGTTAAAAAAATACCAAAATTTTCCCCTAGATGACTGCTGTCTCCTTATGAAGGAATAAACTGATCTCTGAATTGGCAGAAAGTATTATTTAAAAACTAGACACGTTAAACCAATCCTAACTTTACGCTTTGAAAAAACGACCTCTTCACAACCCAGTTTTATTATTATTATAGGAAATAGTTCTCTCGCTTTTTTTTCGCGGTGAGGACTAGTATCAGTTATCATTATTATTTTATTATTATTTTTTTCTTTTTTTTTTCACGGATATCAAATGAATTGAAGAGTATTTTAAACATCAGTGTAATCCTCTGCACCTTTTCTTAATTCTTATATTATGTTGGGACCAGTATAAGAGTTGTATACAAGTATTTAAAAAAAAACATTCCTATAAGCGCATTTCTTTGACTGCCTCCAATTTATAGATAGCTTTTCGTGACCTGATCATTTTTTGAAAAATTATGTCTTGAATTTTAATTTATTTTACATACCATAGTTTTGAATTTTTATTACTTTTTATGGTCACCAAGTGTTCGTTCCAAATATTTTTCTGTATACAAATAGAAATCTGACAAATCTTTGTGCTATATCTTATAAGGTTGCCAAATAAATCGTTCGTATTTAATGTTAATCATGAAATATTTTTCTTAGAGTAATTTAAATCCTTAATCAGGGCTCCTTCAAACATTGACTCATTATTTTCTTGGACGTTTTTTAAACTCCTTCTTTCTGATGTCGTATATTTGAAAAGCCCCTAAAATAATTGATAATGTTAAAAATGGTAACAATTTTTTCATTTTTGTAGTTGCGGGCCAAAAATTTAATGAATTAATAACTTTTAAAAATGAAAAACCAGCCCCCCTCGGTAAACGGGAAACCCTTTGTCTTCGATCGATGGAAAGCACAAGGGTTGAGCAGAATATTACCGAGGTGATGTTTGCCTGTCTTAAAAGGCGACTAAAAAAGACACCCCTGCGTAGAGACTCAGACAAACAAAAGATTACATATACCCTCAGTTGTGGGGATTGTTTTATAAATATGAAAATCCAGTCAAAATTTACCACACTGACTGCTGCAGTCTGATATACTGAGAAAACTCTAATTAGGTACTTCTTGACCCGGTACAAGCCTATTGCTTATGCCTCTCTTCCTTCACGGCGGTCGTGTCCTTGTGCCAGCCGCTTTCTCAAGATAATGGAAGGAAATGGAGGGAAACAAGATCCTTCAGGCGTTCAATCCTCAACCTTCGTCATCGGCCTTTCCGTTTGCAGGACGCGCCTCACCTGCTTTCAGTATTAGTTTCGGCATAATAAACGCTGGTCCAATACCAAGAGTATTATCCGGTTGAGCTAAAACTACCTTACTGAGTAGTGGAGGGCAAGCTATGACAACAGTGTGACCGTCAGGGTTTCTTAGGGATATAGCTCTATGATAAATCTATGCTGTTTTAAAGTTTTAACTTGAAAATGATGCAAGAGTAAGTTGTACTCTAATTTAACTTGTATTAATCTTTCCTACAATGTGGATTTGACGGCTGAACTCCCGAGGAGGGCATATTTTTTTTCAGGTGGGAGGCAATAGAGAAGCCTTGCTTTCCATGATCATAATTAGGCCCCGATTTTTTTAATCTACTTGAATTCGCTTTTAGCACAAGTCGGCTCTGCCGCATTCTACTTGACGACTTTTCTAGTACAAGTCCAACTATTTTGACTTTTCTTTCAACTATGAGGGAAAAAAAAAACAGTGTCAAAATGCTTCTTTTCTATCAAATTGTGAGACTTGAAGCTTGAGATTCATGTAGATAATTATCAAGTTATATACTGGACTGAATGCGAAAACTCGTAACCTGTTTCATGAATTCACTTAGCAATTGATATGTAGGCCTGGCCAAAATCAAATGAATCATGTTTTATAAGAAGAGGTAAAAGAAGTAAAAAAAAAACTGAGCGGCTCAGTAAAATTCCCTAAACGTGAAATGAACAAATTCTAAGTTCTTTGTCTTGCTCCCTTACAGGATTTAAAGAAAGAAAATAAAAAATAATAAACTACCTCATGTTTTTATGTACATGAACGTAAAAAGCGTTAAAATAAAAAAGCTCTTGAATAATGATTGTATTGTTGAATTTAAAATAAAATTCACCAGAGAGTTTCTACATTATTGGTCTAGCTGCTTTCATCACACGGTAAAGAGTCGAACCACAGAAGAAAAAGTTATATAACTAACTTTTTCTTCTGTGGTCGAACGGATTGTAACTAAAAAGGTGTCTATTCCCACGTAAAACGAACTAAATTAAAATGACTAAATGACAAAACTAAAACCGAAATGACACACGAGCACGCATTTTGCTGACCATGCCTTTCCTAGAAAGAAGAAATAGAACCGTGAGAACCGCTAAATATGCGATTCCGCCCCTCGAGCCTGGGATCACTAGAATCGTAATAAGGTCTTGGGCTCAATATTATATTGTTCTAGTTACACTTCCCAGGTTGACTTAACTTATGAAATACGCGTGTCCACCTGGGAAGTGCTCATCATAGGATCCCAATTACCTTTAATGGAACCTTTTATTTTTATTAAAAAAAAAGAAAATATACATGACCCTTTGATTTAAAAGTAAATAAAATCTCGTGTCTCAAAGATCTGTAATCCTCTGAAATAATAATAGACTGACTGGTAGATGAAATAAAAGGTGAAAAAATGCTTTAAAGATTCCTATTGAGGTAGAATTTGGTCATTTCCATTAAAATGAAATTTTTGTAGGCATTTAGTTAAACTTGATCCAAGATTAACAGGCAAGGGTTAGATGTAACCCTGAGGAAATTACTAATAAAGTTATGATGCTGCTTGTCTTAACTGATGGACTTATAACCTGAACATCCATTACTTGAGATTAGAAAATACTAAATTATCAAATATTGAATTTATGCCAATTTTTTTCAAGTATTTTTACTTTATACCTTAACAATTAAAAATCTATTATGGTATTTTTTTTTGGATAAATTTTAAAATTCAATCAAAAATTTCAAAGTGTTTTATCCGAAATAGCAAGGATCATTAACGGCCAAGATTACAAGTTGTTTAAGTTTCTTAAAGTAAAATAGATAGATAAGAAGCACGTTACTTTAACAAATAGTAAGTTGTTGACACATTGTACCCAATTTCAAATGATTTGCTCCAAAACAAATATATATACTGTATATATCACTTTACAGGTATGATCCTTTAACTTAAGACTTGAACATATTCCTCTCAACCAGCGATAAAAAAAGTGTAATAAGAAATTCAGATTAAGGGAAGGACACAAAAACTAGTGTCCATTTTCTGCATGATTAATTATAATGATTTCGTTCTAAAAATAAATAATTTGATAAAAAGTTTACACCTAGTTATACTAGCCTATTTACATACCATTACTACACTTACTAAATTATTGCATGACATTAAAAATGAGTCATGTGCCTGACTGGAGGTTCACGATATTAAAAGCATATTTAACGAAATAAAGGATAGTAAAAAAAAAAAACAAAGATCCTGTGGAAAGCAATTAAACAAAGGAAGTATTATGAAATCAGTATAAAACAAGTTTAAAATTTGGGGGTTTTGCAGGTGAAAGAATAATCCTAACTTACTACTTACATAATAATTTAGTAATTATGGTAATATTCATATGAAATTTTTGATGATATAGTCTATGGCCTTTGCAGTGTGAAGCAGATAATACTGTAAGAAAGGCGGTGCAATGACAATTCGCGGAAAAATAACTATACCTACCACGATCTTGATACCTACAAATAGAAAAAGCAAAACATTTCAGTAACTTTTTTAAAAGAAAGTAGAATTTTTTAAGGTTAAGACATTTACTTTGAATGTATAAAAAACGATCGATTGGCTGTGAATGTGCCAATAGATTTTCAATCATTATTTTAAGGAGTCTAGTTTGTGATTTAAATAATACGACGCGCCAAAAAAGGAATATTACTCATACTCCAAAAACCTATGGAACGGTCGAAGCGCGCTCTGCACGTATAATATCTAAACTCGCGAATGCATCTCGTCTTCGTAAATGTCAATGCCGGTAATATTCTTAAAATTTCGGTGGTTGAATGGTCTAATGTGTTTTTTAAATCAAAAATTAAGTTTACGAAGAAGAACTTTTTCATTTCATGCTGACATATGACCAATAAATCTAAATCGCGTCGTTTTATTGTTCATCGGGATGTGAGATATATGGCAAATGTGGCGGTATGTGTGTGCAAATATGGCGTCGGTTCGGGAATGTTTTCGTAAAATTTGATTTGATACGTATTATCTCTGAAGTGATTTGAGTGTAATTAAAAAAGAAAGTGAAAAGTAAAAGGAATATTTGTGTTAGGATATTTGTCAAACAAATTTGAAAGTTGTTTTTCACCTTCAGAAAAAATCTTCACAAAAATGTAAGTTAATCCTATTGTATAGTAATGAAAGTAATGTTTAGATTTTTTTCTAATCGTTGTAATGCTTATTACCATATTGCTTGTTGCAAGGGTAAAAAGGACTCATCTATCTTCCTACAATGAAAAGCAAGTAAGAAAAACTAATGTTCCTCATAATGATACATTTAATTTACTGATGTCTATGTTGAGTTAAAGACACTTTCTTAATTTTTTAATCATCAACAAAATACAGTATATTCAAAATAGTCATTCAGATTATGGGCCATCAAAAACCTAGTGGTTTTGCTATTTCTATGAATCAATTTCGATGTATTGAGAAGCTTTAAAAAAATGATGTATGCAAGCTTGGCATGTATTTATGCTGAATTTTTTGTTATCTCAATTGAAAGGACAAAAACATATTCTGCTTATGATAAAGGAGCTGTGTTTTAGGAAACTGCTTGACCTTAAATAGATAATATACTTGTTTTTTTTTCTTTCTGAACTTTTTTGGCATTCAGTTTTCTGCTGAAACTTTATTCTGCTTTGCAATACATTTTGAAAATGTATTCTGATTGTTCATATAGTTTACATCGTTTAAAGGAGATATGTTAACTGAATGATGACATCAGTTGCATCAGATAAAATAAAGTTAATTTGGCCTTGAAATGCTTTAAAAAAATCATATTTTATTTGCTGAACAGAAATATTTGAATATGAGAAAATGTCTGAACTTACCTAATAGTAAAAAATTTAGTTTCAAGGCAGATTTTTGGAATTTTTCACATTGTAGGGGTTTGAAGAAAATGAGGGCAATAAAATCATATTCATGATGATGGTCATAAATTCCATTTTGCACTATAGTTATGAAAGGAGGTTTGGTCTAAATTTGAATATCTGTACTCAGAAAAGCCTATGGAGGTGGGATTACAAGTACTTGATATTCTGCAAGTTTTTTTCAATTTTTATTTGTTTTTTATACCTACCTATTGTAGGGTAGGTGCGGCAAACTTTGCCAACCTTAAACACAGTCGTTCTTCTCACCTTGATAGCTTAATTTTTTAAAAAACAATAAATAGGCCTGCCTTCAAAAGTGTTCATCTGGCTACATTTTTGAAAAGAAAATTTGAGTTTTGACAAAGCTTTAGGCGGCAGAATAATTCAAAACAAAATCATTTCCTGGTTCCCTCTTTGATCTAGATACCGATAAGCCCAACTGAGAGAATTACACCCCCCCTGTCTTTAAAGGCAGTTTTATAGGTTTGTTGGAAAAAATAAAATCATTTTTGTTTGGTGGCAGAAGTTAGAGACACCCTGTCACTAATTTTGCCACCCATTTATTGTGCATTTCAGTGCATATGAAAACATTTCCTTTTTTGCTGATTGAAACCAAATCAAGGAGTTCTTAATTTTTGAGTCCTTCAGAAACATTTAAGCCAAAATTATAAAATTTGGAAGGCAAAGTGCTGCAAATGGAAGGCAAACTGCATTCCTTTCTTCCAATTTGGAAGGCAAACTGCAAATTTGAAAGGCCTTACAAGTTATAAAATATCCTATATATTGAAAATTGGTACTACATATGGCAAATAATGGTAAAAAATTTTGTTTTTGAAGTTACTGTTTGAAAAACTTGAATCCCTTCAAAACTGATGGCCTTGACCTTTTTTCAGTATTTTTTTTATGATTTACCTTTTAAATTGTACTTTGACCATTTATTTATTTATTGAATCGAATTATTAATATTTTTTTCAATTTTTATTAAAAAATTTACTCGAATTAAATTTTTGTGACAGGGAAATGGCTAAGACTCGCTGAATCTAAGGGTAGAAATAAAAACGGTGGGCTTAAAAGGTTGTTTTAATAAAGCACAAAATTTAAAAACTTTATAATCTAATGGAGAAAAAAAATGTTTAGAGTCTTTTGGGGAAGATATTTTATTTTGAAGTTGAACACTATCGGCACTTCCGAGTTCAGAGTTTTTTCTGGGATGACATAAGATTCAGAATATGCATCAATTTTATGTAAAATAAGGAAAACACCTTGCTAAAAGATTTTGTTCTAGCCTCATATTTTCCGCTGATTGCAATACTTCCTCGTTTAGATGGTGGCGCGAAAACGGTCTCTTCAACTTTGCGTACATATAATATACATTAGGGCTTGTCGAAAAACGAGAATTTTTGAATTTGAAAACGCCTCATATGTGAATGGATGCCTTTTTATAATACTAATAACCCTAATTTTTTTCAGATTTTTTAAACGACATTTTGAGGTGCCGCAATGGCATTGAAATTTTCGAAAAGCCCATTTGAGGACCAAAAATGAATTTTTTTTTTTCGCATAAAAGACCGTCGTTTTCATAATTTTGGAATCCGGCATGTAATTCAAAAACTGTGCACCAAAAATAATTTTTGACTTCAAATTCGTAATCTACGCAAAATTTTCGATAGGAAACGACGGTCATTTATGCGGAAAAAAATTGTTCATTTTCGGTCCTCAAATGGACTATTCGAAAATTTCAAGGCCATTGCGGCACCACAAAATGTCGTTTAAAAAATCTGAAAAAAAATTAGGATTAATAGTTTTATGAAAAGGCATCGATTCCCATATCAGGCGGTTCCAAATTCAAAAATTCGGGTTTTTCGACCCACCCTAATATACATAGACGGATGCATCTTAGCGTATAAGATTTTGAAAAGTTCTATTGGACTATTTTGAGAAATTTATACTGACAAATATTAGAAAAGAAATATTATAGAGTTTTAATAATTCCTGTATATTATGACTTTGAACAAATCAGAGAGTAACGCACAGAGTTTTATTCGTTTTTGTAGGCCATGTTTCAACTCCGACTTCGGTATTAAATTGCATTAGTACTATTTCATATGTAGTCAATGTGCCTACAATCTAAAACAATTTTTTTTTTTTTTTTTGCAAAGAAAATTGTAATAATAATTATAAAACAATCGAATACCGCCAGGATTAATCCTCGAGTGAAGTAAAAAAATCGGCATCCCGTTAAAGCAATCTCGTCAGTCGTTAATCGGGTTAAAAATCGCTTTGTTTCCTTGCAGTAGCTCTTTTCCGGTAATGAATATAAAACAATTTTGGCTTCTTTACTTTCATCGTTAATGCTTGCCGCACAGAAACAAATTAAGGCCGTTCTTATTATTAAAAGTGCCAAAGACCAAAAAGCATATATGGTCATGTAGATGTTGGTTCTTATTCTAAAAAGAAATTTTAACAGACAGCTTTTCTTGGGCATTGTCAGATTTCCTCAGTGGACTTGCCGAAAGATAAAAAATAATCATAGGCTTTGCCTTTGGCCAATTAAATGTGATAAATTTCTTAAGGGCAGTCTCCACTTGATAACGTTTACCGCATTCGCGTTATCCGCCTTCTCGATGAACGTAATCGCACCGGAAGTTTTGTGGATCTTTTACCACGATTTTTTTGATCATCTTCTGCTTTTTTCTATTTACAAACATTAAAAATGGCGGTTTTGAAAGATGTTTTTACGGATTTAAAAAGAAAAATTTTAATTCGGGCATGGGGAAGACAATAAATCTGTTCCAAAACAAATTCTGGGTAAGCCAATTTTGTATACTTAATGAAATATACGGTACTCTTTTTATGCCACAAACGTTTACGGGAGCAAAACCTGCAAAGTACTTCCGGTGCGATTACGTTAACCGTGATGACGGACAACGCGAATGCCGTGAACGTCATCAAGTGGAGACTGCCCTTTAATGTTGCTATCCGAAATAAAAAACTGAAAACTTACTTGAAAATGGCTAATATCTGCCTGCAAATGAAGTACAAATTCCCCGCCATTGATAATAATGTTAATTTTTGCACCCGAACATCAATTTTTCTCACTAAAAGTGACAATTCATTGTAGTCTTCACGAATGGCTCGCCAGAAGGAGCTGGGCATTTCCTAAAAAAAAAAAATGATATCCGAAAGTTTTTGCTGCCGGTAATGCCTCTAACGTGTTAGGTCAGGTTAAAGTAAAAAATCTTACTTGTCCCTGAATTTGAAATAAAATTTTGTTAACTTGTTTAAATCGTTGAGAAAGACTAAGGCTAATTAAAGACAAAAAGAGATCCGTAAAATTCCATGTAAAAGTCGACAAAAAATTGAGATACAACATTAATATCCCTTTCCAAAGACTGTATGAAACTAGTGAGAAAACCTGAGGAAAAAATCAAAATTTGTCATCGTTTAAAAAGTTTTTTGACTGTAAGATGTTCATTGCTTAAAAGCAAAGGAAGTTGGTGTTTCATTGAACAGGCGAAACTGGTACACTTAACTTGATGAAAAACATTAAGAAAAAAGGCTTCCACTATGCTTCCCAAATTATCTTCAATTTTAGCGCACGGTGCAGTTCTGATAAAGCTTACATATACTGACAAAATGTGTTCCACTGCATTGATTGAAAGCGTGTAAAAGAAAATAACTAAAGTTAAAGTTTAGTAACTCCGTTTTTGTGCTTTTAGTTTAACAGGGGATCGTGCTGGACAGTATAAGCTCATTTTTACAAAACTACTATTCAATTTTTTTATCAGCACAACAACCGTCAGAAACCCTCAACTCTCAGAGAGGGACATTTTGCTGAAGAGCTGATGTCTGCCTAATGGAATCGTTTCGGTGTCCCTTCTTTCTCGTTGAAGGAATTCCATATTTTACACTCCCTTTTCGGGGGATTTTTCATTATACTTACCGCCAGCGATGGTCAAGTAAATCGCTGTAATTATTTGAAATTTAAGTTTAGTTTTTGACGGATAACCATATTTCCTGAACCTGAATTCAATTTTGACAAACTCTTGATTTATCTTGGGCCATTTCCTTGCTATTTGAAGTAAAAAACAACTGGCTAGTATCCCATTTCCGAAAAATATGAGATTCGCTGAGTTTCAAAAATACAAATCACACATTTTAATATTTATAATTCGAAACAAATTTTTATGCGATATAACTTGCTTGTTTTGCCATAAGATAATCCGAGCCGAAAATTGGTGATAAGGTTGCAAAAGAATAAAAATATTATTCCTCCAGTGGCAAACATCGCATAAAAAGTGGTCCCGTGTCTCCATTTAAATGCTAAACTTTCATAGTTAGAACCTAAAAGGTGGTTTTATGAAGGACTAATTATAATTACTGAAGTGGGGAAAAATACCTGATACCCCTGTGACAGGTAATAAAGCGAAAATCTGAGCCAAAATGATTACTGCCTTCATCGATTTAAAAAATGAGTTTGGGTGATCCTCGGCTGTAGGTGACATCGTAAATTTCTTTCCATTTAGGGCTCTAAAAACAAAATTTTTATGATTCTCCCTAACTCGAATGCTGATTTTACGGCTTTTGGAAAATTAAATGGCGAAACCAAAGAGTTACTAGGCTCTAAAAAACACAAAAGAATGCATGGAACAAACCGTTATTTATAAGAGCCAAAATGATGTACCCTTTCCAAATGAAGAAGAAATCCAAGAAAATGCATGCTTAAAGTAGATATATCGAATCCTAACTAACAATTGAATCCAGTTAATTGAAGCAAATAATACTGAATAGCTAATTTGATTTGAAGTTATCAAAATTGAAAGCTTTCAATTATTTTATTAATCGGGCGATGTATAGTACTTCCGTCATGATCTGTTGAACATTTTGTAAAACGAAAAGATCGATATAAACATGAAAAGCTTGTGCTGATAATAGTAATTGACCTAATTACTCAGTCAAAAGTAGTGCAAAACGTTATTTTATTAGGTTTTGTAGGCCATGGTACAATTGCGACCTCTGGAGTAAATTGAATTAATAAAATTTTATAAGTAATCACAGTGCCTATAATCAAAAGTAGAAATAAATACCATATTATATTTCTGAATGGTTTTTTACATTAATTTTCAAATTTTTAGCTGACAAAGAGCGCAATTTCACGCCGGACATGTTCCGTGCACATGTCCTCATAAGCAGTGAGGCTTCTTTGGACATGTTCGTCACTTTCATCCAACTCTATTGGATGGAATTTTATTTGTGCGATTTATGGCACTCAATCGATTCCTCTTCACGAGCTGATTAATTAATTTTTTTTTTGCTTTTATGCAAAAGACCCTGGTAGAGGTCCCTACACGGAAAAAAAAGTTCGGTTCCTGTTACTAAAGTTCGGTTCCTGTTACTGAAAGTTAAGTTGGGGCTTGTGACATCTAAACATTTGAGTTGAAAATACTGAAAATTAGGTAATTATTACTAAACGTTATTAATCATTACGAACTCTTAGTAATAATTACTAAATTTTTTCGGTATTATCTACTCAAATGTTTAGATGTCACAGGTTCAGTAACAGGTACCGAACTTTTTTCTCCGTGTATGTTGGTCATCCAAATGTATACAATTTGTGTACAAAATGCAAACAAAATGTATTCAAAATGTATACAAATTGTACACCATTTTAATTTGTTTACATTTTGTATACAAAATGCATACAAATTGTATATGTTACGCCCCGTTTGTGAAATTTCCCAATTCATGAATTGGGCAAAAAAATTGCCCCGTTCATGAACTGGGTAGGCTGCTTGCCCCGTTCATGAATCGGGCAGCTAAATTGCTCAGTTCATGAACTGGGCAGCCTTATTTTTGCCCATTTCATGAACGGGGCAGGCATAAAATACTAAATTACACGATCGGGGCAAGGGGTTTGCCCGGATTCGAAATCATTTCTTTGAATGAAACTTAAATAATATTTTGACCTAAATATGAGACATAATGGAATGAGTTAATGAACAAATGCAAGATTACATAATGAAATATACTGAAACTTGAAATATATGGAAAATAATTTTATTTTTTCAAGTTTCCTTCCAAGTTATTTTTTCCCCCGCATGAAAACCCCGGATGGCATGCTGAGTGGCAGGGCTGGCCGATTTTGTTGCATTTGCAACATTCGGTGTGACACCCTTTTTGCCAGTTGCACCTTTGATAGCCTATTATTTTTCAGGCATTTAATACTACACAGGTCATTCAGATGCTTTTATAACGTAACACTGGTTCTAACCCCCCCCCCCCCCCCCCCTCTGAAAAATATTTAAATTTCGTTTTTAGAAGTCAAAAAAATTTTCAGTTTTATAGTAAATTTTAATCAGTTTTTACGAGTTGGAAACATTTTTTATTTTTTTATTTTGAGGAATTTTATAATTGAGAAATTTTTTTTTTTTAAAAAGTGAAATAAAATTGCAATAATTTTAATATTAAATGGAATATATTTTCTTGGTCAGTTATTTTTAATTACTTGGTCAGTATTTTATTCTATGAAGTGGTCAGTACTTAATATTAGTTTTGGTTAGTAAAAATACTTAAAATGTCAGTAAAAAATTTGAAAATGGTCAGTAAAAAATTTGGAAATGGTCAGTAAAAAATTTAAAAATGGCCAGTAAAAATATTGAAAATTGGTCGGTATCAAATTTTTTACTGAAAAAAAAATTTATTTCTACCCAAAAAAAAAAAAAAATTGACTTTACCTTATATTACTGACTAAGTAGAGCAGGCTTGGCTAGTTTAGGCCTTCCTCTTCGTCTTTTTTGGCCGATAGGGATGGACTTGGTTGGTAGAGGCTTGGGATGGATTGGTTTTCCATAAAAGTCTTATATTCTAGTATTGATACGCGAGCCGGGAAAGAACGTTTCCTATCGTGTTTATTTTACTTCTTTTTTAAGTTTTTTAAAATGAATAAACAAACTTCCGGTAGGGTTTATCTGAGCGGTGCTCAAAAAAGAAAGTTAGCTCAGGACAAAAAAAAAAAATTGCCAAATATCCCAAAATGACTTAATTTGTCTCCGTAAATAGTGAAAAAAGTTGATAAACCTAGTCAAGTTGAATTAAATGAAGGCAATAGTAATGACAAAAATAATAATAATAATAATAATAAAGGGAGAAAAAAATAAATGAATAATAATAATATACGTGAATTAAAAATAGTAATTAAAAAATTATAAATAGGTAAGATTTGATTTAGCGTTAGTTTCATTTACAAAAATACGTAATTAGGCCTAATTGTTCCAATTTCAATAAAACATCACAACGCTGAAGTAGAAATTTTTTTAAACGACTTAAAAAAATTGAAATTTTTTAAAACATCCCGCTAAGAAAAAAAAATTTGAGGAGGGGAGGGGGGCCCAACTGAAAACTCGCATCCGGGCCCCCAAAAAGTTGTTACGCCCCTGGTCTTTATGTTGATTTACTTTAAAAAAAATTTTTCCGCTATTTTACTGACCATCGAAAAAAAATTTTTTGAAAAAAACTTACATAATTAATTTTTTTACTCACTATTTAAATATTATTACTGACAAATTCAATTTTTTTACTGACCATTTGTCAACTGACCACAGGGATACTGACCAGGCAGTATATCTACTGATCGTGTAATATTTTTACTGACCAGTCAATAAAAATACCGACCAAAACCTATATTTTTCTACTGACCAACTAAATACAAGCCATATTAAAATTACGTAACACATAGCCCAACTCCCCCCCACCCCCCGTAACAATGCGTAACAACTCCTTCAACCATGACTCCCCCCCCCGTTCAGGCGTTACGTAATGCATGGACGACCCCTTTCCGCCTTTAATTGAATTTGTAATAAGTCTACGTATATTCTTAAAAGTTTCATGAAGAAACCGTGCTAGGAACTTTAAAAAATGAAATTATTTTTCATATATTTCAAGTTTCAGTATATTTCCTTCTGTAATCTTGTATTTGTTCATTAACTCATTCCATTATGTCTCATATTTAGGTCAAAATATTATTTAAGTTTCATTCAAAGAAATGATTTCGAATCCGGGCAAACCCCTTGCCCCGATCGTGTAATTTAGTATTTTATGCCTGGCCCGTTCATGAAATGGACAAAAATAAGTCTGCCCAGTTCATGAACTGGGCAATTTCACAAACGGGGCGTAACATATACAAAATGTATACAATTTTTTTTTTCTTGATCAGGAAATTTCAGACCTGTGTTTGAGACCACAGTATGCAAAATGTATACATCTTATATTTCAAAATGGTGACCCGTAGCCGAATTCACTGCGCTCTCGACTCCCGATTGTAGATGCGACGCGTCGTGCTTCTTTCCTAGTTCAAAGCTAGGAACTTTTCTCAGGTCAAAACTAGTGCGCTAGTAAGAAAATCAACGGTTACCACCCCTCGGCAGGTAATAACAAACCACCGAGCGTTAATTGCCTCCTAAATCTCTCAAAAATAGCCGCCTGGAACCATCATTAAACTGTGGATCCCGTATGCATGTGAGCGCACGCTCGTAATCGAGTAAAGGACTAAGAAGAAGAAGAAGAGATATTTGATTTACACATAATTTATATACATTTTAGATACAAATTATTCAACCAATTCAATTAATTTAGAACTTTATGCTCCTGAAAGTTCTACATGTGCACATTCTGGAAAATATTAGTAACGTGATGAAAGTATTATTAACTTAAACAGTAATGTCACTATTCCCGCGGTTTTCTTGAGTGCAGTTCAAAATGTTTAACATTTTGACAGATTTTTTAAAAACTGGATTTTTCCTATAAAGTTTTTTATATCCCAACGAATGTATCTTCTTTATAATGGCCTAAAAAAAAAAAAAAAAAGATCAAAAAATTAGAACTATAGAAAATACAACAAACTCAATTAAAATAATAAAATATACAAACTTGGGAAAAATGAAACCAACATCCCACTCTTTTTACTTTATGAAAAGTTTTATTGGCGGCTTTTTTAATGGCTGACTCGAAATCACTAATTATCTTAGGTGGCGAAAACCCGTATCTTTCTTTTAAATACTTAAATAATAGTTGGTATAAGCTCGCAGTTTTAGAAGACATCATTACAAAAACAAACGGCAACGACTAAAAAAAAAAAAAGGTAAATTAAAAACGTATTTTAAAAGTCTTTCAAAACGATTTTGCTTACATGATTATTAAAGTTTCCCATAATAGTGAATAACTGGCGACTTTTAGGAACCTTTGGCAAAACTTTAAACGTTGCATCCATTTGTACGGTTTTATTAACAAATTCTTCCATTAGCGGTTTCACAGTAAACACAACAGCTTTGTTAGCTTCGTCTACTAAGGTAGCATCGTAGAATGTATCCTTGTGCAAATATTCGTACGGTGTGTCCTTTATGGCGTCTTCTACTAAATCCAACGTTAGTGGAAACGGCGGTAATCTTTTTCTTCTTTTTTTGTATAAACAGCTCCTTATCGACATATAACTCAAAGCAGATGCTGCCTCCGTACTAACTTCAGGTCTAGAATTATTAATCAGTTAATGAAGTAATGGCCAAAACAATTATGACAGTTTAAAAAAAAATGAAGAAAAAAAACTCACTTAGAACATTATTGATCAAAAATAACTTTAGGATCCGTTGCTTCTGTTAAATTTCTTTCTTCTATTATTTTTCGCAGTTGTTTTGTTTGTAGAAAATTTTCCTCTGGACCATGATTATGAACCGTCGTCATTTGTATTTCCATTCCGAAACATCGTTTTCACACAACACTTTAGCCCTTCCGCAGCATTTTCTTCTTCTATGGCACCGTAAAAACCATAACGGCTCCCCTTCTTTATTTTTCGATTTCCTATTACACGTGTAAGCAAATTGACTAGCACGATCAAAATAAATAAACGAATTTGTTCTTTGACCCGGAATTTTAACAACCATTTTTTACTTTGGAATAAATTATGCGACTAGACTAGTGAAAATTACCGAAAGCACTAGCTAGCGTGAAAGAAATCATAAAAATTAAAATAAAAACCGCTGTCTGCTCCTTGTGTTTAAACTTGCATTTCTTTACAAAATAGCAAAATACACTCATATCAAACAAAGTACTTCTTTTTACTTTTAATTTAAATGTAGTCAGAAATGTGCTTTTATGTTTATCTTATGAGACTAGGTGGAGGCACTTTTCTAAGTCTACATAAGCTTGATATAGAAAAAAAAATTTCTGGATGGATAGATTTTTTCCCTTGTTTATATATTTTCTTTCCATCTTCAATTTAAAATTTTTTTAGACCAGTTTCACCATTTAACACTACAAATTTGTGAAAGTGGTCTACTGTGAAACTGGTCTATGGAAACTGGTCTAAAAAACTGTAGACCACATTCACAGTAGACCACTTTCATAGTACCCGCTTACTGCCCGCTTAACAATATCCCTCCATTTGTCCCGGTCATTGGCCTGTCTGCACGCCTTCTCTAGGGTTGACTCTGTCAATTTAGAGATTAGTTCCGTCCACCTAGTTGGCGAACGTCCCCTTCCTCTTTTGCCTTCCGGTTTACCTTGTACCACAAGTCTCTCCATCGTATCATGACGAGAGATGTGGCCGAATAATTTGAGGATCCGGCTATACGCCATGGACGAGAGTCGCTGAGTCGGCTTGATCTCATTTAAGACAGACGCGTCGGTCCTCCTAGCTGTCCAGGGTATTCGGAGCAGCCTTCTCCAAACCCACATTTCGAAAGCATCTATTCGCTTCCTATCACTGGCGCGAATCACCCAGGTCTCACATGCATAGGAAAAGACGGGAAAAACTAGCGCATTCACCAGAGCTATTTTGGTCTTTTTCGTAATATTTCGATTTTTCCAAATACGAGTAAGATCGATCATGGCAGTGCGAGCAATCTCGATACGACGTCTTATTTCATGCTCACAACTTCCGGACTTATGAAGTAACGAACCGAGGTAGATAAATTTATCAACTACGTCAAAATTTCCAATTTTCGCAGACTGCGGTCTCCTCTCATTCCTTCGATCAATAATCATAATTTCGGTTTTTTTGACATTGATCTTAAGTCCGTATTCATGGCTCACTTCTTCCAATCGTCGGAGTAATTCTAGCAGTTCTTCGGCATTATTGGCAATAAGTAAAGTGTCGTCCGCGAAACGGAGGTTTGAAAACCGCTTTCCTCCAATTTTTACTCCACCTTCCCAGTTCTCAAGAGTGAGTCTCATGACAACCTCACTATAAATGTTATACAACAAAGGTGAAAGCACACAACCCTGTCTAACTCCTTTCCTAATCTCGCACTTGTCAGAAATCGAATTATCAACCCTCACCACCGCCTCTGAACTCTCATACAGATTTCTTAGTAGGTTCGTCAAATGATCTGGGACACCCATTTCTTTTAGTGTGGGCCACAACTTATTCCATCGAACATTGTCAAAAGCCTTGTCATAGTCCACGAAACAAAGGTATGCTGGGACGTAGTACTCCCGAGCTTTTTCTATAAGCTGCCTGGCATTAAGAATTTGCTCACGAGTTCCACGTCCTTTCACGAAACCTGCCTGTTCCGGGGCTATTTCACAATGGAGAATTTTTTATGTTATAAGCTTGCAGAATTCAGAATGTGTCGCAAAGTGTTTTATTTGCCTTCGTAGGCCATGCTTCAACCGTGATCTCTCCATAATTTTGCATTAGTACGATTTCGTAAGTAATTACTGTGCCTGCAATCTAAAATAAGAAAGTTTTTTTTTTTTTTTAATTGAAATAATTATTAGTAATGGGATACCGTTAATATTAGTCCTCGAGTGATGGAGAAAAATCTCCACCCTGTTAAAGCAACCTCATCAGATGTTAATTCCGTTAAAAATCGCTTTGTTTCTTCGCAGTAGCTCCTTTGCGGTACAAAACGCAAAACAGTTTTAGCTTCTTTACTTTCATCGTTAATGCTTGCCGCGCAAAAGCAAACTAAGCCGGTTTTTGTTATTAGAAATGCAATAGCGCAAAATTCGTAAATGGTCCTGAAGGTGTTGGTACGTGTTCTAAAAGGCAAACAAATATCGTGAATTTTTGGTCTGTTTCGACCGATAAATTTCATCGGTTGTTTAAAATTTTTCCAGTGAAAAGTATAAAAAATACTAGATTAGCCGTTTTACCGAAAAACCATAGATTTTTTTATCAAGAGACCAATGAATAAATATAAAATATTAATTCTAAAATTATTTTATGAAAATTTATTTAAATCTTCTTTTTTCCAATCATAAACAAGAGAGTTAAAATTTTACCCAGCCAAAGGTGAGAGCGGCGAGAATCGAACACCCGATCTCTCACTATCGCGGCGAACGCTGTACCATTAAGTTACGTCCGCCAGTCGATAACCTGTTCGACTTTTACTCTCTTAATGCATAAGTAATAAATTGAAATGCTATCTTATTTGACTAGCAAAGGACAGAATAGTGAAAGATTGGGTGTTCGATTCCCCGCGGCTGTCGTCTTTGCTGGGTAAAATTTTTACTCTCTTGTTTATGACTTTGGAAAAAAGAAGATTTGAAAAAGTTTCATAAAAAGATTTT
Organism: Liposcelis bostrychophila; assembly: GCA_037577465.1. Lineage (NCBI taxonomy): Eukaryota > Metazoa > Arthropoda > Insecta > Psocodea > Liposcelididae > Liposcelis > Liposcelis bostrychophila. The sequence goes on along the minus strand of CM075210.1, from coordinate 635,853 downwards.
AGAATTAATAAAAAGGTCATGTCCCCCCCCCCCCTTAAATGAAATGTTAAGTTGTCATTTCTCATTATAAAAGTTAAAATTTCGATTGTTTTGAAATGTAATGCTGTCACAAGTGAAACTAGAAACAAAAATCTGAAAACTTACGTGAGAAATTTTAATAAGTACCGGCAAATGTAGTATAAATCAACCACCATGGATGTTAACATCAATTTTTGTACGTGAACATCAATTTTTCTCACTAAAAGTGATAATTCATTGTAGTCTTGACGAAGGGCTCGCCAAAAGGAACTGGGCATTTCCTGCAATAATGAATGTTTTAAACTTGTTTTTATGTTACGAATCCGATTAAAGTAGGCCTATAAAACTTACTTGTCCCTGAATTTGAAATAAAATTTTGTTTAGTTGTTTAAATCGTTGAGAAAGACTTAGGCTAATTAAGGACAAAAAAAGATTGGGATAGTGCCATGTAAAGTCCGAGAGAAAATATAAATACGTTATTAATACTCCTTTCCAAGGATTATATGAAATTACTGAAAAAACCTGGAGAAAATCAAAATTGTCACCATTTAAAAAGTTTTATGTAATCGGAAGCGAAAGACGCTAACGAGACTCGTTCGTATAAAAACTGATATACTTTACATGATGATAACTACGAAGATAATAAACTTCCAATGTGCTTTCAAAATTATCTTCAGTTTTAGCACAAGGTGCATATCCGTCAAAAATGACATATTCCCCCAAAATATGATCCACTATATTGTTTGACAGCGTGTGAAACAGAAAAATCGCTAGAGTGTTGTGCTTCGTTAAAGTAGTTTTCAACAGGATGTTTTGATTATCAAAACATAAATAAATGACTATCCGAATCTATCTTCGAGAATAGTCATCGTTTTACAATCCACGATAGTGCTATATGAAATGGACATTCGTCGAATGTCCGCTGATTTGAGTTGAATGATTATTTTAGGAATATAAAAGAAAAGGCACAAACCAATCCTAATTGGATGAGCTTCGAATAAAGGAAAGGCTTTTAGCTACAATTAACAAAGCTACCACATCTTTTTCGGAGATATTGCCAGGCGGAATGGCTCGATGGAAAATTCGGCAGTCGAGGGAAAGATGGACGTCGCCAAGCAGATGGGAGAAAATTTTACTTCCACAGGCAGTGCACATGGCCGAGGATAGGAAAGCCTGGAGAGATCAGGCAAAGCAGGCCTCGCCTTGAAAATTCCACCACACCATGTTCGGGGTAAAGGAACGAGGAGGAAGGATAACTTAGATTCTGCATGCAGATATTTACGGAATATTCCAATACTTCGTATCGTATCGTGTGAATTGTCAGAATGATGGTTGTGATTAGCAACAGAAAAAGTGGGATGTAAGTTCATGCCGCAGCATCTACCTCCGTAAAAATCTTAATTTTTTAAAATTTTATTCGATCCTCTTGCCTTTGATGGTTTTATCGCTTACCGCAACAGAAAGCCATGTAAGCTCCTGTAATTACTTGAAATTTGAGTTTAGTTTTTTTAGGATAACCATATTTCTTAAACTTGAATTCCATTACGGCGAATTCCTCGTTAATTTTCGGCCATTTTCTCGCTATTTGAATTAAGAAGCAGCTGGTTAAGATTCCACTTATGCCGTAAAATATCAAAACGTCTAAAAAAAATACAAATGACATTCTTGTAATTTTAGTTGAGAATCAAGTTTTATGAGATGAACTTGCTTGAATTTCGATAAGATAATCCAAATCGCAAGCTGGAAAGTGCGTGGCAACTGAAAAAAAATACGATTCCTCCCAAACGAAACATCGCATGAAACATTTTCCAATGCGCCCAATTAAATTTTAAGCTTTTATAATTAGAACCTAAAAGAAATGGTACCGATCATTATAATGAAAATATAATTAGCTTTTAATAATGTCACCTGATATTCCTGTTATGGGTAACAGAGCGATGAACTGAGCCCATATGACTAATATCTTCATAGATTTAAAAAACGAACCTGGATGATCCTCGGCTTCAGCAGATGACATTGTGCATTTGGTGACGGCTATGGCTCCAAAAATTGATAAGGAAGTCGGAAATTAAAATTGAAAATGTATTGGTAGTTTTGCCAATTTTTTTTAACATCCAAAAATCTCAAAAAAAAAAAAAAAATAATAATAATTGCCGCCTAGTGTTTTCCTATAATTCAAATAATTGCGGCTTGTTAAATGGCCTAAGAAGTACTATCTCGATTTATTAGATCAGTTGTAAGTAATGCATTTGGGTAAAAAAAATTTTACATGCCCTGGCAGAAATCGTTCTGAAACGAATAGCGGATTCATCTCCGTGTGGATTCGGTATCCGAAAATATGAAAACTAACATCCAGTATCAGAAATTTAAGTTCAACCGAAATATTTTCACGTGGCGGCTCTTACCGTGACATCGTGTTCAGCCGAAAGTTTTTATGTTAACTAAATTAACATTCAATTCTGAGCAGACTTTTTTTTAAACATAAATTTTTTACCGTGTAAGTACCTATACCGTTCATTATACACATCCTCTAACAATTTTTGTACTGTGTTCAAAGTTTCTTCGTTCCCCGGCAATTTTTTTTTTCCTCAGACGCGAAATGGCTTCCGAAAATAAGAAAATTTATAATATAAAAATGATTCACTATGACTTATAAGTTGAAAATATTTGATTAATTTTCGTGTTTAACAAGACAGCTACGAACTTTCAAAAATAATTACATTAAATCTTAGTTTGGTGAGGTCGATATGTCGCATAATAAGCAAAGACCGAAGAGAGGTTGATTTGTTACAAGTTTTTAAATTTCAATTTAACTTTTCAGCGAAATTTCGTCTTAAAACGATTCAGATCTTTTAATTTTAATCAACTCAATATTATAAAATTACCGATTTAGTTAATGATTAATAAACAAACTGTAGATCGTCCATCATCAGAGGCACCTAGAAAATACGGAAGCAATATTTCTTATTTTTTGACCGGAATTGAAATAAATTAAAAATTAAAAATATATCGTTCAGTAGGAAATGTCAACGTTGAAACAAACATGGTTCAATAGACAATCATTTTATTAATATTAACAAAAGAAGTTACGTTGCTTACAGCAAGGAAACATTCGGGTATCGTTAACCAACTATGTTCAAAATTTTTTAATTCATCGAGAGTAGTCTAAAAATTTAATTCAAATTCAAAGTCATAATAATTCAACAATTAAAGCTTAAGGGTTTATTTATTATTGTACCTTGTTGGGCCTCGTTATTATACATATTACATGTTTTTCAAATATTTCCTTCAATTTTTTCTTGATGTGAATAAAGCACTCACGATTTTTAAAATTAAAGTATTATTTCAACTTTTTTATAGATTCATAAATAAACGAATTACATCTATACTTTTCGAAAACGAAATGGGAAAGAATCAGAAAACACTTTCCGTTTTTATGATATTGAGAGACAGATTTATCCTCAGATGGATTTTTTTTTTTTTTATTATTTCGAAAATAGACTTAATTTGGTATGCCTCCTTTTGCATGTAATTCTTTTTTTCATGCATAGGAAAATTGTTTGTTAATGTATAATTATAGAGATTTTTTTCCCGCTGCTTTCGATAAACCGGTGAAAAAAGCGGAACTAAACGTGTTTGATAGGAGCAGGAAAGTTTCATATATTCAAAAATTAATGTTACCTCTAAAGTTTAACAATGGACATATAAACATGATTATAAATCAAACAACCGACAAGCAGCAAACCTAACACGATTCCCTTTAAATTTGACTTTTTATTTTACAGGTCAGCAAGAAACCAAATTTTTCTGCCTCAATTTAAGTTAGTTAGCTATGAATTTTAAAACTTTCACCTTCCAATTACCTTTTTCCTAAAAAAAAAAAAAAAAATCCTTCATTCGTGCTAGATTTTTAAAATTCTGAAAAGAATCAAGATTTGCCACCTGAGAGTTGCTTCACTTAAGGGCTGCTCCGGAACAAATTGGTGCATTTTTTTTGGCGCGAATCAAAATCTCAATTGCGAAACAAATTTCTTTTTTTATTATTATCAATTTCATTGACCTGACATATGTTAAAGTTCGAAAACATTGAACTCGAAAGGTCATTCCGTGTTTACATTCGTTTAATATATCAAGGATAATGTAGCCGGCCGACGGAAAATGTTGACCGTGAAATAAAAAAAATAACGTGGCGTTAGAAGAAAAAAAAAAGAATTTTTTTTATAATTTTTTTTTAAATTAAAAAAAAAAAAGTGAGAGCACTGAACTCTACTAAAACTTTTCCGTCAACAATGTTGATAAGCACCAATATGGTAAAAAAAAATTAATTTCCTTTTTTTTAAAAAAAAAAACCTTTGATTTTTTTTTTGGTAGCCAAAGGGGCAACCTTATCATTTTTTTGGCCGATTTCACTGAGTTTTTGTTTTTAGAATACCACTGGTAAATTAATTTCGGTGATCTAGCTTTTCCGAAGCGGACCCGAAACTAAAATGTTCAAATAAATAAACTTTGCCTCTTAGACATCTGGCAATCAGATAACGATGCATTCGTAGGGGAACGCTCTCTGCAAGTTATGGCTTAATTTGGGGCAAGCTGGAAAATAAAAATGTAAATTTTGAAAAATTCCTTGAAGAAAAAATATTTTGCTTACCGTATTGGCATCGCTGACCGTAGTAGCCGGTCCCTTCGCATCTGCACCTAAATCCCGGATCGTGAGACGTTTGACTGCAAGTTCCGCCGTTTTTGCAAGGGTTCCTTTGGCACATGTCCGTTTCCTTCCCTTTCATCGCTTTGTAGCATTCGTTTTTGTTGTTGTACCTGTATTCGGTGTAACATCCGTAACCGCAAACGCATTGACTCCCTTCGATTTTGCATCCTCTTCTGTTCTGCGTGCACAATTCATCTGCATCCCCCGGAAGGCTTCCTGGCGAAAATTTTTTCCTTTAAAACTCCATTTGGAAATTATGATTTTTTTTTTAAAACAACTTACCGAGAACGATGCAGAAGGACGCCGCGAACGTGAGAATAAATATGTAAGCGTTCATTTCGAAAAACGAAAAAAAAAAAAAAAAAAAAAAAGAAGCAAATCGGCTAACTTGGCCTGTAAAGCTGAGAAGCGAAGCGGTCGAGAAACTGAGACTGACTGTATGCTCTCTATATGCCTACACATTCGACATTCTTAATTCCGGAAATACTGCACTTTCTATCTCGTAAAGATATTATTTTATCAGAAGCTTCCTTCACGGGTCATGATCTCCATGAACAATATGCTCCATTCAAGGTGATGGACTCATCTCGGGTTTTCACCCCGAAATCAAAAATGCGGAATCATTTCAGAAAATAATTAAAAACAAGCTTTTTTCTTCTTCTTATAAACAGGAACTTTTAATAATTTCTCTCTTTATAATTTTTTTTTTTTACATTAAAAAAATTCTTTGTTTAAATCGCAGCTGCATACAGTTTAGGCTTTTTTTTAAAATTATTTATTACAGGATTTTTTTCCGCTTAAAATGGATTTCCCCCCTCAAGGCACATTTATTTGAAAAAAATCGCTTTTTCTGATTTTTCCGATTTCTGATTGGCACACTTGGCTGAAATATAAGTTACCTTTGGAATCCTGTAATCAAAATTTTACGAATGGAAAGCGGTGGAGGAAAATCAAAAAGTGGGGTAAAATCGGTTTCGTTCCCAACTAATTTTTTTATGCATTCGTTGTAACTTTGGTAAACAATTCTGGTTTTCGAATAAATATTTCTGAATTCAGTGTTTGATTTCTTTGTAAAAATTAAACTTTTTCTAGTGGAAAAAAGAGCACACTGAAATTCATAGAGGCTAAAAAGAATTTTTTTTTAAATTCCTATGCTTAGCTTGTGGGGAAAAAATATTTTTTTAAATCAAATTTTAAAAAATATCGTGAAAAAAATGAGTCAGTATAAAGTGTACCAGTCCCTGAAGCTTTCTAATGAACTCATTTAGAGCAGAATTAACCTAAACATGGTAGGAAAAATCATCGTAAGCCATTAGGTTATTTTTTAAAAAAGGGATCTTCGTTCTATTTTTCTAATTTTTTTTCCGATTAGGGCAGACTCCTATTTTTCTCAATGGATAGAAGTTTGAAATATTTTCCTTAATTTTAATGGAGTCAAACGTTTCTAATAATAGCGACTTAAATATATATGTTTTTTTAAATTTCATGGCGGCAGTCTGTATATTTTTCTTTTATTTTTAGATATGCAAAAATAAAATAACCCTTTTTAAGATCTGAAGTATGGACATGCATGACAAGTTTTGTAATTGCCACTTTTATGTTTTTTAGGAGAAGCATATAACGATCTTTATTTTTGTTCCTTTCCTACATTTAAATTGTACGGAAGAAGTAATTTCTTGGGGATCCGTTTGGAAAATAATAAGTTCAAATTTTTAGGATCGAAAACCTGGAATCCTGGATTATGTAAATAACCGAAATTCCATTTTTAAAATTTTTATACGCAGTCACGATTTAAAATTGTCATTTTTCAGCCTTTTTATAAAAATAAACCAAGATCCGATCGTGGGTCAGTAACTCGACAGAAGATGATTTCTTCGAAGTCGATATTCGGTCGGAGTTAACATTCCCCTGCAAATCAGGCAAAAGAATTAAAATCATTTACCGACCTCAAGGAAAATTGCGGTTGCTGAATTATATACACATTTTATGGGGCTGAACTAGAATCGAATTACCTCAAAACAGTATCGTAAGAAACGGACACTCCTTTTCCAACATTTTTCTGTAAAGAATCCAGCATTCTTTTTCCTTGGGAGATTTAAAATCCGGCTCCTTGTTCGGATCCTCCTCCTCTTCTTCCTCTTGGTCGTCTCCGTCTTCTTCTTTTTTTCGATCATACACGGGTTCGGTTGAAGTATCCGTTTTTGAATTTTCATCGGAAGACACTTCGTCACTGAAAAAAAAAAATTAGCACACTTCAAAATAATATTTAAACGTCTCCGGCCGGAAACTATTTTGAGATCGCTTTTTGAAAATATATACATATAAAAAATAAAGTAAAAAAAATTTTTTGGGTCGACCTGTTCTTGTTTCCCCATTTCCCATTTATGAAAATAAAATTTACACCGACACATCGACTTTTTTTTAGGATAAGAAAAACTGGGTCCCTGTCAAAGTTCAGGCTACGATAATTGGTTGCAGAAACCTTGAAAATTTTATATCAAATGTCAAAATAAGCGTGATTTTTTTTTTTTTTCAAAGGTGTCGAACGTCGATCGAGATCTGGCACGAAACTCAATTAAGTTTCTCTGGAGGCCAGTGCCGCAGCCCCTTAATCAGCAGAAAGAACCAGTGCTTTGACGAAAAACGTTTCCTAAATTGAGGTAAGATTTTTAACATTTGACATTATTCTACTTAAATGGTATAGAGAGAGAGAGAGAAGATTTATAAAATGCAAGCTATCAAAATTCGAAATCCCTGGTGGAAATTGAAAAAAACTCGATCCGGAAAAGTCTGTCGAGATCTACTGTGACATTGATCCACTGCTGATAAAATTTCAATAATGTTCTATTTTACATTTTATTTAATTTTCGCAAAATTGATCCAAACTTGATCCTATTTAATTTTTTACCTGGGAACAAAGACAATGAGTAAAACAATTAATGGGAATATATTTTAGAGCTTCTTCCCTGAGGAGATGGTCCAAATGACCCGCCGATCGGATTTGTCATATAAGCTAAAAATAAGATTTCATAAAGACCTATTTTTTATTGACGAAATTTTGATTTAACCTCCATGTGTCATGTGACCATGATCGATGAGTAAAACGGCGTTGATAATTTTTTAATTTATTCCAGATTACTGATGAAGCCCCTCCCAGTGCATTTAGCAATTGCCCTAAAATTTTGTCTTTTATGACGACTGAGTGTCCTTCCTAAATGTCATTTCATCGTTCCAGGGTTTTATTTTTTATACTAAAAATCAAATTAAGTTATTTAAAGATATTTTTAACCGGCTTAAACCCGGCCCTGTCGGGTGCCGAATCCCTCAATTTTTTTTTACACTTCATACACGTTGCCAAATTTGACGTTCGACTCCGGAAACTATCGATCTTTTTTTTTTAATCTTATTTCCCCTTTTGTAAAAAGTAGGTTCCTTAACGTCACGGGAGGGCACACGAATCGATATAATTTTTAACTAGATATTTTATATTAAAATTTTTAGATTGCGATTTAGCAATCGGAATTATCTTTTTCCCGGTTTGATTTGGCTTCCTTAACTTTTCTATTTAATGTTCCCATCGGTCGTTTATAAGACACGAACGTTTAATTTTTTTTTCCTTTTAAAAAGTTTTTTCTAAATAGTATTTTTAAAGGGGAGAAAAACGTTTATTTTATTTATTTTTTTTATTTTATTGTTTTATCTTTTTTTTTTTTTTGCGAAAATATTTTTCGTCAAAAAAAGGGAAAACACCCTTTTTCCCTCCTCGCGGAAATAAACGAAAAATAATTGCAGTTTATTTAGAAAATTTGTAAGAATAAGAAAGGATATGGTAAAATGAAAAAAAAAATGAGAGAAAGGAATCGAGGAGATCACGAAAAGCTCGAACAGAATAAGAAAGCATGCAAACATTAAATTATTTTCAATGAAACACACATCGGCTGTGACTGATGTCCCGGGGTTTTTCGATCGGGGCTTCCGTCTGAATCCCATTTTCATATAAAGTTATTTTTATATACTATTCTACATGATTTGAGATGATGCTTAAAAAGTTTTCGATTTCTATCTATTCAAGGCTAGTCTACAGTTTAAAAAAAATTTAATCGAGGTTAGATTTTTAGAGTTTTGAGTAGAAATCGACTTGGATCGACCGTCTAGACAGCGGAATAAGCTATAAACGAATAGAATCAAATTAGGTGTATCAATAAGAGGTTGTTTGCCAATAAAAAAATATTGCTGATATAAGCTTTTTAAGTAAAAAATCCACTTACAGCTCGTAATTAGGCCGCAAGGTTACAAAGGGCATTCTACCCCTTTAGGACACCTTATGAAATAAGAATCATCCGGATAAGATAAAATACAAATTAAGAATTGATAGTTTTTCAATCATGCCGGGGCCATCTCCTGCAATGGATGTAGACAATGCCAAGCCATTTAATCCGCCGACATTAAGCCGAAGCTTCTTTATATGCTCGCAGCGAAATGGGAAGGCGAGAGGCCGAACCCCCTGTAATGTTATTTTCCCTATCTTTTTAAGTCGTGCGAAGTCGTTCGGAACTTCTCCTAATGGGTTTTGCACCTATAGTGCCTGTGGGGTGGGTTTTAAAGGTCTTAAGAAGCTTTTGGTTTCGTAAAAGATGACTTCCGCCCCCACCGATATCAAGGGCTTTGTTCCCCTTCTCTTTACTCGGGTTTATGCTTACTCTTTAAGTGGAGCACTCGTAGTCCTTATAAGTCTTCTTTTGATCCCTCTGCTGTCGGCTCCGGAAACGGTCCCGGAAGTCGATTGAGAACGTTTTTCTTGCAATTGTGCTGGCGTCAAAACCGAATTTGGCTGAACTGGTGAGGGAATAATGATCGGAGTTCCTGCGGGAGCTCTTCGAGACGGAAAGCTGGCCGAGTAACTCCTATTAACGGGCGGATGTTGTTGGAACGAAACTGAAAAAAATAAAATCACCATAAAAATGCGACCTCTTCCATGTTGCATTTCAGTCTGCAAACATAGCTTTTATTTTCTTATACCGGTGCAAGTCATTTTACACGTCCCAATCAATTTAATTTTTTTTTTTTTTTTTTTTTTTTTGGTAACCGCTTTAAATTTAATTAATTATTAGAGGAAAAAAGTGAACACATCAATAACGGTTCCGTGTTTAAACGTATGAATGAAAAGGATTTTCAGTTGTAGTTAATTAGACTGCTTGTTCAAGTGTAAGCCTTTGTCACGCAATCTTTTTTTTTTTTTTTTTTTTGTTTTAACGGCTTACCCGTTTTCGTAGTTTTCCTTAAAGATACAAATTTTTGAATTATGAAAGAAGTCGCGTCTTTCGGTTCTTCCGTACCAGCGGAAGATGCCGAATTGGAATTTTGACCGGCTTCTTCGTTTTCCTCGGGAGCCAAAATTTCCACTGGCAAGTGGATCACGGAATCTTCCGTGTCGCTCGTCGCGGGAGATACCAGCGACACCATGGTAACTATGTCCCCGGCGTTTTTTATTACCGGCCTTCTCCTCGTCGATTTTTTTGTGGCGGAAGACTCTTTAGGGGGCGGTTCTTTCTCGTCTTCGGAAGAGTCCCCACCTTTGTCTTTGTTTTTCCGACGGGATGCGGCAGTTTTTAATTTCCGTCTCGTCGGTGCTGATTTGATTCGATCTCTTAGGGTCATCGAATCTTCTTCGTTTGGGATCCCTGGAAAACAACAAATTGGATAATGTTCACCCTAAGAGCTCTTTTCGTACGCACAGCCACAAGTATATTAAACATGGATTGACTTATGATGGGCAATAAAGAACAAGTTTTTTTTTCCTTTGACGGAACGAATGTAAGATTTTTGATCTGCAGCCGAGAACATGCAAAAAGTTTGAATGTCGAAAAAAAATTTATTGCTTTTTGGGCTGCAGCTCGAAAACCGAAGAACGAAACGATTTTCGAAAATTTCCGATGGGAATGATTTTGCGTTTTGTTGTTACCTGTTGTGTCCATGCTGGTAACCGATTGATTTAAGAATGAACCACGTTTTGGATTATTAAATTTAATATTGTTTTTGGTTTGATTTACTGGTTGCTGAACGTTGGCCTGAGAAGTCGGTTCGTTCCTGGTAGGGGCGGATAAAGTCCTGGTCAGCGGAGGCCTGTGGTCGTTGTTTTTGGTTAAGACGACTTTGATTTCGTTTTTGTTGCGAATCGTGTCGTCGTCGAATTCTCCGCCGGAATCGGGCAAAGGCGAGGAAAAGCTTCCGCTGATGGTTTTGTGGAGGAAACTGCTGCTTCGAAAACTGGCTCTCCTGGCTTGGGCCGTCATGACAGGCGGAGGTTCCGGTTCTTCCGGTTTGGCCACGTCCATTTTGCCGATTTTGCTCCTTTCGCTGTAACTGGAGTCCGATCTCGGGCTTTCGGACATGCTGCTCCCCATGTTTTCCTTGTTCCTGGAATGTTTGATTTTCATGGGGGCTTCGTTCCGTTTGGACGGGACGTCGATGCTTTTCATCTGAAAACCGATGCTCGCAAAGTCGCTTCCAAATTTTTTAGAAGCGTCCGCGACCGGGAACGTTTTGAAGTCGATCAGATCCGCAAGAGCCGGACTTTTTACGGTTTCGGCCTCTTCCGCGGCGCACGGTTCCGCCTCGCGCCCGGAAACTCCGATTTCGATTTTGTTTTGCTCTTGTAGGCGTCGTTCGCTTTCCGGTTGGGATTTGACCGCTTTCGAATTTGCGACCTTTAAAATCCCTTTCGGTTCCCCAAAGAATTTGGCAGCGGGTTTCCTTGGAGCCGGAACGAACGAAATCACATGATTTTCCTGCGAAACTGCCCGAACCGGTTCCGGTTTCCGTTTGTCCCCGTGTGTCCAACGATCCGAATTCCCGGTAGCACCACTGTCGGACGAAACGGAATCTCGAATTACGATTTCGGTTTCGGTTTGGGGGACGTTGACGGATCTTTCCGTAAGAGGTTCGTCGTTAACGCTTCTCGCCGTTTCGGAACCGTGTGCGAGAAATATATCTAGATTCGGCCTGTTCTTCTCGCGTTCTTTCCACGCCCTGCGCAATCGCTCTGCCAACTGTTGTCTGGTGTATACGAGCGTATCTTTATCGCCTAGTAAAGGGAGGTTCGTGACTCTTTGAGCCTTTGCTGTCACTGGCCTGAATTGACCTTGGCATTTCCGTGCCACGACTTCGACTCCTGAAGAAAAAAAAAAAAAAAAAAAAAAAATTCAATTTAATATTAAATACGAGGAAGCGTATATATATATTCCATTTTGTTTTCCTTTTTCTTTTTCATTTTACACTGAATTTTATTTTTATTTTTTAAGAAAAAGTTGAGGAAGGGTACCTTCTTTAAAAATCGATGAAAAAAAAAAAATTCAGAGAAAAATATGTAGATTGGAACTTTTTTTTGGTAATTCAACTTTTTTTAGTTTCAAATTTTTTTTAAACAGGGTGAATTGAGTGTTTACGATTTTGCAGTACCTTCCAACTGTCGATAGTAGCTTTTTAATGAGCAATTCACAAACATTTTTGTGAATTTGCAAAAGTAGGAATTCGAATTTCCGTCAAATAACAAACGCTCCGAAATAATTAAAAAAATACGCTGTTCGACCAAAATCAAATTATCAGTCCTCGCCGAGGTCCTCGCACTTTCTTCACAAGTTAATGTAATTTGCTTGACTCAAAAAACAAAAACAAAAAAGAAATTGTGGTCAGTAATAGTTTTTTTTTTCGCTCTGTTTGGTCAGTATTTTTTTGAATTTTTAAGATAAATGATCTGCTACTATGGAATTTAAAACTTACATGAGTTGGAAGAGCGACAACTTAAACTAAGCAGTGGAAATTTTTCGATTATTTTTTGCAGTTTTTAGCTAACTTAACAAGATAATATGAGGACAAAATGAGTTGAAAAGATGTTTGATGTAAAATCGAACCGAAAAAGCTGGCTTCAAAAATTCAATTCGTTTACCTGCTGTCGTTATCTGGGAACCGTTCTCCCAAACCGTTTCATTATCAATCAAGTAATGTTTGCCTAATTTTTTGGAGCATGGGTGAAAACTCATTTTGCTTTTGGCCAGTCGTTTGAATTTCTCTTCACCCAATGTTTTAGTGGACCAAATGCATTAGATACAAACCGCAAAATTAGGAAGATGCACAAAATTACTCCATCTTTCTTTCTTTCTTGATTTTTTGTTTTTAGACGTAAAGAAAATGATGTTGCTTTGAAACGTTCAACTTACCCGTGGGAATTTCCACGCTTTCCTGTTTTCTCTCTGCCCATGCCAATTTGACCGGTCTGGGACGCGCTCCGGTGGGTTTCCCGTGTGCGGTCGCCGTTCCCTCGGAAGAGCCCACCCGAAGTCCGGCTTCGGGTTTTTCGTTGTTGGGATTCCAACCTTGTCCCGTAATTTCGACGTGGTCGATTGCTCTGCTTTTGCCGTCGTCTTCCGACAATTGCTTTTTTAAAACGCCTCTCCGGGCGGCGGGAGATGGAGAATTTAAATTATTTTGTAAAGAGTACTGGCGGACCATCGGTCGCCTTTTCGCTACCGAAGGCGACGGCATTCTCACCTGTAAAGAAAAACAGGAAAAAAAAGCACTTAAACAGATGCTAATCTTTCGTTTTTTAACTGACTCGTGATCGATGGTTTCAACAATCGGATTTACAAAACTTTGCGTCAAAAATGATTGATCGTTTTTCATTTTCACCTTTTAGAATTTCGAACAATCTTTTGTGTTCTTCCATTTTTTTAAGAGAAAAAAAAAGGAGGTCTAACCTTCACCCTTTTGATTCCAAATGATTTTTTTCTTGTTGCGATATAGCGGTTTGTGATTAATTAATAGCTTTTTATTTTGCGTTTATTTCCGTTTTGTCCAAAGTTGCGTTTTTTCTTTGGAATTTTTTTAAAAAACTTTCCCCACCATGGTTCACGTTCAACTTTACTTAAAAATCTCACTTGAAAAAAGGGGAGGCCAAAAATCGCCAAAGTTTGGCGTAAGGAGTGTAGTAGTGCTCCTTATTGTGGCAACTTTCGAACTTCAAAATCTATGCCTTCGAAATAGGATTTCGCAAAAACTAAAATTAATCGGTTTTTTTTTTCATCGGAAGTATATTACATATCAGTTATGGAGGTGGCGTATCCCTGCCTTAAGCCATTTCAGTGCTTGATTTGTAAGATATTTTTCATCACGACGGCGGAAAATGAATCTTTTCGTTTTTCAAGCGGGCAGAAAGCCCGATTTTCCGCCTGGACTGATGAGAAAATTGTTTTTTTGTCAAATTAAAAAAATTGGGTTAAGACTTTGGAAAACCCAATCCTAAAAAATGTTTCCTCCGATTTTTGTTTTTGTTGTTTATGGACTGATGCCTTTGTTTTCTGTCATTTGACAAAGCCTTTAATAACATTTTCTTATTTTGGACAGAGTGTCATTTCGCACGACAACATGCGTTACATTCGTCGTAACCTGGTTCTTTTTCTATTTTTATTTTTTTGAATTTTCTCGATGCTCCTTTCCCAAAATAACCAGGAAAAAACGCACTTGAAGCACGTAGTTCCGTGAGCCGGTGAAATTTTTAGAAATTCTTGGGAAAATATCGCAACACTTTATCATCCGAGAGGGTGATCTCGCTAGCGACATTTATACCATAAAAAAAAAAACGAAAATAAATAAAGGGAAAAAATAGGGCATAAAATAGAAAGGAGATATCGGTCGCCTCCTTGTACGATAAAAATGTATGATTTTCCCGTTTAAGTCTGATCTATATACGTTTTATGCGTCGAATCGCTCCCGATTTTTATATTTCGGGTCAATTTTGCTTTTTTGTAAATATTTTTGAAGGACATTTCTCTCTTTAGTGGGTTATCGAATTTCCATCGAATTATTTCCACGATACCTAGACGGAAAATTCAAACGCTTTCCGCTCTGTGACCCAATTCCATCAAGATAACATGTCAAACATTTTTTAACTTTCTTTTCATTTCACTTCCTTTATAACCCTACCGGTTATGAAGGAAAACGATTCTATTAAATTCGATCCTTCCTTACTTGTCGACGTGTACTTGAAGCTTATTGATTATTACCGACATTTTTTCAAAGATTTCAATTTTTCCGGAATTATAGCCAAGGGAATTATTCAATTCGACAAGAACAGGATCTCGGAACCTCAACGTGAGGGAGGGAATAAGTAACAGGCGTCCTTTCTTTGCTAATTCGTTGGAAACCTCAAAAATGGTCAAAATCATGTTGTCATTGTGAATTGCTCCGCTACCATTTTGCGAGTATTTTGTCTGATGGAATTGCCTTTTCAGTGGTAAACCAATCTTTTTTTTATCCAAAAGTGAGGGGTCGTTCAAATATTGCGTAAGCATTTTTTTTGAGAATTTTTGACCTTTTCCACATTGATATAGCACGGAATAATGCGATTATTTTTGTGACTTACCCTATCGTTAGAGACTCATTTTTACTCGGAGCAGATGATTGATTCTGAAAAAACGAGCCATTTTCGATATTATCCGTCATGCATCTCAAGAAAATACGCGGAAAAGTAAGAAAGTCAAATAGAAAGTTTATAGGTCGATTTGCACCATTAATCAGTTTCACGTGCCGTGAATGAAACAAAGCTAACCGAGTTTTTTACCTTTTGCTGACACTCGTATACGTCCCTTTTTACTACACGATTAACGGCCATTGTCTTTTTCTCCGGATTTTCCTGGTTTTCTTAAGGTGACTCATCGTTGACGACACGAATTTAAAAAAAAGGAAAGAGAAAAGAAAACAGGAAAACACGAGAATCCGTAAAACTGCACGATTCGAATTTTTATATATATTTACCGTATATATATATATATATTCTTTTTTTTTAAATTTCCCATATTATGTCTTCGAGACTGTCAGGAAAGTCTCGCATATATGCTATCACGAGTCGGAAAAGTTTTCGATTCAACTTTTCAACACTCTTTTATTTTTATTTTCATTTCTCGGAATTAATTTATTATTATCTATCGGTTCGTATGTTCTCATTCCCACAGCTTTTTTGCCTGCCGTCTCTAACGGAGGAAAAAAAAAACTAACCGAAACTGTACGCAAAATGCATCGGAAAGGTTTAACGAACGAAAAACGGGATCGCTACTTGATTTTTATCTAAACATCAAACTGTAGGCGTTTAACTTGGCTGCTCCTTTCCTTAAATTAAATCGATTGGATTTGATTCAGAATAGGCTCCGAAATAATGTCTCCTGATGGATTAGGGTCACGAAATTTCCTATCCGAACAAGGATTTTGTTTTTCTTTTCATAAAACCCAGTACGTAAAAAAAATAATTTAGAAAAAAGTGTCCGATTACAAACTACTAAATGGAGAGTTCGCGAGAGGAAATAAAAACTCGGACGATTTTATAAAATATTTGTGCCGCTCCCAAACTATATAGAAAATAACTCTGCTTCAAAACAATTATTCTACACTCTATTTTGTGATCTTAAAAAAGTTAGAACAAACTTTATCAAATGTTTGCAATAGTAAAAAAATAAAAGTGAGTAAAAAGCTTTTTAACTAAAAAGAAAATAAAAAAAGATTAGTTTCAAAAGTTTATTCGGTAATGCAAAAAGTTTCAAAAAGTATATAACGCATAAAATCATTGAAAAGAACATTAAAAAACTCACGCAACAATATTAAAAAAGGGAAGGAAAAAAATGTTACATGAAAATGATGGACGTTGTAAAGCTCGGCCCTTTCGGCTTTGCTTCCTAGGTGCCCAAGGTAGGAACTAAATGTCAGGAGGAAGTCTGTTCTTATCCGTTAAAATTCTTCCCCAAAGTTCACTTGCGGTACACGAACCGGAGGGTTTGACGTCTCCTCGCGCGGCGCAAGCAATTCAGCTTACGGAACCTCCTAATACTGCAATTTCGTTCTTTTCTTAATCACACGTTGCCGACGAAAAAAAAACCTTTTTGATAATAATAAAGGGTTCCAGTTGCCTTGGATACGATAACGAATTATTAAAAAGGAAAAAAAAAAACTAAAATGACAAAGAGGCATTAATTTTTTTTATGTACACGATGAGCTTTCTTGTAGAGGTTTATGCATCTTTTTTACGAGATGGGTTTTCGCTTTACGTTTTGAATGAAAGCAATTTTTTTTTCTTTTGCCTAAAAAAGAAAATGAGCACGTTTTAAGTTTCCGTGTTGTCATGCCAAGGCTATTCAACTCTGTGAAAACAAAATGAGTTGTGCGTAATAGCTTGACGGTAAACCGATCTTGACAAAAAGTTGATCTCGTGCTTTATACGCTCCTACTTTTTATTTGCCCAAAAAATTTAATCGAAAGGATGCTGATTTTAAAAAATAAAACCGATTGATTTCGGGGAGGGGAGGGGGGGTTAAAACTAACTTTCCGTGTTCCTGTCTCATTATGCGATGTTTTTTGCTGTTGCCTTTTTTTTTTTTGCTCGTCTTTGCCACCTTCTCATTTCCTTTTTAAATGACTCACGAAATAAGAAAACATATAGATTAGGCATTTATTTTCACACGAATTGATTTCGTGGAAAAAAAAAATTCGAAGGCGGTTCAGTCGAAAAAAAAAATCCGACAGAATAATTTTAATAATCCGATTTAAATAATTTTGGTTATTCTTATTTCAAAATTTAATTTTTTTTCGATCGCTTTGATTTAAAATAAATACAGATATTCAAATCCTACACACAAGGACGTCTATAATCGAAAAAAAGGAAAATATCCAAGGTCACATGTTTATATATTTTCGCGTACTGTGTAACCGATGAATTCTCGTAAATTTGAAAAATGTAATTTAACCGCGAAAAGTAATTTTCAAAAAAAGATGTATATATTCTTGGATGTAACCGGTAAGAATTAAAACGTTTCTCTGCCGCTTTTTTATTCAATAGGAGGAAACCGACAACTTACCCAACACGTCGAACGTTATTTGAAAAAAAAAGAAAATAAAATAAAAAAAGAAAAAAAAAGAAAAAAAAAAAAAAAAAAAAAGTAAACGTCTTGAACGGATTTACCACTGAGTGAAACTTGGAAGACTGTTCAACGAGCTTTTTTTTATCGATCTAAACGTACGACAGTTTGTAATCACGAAGTCATGGCAACAAAGCGATTCTTGAGTCCTCTTCTTAGAGAGTATACGATTTCTGCACTTCTTCATTTATACGAGGACGCGAATTTTTTTTGTTAAAAATTTAAAAAATTATGAAATACAATAAAAGCAAATCCAGTCCCCTGGAGAGACCTCGAGACACTAAAACCAAAAAGAAAAAAAAAATGTAGAAAAATATTTTTTGTTTTCTCGGAAATGTCACTTCTAGTTAAAAACCGCGAATCTCAGAACCGTTCTTAAGAAAACATTTTAAAATTTCGACTGACAAGGGGAACAAGTGTTCGTGTTAAAAATATTCAAAAAAGTATCGAAATATACTTTACCCTGTTTAAAAGCTCGAAGATATTTCCAATAACCGACGTTTATCTTGAGACTTTGACGAAGCGTTTCCGTGAAATGATTCCGATTTCCTAAAAAATAAAAAAAAATAAAAAAAGGTTTTAGGTTAATCGATCCTCCATTTAAACTTTTTTGAATAAACATATGTGCCCAGGGAGGAAAGGGAGAACTTAACCTATTTTTTTGGATTTAAAAAAATATTGAAAAGTTAGCAAAAAAAAAAAAAAAAAAAATAGATTACCATTCATGTCGTATATACAATTGCGTGATCAACGTTTAGCAAGACATTCATCAAAAATTTTTAACCCATATCTGAAATTCAGAAACATGAAATCTCTGATCAATAATCAAAAAGAAAATGTTTTATCATCCGGTAAAATCAAATCTATATATGAAACTTTTTGCATAGTTGCTATTGTATAACGCAAGATGCAATTTCGGAAAAAAGGAAACACGCCTTCGGACGAAATTGCGTATAAAACGAATCATTTTTTGAGACTCATGGCAGGATGGCCATGATTTGACTAAGATATGAAAAAGTGGCATATGGAAATTAGAAACCCAGGAACCAAAAAAAGCGTTACAATCGAGAAGCGTTAATCAAGTTTAAGTTTCAGGGCATTACGTTAGATATTTGTTCCGAAAATTTTTACCCCCTGCCTTCTGGTGTAATAGTTTGTAAAATTTTCAAGCAGCTATATTTCTACAAATCTAAAACCGAGTGTTTGGAAGTATTTCCAAAACATTTTTTGCCCCCTTTTTTTTTTTTTTTTTTTTTTTTGCAGCCACTTGAAGACTTTCATGGATCTTCCCTTTTCCCAACCATACTTACGTAATATGTATCCTCTTTCTTACCTATTAAGAAATTTTAAAAAATGAGCGCCACCATCTCAGCAATGTCTCATTTTTTTTATTTTATGCTGTCAAGACTTAGGGCTTTAATCTTTCCTATAGGCTTTAGTTTACTTGAATCACGCACATTTTTTATTTTGTTGCTGAGTCAAGTTGATGAAACCATGTGTTTGTGATGAGCCTAAATTTTCTTAATTTTTGACGGTACGTTACTAATGTGCGCAAAACAATAAGGTCGTGTAACAGATAGGCTATTTACTGTTTTTACATGACTAGAACATTTCAACGGTTGTCACCTACCTCGTCGCGTGTAAAATACTTTTTTTTTTTTTTATTTCGGCAAGGTTATATATATTTTTTTTTTAAAGTAAATTCAAACGACAGCCATTTTATTTTATTTTAGTTTTTCGATTTTTCAAACGGATAACAAATAACAAATATAATATATATTTTTGTCTAGATCTATTCTTTTTTTTTCTTCTTTTGCTGACGTGACTTATTTCATTTTCATTTAACGTTCATGCAAATCAGCAACGAACCGAATCTTGATGATATTACCGGATTAGCAAATACATTACATATCCCTTAACCGAAAGGAATTCGATTTCAAGGTTAAACTTAACAGACTTTTTTCCATGTAAAAGAAAAAAGAATAAATAAGACACGTCGTTCAAGTCAAAGAAAAAATTAAACAAAGACATGAGTATTTTTTTTTTTTTTTTTTCCAAATAAAAAATTAAAAAAACAGTTTGAAAATGAAACAAAAGGAGCGATTTATCTCTTAAAATCAAGAAATCGATGTTCTTTTCTCTAGGCCTTAACACTCCATTCGACAACCCTTCGCTCATTATAAAATGTTTCAAAATTATAAATAGCCTAAAATTTTGGCGGTCATTTCCCGGAAGAGTTTTTTTTTTGGAAGAATAGGCCTATTGCCAAGTTTTTTATTGACATTTTTAAAACATGCAGACCAAAATTTGCAATCTTCGGACGTTTCATTACCGGACATTTGTAAGAAAATTTTCCTTCGCCAAATTTAAATTACTAAATCCGATTTTTTGATTTTTTACGGTCAATTTTTTTCAACTTTTTCCCAAAATCGTTTTTTCTTTCCTAATTTTTTTTTTTAAGGAAGATGGTGTTTTACACTAGGCCTATTTCATAAAAAACTTTCCTTTTTCTTTTTTGTTTGAAATCGAGAATCTTTTCGAGAAAAAAATATTTTGAGGAAATTTTCTCGCAAAAGGATCTTAAATCAGAATTATTCTCGTTTCTTTCAAGGGTGGATCTACCTTCCACCTAAATGGATAGATTTTCCCCAAGTAAGAGTACAATTTAACGCCTCCGAAAAGAAATGCTTTGAGCATTGGCCTTTCAGCGTTTGGAGAAATTGCAATTCATGAATTATGCAATTAAATATTCCTGGAATTTTCGTCCCAGCGAAAGTCGAAGATACCGTGCTTGACCGTATGAACTAAACCAAACCAATGAATTGAAATTACCAAAGGCGAATTTTTTTTATCATCAAACCGTTTTTGATGTTGCAAATTTCCTATAATGAAGTATCCCAGAACCGCCAGTATTTCATATAAAAATAAAAACGAAAAAAAAGAAGACAACCATTTTAATAATTACTAAGTTTGCGATTCGATTTCCTTTTTTTTTAAATTGAGCTTCGATGCGCTTTTATTTTTCTTTAATTAATTAATTAATTAATTTAAAAGGGCAGTGTTGTTTCATAATCGAATTGATACTGGTCAATTTTTTTTCACAAAAGCATTTCAAAGCGGGCAATTTTTACATTTTTTTTTTATTAATATTTTTTAAATATTGCAATTGCGTAAATATATTTTTTTTCTCTCATCTACTTTTTCTTTAAAAGTTGAGTAAGTCAAACACTTTTTTTTACTTGTCGACATTGCCGAATTTGAAATGCAATTTATATTATTAAAAACTAATCTTAACTAACCAACAAATAATTACGATATACAGAATAACAATATTTATATAAATATTATTTAAATGAAGCTAAATTATTTTTTTTAGTCTTTATTGGTGGTTCGTTTTTTTTTTTTTTTTTTTTTTTTTTTTTTTTTTCTAGGAAAAATTATTAGCCTCCATTTTTATTTGCCGTTGGTGCAAACGAATATCGAACAAAAATATATTAATTACTAACGTGACCGCCCGATCTCGATTTTCTTGTTTGCTGCTGCTGCTGATGCTGCTGTTGTTGTTGTTGCTGCTGTTGTTGTTGTTGACTACGAGTTTGATGTACAGCGGCGACCAAAGTCCGAACGGCTTCCTCGTGTCCTTCGAAACTGTCGGCTTTTCGCAAAGTCCCTTCGACGGGCTCCCGATCCCTGTCTCTTCTCGGCCTCTCGAGAGATCGGCGGCCGTCCTGTGCCGAAGATGGACGGACGTCAAACCCGTTGGCATCTCGATACGATCGCCCTGGAATTAAAATCAAACGTGGTGCTTTTCATATCGCTTGACTCGAAAAATTGTGCTTTAGGGCGTTAAATCCGAAGACTTGGACGAGCGAATTGTGATCTTTTACTTCGATAAGACAGAAATTTTTAGACGCTTCAAAACAAATCACGATTTCAAAGAAAACAAATGAAGAAGTTTGGGACTGAAGTTTTCGGGCCAGGTAGGACACTGGCTGAAAAAAAAAACGGTCGGGCTCCAACTAGTGCCAGGCTTAATGTTGCATAGGCGATTTCAAATTTGGCTCTTGCACGGACCGAAAAATTTGCAACCTGAAAATTTCCGGCTTGAATCAAACCCAGTACCGACATAACTTTAAAAAAGCTTTATAATTTAAAATTTCTATTAACATTAGATACAATAATTAAATTATAATAAGAAAACTTTTATTAAAAGAAAACACGACTGAGTCATTAAAATTGTTATTAGCCCAGGCGAATCTATGCTCCTTACTTTAATTTTGAAGCAATCGGTGCTTTGAAAACAGCTCAATAATACAGCATAACAAAATTCGAATGTTAACTTATTCTGGCCTTCCGTAAATTAATATAGAACCAAAATATTGGAAATAGTTGGACTTTCAGCTCGGTGACGAGATGATTTTGGAACTCGAACATTTTAAAGTTTGAACAAAAAAATGAAAAAGAAAAAGAAAAAAATTCCGGTCCGACCCGTACAGGATTCAAATTGTTAATTTTTTAATTTTTCTATGGATTCAGTTTTCCTTTCAACACGGTAGAGTCTGCTTTAATTATAAAACCTTTTTCTAAAAAATTGTGCACCATGTCTGTTGTCGACGGTTAAGGACGAGGACTCAAGTTGGCTCCTGATTATTGGGCGTAATTTAAAATGGGCCGAATGACATCTTCCCCCGCTCACCATAATGTTCTGGATCGGAAGACTTTTTCTTGGGAGGGAAAGTTTCCCATGACCGCTGCTTCTGCATCAACCTCTGTTTGGAAGATCCTTTATTGCTTCCGATAAATAACACCAGAGTTTTTCGATCCCCTAAGTCCATCTGTAAATACGAAAAAAAATCAACTTCTGGCACTCATTATTTTTTCCCCCTCTTGGACTTACAGATGATTTCCTACTATCGACGGAAACGGTGCTCAATGTCAAACTATCACAAGAATTTTGCTTCCTGGTCATTGCATCTTGGCCGAATAAATTATCTTCGGTATCGCTCGCGGGATAGCATCGTCCGTATTTATCCCGCCGTTCCCGTCTTTCCCTAGAACGTTCTCTGTAGGGAAAAAAAGAATTTTTAATTTTGTACGGACTCTTAATAGGCCTATCCGATATTTTGCCTTACCTTCCTTCACGAGATCGGTTTCGTTCTCTTTCCCTTTCTTCTCGAGAGCGATCACGTGACTCACGCGATCGTTCTCTATCTTCTCTTGATCTATCTCTTCGTTCTCGTCTTTCCCTGGATCGCTCTCTGTCTCGCGACCTTTCTCTATGTTCCTCTCGTCGCCGAGGCGAAGTTGAAGTGCTCCCCGTTTTGCTGCATTTTCAAAAAATCGATAATTATTTTCAAAACGATACAGAGTTTTCCATTTATTTTACCTTTGGGGTTCGCGATGAACTAGGGCCCGAGTGGATTTCCTTTCTTCCGGACTCCTTAAAATGGCTTCGGAAATCCTTTGGTAATTAATGTCTTCCATAGTTTCGGCGTCCAAGCTGTGAGATTTTTCCGATCTGGTTACGATATGTTTGGCCATCTGACTTCGGTTAAGGATATCTTGAACTTTTTCCCTTAACTGAGATTCTAATTTTTCTCTCACTTCCGCGTGGGGATCTTGATGGGGAGCTCTTTTGGCTGGTGGAGGGGGCGGAGGCAAATGACTCGGCTGTCTTAAATCTCCCCCTTCGCCTGTTTGCTCGCTTTTGGACCCCAACATTCTTCCGCTTATGGAATGGTATAAGGATGCGACTTTACCGTCTCGCCCGTACCTTTGCTCTTTTTTCGCTGAAAATCAAAAAAAGAAAAATGTGGAGTTTGCTTAAAAAACCGGAAACGGCCCATGTACCTTTCATTTTTGCGACTCCGGCCGGTTGCCTCTGTACCGTCGTCTGTTGCATTTCTTCGAGTGCTGCTTTCGCTCGAATAATTTCGGCCCTTCCGTCGGATTTGCTTCTCTCGCGCGGAATTTGTCCTCTTTCCCTATCTTCCGGAGATTTTTTCCGGTCTTCTTTCGTTCGAACTTTTTCGATGAGTTGAGATATCATCCCGCGCTTCCCGTCCCCTTGAACGGGCTGAGATCTTTGGCTTTCGTAAAGAATGACGTTTCCGCTCGAATCTAACATTGCCGTGACTGTCGTCCCAGGGGATTGAGACGACGGCGTCCTCGGTCGTGACTGTCTCCCATCTGAAATGCAGGTTACAATCCTAGAGACATTAAGGCTTTTTTACTTTTTTTTTAAAAAAATCTCAATTTTTTTACCTGGACCTGTAGGAGAAGTTATGGTTTGAGAATGAAATTTCTGCTGCGAATCTAGGTGCAGCATGTTGATGTGGTCCAATAGGGACTGTAGCTGCTGGCTGTGCGCAGACATTTCCTGAAAATGATAAGAACGGTCGACTTTGAAAAATGTTTGGCACACGTTCAAGTTACAGAATTTCTGTATTAAAATCACCTGTTGATTGTCTATGACTTTCTGGCCTTCCGTTTGCTTAGGCTGGCCCAGCGATCCAGATAACGATTTTATATAAGGTTCTAATTGCTGGGCAACGGTAGCTAAATGTTTTACTTCCGCTCGAAGAGTTAAAATTTGATTCATCTGAGAAAATTCAAAATAATAAAAGATTAATTGCAAGAATCGCGCCGATTTGGCGATTAAGCAAAAAAAATAATCACCTGAGACTGGAAAATTTCTTGCTCTACATGGATCCTGCACAATTGCTCTTCCCATAAGGTATCGAAAACGTTTTTCATGCGTTCCAGCTCCACCTGATGTTTTTCTAACTGTTCTTCCAATATCGAACAATCCCCTAAAATAATAAATCAAAAATAGCGGCATAAAAAAAAATTAAAATAAATAAATAATTATTTACCGGCTATGTTCTGATATCTGGATATAAGGGGTGGGGTTTGAGCTCTCCTTAGCAGCGTGACATCCCTATGCAAATTTTCTAATCTTTCTTTAACTACGGACAATTGGTGGCTTAAATCCTTGACTTGGGCGTCGAAACTCCGGCAGTGGTTGGAAAAAGTCCCTTCTCCTTCCATGGCTTTAGTGCGAAGAACCGTTTGCTGCCTCTTGGAAGGAGGAGGATGACCCGATTGGGGCATAGGCATAGGAGTTCCGTGATCGAATCCGGTGTCCTGGGTGGGTATGATGTGCCCGGTGGGTGGACCGCCTTTACCGACCCAAGGTTCTAAAGATTGCGCGAACTCGCTTCTGTAATTCGTTCGTATCTGGCTCGAAGCTTGAATTGGTCTAAAAAAAAAAAAAAAAAAAAAAACCCAAGTTTTTCGAACTATAAATAGTTTTAAATTTAAAACGAACCTTTGAGGTTGCATAAGTTGCCCGATTGCCAGCAACCGTTCGATCATGGGATAAGCCAAATCCAAAAATTGGTATTTATTTGCGATCGTTGTGAAACTTTGGCAGAGCAAAAGATGCAGTTGAATAACGGGTAGAACGGTCCCGAGATTGACAAGCTGCGAGCGAAAAGCTCGTTCTTTAGTTTCGAATTGCCTAGGTTTAAAATTAAAATTAACGATAAGAAAATATAAATTTTTCACTCCGCGTCACAAACCTCCCAACTTCCATCATCATGTTTTGATGGGTTTTTGCGATGGATTCTTGCATCCCTTGGCAGAATGTGTTGATGGTATGTTTCTCTAAATTCATGTTGTGCCTCAATTCTTCCAGTAATGTCTTGAACATTAACAATCCTTCTCGCACGTTGTTCTGGACTTCGCAAACAGACTAAGAAACAAATGGGCATAGTTAAATAAAAAATTAGGTAAATTTTCTCTGTTTTTCACAGATCGAACAGCAATGTTTCAATGATCCGTCGTTTACTAGCTCA
Organism: Liposcelis bostrychophila; assembly: GCA_037577465.1. Classification (NCBI taxonomy): domain Eukaryota; kingdom Metazoa; phylum Arthropoda; class Insecta; order Psocodea; family Liposcelididae; genus Liposcelis; species Liposcelis bostrychophila. Next base: position 610,315 of record CM075210.1, on the reverse strand, counting down.
GATCCAAAATGTAACGAAATGTTTGATATTCTCAAAATAATGCGACAACAGATACACTGTGGTGCAAAATTAAAGGAACTTTTTTTTTTTTTTTTTTAAATAATTTTTTAAAAAGTCGTCGGATCGGGGTGAAACTTGGTGGCAGGGTAGCCTATGGGGTCCCCATCATGCACCCCAAAGGGAATTTAAATCGGCCTATTTAAACCGGAGAAAAAAATTTTTTTCGAAATGGGGTATTTTGGCCGTACCCCAAAAAGTTTTTTTGATTTTAGTGAAAGTCACGGTACGGGGGTTTTTTGGGCCGCTAATTTCGAATATCGAATCAGATTTTTGAAATTCAAAATGGCCGAAAAGTTGGGTTTCCGAAAATGGTGAAAACGGATTCTGGTGCAGCTAATTTCCTTCAGGGGGGTTTTTTGGGTCGAAAATAACGAATCCGCAATCATTTCACCCCCTATTCCAAACGCAGCGTAAGATAAACACGAAAAAAGAGATTTTTTTTGCTATTTTTTCAATGTTTATTCGGCGATTTTAACGGAATTTCTTTTAAAACATTGTTTATCATCCCTTGAGCCACCCCCACCCTAACACCGTCAAAAAATTATTCATTAGCCCGAAAGCAGCCAAATAGAACGAGTTCGGACGATTCCGCCTCTTATTCCCGCACTTTGCAAAGTTTCGAACGTTGGAACGCCAAAGTCGTTTCGACTTTAATGGAAAAAGGGTCATATTTGCAATTTTAACGAAGTTAGAAAAAAAAATGTAAAAAATGGACTTTTTAAGGAACGAAGCGACTTTTAGCGACGAAGTGAAGATTCCGAATGTTAAATTGGGCTATTCTACGGCAGGCAAAGTGCCGAAAGTAATTCTAAAAATATTAAAAACCGAAAAATCGTGGAAAATGTTCGACCTAAAATTAAAAACAGATTGAAACTTGCAATTTTTCGGGATAACTAAATAAATTGGTCCGTAATCCTGATAAGAAATTCATTTTTTTTCTATTTTCTTGAGCTCAGGAGTAATTTCGACGACTGAAAATAAATCTGAGCAAATAAATCTGGAAAATTTTAGTTTTTTTCCCCCTTTTTAAAATGCTTCCTAACTTTTTCCGGAGATAAGGCCATAACGATATCTCTAAGATATATCTATAAACCGAGTAACCATGCAAAAATCCAGTTCATAAAATAAAATAGATAAAAAAAAAAAAAAAAAAAAAAAATTAAATAAAAAAAAAATTAATTATTTCAAAATAATTATCAAATAAATGCTAGTTAATTGTTCAACATGGAAATTCGGGTTTAAAAGAGCTTAATTATATTGCACAAGACATTGACGATCCGCTTTTTTATGTTGAACAATTTACAAGTACCTGTGGAAACTGGGACTGGAAGGTATGGAAGTGCTTGGTTGGTAAATTATTCAACAGAAAAATCGGTTTCTCGAGGTCATGTGGATCCGATCAAGGACTTTGGAACCCGATTTTTCATGTTGAACCATTACCAGTACCTGTGGAAACTGAGACTGAAAGCTGATGGAAGTGCTTTGGTTGGTAAATTATTCAACAGGAAAAATCGGTTTCTCGAGGTCATGTGGATCCGATCAAGTACTTTGGAACCCGATTTTCATGTTGAACCATTTACCAGTACCTGTGAAACTTAGACTGAAAGCTGAAGGAAGTGCTTTGGTTGGTAAATTTTTAACAGGAAAAATCGGTTTCTCGAGGTCATGTGGGATCCGATCAAGTACTTTGGAACCCGATTTTTCATGTTGAACCATTTACCAGTACCTGTGGAAACTTAGATGGAAGCTGATGGAATGCTCGCGTTGGTAAATTTTCAACAGGAAAAATCGGTTTCTCGAGGTCATGTGAGATCCCATCAAGGACTTTGGAACCCGATTTTTCATGTTGAACATTTACCAGTACCTGTGGAAACTGAGACTGAAAGCTGATGGAAGTGCTTTGTTGGTAAATTATTCAACAGGAAAAATCGGTTTCTCGAGGCATGTGGGATCCGATCAAGTATTTGGAACCCGATTTTTCATGTTGAACCATTTACCAGTACCTGTGGAAACTAGACTGGAAGCTGATGGAAATGCTCGCGTTGGTAAATATTCAACAGGAAAAATCGGTTTCTCGAGGTCATGTGAGATCCCATTAGTACTTTGGAACCCGATTTTTCATGTTGAACCATATACCAGTACTGTGGAAACTTAGATGGAAGCTGATGGAAGTGCTCGCGTTGGTAAATTATTCAACAGGAAAAATCGGTTTCTCGAGGTCATTTGAGATCCGATCAAGTACTTTGGAACCCGATTTTTCATGTTGAACCATTTACCAACCAAAGCACTTTCATCAGCTTTCAGTCTAAGTTTCCACAGGTACTGATAAATGGTTCAACATGAAAAATCTGGTTCCAAAGTACTTGATCGGATCCCACATGACCTCGAGAAACCGATTTTTCCTGTTGAATAATTTACCAACCAAAGCACTTCCATCAGCTTCCAGTCTCAGTTTCCACAGGTAGTGGTATATGGTTCAACATGAAAAATCGGGTTCCAAAGTGCTTGATGGGATCTCACATGACCTCGAGAAACCGATTTTTCCTGTTGAATAATTTACCAACCAAAGCACTTCCATCAGCTTTCAGTCTCAGTTTCCACAGGTACTGGTAAATGGTTCAACATGAAAAATCGGGTTCCAAAGTACTTGATCGGATCCCACATGACCTCGAGAAACCGATTTTTCCTGTTGAATAATTTACCAACCAAAGCACTTCCATCAGCTTCCAGTCTAAGTTTCCACAGGTACTGGTATATGGTTCGACATGAAAAATTGGGTTCCAAAGTACTTGATCGGATCCCACATGACCTCGAGAAACCGATTTTTCTTGTTGAATAATTTACCAACGCGAGCACTTCCATTAGCTTCCAGTCTAAGTTTCCACAGGTACTGGTATATGGTTCAACATGAAAAATCGGGTTCCAAAGTGCTTGATGGGATCTCAAATGACCTCGAGAAACCGATTTTTCCTGTTGAATAATTTACCAACCAAAGCACTTCCATCAGCTTCCAGTCTAAGTTTCCACAGGTACTGGTATATGGTTCAACATGAAAAATCGGGTTCCAAAGTACTTAATGGGATCTCACATGACCTCGAGAAACCGATTTTTCCTGTTGAATAATTTACCAACCAAAGCACTTCCATTACCTTCCAGTCCCAGTTTCCACAGGTACTTGTAAATTGTTCAACATAAAAAAGCGGATCGTCAATGTCTTGTGCAATATAATTAAGCTCTTTTAAACCCGAATTTCCATGTTGAACAATTAACTAGCATTTATTTGATAATTATTTTGAAATAATTAATTTTTTTTTTATTTAATTTTTTTTTTTTTTTTTTTTTTTATTTTATTTTATGAACTGGATTTTTGCATGGTTACTCGGTTTATAGATATATCTTAGAGATATCGTTATGGCCTTATCTCCGGAAAAAGTTAGGAAGCATTTAAAAAGGGGGAAAAAAAACTAAATTTCCAGATTTATTTGCTCAGATTTATTTTCAGTCGTCGAAATTACTCCTGAGCTCAAGAAAATAGAAAAAAAAAGAATTTTATCAGGATTACGGACCAATTTATTTAGTTATCCCGAAAAATTGCAAGTTTCAATCTGTTTTTAATTTTAGGTCGAACATTTTCCACGATTTTTCGGTTTTTAATATTTTTAGAATTACTTTCGGCACTTTGCCTGCCGTAGAATAGCCCAATTTAACATTCGGAATCTTCACTTCGTCGCTAAAAGTCGCTTCGTTCCTTAAAAGTCCATTTTTACATTTTTTTTTCTAACTTCGTTAAAATTGCAAATATGACCCTTTTTCCATTAAAGTCGAAACGACTTTGGCGTTCCAACGTTCGAAACTTTGCAAAGTGCGGGAATAAGAGGCGGAATCGTCCGAACTCGTTCTATTGGCTGCTTTCGGGCTAATGAATAATTTTTGACGGGTGTTAGGGGTGGGGGTGGCTCAAGGGATGATAAACAAATGTTTTAAAAGAAATTCCGTTAAAATCGACCGAATAAACATTGAAAAAATAGCAAAAAAAAATTTTTTTCGTGTTTATCTTACGCTGCGTTTGGAATAGGGGTGAAATGATTGCGGATTCGTTATTTTCGACCCAAAAAAACCCCCCTGAAGGAAAATTAGCTGCACCAGAATCCGTTTTCACCATTTTCGGAAACCCAACTTTTCGGCCATTTTGAATTTCAAAAATCTGATTCGATATTCGAAATTAGCGGCCCAAAAAACCCCCGTACCGTGACTTTCACTAAAATCAAAAAAACTTTTTGGGGTACGGCCAAAATACCCCATTTCGAAAAAAATTTTTTTCTCCGGTTTAAATAGGCCGATTTAAATTCCCTTTGGGGTGCATGATGGGGACCCCATAGGCTACCCTGCCACCAAGTTTCACCCCGATCCGACGACTTTTTAAAAAATTATTTAAAAAAAAAAAAAAAAAAGTTCCTTTAATTTTGCACCACAGTGTATTCTTATTCCACATAATTGGTTTCACATGTTTAGGTCAAATTAAAAAAAAACAAGAATCATTAGGAAAACAAAACTGTTCAGAAAAATTAGAGTGGATCATATTTAAAACCGTTTGTAATTTACTGTAAATTCCGAATACGACAAGAGCTTAATAACTTACGACAACAGCCCGATCTAATTTTTTGGAACTTTGCTGATAGGCTGTATCGATGTCAACGCAGTGACTTCTTATTTCGTTGGGTGCATCTCGGAAACAAGTCACGCATAACATGGATTTTTGAACGTTGTTGAACATGATGTATTGCTCTCCATGGACGGGGCACTACAATTTAAGAAAAAAAAGTTCTAGAAAATAATTGCAAAAATTTAAAAGAAAGAAATATATATATACCCTTTTTTGTCCTTCTTTTGCGCATTTTGACATGTGAACTACTTCGTGGGTGGAAAACATTTTTGCTCGATGAGTGTTTTCTCTACACTGAGTGCACAAAGCTTGTCCTACAAAAAACAAACGCACAACAAATAGTAAACCATTTTTTAAAGTCAAAGTTTACTGTTGCTGAAAATGAGAATTTATTTTTTAAATAAAATACCGACTTTAATGCATTCGTGTACCTTCAAGTGAGAAATTAAAGTAAAAAACTGGCTGTCTTACCTTGACAAAAAATAAAATCATCCAACGTTGAACATCTCAGGCAGGAAAAGAATTAAACTAAAAAAAAAAGTAAATAAAAATAAAAATAAAAAAAAAAAAATAAAAATCATAAGTGAAAAATGAACGAAGAGCGAGTGTTTTACAATTGAAAATAGCAAAGGAAAAAAAATGATAAATTAATAATTTGAAGCAAATTAATACAAAATAATGAAATTCTGGAAATGTTCCAGAATCTGAGAGCAGAACATAAAGGTGCATTTAACATTAAAAGCATTCAATGAAACAGTAACCGAAATATTTGAGAGAGTTTTAAACAGAAGTTACTAACCACAGGTACTGCAAAAATACATGGAATTTTTATCTCTCTTGTCACAGTTGGCACAAGGTGGATTTTCCGAGTTGACTAGATCTATTAGCTGCTTCATTAAATTGTCCACCGGAGGAAGTGAGGCATTGTCTTTTAATATCGTAGAGCTCCTATTTCAAAACAAATGTAAAAAAATCATTTGAGCAGATTCTTGAAGGATGAAAATTTATGAAAAATTTTTTAAAGGCAGATATAACTTGTCTTATTTAAAAAATTTTTCCACGAATAGTTTTCGTGGTTTTCCTAGTTTGAAAAAGAGTTTATTCTGGCCAACATCAACGCAAGACTTGCTTTACAAGGCTTGAGTTGCATAATCATAATTTTCCCTTACCCACAAAGCGGGCAAATGATCTGCCCGTCAGAATATTTTCCCCTGAGACATTTGGAACAAAATGTATGATAACATTGCAAGAGGCATGGATCCGTAAAGTAATCTTCACAGAAGAAACAAAGTAATGGATTTCGAGTCTGTATTTGTATTTGATCTCCTTCTCCTTCTCCTCCTCCTCCCCCTCCCCCTCCTCCATCCATTCCAGATCTGAATAACAGAAAATTTTATTCGAGTTTAATTGTTCGAGTTGTATATCGGAAGCGACTTACGGATGATCTCCTGTAGGATACAAGGATCCTAAATGTGCACCTGGTCCTGGCATAATGGACTTGCGAAGTTCCTCTTTTAAATCGACTGCCTGAGGAACTGAAGATGTTATAAAACCGTTGTCGTCGTCTGGTCTCAAGTCATCCAGGTGATTCAAACAATGCACTGAAAAAAAAGGTGAAAAAACATTTTAATTGTCGAAAGCCATAAAAAATGTGTTAATTTTCACGTGAAATGGTAGTGTTGTTATGAGCCGCCGGTAAAATAAGAAGAAAAAAAAGTGGCCAAACCCTTATGACCCAATGACCCATTTTTCCGATATCCAACCCTTATGTTTACAAAATAGAACTATCGGAACGAGTTTAAAATGAAAAATTATTTCACCTTCGCAATTTGTACACGTTCATAGAGACGTTTTGGATGATTCTAAACAATCACACAGTAAACGTTGCATTACATTTACTAATAAGTAACAACTTTAAAGGAGGAATGTTAATTTTTATCAAAAGTTATATCGAACAACCAAATAATAAGAAAATCACTGCACAGCAGTTTGATAATGGGTCACCTGATGTACGTCCCTAGCAACGGCTCACTTAAGCTAAACATGGGGGAAACATTCTATTCTAATTCCACGATGCTTCCTTTTCCTGGAATTTGAGGGGGAAAATTAAATTCCCATGATATTATATGTGAATAGAAAAGGTTTTTCGTATTGTATCCTGGTTTGAACGATAATTATAAATTCTTGCGTAATCCCTCGGAATTTGGCTGGATAAAATTATTTCCTTTGATTTTCAAATCGTCAAAGGTAATTTTTTCCTGGAAATAAGGCTTGGTTTCCAATGGTTAATTTTATTTATTTTTTTACATTTTTATAAAATTGCAACTTGATCGATTTCTTACCAAAAGACGAAAGCAATATCCGATTTTAAAAGATTAAAAACATTGCGATTTAAAAAACTAATTAAAGTATTGGATCTCTGGTTGTTTAACTAAATCCAAATAATATCGGAAAAAGAAAAGATTAATTCAGAACTTTAAGTTATCGTTTTGGAGATTAAGATGAAGATGGCCTTAGTATATTGCTTGACGTTTGCCAATAAAATTTTTTGGCTACAAGCTTCGGTTTGACTAGGTGGGATGCTTCTTAAAAATTTATTCACTTTTGTCAATCGTGAAAGGAAATAGTATTTCGTTTAAAGTGTGCACCGTAACTGTGTATTTAAACGTAATTCAAACATAAATATAATTCAAGTCATTTGTACACTATAATTTTATAGTGGACAACCTGTCTTTTGTTAATTTCCATGAAATATTTTTCATCTTTTTTCAAATTTTAGCAATTTTGCTTAGGTTTAAATTTTTATGATCAGCTTATCTGAATGGTAATTCTTGCCTCTCTTTTGCTACGTATTATCCAGAGGCATACCGACTAGTTTAATAAAATTTCCAGATAGGGAATTTCGAGGCAATTCTAATATTACATCAGCATGAAATCGACCATTTTGGACCTCTCTTCCTCCCAAAGTGCTGACGTAAAATTTGAGTGACCTCTTTGACGAAAGAATTAAGACAATTTGTTAATTTTTTTTCATTCCATCCCCATTTATTCAGAGAAAATGTTTTTATAATGCAAAAAAATTACACCTTAATTTTTAATTCACAGTCAGAAAAAAAATTTTTTATTTAATTTTTAAAAAATTTTTTTATTATGGTTTACACGTGCAGACGGAGGACAGATCAAGTCTTTAAAAGTCAACAGTTGATTGGCAATTAAATTTCGTCGCTTTTTTAGATACCTCATTTTAATTACGTGTACGTATACCTCTATAAAATTTATTTTAATATTAAATCTTTTGGGAAACAAGTAGAAATAATCAATAGCTTTTAATTTCGTCCTGTAAGGATTGTCGTAAAGGGGACAAAAATTGCGAGACTAGTTTTTTTTTTTTTTTTTTTTTTTTTTTGTTAAGGGTTTAATTAACTCGGGAGAAATTAAAAACTACTGATTAAGAGCAACTGTTTACGACGAAATCAAAGCTCTTGATAACAAAATTATTTTAAAATAATTAACAATTAAAAGCCAAACTTATCAGCTGGTAATAAACGAAGGACTTGTTGAATAAAATCTTAACACAAAGTATTTTTGGAATTTAAATATAAAAATGTTTTCTTAAATTAAGTACTCCCGAATAAGTAGCGGATTAATTTTACTAAAACAGAAAGGAAAAAAGAAACCGAATTCCTCGGGGGGAAAATTCTAAATTCTACTATTAATTGACTTAATAAAAGTACTTTTCAAAGAAGTAATAATTATTATTATATATATGAAGGAGTATTTCTTAAAGAAAAGCACTTGAACTCTTATTATAGAATTTAGAATTTTGTAAGGGTTGTTTTCCTCGCAACATTTTTTTTTTCCATATTGCTCCAGAAAATTAAATCCAAGTAAAAAACTTTTGAGCATGTAAGAAAAATAGTATTGCCCAAGTCAAATTATAAAATCGTTTTAGTCTTTTTTCGGTTATTATAAATATTGCTACATAAAAAATTGAAAACCCCAGAAAACCTAAGTTTAAATATTTAGATATATTACATGGATGTTGAATGTCGCATTCAACGTTTATATAATATTTTCAGGACGTACCGGTATCAGTAATAGAGTTGTCTGGGGCAGATCTCTTTTTTTTTTTTTTTTTTTTTTTTTTTTTTTGTTGCGAAGAAAACAAGCAGATAAGATGGCAAGCAATGAGTTCCGAAACAAAGAGGAAAAAATCAACAGAATGTATATTTAAAAAAGTGAAACGATCCCATTTTTTTTAAAAATACAAAGTGCAAAACATTCAATTAACATTCTAAGCAGTTGATATCTTAACTTTTGTTCGTAATTAATTTTTCTTTATTATTTAAAAAACTGAAAATTAAAAACACAAATCGCATATATTTTTTTAACAACTTTTTAGGAAAAGTTTCTAAAACATGAATTAAATTTCAAGGCATTGAAGGTTGATTGCAAAAGTTAAGTTCTCAGAAAACATTGATTTTTTTTTTTTTTTTTAATTTTTAATTTTTTTTAAATTTAAATATATTATTAAAACCGATTGTACCACATTGAGAAAATTAAAAAATTTTAAATAAAAAAAACATTCATTTTATATATTTTGTTCTTTTTTTTTTCTTTTTTTGTGAAAATGAAGAACTAAAATCAATTCAGCTAAAAATTCGTGTAAAGGGTTTACTATCAACTTTATAAATATTCTATCCGCATGCTGCTTTAATCAATTTAATAAAAGAAAATTTAACTCGAACTAAAAATAATTTTTTTTTTTTTTAAATTTGGGAAATAAGCACATTTAAAAAATTAATAACAGGCAAGACCATTTGGCTTGGGTATTTTTTATACACTTTATTTATTTATTTTTTTAAAATATATAATTAAATTTAAAAATTCACTAACCATTTTTTGATTGAAATCAAATTTTAAGCTTATATTTGCATAAGCCTTTTGCTTATCCCATATATAAGCTGAAAAAAAGAAGATGAAAAATTAAACAACAATAGAAGACAAGGAACACTTAATGACATTCATCTTTGTACCTGCTTGGGTATTTAAGTGTGACTTTTCTTTGAAAAGGACAATTTTCATTTACAGGTCAGTTATATTTTTAATTTGCTTTCAAATTTCGCCCGAAAGAGATGAAAATGGTCCTTTGCCTTTCGCAGGTTTCCGTAACGAACAAAAAACTTTTGAAAAATTCCTTGTCAAAAAAAAAAAAAATTCTTATTCTATCCCAACCTGAATAAATTCACCCTGACCGAAAAAAAATTATTTTTTTATTTTTATTCATTTTTTTTTTTCAACCAATTATATCACTATAAAAAAGTCACTTTCTCATAACTGATTAAAACTAATCCCACAAACAAGTACTTTTGTACTAAAATATTAAGCGGAGGAGAAAACCTATAGAAATCTCATTTTTGGGCATTCCTCATCGTCTCCATTCTTATGAAATGAATTTTCTTTGAATTTAACTTTGAAAACACCGGGGTACCATTTCCTTTTCCATTCGAAATTCGGACATCCGATTCCCATTTGACAATTTGTAATCCTGAGGTTGCATTTCAGGTATGGGTGTGAGACTCTTAATCTTAGTCATGCCTAACATTAATTTTTGGCCAAAACGGCAGGGTGACCATTTTTCAACGTTTTCTGAGCCCATTAGCAAAGCATGAATTTCAAACAGATTATCTAAAGCTCGCCTGTCAGCATTTATTTCTTCTTCAAATTTTCGCCCAAAAACGGTTTCGAGTGGTAAATTCCCCGTTTGTTTAAATCATTTCTTTTGGGTGTAAAATTTACTTGTTCGAATCATCATAATGAGTTATGAAAAAACTGAACAAGTTTTTTTTTTTTTTTTTTTTTTTCTTTTTTTTTAACACGAAAACAAAGAAAGAGAAAAAACAATAAAAATAGGCAACAACATACATTCCTCGAAACCTATATAACTTATATAAAGTACTTAAATACAGTAGAAATACATTATTTACAAGTCTCACGACATCTAAATTATTTATTAATTCAATTTATTTATTTTTATTCATTTAATTATTAATTTAATTATTTTTCTTTTTTTTTTTTTTAATAACTTTTTTCTTATTGAGAAATTTCAATTTATTTAATATAAATATATGTACTTATTTATTTTTAAAATAAATAATTGTGCAATTTGACATTTAAACAAACGCTCCCTTAATGTTTTCTTTTTTTCAATTATATAAATTGAAACTTCATAATGTCGAGAAATGATTTTTAAATTTTTATAATAATAAAGTCATAACGATGAATTATTAAAAAGAATTAGGTCGCTGTATATTTTTTTGGAGGGAGTACCTACACCTATGATATGTTTTAATGGAGCAACCGCTAGGGATCGGAAACGGATCCCTTCGGCCCGCCAAAATTATTAGTTTTTATGATAATCTCTAACGTTATAATTTTTATACAATAGTAATTTACATTATTTTCGAAAGAAAAAAAAAACGAATAAAAATTCGGAAATACAATGGAGTATAAAATTCGATGAGGTTAGACTAGGTTCGATTTTTTTTTTTCCAACGATGTCTTTTCAAAGATTACCTCATAGTTTAAACCGAAAAATTAATAAATTAAGTACGTATTTGTGACCCACTCTAACAATTTGAAGAAAAAAAATAATAATAATAATTTTTTTAAACATTTTTAGTTCTAAACAAGAAAAAAAAATAGTAAAAAGAGATATAAATATAACAACAAAGATTACATCCTTGTAATAAGTTATGAACACAGTATATGAATTAATCATCAGTAAAATTTGTTTAAAAATGACATTTAAAACGATATCATAAATGTTTGTTTTATCAAAAAAGTGAAGATACCATAAGTGAATTTTAAAATAAATAATTTCTATATTTTAAAATTAAATGAGGCAACCTGGCATCCGTCGTTTTAGAGTATTTAAATCAATTTAAAAATTATTAGTAAATATTCAGTCGTTGTAAAATGGGTATCCATTCTGAAAAAATAAAAATAAAAATAAATAAATAATAAAAATAAAGTAGCAATAAAATCCGACACTTTCTTGATAAAATTTACAACATTCATCTTAATTATATAAAATTCAGTCAAGTTGACAAAAACATTGAATAAACATTAAAACAACAAAAAGAAAGTAATCACAAAATTGAATTATTTTTTTTAACATGTTTTAAAATTTTAGGCCACATAAAAAATGGTTTTTTAATAAAAAAAAAGTATTTTTTTTAATATCATAATACATTTTGGATACTTTGAAAAGAATCTCTTCAATTGAGCAAGAAATTCCGGAAAATTTAATTTTTTAAAAATCGTGTTCCATTTGTATATAAGTTGAAGTGATGAGGGTGAAGGCGATTTGATGATGAAAATGACGGCGATGAATTATTCTACCGACATGATACGATGCAGCCCTGCGGATAAAAAATATTTTGTAGATTTTTTAAAACGAATTTCAAATGAAGCGCCGTACCTTTTCATTGGAGATCTTCTTCGCACTTTGGAATGTCAAAAATTTCAGCAAAAAGAGGAGGTAGCCTGAGCATTTGCCAGTTTATTCGAAACCAGTCTAAATGAGCCGAATGTTTCGCACCGAGGTTTCTCAATTCGGGTAGTTTCATTAGAAGGCTAGAAAAAAGCTGCGGGTCACTCGCGTGATTCCTTCCGACCTGAAAAAGAAATATTAACCTGAAAATAGCCCTGTCTGTTTCCCGAGGGATTTGCTTTTTTGCCAACTCGGAAAAGAGAGAAAGGGGACAAGAAATGAAAAATTTCAGGCCTATCAAGATCGGACCAGCGTCTGATCTGGACAGACTTTTCCCGATCCCGGATGTTCAATTATTATTTTCGGACCGTGGAAATGTCAAATCGGGTCCGGTTTTGAGAAGTGCATGTTAACAAGGCAAACGGACAAACCCAAGAGTTACCTGAACTTTTAAAGCTTCTATTAGCCTATCTTGATGCTGTTCTATAACTTTGATATCTGTGACACCGGGACGATCAGCGGAAAGAAGAACCACGGCAGAGAAAAGACCCAACTCCGTGTCGTTGAGCGCTAGGGAATTAAAACTGGCGGCAAAATGGAACAAAGAGGATACGAAATCCGGCTGAAAATGCAGAGAAAAAAGAACACGATTAAACCGAGGCTAAAAATATATTTGAGCATACACTTACATCGTATATGAGATCCATTTGTTGTTTAGTAATAAATGTACCGTCTGTAAAGGTCATGGACGAATCGCTCGTTTGCCGGGCTATATGGCCTAGCCAAATTTCGAAAAATCCTACTTTGATTAAAATTAACTGATCGTCCTGACTCAGTTCGCAGAAGCCAGGTACTCGTTTCGCAAATTCCACCACCCTTTGAACGCTGGGTGTGACATGGGAGGCGAACTGTTGCCACAGCCAAACTCTTTCTTGTTCTAGACTTTCGGCCGTCGAAGATGCCACTTCCGGGCCGTCCGTCGACGAGGAACCGCTTGGGGGCTGCCAACAAAACCCAAAAAACTTATTAATACTCAAAATTACTGCGGATATAAAAATCGTACAATTATCTTGCAACTTTGGGGGAAAAAATTCAAATCTGATTAATAAATCCATGCATGCGTGTGACATATTTCCATAAATAGTATCGCATGATCGACTACATACAGCCGGTTTTAGTAGGCCCAATTTTTTTTTCATCGAGGTGCTTCTCGATTTTGGGTAGGAACACTCTGAGACCCAGCTTAGATACTGCTTACAGGTGATTTCAGCATTTTTTATGAGTTTGACGACTCTCAAGGAAATAAAAAAATAAGGAAAACTTTTCTTTTTGGATTCCGCTTAGCCGAAAGCAGTCTAATAAATACACAGTGAGCATTAAAAATAAAACCGACTAAAAAATATCAAGACAAATTAATAATTTAAGCTGAGATAAATAATATGGCTACAAAAAAATCTTTTTTTTTTTCTTTTTTTTTTTTGAAAAAAGAAGCAGTTGAAAAAGAATTTCGAATGGAATTTTTACTATTTCATTATTAATTAACGGAGCTTTGTAAATTCTACTGTTCCTTCCTTCTTTGCTTGTAAAATCTGGAACGGAGAAAAGGGGTAGCTTGGTATTACGAATGTATCCAATCAGTGCGTAAAGGTAAAATTTAGATTGATTATTACAGATAAAGCAAAGAAGCATATAGTTGTACAGGTTGAATCTGAATGATCCAAGAAAATTTCAAATAAAGTTGTAATAGGTGAATTTTGGACAGCTTTTATTTTATGTAATAAATAATTGAAGGCTTTTTGGCAAAATATTCGTGGTTTAATTTCTTTCAGGCTCTCTTAAGTGATTAAAAACAAATAATTAAGGTTTTAAATTTTTACCGTGCTTAAAAACCAATTAAAACTAAGTTAAAAGTCCACGATTTTGAGGTGTGATGTAAAAGTACTGAAGTTCGTTCGTATCGGTATTTTACAAGCTCTTACTGCTTGTCTTTTGCATGAGCGGTACGAGGAAAGCAGATGATCGTTGGAGTCAGGAATATGAAAGCACCGTAACAACTTTGACGTCACATCAGTTTCCAGACGTTTGAGCGGCGAGCGCGCATTCAAAATTTTCTACTGATAAAAATTTAAAACCTTTACCATTCGTTAAAAAAAAATTAATAAACCACACATGCGTAAGTTGTCTATTATGGTAATCTATTATTGGAGTGGCCCAATATGAACTACAAATATGAATCCCATTAAAATTATTATTTTATTGAGGTCTGAAAACCCTACGAAACCTGCGACTAAAAATGGCTGCACCATTTTTTAGTCAAATGCTGTTATTTCTGACCCCTTTATGACTAAGGCGTAGGAAAATTTTTGTTCGAAGCTTTTCAAAAATTTTTTCGCAAGGAAAGTGTTTACAGTTTTCGAACATGTTCGATGATGTTTGACGTCATTTTTTGGGTTGTATTATATTTTTACGTAATGGGGGGATACGTATATATCATCGACAGAGTACCCATATCGATTTAAGTCATTTTTTTCCTACGTAAAAAATATAATACAACCCGAAAAATAACGTCAAACATCATCAAACATTTCGAACATCATCGAACATGTTCGAAAACTGTAAACACTATCCTTGCGAAAAAATTTCCGAAACGCTTCAAACAAAAATTTTCGTGCAATGTAACCAACGCCTTAAAGTAATTAAGCCATCGTTTGAAAAATAGATTTAAGTACCAAACAGTAACGTAGCCCGCACGTTACGTTTAGCGATACAATTTTTAAATGATTTGGGAGGCAAAACTTTGGAACTTGAAACTTTTATTATGTAGACAACGTCACGGTTCTTTTTTCGTTTTTAAATCAAACTTACAGGTAGTGTGATGGGTTTCCGGACCAGACCCCGGGTCTGCTCTTCAGTGTACCCACAATTGGCGTGATGTGCTTGCGAAACAGTTAATATGATATCATAAACAGCTAATTGCTTTGTGTCTGGGTCTGACTGCTCCGCGTCTGAAGTCGACACCCTTGATTGTTCTTCCGTGCTCCTTTCCCTCGATCTCTTTGGCACTCGTCCGTACCGTACAGCTAAAAGAATAAAAAAGTCTTGCTTTAATCAAATCATGTTGCAGATTATCATAACGTTAAGCATAATTTAATTTTTTTTATCAAGGAGTTAAAAATTTATAAGGCGACAGACGCGAGCGTTTCTTCACAGCTTTTTTTCAGACGACTTTTAAATAAAGACGCGATTAAGAATACACTTGTAATAGAAAATAAATATTAATACGGAAAGGTTCACGTTAATATCGACGGCTTTTGCTTTAATTATATCACGCCATTTTTATATCTATGCAAAATAATTAATCTCCATGCTCAGACAAGTTGCAACTTTTGTGTGTGTGTGTGTGTGTTGACTGGGGTGTTTCTTAAAAATGCAAATATGGAATTTAAGAGCGTTCGCTCCCTAAAAAGTTTCAAAATAAATAAATAAAAACATGCCCCGAAAATGGGCTTCGCAACTTGTTTTTAACCCTTGCAGGTGATGCCTTGCTTTTTCCCGTATAAAATTTCAAGCAAAACCAAAAAGGAAAGGGAAATTCTGCCACTGTGGTGGAACAATGAGTCGTATTTTAACAAAAGCAAAAGCATGCTTCGGTTTTTTAAATAAACTTAAAATAAGGTAAATTAAGTTTTGCAAAACTCATTAAAACTTAATTAAGTACAAATAAACTTAAATATTGTTGACAAGCAAATATTTGTTTTTAAAATACTACTCAATGTCTATGAGCATAGGGGCTGCCCCGGACTTTTCCCCTGACTAATAAGCGATTTTGCTAATTTTTAATCAATTTTAGCCCCCCACTACCTCCGTTATTAGTCGGAGGAGGAAGTCCGGGATAGACCCTAAGGAAAACCTACTTATAGACATTGTTCCGCCATAGTGGCAAAATTTTCCCTTCATTTATGGTTTTACTTGAAAGTTTATATGGGGAAAAGCAAGGCCTCACCGGCACGTTTTTTTTTTATTTTTTTATTTTGAAACTTTTTAGGGGGCGAACGCCCTTAAATAATATATTTTCATTTTTAAGAGACATCCTAGTGTTGATGCCATTGAAATTTCACAAATTTCTCATGCATTCATGCATCATCTCGAAATATATTTTCGGCAAACTTGATTATTTAGGCTCTTTTGATTTAAAATTCAATGTTTTTCGGCTGCAGATCAATAACCATAGGCTAAAAAAAAAGAAAAATTCAATTCTACAACAATAAAAATAGAAATTGTTCGTACACGAAGAGTCTAATGCCACGAGTCTAACAGAATTAATACCCTTGCAACGTTGCGATCTCTATAGAAAAAAAAATGGAATCTATTTGCCGCACGTTATTCATACCGGAAACGATGTTTCAAATCGATTTTTTTTGTTTTAAAACGCGATTTTTACAACAAAAAGACGCCGTAGATTCGTAATGAAAAATATCTTGCTATTCTAGGGAGTCAAATGAATTTTCCCGTCGTTTTAAACGCGAGCGCGACGGAAAAATTCATTTTCCTCCCTAGAGTAGTAATATACTATTTCGCCAAATTTTTCAAATTCTTGCAAAGCGGTGGATAACAAAGGAATGTAGAAAGAGTATGTTTACAAAATTTTATAAAATAAATATTGTCCGTAATATTGTCATTTGTAAAAGATTATTAAAAAAGAAAAAAAAAAGGACTAATCAGTGCATATTGTAACATATATACTAGGCGACCATTCGACCAAATGGTCGCCCAGTCGATGAAAATAGTCGCCTAGTTTGCAAAATTTTGGATCACTAGGCGACCAAAGTAACGAAAACAAAATCGTTTTTCTTTTGTTCTGAAACTATATACAGTTGTTGAAAAAAAAAAAATTTAAGTTGAATTGTAATGATTATTACGCTGGTTTTCAACCCTCTATCTGAATTCTAATTGTCAGTTTTATGGCCAAAATGTAAAAGGAAGCGAATGCAAATGTCTTTCATTCAAATTCTTGGAAAAAGTTTTATTGTATTTTTTTTTTTTTTTCTTAAAATTAAATAAAGCAATCTTTTAGAAATCTGCATAGCATGTGTACCTGCTCTGGGGATTTTCGACAGATTTATATTTTATTTTTATGCTTAGTTCAAAAAACTGTCCTTTCATCACGTACTTTCAATTACTTTTTACTTTGCCTTTTACCGAAGATCGTCTTTTGTAAACGGTGAACGGAGTTTCCGTGATAACTAGAAGGCGGAACCTTGTTTGTTATTTATTTTCTTCATTGATTTTATTGGCTAAAATTTGAAAAATCTAAAAATTGCCACCCTAACCACAAATGCAAAAAAAAAAAAAAACGAATTTTTAAATTAAAAAAAAAAAGAATAAATATAAAAATTGCATCTGGTAGAAAGACGGGGAGGGGGGGGGGGGGTATATTAGTTTTGTACTCCGAATTTTTTTGGTCGCCTAGTGAAAAATTCTTATAATATGCACTGGGACTAATAGGCGGAAGAGCACCAGAACACCATCAAAAAGATCGATAAGTATTTTAGTTCAGAAAATTTTGTGGTAGAATTTATTTCTTTGTGCGAATTTTTTCTTTTCTTTTAGCATGAGACTTGAAGTCTGCGATGAAATTTTGACATTGAAAAAATATGAACTCTAAAGCCCCGAATCAACTTTTTACCGAATTTAGGCAAAATCATAAGCCCTGGTTAGACGATATCGCTTGTTTATTTCTGGTGCTCTCTGCGCTTAAAAGTCGTCGTGAGTGGTATCGGGACTAGGAAAAAAAATGGATTTTCAATTTCAAACCGAGATCAAAAAAACAGCATTGTTTCGTGCTTGAAAAGTGTTTCGTTTCTGGAAATCCGATATCGGTTTACCTACTTTAATCGATCACGAAAAACGTTACATTTTAACGATATTTCGGAACGGAATCCTGAATGGAAACAAGTAGAAAACTGAATATCCGATATTGATACAATGTCGAACCAATTTGAAATTTTACCAGGGTAGTGCAATTTTTGATGTTTTTGTCTTATTTTCAGGTTATCGGATGGCAGTAAATCGAGGACATTTGAAGGTCCGTCATCTGTGGAAAGATCGTCTACTTGGTAAGTCTAAAATTGGGAACGGCTGTGTTTACGAATGAAACCAAGGCAAAGTTGTAATGGTGAGGATCTAAATGTCCCTCACGATTCTCCCTTTTTGGTTTTGCCTATAAGCAAAACATTAATTTTTCGATATTCTTTTATTGGCTAAAAGCTCGTTTTCAAACCTGATCCCAGCAACATTTGCTTAGGAAAGTTTTCAAAATTGTAAGACAATTGCAATACCATCCGACTTTTGTGCTGAATTAGCGCTAAAGCAAAAGCTGAACTAGTGAAAACGTAAAAAAAAAAGACCCGTCTTCAAAGTTTTGATATAAAAAGTTTATGACCTTGAAAAACTCGTATTCGATTTATAGGAAAGTCGCACATATATGTTTTTTCTCTCTTTCTCCCTCTTGTCTTTTTTAGTTTTTTTAAAAAAATTTATTGTTATACTTACAATCTCTCGACATTCCGACGGCAAGGCATTTTTTAAATCGACAATATTGACACCGGTTCCTGTTCAATCTAATGACGAGGCACTTCCCGTCTCTGAGGCACCGGTATTCGATTTGTTTTTGTATACTTCTCCTAAAAAACCCCTGAAATGGAAAAAAAATTAAACCAAATTAAAATGCAGTTTTAATTCGGAGAAGAAAAAAAAATTGAAAATGGTCTAAGATGCAAAATCATAACGGAGATATATAGCCTCGGGAATTTATGCTAATTAAAAACGAGCCAGTTGTTGACAAAAACAAAGTTTCGTGTATAAGATTTACAATTTTTCAGGCTATTTTTCTTTGAACCTTCAAAATAAAAATGAAAAAATGAGGTGTAAACGCCATTTGAATTTTTTGAAATTCCGTCCGTCACCACCCCATAAAGGCGGTGGGATCGGTTACGATCATTTACTTCTTACACTTGCTTTATATACATCATATCGCTTTCGATTGTGAATGATTACACAATTTTAAAGAAACTAAACGAAAAATTGTTGTATGATCGATTCTTGATCTCGTTTTATTTTTGTCTCGCAGAAACACTAATTGAATGTTTCTGCGAGTTACTCAGAGTTGCGGTACTTTGATTTTTGTTTCTGCCAAGTTTTGAGAATCCACCACAAGATGATGATTATATTCGCTGAAATTGGTCCACCCCAATATGTGCAGTACAGTAGGGCGGGTCGAAAAAGGCGAATTTTTGAGTTTGAAACGCCTGATATGGAGCGATGCCTTTTTATAATGCTATTAACCCTAATTTTTTTTTTTCAGATTTTTTGAACGAAATTTTGAGGTGCGGCAACGGCCTTGAAATTTTCAAAAAGCCCATTTGAGAACCGAAAACCGAGAACCCATTTGAAAACCGTGGTGCACAGTTTTTGAACCACACGCCGGATTCCAAAATTCTGAAAATCTTGTTATGGCTTTCTGAAAACGACGGTCTTTTATGCGGGGGGAAAAAAAATGTTCATTTTTGGTCCTCAAATGGGCTTTTCGAAAATTTCAAGGCCATTGCGGCACCTCAAAATGTCGTTTAAAAAATCTGAAAAAAATTAGGGCTAATAGTATTATAAAAAGACATGGATTCCCATATTAGGCGTTTTCAAATTTAAAAATTCGACCCACTCTAATGTACAACTGCTACCCCTTCTCTTGCAAAACAAAAGTAAAGCTCGTTATGGTTGCTATTCGAGAGAATTCGATCTCGATTTCGGTTTTTACAGATATAAAAGAAAAGAAAAATATAAGGAAAACGAAAATATACCATTTTAGTCAGTTTCTCCCCCGATATTTCCCTTAATAATTAAAAAGCCGTTACTGGAAAATATTTTCATTGTTAGGTTTAGAAACTGGAGGGAAAAAATGCGTACAGGACCCGGAGCCGTGGAAAATGGTTTCACTTCATGGTTTCCAATAAGAGCTTGTTAGACCCTGTCGGTGCAAAATCTTATTTTGGCCTAAAGCAAAGCCAGAGGAGTTTGAGACCAAAATCGTACTCCAGTTTCCTTTTTTTTTTCTGCTTTATTGATTTTAGCTTCGTTCGATAGGGATTAATTAACTCTTAAAATATTTTTCCTGTTTTCCCTCTTTTTTCTTACCTTACAGCCTTCGCATGATGTGACTCCGTAATGGTAACCCGAAGCTTTATCTCCACACACTTTGCATGGCACGAACGATTTGGTGGGTGTTGAGCTATTGGAATCGGCTGCAGCGTAATGTTGTTCTGCAAAGAAAAAACAAGAAATACTAAATATGCAAAAACTCTCGAAGTCGTTATACTCTCAGGTTTCGGGAACCACTTCGACGCCGCTAGTCTTATGTAAAAGATGCAATAGAAATTAATAATTAAGATTCCGCAATTAAAAAAAAAAAAAAAATTCTCATCTCACATATAAGATAAGCACGATTCGCATATACCTAACTGTACAGGCATTTATTAATATGCAATAAGCGAAGCATATCATATCCCGTATAACAGTTCCTTCGGAGGATTTTTCCAGACAGATTAATATCCTCGGAGAATATTTTCACACCGTTTTCGTTTTGTGGTGAAATTTGAATTGGAAGCTGTCGAATATCTAAAAAAAAAAAAAAATCCCCTCTGGCTTGTAGGTAGTTTACATGCAAGCCACGTCCAAGGGGAAACCCCCTCGGGGACTTTTCTCCTTCCTCTTTAACGACCGAATCATGAACATTCCCATACGGTTTCCTCTTTTTCTTAAAATCGTCACATCGTTTACCGAGCCTTTTTTTTTTTTTTTTTTTTTTTTTTTTATTTATTTTTTTATTATTAATGACGTAATCGAAAGGGAAGACGAGTTTTTCATTTCTCTTTTTCCGAAAGAGAAAAATGTAAATAGTTTTATAAAAATGCCGTTATCCAATGTTGTTTAACCTACCAATAGTTGGAAGTTCGTTGTACGCTATTCGACTGCCCAAGTTCATTGAACTAATTCTTTTTTTTTTTTTTCTTCTTTATTCTTGGTTAATTTTTCCTTTTAGCTTAATAAAATTAAATTTTGCTTAAAGACTTGCTTGGAAGGTGATTTAATTGCAATATAGGCCTACATCGCGTATACAAATTGAATGAGCCGAAAAAGAGACGAACATATAGTTTATGATGCTTTCGGCTTTTTTACTACACTGCCGAAAATTACCTCCTCAAAAAATTATGTCGATTTAGGACATGTAAAAGAGTTTTGCACGACCAATTTCTTTTTCGGATCAATCCGGATGTGGAAACACAATGTGGATTTTGGTTTCATTAAGCATTTTTTTCAATAGACCACAACACTAAATTCGAATTTGAGGTATAAGAATCGGTGTCGTCCAGTACGCCTAAATCTTGTATAAGCTCTGCTGGCAAATCGAGCAGATTAAGCACGTTAGGTGAATCCGCTTTTCCTTTTAATTTGAGGCACAAATATATTGCATCTTTTAGAGGGATATGTGCTGCTCCCCCTTTTACTTTAGATACGATACGGAATTTTTTTGTAGCGTACTTTACGTTTTCCCATTTTTCATTGTTTAGCCTTTTAACTTTTCTCTTTTGGCTATTTTTGTCTACTAGTGTTCCATCCATCATACTAATTTCCTCTTATTATTATTTCTTTTTTTCTCTGCCTTAATTTCATTTTTTAACCTCTCCTCACTGTGAAGTTACTAAAAACAAAAACTACGACTAGACTAATAGTTGTTTGCGAATCATTATTTTTAGGAAATTGATTAGCTTTTAATTTAGAGTCTCCAACTTGTAATCAAAAACTGATTGGGGCTCTACCAGGGCCTGAGAACTTTGGAAATTCATATGGAACGGAAAACTAGCAATTCGGAAAATCGTCTACGGAATATTGAAGCTTGAGCTCTAAATATTCCCAAATTTGGACTACTGCCGAGTCAGTATGTCTTTTTAATTTTTAGGCATATTTTGAGCTTCGAATCCGAATCAATTGATTGGTTTGATATTTTTTTCCTAATAGCCGCTATAATTTTCTGAGAGAAAAGGAATTTCGTATCCGGTTCTTCACGAGTGTTCACGTTTTTTAGACCCTGTTCGATGGGGATTGGGGGGAAAAAATATACAACTCTCGAGCAAATTCCAAATTTTAATTTCTCGACTCGCTCTACTGAGGAAGTTGCTGCATCCGAATTCACTTGCTCGTAAATTTACACCTTCTTTTCCTCTGATTTTCTTCGATTATTTACTTTCAACCTTTTTTTCAAAAAAAAAAAAAAAAAAACTTTCTTCAATTTTTTAAAATTAAAATTTTAATTTTTAAAGTTACAAGTGGAAGTAATCTGAGTATTCTCTGTGATTTCTAGTCCTTCCGCCTCAAAGATTTTGTAAAGCTGCCCATTCGCTTGAGGATACCCACAATTTTGTTTTGAATTGGAATGAGCTTTTAACTTTATACCTTAGAATATTCATAATCTTTTTTCTCGATCCTAAATACATATATCCGAGTCATCTTTTCAGAATCGGACCTAATTCAAAGGACCATAATCGGATTAAAACACCATTTTCGGTGAAAGATGATGTTTTTCTGCTACGACCTAAAAATATATGCATTTATATCATTTTTATCGATACACAAATGATTTCTCGGTCTCTGTCTGACCTAAAAGAAAGGATGTATCAGCCACCCCTAAATGGTGGAATTTTTTTTAAAAATCAAATATTAATTACCGCGACGGATTTACCAGTATTTGAATCGGTTTTCGGTGAATGTGTAGTTAGCTACATGGGGATCATTTCGTTTGGGAGCTTTGCCCCCATCACAGATGAGCTTTCTGCTGAGTTAAATCTATACTTTCGTCGATTTTCTGGCGAAAATCGAAAAAATACGGCCGATCACTAAACCATTTATCAGCAAGTTAATGCATACACGCAAAACGTTGGAGATCTAGTTCAAAACCGATGAAAACCATAAGTTCGACTTTAATTTTAAAAAAAAATTAGAGAAAAAAAATGTCCTGATTTATTTAAAAGCGAGTATCGTTTTAAAATTTTCCCGTTTTTGTCATAAAAAAAAGTCTTATCAAAATTATGTTATTATAACATTTACTTGTTGCGCAATCCTGCATTTATTCTGTGAAATATAAAAAGACACCAAAAGAATACGCGATACCCACCGATCACAATCAATACTTTTTTTTTATATTTAAATACAATTTTTTTTTTTTTTTTTTTTTTTGTTTATTACTAGATTAGGCTGTAAGATGTAAATTATTTGGTAATGCGATAAGAGATGAGATTGGCTGAAAGCCAGCCGCACACGTGAAAGAGTTCAACAACCCCAACACGTTTTGGCCAAACCTCAAGTTCAGTGACAGTCGATTTGGCTATTTTTTTTATTATTATTATTTTCGCTTGTCTTACACGTGGAATTTTTTCTTGGGTGCTAGCCTGGCGCCGTCTTGCGCTTCTAATCAACCCTTAAAATTTTTTTTCCTTTAACAGATGACTATATCCATTATTTATATGCAGTTTATCAATTATAGTTCGACTTCCTTTTTTTTAATGGCGCGAAAACGATGTACACTGCAAATAGATTTCTTCTTTTTTTTCTTGCAAGAAATTTAGTAACAATTAAAATATTTAGATTTAATGTACATTTTTTGAGTAAATCCTCTTGAATAAGCCATCTTTAATCTTCATGCATAAATTGAGGACTTTTCCCGTAAGTTTTCTTCTAAAACGTTTTCTCAAAAGTACTCAACCAAAATTTGATTAAATCATATTTTTTTTTTCAGTGCAATCGTACACGAATTTAAAAAATCCATTATTATTGTGGAAGTTTACTGATTAAACTGGCAAAATTAATTTATTTAACCGAAAATTTTCGAAAGATTTGAACTGGATTATGGATTGCTTGTTTCTTATAATTTTTTAGGCAACATATTTTTGTTTTCTCGATTAATAAGCATAAAGCTGTGCTTTCACTTGTGCGGATTTTAAAATCTGCAAAACCCCAATACTGATGGCAAAACATGATTATGTTTCAGCCCAAAGAGCAAACCACGTGGATGCCTTATATTTTGCCACCAAGTTTCCATCATCATTTTCTTTTTTTTTTTTTTTTTTTTACCATCAAACTGGTCTTTCTAACCGATATATCTTAAAAATTGGTGAAATTTTGGTGGAAATTATCTTAAAACCCACGTGGATTCCTACTGTTCGCATAAAATGGTTCAAACCGAAAACTTTTAATCCTCCAGTACGCAAAGTCCACAAAAAAATGTAACATTTCTTTGTCCGGAAAGTTCCCTTTTTGCCAAATGCTGAGCATCAAAGCCAAAAGATCAAATTTGAAAATTTTGAAATGGCCGATAAGACACGATCACGTGACAATTTTCAAATTCGAAGTTTTGGCTCACATGAACTGCCCTCTTTTATGCCCAATCTTTTTATTTTTCCAATTTTCTATCGATGAATTTTGTAATTTAGGGATTGAAAATTCTCTTTTTTGTAAGTTTTTTTAGCTCTGACAGGAGACTGTGAAAGCCCCCCCCCCCCCTACCCCCGCTCACTCCAAAATGAAGCTGCGTTCGCTGTTTTGCGAAAAAAAAAAAAAAAAAAGGTAATTAAAAATTTCCAGTTGCATCGTCTTTCAATGTCAATTTAATATTTCTTCTAAGGCAGAGCCATTTTTAGTTGAATTAAATTAATCTAAATAAATAATTGCACGATGAAAATTCATAAAAAGAGACGATTTCGATAAGAAAAAACTCTTCCGTTCAGTACGCGTACGCTTTATCTTCTTTTCGGATTCCGATTTCAGGGGGAAAAAAGAGTTTACAAATCGACTGCTCCGAAGAAAAAGTACCTATTTTTTTTCGGACAGTTGAAAAAATACGTACCTTTTTTGTGTTACTGCAAAAACGATCTATCGTACATAGCAATGACCATTTAAATAGATCGTTTATAAGTCGTTAACAAAAAAGATAGGTATTTTTTCAACTGTCCGAAAAAAGATAGGTAGTTTTTGTACTGCTAAAAAAAAATAGTCACTTTTTCTTCGAAATGTTTTTGTCGTAATAATTAACAAAAATTCGACACCAAACGGGAAGGGCAATAGAAATCTCGAGTTTTCCCATTAAGAAAAAAAAATTAAGAAGTTTACGCGGAAATCATGAGTCGAAAGACTTCCTTAGACTCAGGTGAAGTCATTGATTTTCCGTGAGCAGGTAACAAATTTGTTAGGGGCATGCGCCAGGATGAAACCCACCCCAAAGACTGTCTTCCCAGACGGTTTTGTCATTTTCGGAGACAAGAATTAAATGCTTCTTCTATTTTCTTTATTTTTCATATTAATTCATTTTCCATTTCCTTTTTCCGAGAGACAAAAAAAAAAAAAAAAAAAAAAATTTCAATATTTTCAATATTTTTATTTTTTTTTGATCGCGGCATTCAAAAATTGATGAATTTCCCGTGGGAAATTTAATTATATGAAAAAGAAGTAATTTAGCAAAGATTTAATCCCTCCCCCCACCCCCACCCCTTGCCTTCATTATTTATTTGTTGTTGACGATTTGAATTATTTAAGAGGGAGGTGACTGTACCAGTGACGGTCCCGGTCCGGTGTGTCGTCCGATAATTACCGACAAGTTAATAATGCATTAAACGGTGTGTTTTTGAAAAGAGCCGGGGATATCGATCTGCGAGGGGAGGGAGGGGTGGATACGCACGTCACGTGACGCTTTCAACCGAGCCGTTCGAGGAAGTGAAAACCACGTTTGCACGTGCCGACTATTTACTACAAATCAATTATAATTTCTTTTTTTCCTAAAAATATTTTTTGTATTTGGGTCAGATGTTAAATGGATTGATAATGAAAGGAGGTAGGCCTAAATTTTATCGTCGCTTCGGTCGTACCGAATGCGCCAAAGACGAAGGGAAAAAAATGCCGAAACAAATGTTTGAGCTCCATTCGAAAATAGAGTGTCGAGTGGTAAAAATGCTACGAAACGAAGAATGACAAGTTATTAATGGAACAGAATACCGGAAACGTCCTTGAACTTGACTGAGTGTGTCACTTGACAAGGTTATTCGTTGGTGCTCCTTGCATAATTAATGCTGATTGCAATTATTATGGCTCTCCTTCTTTAAGACTTTCTCTCCACTCCATTTTTTTTCTTTTTTCTTCTCGAATCAAACTCTTGATTCAGTTCAAAATCTTGTACGTTTCCAACGGAAAATTCGGAAAAATGGAAAGATTTTTTGAAAGGGAATATATCGCCTCACGAACTCGGACTGGGGAGATAATGAAATTGATAAGAGGATGCTGGAATGGAGTCGGAATGACGAACGATATAAATGCGGTAAAGCCTTTATTGGTTATACGCAATAACACCACTTCAACAGTACAATATCACCTCCCCTAATTCAAGTCTAGTGGAAAAGCCAAACTGTGAGTACTTTATAATCAGCTGTCTTAACAATTTTGGACCGATATTTTTTCCCTCTATAGTATTCCAGAGAGAAACAATAGGGACCTGGAAGGTCCGGCAGAGATTTTTACGACACAAAATAAATTTTTTTCATATAAAAAACATTTCGAATATTTGTTGATAAATTGCAGAGCACCTTCAAACAAAAGTTATGCAAGCAGCCATACTCTTAAATTCCCCTTAAGCTTTCATCGGGAAAGGGCTAAAAAGGCTCAAGAGAGAACAACAGAAAGAATGGTGTCTAAAATTTGAAAATGAAGCTTTTGATTACGACACGAATGGACCGTTGCATCCCGATTAAATCTATTAATTATGGACGAGTTAAAATAGCAGAGAAGAAAATTATATACGGAGCATATTTCCCTTTCGGACCGTCATGTCATTAATTTTTTTTAAAAACGATTTCGAAACGTTCTTCGCAACTTTTTTCTTCTTTTACGACTTTTGTTAACCTTTTAAATACTTGTTGGTTAAATATTGGGCGCCCGCCTTTTTTTTTTTTTTTAACACCCAGTTCAAAAGGTTGCCAAAACCCGATCGAAGATAAAAGATTTATTGGAAAAAAAAATGTTTTAGAGTGGTGAAAAACAATGGAGCGATGTAGATGGAAGATGGAAGATGAAAGAAAACGCGAATGTGGAGGACGTTGAACCCGGTTTTAGGTTGCCGGAGATAGACTCGGTTTTTACCGTTTGGTAATTATTAAAACCAGGAACCGTCCCATCCTCGATCCTACCTTGTTTAACGGCGACCGTCGAAGTCGGAGGTTGAAGCTGAACGAGGGACGAAGAAGAAGAGGAAGAAGAGGTTCCCTGCTGAGGAGTAAGGGGCGATTGTCGAGCCGGAGGAGGAGGCGAAGGTTCCGGGGCGGATCCCACGGATCCCGGATCGCTGAATCCTTGGGTGCTTTCGTGATCGTCCGCATTGTCGAAAAAACTCAGGTTAAATTCGGCACCGGCGTCGAACGTCACCTGCGGCTGGATTTTTTCGGGCGGCGGAGCATTTCCGATGTTGGAACCGATCGATTGATCTAATTTGTAAACATCCATTTTATTAAATTTTCTACTACTGTCCCCGTATCATCGCCGGAGTTTTTTCCGCTTCTCGCGGTATCCGGCATCCGGTCACCGATGGTTAAGATCGCGTTTCCGGTATCCAAAATTTTTATCTGCATTTAAATCTGCATTCAAGTCACTTCGCGCCTTATACGTGGCTCCATGCCCACTCCGATTCTTTCTTTCTTTTTTCACCTTATTTTGTTCATAATGTACGCTATCATGACTTTCCCTTTAAAAATACACAAGGTGAAGGTTAGAGCAAATAGCGAAATTCATTTTGAAAAGGATTACGTTTTGGAATCGAGAAAAAAAAAAAAAAGAAGCACCTGACAATAAAAAATATGCACTTGATCAAAACAGGGAAGGAATACAAAATATTCCATTAAATTCCTTTCGATTGATAATCTTTTTTTTTTTTTTTAGCCCACCTTTATTCCTCAAGTTTTTTTTTATAAATTTTACGTAATACTTTCACAAAGACTAAATGCGGTGGATTGAATAGGGGGATGGAAAGACCCTTAAACTAAAATATAATCTCACGTGTATGAGAATGCAGTATTCGAAAAAAGGTTGTTTTTTTGCATTCTCTGTCAAATAAAAGAATAAAAATGTCAAAGGTGTTATGAAAATCAGGGCCGGACCTAAGATAATCAAAATTTCCCTAAAATAGTTGCTTTTATCCATTAGCTTTAACTTCTCTGGGGGGTTTCATAATATTCTATTTTTTTTGAAAGAACGGCGAAGGACTTAGCCAGCAGGGGACTGCTTCACAGTCTTGGTGTAAAGCTTCGGGAACGGAATTTAAGGGTGAGTTGACGGGACCGACAAAAGCCTCTTGTTCGCCAAAGGCAAACCTGGCAATGTCAAAAACACAAATTCACCTCGGTTATTTTTGGAATGCAAGACTGAGGAGTGACTCAGTTCTTTTCCTATTAATCTAATCCAAAAGCTCCAAAGCTCCAAAAAAAAAAAAAAAATGGCTGGTTTCAAGGAAAAATTAAAAATTTTTTTTTACAAAATGTTACGGTCCTGAAAAATTAAATATTATGCAACTAACGACAGGTAGAAATTCGAGTATTGAAAATTGGTGAACCTTTAATAAAATGCTTCTCCTTAATGTTAAATTGCAGTCTACCTGCGATTTTAGGCTCAAAAGGAATCATCTGAAACTTATTCATCACCACTCCCTTATTATTTAAAAAAAAATCACATCACGAAAAAGGCAAAAACGGATAACACATTAGGAAGCAACAGAAAAAAACTTGATAAATAATTCACACCGTGGAAAAGTCTCATGCGACGATTCCTTTTTTTTTTTTTTTTTTTTTTCGCATCCTCTGTTCGGCGATTCAAGTGTGCTTCGCACAAAAAATAGGGCAGAGAAGGGGGAAACACGTGGAAAGGCATCGTGTTTATATCATCTTGAAATATTAAAAAAAAAAGAAAAATGTTTTGTTGGAAATGTAAAATGTAAATGAAACATATGACGAATGGGGATTTTGATTTCCATTTTAGTGGCAAAAAGGAAAAAAAATGTCTTGTGTCCGGAGAATCGCAAACGGGTTTACATTTTGAAATTTAAGGTTCAAAGCTCGAAGCGTCTTTCAAGTGAGCCGCCATTCGGCATTGTACCCCACCTAACAATGGCACCAACGGTTCGTCCGTCCATATCTTGACCGGAAACATTTGAAAATGCCGAAATCAAAGTTTAACGAAGACCCGAAGGGTCGCACGGGGGGGTGCAGCCGAGCCTGAAAACGAAATCAGGAAGTGCACTTACTTACTGCCGCATACAGTAAAATTTTCGCCTTTAAGGACCGTTTTTTATCCTCGAAAGAAGGCGATCTGTGAGTTTATTTAAGTGGCTCCACGGTATCCGCCTCGCTTAGCCTTTATTAGAGCAGGGGGAGGGAGTGTTTCAATTTTTCAAAACCGGACTTGAAAGTAACACTTAATGTAGGAACCGTCTACTCCTCCCCCGATTTTTCAAATTTCCGAAAATCGGGAATGCTGTTTTTTCTATCGATTTCTTTGTTCCCTGGATTTCCCAATAATTTCTCCCGACCTTCTTGGAATCCCACTTTCTCTTGATGAAATTATTCCAACGGCTTGATTTTTTCATGAAGATTTCCCATTCGTTTTTACGAGCATAGGACAGTTCTCGGATATCCACGGTAAAAATTAGGTGCTAACAATCTTTTCCAGGAATCAAATGAGACCTTTTGGACCAAGAGTCTTATACAAAATCATTTTAAGATAATAATTCTAACTCTTTAACAGATAAATTTGAGTTGAACAATTTTAGGGGTGAACTAAAGTTTTTTTGAAAAAGAAAAAGAAAAAAGAAAAAATTTCCAAGAAAATGTAAGCATTTCTACGTAATATTTTTTAAGTCTGCGATGCCGTGTCCACGTGTTGCCATGTAGTCACGGATGTAAACCACGTGTGCCGGGGTCAATAAACGCTTGCATCTTGCTAATAAACACTTCGTTTCATTAGATCCATCTGTCTTCGATAACTTTTTTTTTTCTCAAACCGCATTCGAAAAAATTATTTAATTTTTCTTATAAATTTTTGTTTTTTCCCTTTTCAAAAAGAAAGAAAGGAAAAAAAAAAAACATCGAAAAGCCTTTTTTTGGGAAGTCTTTAAACTTTTGTTAAAAAAATAAATAAATAAAATGGCGGATCAGCAAAAAAAAAAAAAAAAAAAAAAAAAAAATAGTGGGGACGTTCACAAAGCCAAAAAGAAGAGCAATCCGATTGAAAACCATCGACCGAATGTGGGCTTTGAATGAAATAGACTCCGCGGCAAAAATTTTAAATCCACTTTGAGAAATCTTGTCTTACTGGATAAGAAGAAAAAAAAAATAGAAACACTTTTTAGACGAAAACGAAACGATCAACTCGACACACACGAGTGCACTGAACTTGACTTGCCCAAAACACTGCTGCGTTGTACCTGTGCTTCATTCCTGAACCTGAAATCTTTAACTTGAGATTCGATTTGATTCCATATCGTTGCTTCTCTCCCGCTTTTTATTCGCAAAATTTACTTTCTTTATTTGAAAAGTATAAAAAATTCCTTTGGAAAAAATTGATTAAGAAATAGGTTTTATAAGAACTTGCATCAAGGATCATTTTCTTGGGAAATCTTATTCCCCTAATACTTGCTTCTTCTTTGATAGAATGGTTGGGAACATTTCTTAGCTCATAGTGGTCTCCTTACTATTCCGGTTCCAACATAATTAATATTTTGGTAAAGTCAAAATTAATGTACATGACATATTTGGGTTTGGAACAAAGCAGTTCACAAGGGGGATGAATATTTAACAAAGGCCGCAACAGGGTTTTTTTTTTTTTTTGTAAAGAGTTACTGACGATCTTATCCAAATTCGTTGTATAGGGTCGTACATGAATTCCGTGGGTCTCATAAAACTGTCGTAATCGCGATTGTGACATTTTACTTAGAAACATTAAGAAAATTAGAGATTGTCGTAAAAGTTGTGTATAATACAAGCGGTGTCATTCGAGAGTCTTGGGGAAAGGGAGCTACAAGGTTCTTTTGCCCTTTAAGGGTTTTTTTTTCTTTCATAAAATAAATATAAAGAACCATATCTTTTGGTACCAAGACATCTTTGCACTCCCCAAGAAAAATCTCGTGAGGGCAACCGATCAGGTTGCTACCGAACTTGGAGGGTGCCGACTGCCGAGCACCTCCCCGGGTCGGGAATGTAAAAATATTTTGTGGCGCCACTTCCCGAAAGAACTCCATTGTAACGTGACCGACACTGATAACCCAAATTCGGCTATCCTAAATGTCTTTTACGACGGTTTCTAATTTTGTTTATGTTTTTGAGGGAAGTAAGGGGCCATTCAAATATTACGTAATCATTTCTTTCGTCATTTTAGACCCCCTCCTCCCACCTGATCATCATTCGCTGGACTCTCCCCCCCACTCTCATCAAGGAAGTTTTTTCTTTTTAAATAAATTGACAAAATGCATGTTTTAAAATAGAAAATCGACCGCTGAAGATGGCTTGCCAATTTAGGTGTACCGGTATATCAGGGTAAACGAATACCCTTCTTCCCCTCGTCATCATTGTAAATCAGTTCGACAACCCCCTCCCCTCCTAAAATGATGACGTAATATTTGATTGGCCCCTAACTGTAATAACAGTAAAAATTAGAAAAATTTTCATTTTTGAATTTTTTTTTTCCTTGACGTAGAATGTGTTATAGTTGGAAACTGTCCTATATAAGACCCACGTGGAATGATACAAAAAAAAAAAACCATGTTGCGGCCTTTGTTAAAATTTTGATCCCCCTTGTGAACTTATGACAGATTGAGGGTACCCGAATTCCGTGTTATCAGACTGTAAAATTTTTTTAACCCCCACTCGCAGATTTCAAAAGATTTTTCCTCAAAAAAAAAAAAAAAAAAAAAAAAAAAAAAAAAAAAAGTCAAAAGTGGTGGTCCAAATAAGCGTGAAAGTGCCTATTTAATATTTTTGAAACTTCCCTTCTTGAACATAACTCCCGTAAAGTAAATACAGGAACCATATTTTTGCCTATTTTTCGGTCGTAATTCCTCAGGCAACAGTGCATCGCGAATTTTCACTGCTTAATGCCAAAAAAACCGGAATGCGTTATGAAAACATTCCCATTTGGTCCTTGCTTGGTCTTGGCTACATTTTACAAATTGGCTGCACATTCAGTAATCGCAGAAGAGCTCACCGCTTAATTCTAAGTCAAATCGTGTATTTTATTTTCAGGTATTTTTGTTTTGAAAAAATTTTGCCGTAAAAAAAAAAATGTGGAGAATTTAAAAACTTGTTTTCGGTGCACAAAAATTTGTTGTAAATCAAAGCAGGGATACATTGTGTGTTGTGACGTCTTAAGTTGTCCAAGAATGCAGCGATCCTTTCAAAATTTATAAATTTTGGAAAATTTATTTTCTTAATGTATCAAGGCTCTTGATTTTCATTATTACTTTCCAACAAAGCCGTAAATTTGCGTTTAAGCGCAGGGGGTGTAATTCTCTCGGTTGGAAGACTTTTCGGCATATCAGATCAAAGAGGGAACCGGGAATGCTCAGTAAAAGAATACACCAGATTTTGATTTTCGGTTGTCAACCTTGAGGTTTTAACAAAATACCTGTAAAGATTTTCTTGGAAACATGGACAGATATTTAGAATTCAACCGTAGAAACTCAAAGTCTGAAAAATAACGCAAAATTTGGAAATGCAGGGATCGATAAGTTGACAATTTAAAACTTGGAATCGGAAAAATGGATTTGTCTGAAACCGTAAAGGTAAACAAGTCTAAGGGTTGATTGTAAACAAGGATGTAATCCACCCCCAGAAAAAAAAACTGAATTAGCATAATTTTTGTTTTGCCACCCTTAAAAACTGTTTTTAAATTTGAATTGGCAAAGGGGTAAAAGTTTTCGACCGGACGGAATAATTAAAATTTATTTTTTCTTTCTTTATTGGTGTAAACAACGAAAAGTCGTAGCCGATCTCAAGGTTAATACACCCTATATTTTATTGGCATAAATGTGCATAAAATCTGAATTAAATTTCAGAAATGAAATCGTTTTATCTTGACTTTTTAATTTCCATTTAAAAATCAAATTCCAATCAGGGGTCACTAGAAAAGATAGGGACATACTCAAAACAAATCCTTAAAAAATTATTTTTTTAAGGTTGTTTTTCTTCTCTGGAAAACTTGACAAGGAATAAAAGTAAATAAACTATTATTCCATCAAACGCTCTGCGGATTTTAAATTTCTAATGGAAAAAAAATTCTTGATTCCAAACCGAAAGAAGAAAAAAAACTTTGCATTAAGTATAAAAAGCAAAAGTTTTAAAAATGACTTGCGAATAATTTCCTTTTATCCGATAAATTTTATTTAAAATCCAAATGAATGAATTTCGTTTTTTAAAGCATTATCACCACAAATCACACCTTTAGAAATTGTTAACTTTTCACCTTGCAAAAATAATGCACAAAAAAAAAAAAAAAAAAAAAAAACTCGTTGATTAAAAAATGACGAGATTACAACGAAACGAGATCTCCACACGACACATCGACAAGAGTACCGTAATAAAGTTTCAAAAACATCAACTATCCCATAAAAAAAAGGAAAGGAAAAAAGAAAAAGAAAAAAAAAAAAAAAAAACAGAATCATATGAGTTGTGCGATATACAAGCAAATATTCCCTTCACCAGGTAGTGGCACTGCATTTTTAGTCTTGCGTCAGGGGTCGCCAAAAGCCCTTAAAATCAGCAACGATTTCCTGGAAACTTTTTCAATTTTATTCTGCAAGAAAATAGGTGAAAAAAATTAAGACTGGCACATACCTCGTTGAAACTTGCTATCAAAGGAAGGGCTGACTCAATTTTTTTGATAAGATGGGGAAAGAGTCAAAAATTTGCAGTCGTGCAATTTCGGGAATTACGCGATTATTAAGATTTAACTGAGCAGCTTTTGCGGGAAGGAAACGAATGTCTTTGTAGACTTTTAAAAGGTTTCTTGGGGACGAGGTCTGGGGAAAACTACGGATCGTCTGCTCGTGAAAAAATTTAACTTAATTTTCTTTTTTGTATTCGAAAGAGAAGTAAAAAAATGTTTTTAGGGGATTTAAATCCAGCTAAAATGTAAATAAGAATTGTAATAATTTTGGCCACCCGTGATATTCATCTGTTTGAGTCTTAAGGTTCATCGACCGTGTAGAAGCAGAGGGGAATATTGTGGACTCGGAGAATCTCTTGTATCGAGAGGGAGGGGAATAAGATGAATGCCCTGTTCTTCGAGTTGCTTTGCGCAGCCGCGCTTTACGTAAGTGCCACAGGTTGCAAGAAATAGGAAGTTCTTTTGGTACTTTTTTTTTTTTCTTTCCCTATACAGCATATGATTTATATGAGATTTTCATAATTGCCAAACCGATGTACTTAAAAGGTGTATAAAGTTTTGGGATTTGCATATACAGACTTAACTGGGCTTTAATTTTAAATTAGAAAATTTCAGCGAAAATGAAATAAATAGTTATAACAAAGTATGTCTCTTGTTTCCTTGCAAAAAATTAATTGTCGAATTTGAAAACAAGGTAAATTTTTCGTTTTTGAATTTTTTTCTTCCGCAGACAAGAGTGTTACCGATGCAGTGGTTTCTTTTGGCCACGACTCATATTTCCGTAGTGGATGTACTCCACTGCCTCGTTCGAATTAGTTTTTTGGTGAACGCGTCTAATATGGACCGACCACAAAGTTTGCTCGGTGAAAAACGTATGAAATCGTTAGCAAAAGTCGAGGGTCAAGATTTTGCTGAAATGCAACTTTTGGCACGTATGACGAAGCAGAGCATATAAGGAAGGCGGAAAAGCACTAAAATTCCAAATTATTTGGCTTTTTTTGAAACCAGGCAGCTTTTGGAAATCTCATATGAACGGAAAATTAGAACTTTTTTGTTTGCTCTGAAAAAATTGTCGGCGGCCAACATCAGGTCCTAAATTAGGAAAATTGGTGGCTTTTCGACTCGCTCTAGGATGGATACTGCCCTTTCGTTAATGTAAACAAGCATCAAAAACCAAACTCGATGAAAAAAAGCAGAAATATGTAAATACCTGGCTCGAAAGCGGCTTGTCAAATTATTCACAATGAATTTCAATTCAAAAATGATGGCCATATTTACGATCCGTAAACAAAAGAAAATGGACTTTTTATTGGGGTAGTAAGAACCCTTTTTTAAAATCAAATTCAAGGTTAAACCGGAAATGTTTCACTTTTATTTTCAATCTGTTTCCCGAAGGTTAACCAGTAAATTACATAAAAAAAAAAAAAAAATACATTTTTTTTTACCTTCTCGACTTCAGTAATCGGTGCGACCATTTTGGGTTTCGGTTTCACCGATATTCCCAACAAAAACACGAGGACAGAAAATTAAGATTTTGGGTTTGTTTTTGGTGCTGCATTTTACCATTTGTGACATTACTCAAAGCCCTGGCCTCCATCTTGTAGAAAACTTTAAAAATTTCAAATAATTAATTTTAAAAAAAAGAAAGAAAAACTAACAACGAAGCCCCGGCGGACTCTCGGAAAGCGGAAGCCGTAAGAAGTTGTGCAAGGGCTCATGTTTGAATATCGCTTGGGTAACCTCGAGTGCCCGCAAGAGTTCCCGATTTTGCATGACATATGCATTTTGAATCTTATGTAGAATATCTGGTGAAGCCATTGCAAATGCCCATTTGTATTTCGGCGTCCTACTGGGTTTTCTCGAAACTCTTTTTACTTTCTATTTTCCATTACATGCTTGTGATGCGGGTTACCTACCCACGAAAGGTGGACGATTAACTTCACGCCCGAAATAAATATGAAATCAAATTTTCTAAATTTCCTAAGTGGTTTCTTGCGTTTTTCAACTTTGAAAAATGGGTTTTCGGTCAGGAGAATGAAGGTTGAACTTTTAAAATAGGAGCTTTTGAGGTAATCTTTTAAAAGATTTGGTACGATGTGCCAACAAGCCTTGAAGACTGCATAGAAGGTATTTTAACGATAAATGACCGATATTTCTGAAGTCATAATAATTAGGAAATGGACGTTTAAACGAGTTATTTATTAGTTAATCACAATTATAAGATGTACGCAGCCATCGACGTTCTATATTGATTATTAATTTTTAAAAAAAGGAGGAAAGGATTTTAAAATAACTTACCACTTGATGTCGGAGGTAATGTAGAAGCTTCTATGGGGCTGGGGGGCTCTGATCCAGGCTCCTCCTTTACGCTGGAAATAAAGAAAAATGATTTCTTTTAAAGGAAAAAAGTTTGTTCATAAATCACAAAGTGGGACTGCAGCGAAAGAAAGCTCTTTTTTTTTTTTTCTTTTTCTTGTGTCGTGCAGTACACGCTATTCTGCGTGTCACGTAGCGTTTCTACATGATTGTCTTTTTCGTGCCTGATTTCCTTTTCGGATTTAGGTAAATTTTGCTAATTTGAAATCCAAGTCAGGAAACCAGACCAGACGCAACTTTTATTTACGTCCAAGAGTTGTTATCTTTACGATTTGCATAGCTCTTGTTTTTTAAGGCGGGCATCCTCGAAAACGGAAAGGGGGAGTTTTTTTCCGGGAAAGGAAAGAATTTCCCGCGATACCGTGAGGAAATTTAAAAACTCACCTAGTGAAAGGTGGGGGGCTATCAGGGCCGGGAGAAGAGCTGCTAGGCTTCATGAGATCCCCCCTGTTGTGATAATATTCATCCTTCTTTTTTTTTTTTGTTTTTGACTCGCTCCCGACACGAACTGCACAAACCCGGCGGCTCTCGCTCACTGACTACCGAATCCTTGCATTCCACGCAGCAACCCCAACCCTTAATCTGCGCATGACTTTACCGATCCATATTGTGTGCCTTCCGCTTCGCTTTTTTATTTCGATTCAATTTTTAATATCTATACACGTTTTGCTTACCGACGTCAAAAAATAATAATAATTCAACTCGCTAACAAATGTTTCCTTGCGGATTTTTTTCCAAAATTTTATTGTGCATCACTGCAATTATATCGTTTGCCAATTTCTCATCTTTTTTTTTTTTTTTTCCTTCTCTGTATCTTTCAGGCAAGGAGTCAAACTATGCAAGTGGAAAAGAAATTGTAGCCAAAATTAGTCGGGAAGCATCATGGTTGCATAATCATACATTTTAAGGCGGATACTGCATGCTCATCTTTGTTACTGAGGTGTATGACTTTTATTTATTTATTTATTTTTTTATTTATTTTTTGTAAAAAAACTTGTATAGACGCGAGACCCCTCTAAAACATACAGTGCCAATATATTCTATTTTCTGTACATAAAATATTTGAGAAAATGAGTGAAAAAAACTTTCATTTGAGATGCAAAGTTTTTCGAAAGTTTGAACTATCGACTTTTAAGCGTGTTTTGGCTCTTTGGGGCACGACTGAAATTCAAGGAATCCTTTCCCACTGATGTGATGAATCCATCAAAAATTAAAAATTCGTTAAAGAAAGAGCCAACGGTATTCTTGATTATATTTGGTAAAATTATCGGAATCCGTTTTTAATCTGTTAAGAGGCGCTTTTCTTATTTAAAGAGAAGAAATTTCACTGACTGGATATATGGGACCATCGAAATTAAGCCAGCAGATTTTTGAGAGAAGGATACAGATGGAGGGGGTTAAATCCCTATTAAGTCTTGGAAGTAAAAGGTTCTCTTAAAAATAAAAGCAAAAATCATATAATATTCCATCGGCTTTATATTAAATTAAATTAAATTAAATTAAATTAAGACAGGACTTCGGCTGATCGAGATGTCAAAATAACGTTAAATGGGTGGCAATACAGTTTGCTAATTAATTAAATTCAATTTCAGCAATGAAAAAGGGCGTTTTTAATGTTCGAAATAATTCACAGAAATCCGAAAAACCGGTTTCTTGTCCCTTTTATTTCTGTACAATTTCGGGTTAGGAAAGGATTGAAACAACTGTTTATTTAAATGAAATCGGTCCAAGAATGGGAAAGGCATCTGGACTACAGGCACGCGAGACCCACTACAGGAACGGGCTAAATTCTAAAATGCGCAATCTTTCAAAAATCCTTCTTTTAATTATTTTTCAGCGACTGATTTTATTCCGAAATCAGTCGTTTTAGGAACTTTTGGGAATGCTTCTGTATTCATTATCAGCGGGACAGAAGCGGTCCGACAGCGATTTGAAAGAGGGCGCAGGAATCGTGATGGGACTCATTCTAATTTACTTATTTTCCAAGAATCGTACAAAAGAATCATTAACTACGCAATGTTTTAAATTTTTTTTTTTTTTTTTTTTTTTTTTCGAAAAAAAAGTGTATTTAACCTATAGGAATAAGAGCTTTTTCCGGGGGAAAAATTTGAACCGGTAGTGAGAATGGTAACAGTATAAATAAATGCGGTTGTTTATGTTGATGATGTAGCCTTGGGGGAATCAATTATATGCCATCATCCAATTAAATAACTCCCCAACAATTCAAAGTGCAGCGTTGTAACGAATTATTTTTACGAGTGTCAAGTAGAATTTTTTTTTTAAACCAAAGCCGAATGGTCTCTTACACTTTCAGAGAATATTTGATGAATAAGAAAAAAAAATGTCGGTATCGTTGGAAATGGATTCATTGGTGATTCACGGAGAATATCCTGTCGAGTTTCAAGATTAGGATTCCCGGCCGCACGACACTCGTTTCATTTTTGCTTAGTTGCTGACGATCCGGTTAAAATATCGTTTTCTTGTTGCTGTCTTTTTCCTCATTTTATTTCGTTTTTTTTTTCTTTTTTGAGAATAAATGTCACGGTGCTCGAATTGTTTCGTTACTTGGTAAACATCCTATAGAGAGTATCTATTCAAAGTTCAATCTAGTCAGTTTGTTGACTGAATGCTTGGCGAGCGTTTGTAAATAATACAAGCCGTAATTTGATATTATTTTTTCTTCAATTTTTATTAT
The DNA here is from genome assembly GCA_037577465.1 of Liposcelis bostrychophila. Classification (NCBI taxonomy): domain Eukaryota; kingdom Metazoa; phylum Arthropoda; class Insecta; order Psocodea; family Liposcelididae; genus Liposcelis; species Liposcelis bostrychophila. The sequence continues at coordinate 571,012 of CM075210.1, read as the reverse complement.
TTTTATTATTATTATTATTTTTTTTTTTTTTAACCAGAAATGACCAAATAAACAAAAATTCAGGGGGAAAAAAGCAGGTAATGATTAAATCCGATTTGAATCACTGAAGAAGGTTAAAAAAAATATGTGATAGAAGGATGGCGTGATTTATTAGGCTTTTGAATCACGAATGGAGCAAGTGTTCGAAAAAAACCGCGAATGCAAAACTTTTTTTTTTTTTTTCAGAAACATGTCACTCAAAAACCGCTGAACCCTTGATAATGTCTCGAAATTAAAAAGAGATTCCGATTAGGATAGAAGAAAATGTTGTCGATACGAATGGTTCTAGTTCTGTTGTGCGTGATAAACTGTTTAAAATCGGAAAGGGTTCGTCTCAACGCTAAAAAGTTAATTAAAGGAAAGGTTATAGCCAACGGATACAGCGTTTCTGCAAAATCTTTGTCCCAATGTGTGGATCATTGCAATAAGAGAACGGAAACCTGCGACGGAGTCGTCTATTATGATATTATAGGAAAATGTAGACTTATCAATAAATGCGCTCCCGCGTTTCAAGTGGATAATTCCACCAATTCGGTTTATTATTCTAAAAGACCGCAGAGTAAGTACATATGTCCCGATGATACTCCGCGGAAAAATTAAATTCGGTAAAATTTAAATCTTACGTAAGCACAGCAGGATAGGAGGGAGAGGGTTGGTCGTAACTCTCAGCGAAAAACATTAGCCTCGACGGCATCTTCAGTTGAGACATGGAGACGACCGTTCCTTGGACCTGCTTGTTACATAGTAGTTCACTTTTAATGAAAAGGGGGAGGGGGAGGGGGGTAAGTTACTATTCCTTTAAAGTCCTATAATCCTATATTTCTCCTGTAATTTTGATACAAGAAGCTCAAAATGGGTTAAGTTTTCTTATTTTCATACGATTTCTTATAAAATTTTCCTCACCCCATTTTTTTAAAATTAAAATAACTTAAAGTTTAAATGATCCGACGAAACAAGTATTATAACTACGTTTGCTTCTTTTCCTTGGATGTTTTGTTTTTCAAAAAATGTATAAGTAAAGTCCTACAAAACTTGTACATTTTCGTTTTCATTAATCAGTAGACACTTTGTAAAAGAATGCTCCCTAGTGTTTTTCCAGCAGTAGAAAAGAATACTTAAAAAAATTATTTCGTCTTTCAAATTTTGGGGGAGGGTCTCACGAAATTTTTAGAAGCGAATATGTTAAATGATTTGGCTTATGCACACATAGCGTAAAGTTTGCCGTTTTTATATAAATATATGTTGCAATGAAGTTTCAATGCAACATAATAAGTTTTCTATCCCATCCGAAATTTGGAAAAAGTCCATTTTCTTTTTTTTTTTTGCTTTCGTAGCCATTCCCCTGTACCATTTCTCTGATTTTTACTACCTAAAAAAAACTTTTTGGACACATTCTCTGGCGTGGAAGCCCAGCTCTATACAATTTTCCCACCCTATTTAAAAAACCATTTTATCCATAAAACGTACAGTCGATCGGTGCTATGGCTTTTTTGCAACAACTATCTCGATTTGGGAATCATGAATTTGAAGCAATAATCCATAAAATCGTAGAGGAATATCTTCGTGTTTTGCAACTGATTATATGTAAGAATCGCAACTTATCTTTGGCCTAAACTGATCATTCAAATGCCTACGTTTCCGCAATATATCGTAGAATTTTCTTTGGGGTTACGGGAGAAATTTTTAGTCTGAAAATTAACGCAAAATATTAAATAAATCAGTTTACCCCACACACCCGGGAGGGGGTCAAACGTATTGTCAACATTGCAATTTTACGAGTGTGTACGAAGGGTGAAACTTATAGGTAGCCAGCATTTTCAGTCATGGGGGTGTCCACGTTTTACATAAAGTACTTTAAAGCACTTCCCCTCACTTCCAAAAAAAAAAAAAATTAAATGCTTTTGATTTATCTGAAGACAAAATATTTAAGAATATTCATTGTTTGGAACAAAAAGTCAACCCAAGGTGCCTATGGGTTCATAATGTCCGAAAATGCTATGTGTGTAGTAATTTTTATTTGTTTCTGTTTTTCAGTCAAAACTCCAGGATATGTCCACGATCCAAAGTCTGATACATGCTTAGGTTTAGTAGGATCCAAAATGGATTATGCTTCAGCAGATAAGCTTTGCGGGAAAGAAAATGCTCATTTAGCTGTGCTTAGTAAAAAGGAAATAAATAATATCGCAAGTCAATTGCTGTTAAATTCGAGATACAACTGGACTTGGATTAACATCGATAACATTCCTAACACTGGTCAGAGCCTTCGGCTTCACGGACTCTCAGGTAATTTTTAATTTTAACTAATTAACTGGCGTTAGGTCCATCGTATGGCATCATGTTAGGCCTTACGGATGGCAGGAGGGTTATTCTGTTTTCCTCTTCCTTCTGAAAAATATTTTTTCCTTACTGGACTTGGATTAACATCGATAACATTCCTAACACTGGTCAGAGCCTAATTCATTTTCATGAACATTTCTAGAACATTTCCATGTTCTCTACAAAATCCAAATTGAAGCTCCCTCTCCGATTTCCGTCTTTGCCCCCTCCACATTTCTGGAGCCTTTGGGCCTAGCCGAAGAGCAAGAAGGGCAAGTAATGGTAAATGAGACAAAGGAGCAATCAGTTGGACGCAAGGGACGGGGGAGACAAAATGAGACAAACACATTTCCAGAGACGAAATAAATATTTTAATTCTTCATTTTCACTTCATTCTTAACTTCACAAAAACAAAAAAAAAAAAAAGAACTATTGCAAAATGAAAAATATAATAAATTACAGGGAACGATGTCCTTCCAGAAGAAATATTCACACCGGAAGTAATTCAGTGGAGGAATGGCTCCGTCAATAATTGCTGGGGATTAAACAACCAAGGACAATGGGGTCAATTTTCTTGTAAAAACACGACAATGACTGCTTTGTGTCAAGTCCCTCAATTTAAATTATGAAAAAACAAAAACTCCTTAGATTCAATAAATACAAAATATATTAAAGTCATCTGGAGAAAAAAAATAGACATTACGAACGTTAATAAGCGTTAACATAAAAAAAAAAAGTAAAAAATAAAAAAATAACAGATTTTCTTGATCAACAATCACCGAATGTTACGTGGGAGCCGTTGTGTTTTTCTGCTTTTCGAAATAAGCTAATCTTTTCCGTTTGACTTCGTCTGCTTCTACACATTCTAAACTGAGTGATAAAGCTTTTTGTAATTCGGGATCGTCCTGTTCTTCCGAACTAGGTTTTGATAAAGAAGACGTACCACCAGATGAGACTATTTAAAAAACAAGGGAAAAAAAACGTTAGTATTAACAATTTGTATTATTTTTAATAAAGTTTTATTCCAACCTGACGAATGATGCGAAGACGATCGTAAACTTAATTCAATGGCTTTCCTCAATTCTGCATCTTCTCCATTTTCCTCTTTGTGATTTGTTTCTGCTAATAAACTTAACTGGAGAGCTTTTTGCAATTCGTCGTTTTCATCGTTACTGACGGACGGTCCTTCGTCGGCTAGGCGGTAACCTTTTCCTTCAAATGGTTTAATTTTGGAATCTGAAAAAGGAAGTAAAGTGTCTTTTAGGTTGAAGCAGATAATCAAAGTTGAAGAAGTTTTCTCTTACTTGATGGTTTTGATGCTGCAGCAGCATATGTCTCTGGAGTCTGTTTCACAGGGTTTGTTTTTAATTTTATGTCTGCATCACACTGGGGGAAATCACCGAGAACAACAAATATGGAATATCCTGCACACAAAACATTTTTTAAAATTATTGTACATGAAACATTACAAATAACATCATATTTACCTTCTTGTTGTAGCTGCGCTAAGAACATTCCTAAATAAGTATCAGATATAAGCTTTGGTCCAGAAGATAATGAGTTTAAATTAAACCATTGGTGTGCTAATTTCCTGATCGTAAACCAGTGATCCTTATAATTACAAATGTATGCCTTCATTGATTCCGGACATTGTTGTGCTTCTATCGCTTTAGGTTCTGAACTGGAATATCGTACTAATTCTAAACCCCAAACAGCTAAACAACTACTGATCACTTGAACAGAAAAATATCCACTGTCATCATAATTTCCTGATGGTTGCTGAAATCAGATAAAAAGTGGGTTACTCTAAATAACTCACATTAACGGTAATTTCGCCATACTTGCAAAAACGTTCTGTACTCATCGGTGTCCACGCCTGATTCTGCCATCCTTATCCTTTCCTCATCGTCGAGAGTTTGAGCATGCATAGCCAGATCTACGGCAGTGAAATAGGGCCCTTGGAGGAGAGCATTAAGGCAATGTTGAGCACACAACGAACCTTCTTGCTGAAACCAAAACTCGTGTTAAAGCGCCAAATTTTAAATCCCGGAAACAGTTTCCTCTAGTTTCGTTCAAAAAAAAAAAAAAAAATACTTAAGTTATTAGAATGAAAACAAACCTTTTCGAAGTAAATTGATTCCATATTTGTTTTCGTGACGTAGCATTTGATCCTTGGGCTTAAAAGGGTATATAATTATGCGAGATTTAAAATCTAAATACCGTTTTACCTCTCATCCCAGGGAGGGATCCTTGTATCTTTAGTAAACGACTTCACTTGTTCCCAAAATTCATTGTGCGATTTCTTCTGCTCTTACAGTTGAAAAATTTTAATGCGCGCTTTTTAAAATTTTTACTGCTTTGAAAAATTTAACTTTCCAAGTGCCTAAGGGTGTTTTCGGGATACTCGGCAAAGCATCAGCTGCTGTCTTGAAATGTCCAAGGGCGTTTTACAAGATTTTGGTAGATTTATTAAAAAGGTTAACATAATTTACCTTAGTTGTGAAGCTGTCTTTTTTTGATATCATAACATTTGAAGGCAGAATGTTTTTGAAAGCACATTAACTTCACTGTTTTTTTTTTTTTTTTTTTTTTTTTTTTTTTCTTCTCCTCAGAAATAGTATTTTTCAATACAAGGAGTGCAAACGACAAAATTGCCCGTCGAGACCGAGTTTTAAGCCCAAGCCGAAGGCGAGGGCCTTAAATAGGTCGAGACGGGCAAGTCGTTTGCATTTCTTGCATTGAAAGATATTTTTTATCACAAGGTACGGTGTAAAATAGTCTATAAACTGACTAGGACTGAAAAGTGAACTTTTCAGTACCGTGTGATGAAAAATGCTTTTTCAGGGCTAGACCCGAAAAGTATACTTTCGAGATCATGTAAACAAAACAAATTTCGTTATTCTCGCCCTGAAAACTACATTTCCAAGGCTGGAAATCTACTATTTGCGGATAACAATTATAACTAGCATTCAGAAAATAATTATACGATGTAAAAACAAGATTTTCTCTTTGTCGTTTACTGGCTAAAGCGGGATTCATTAAGAATTTAACCAAATTTTTTGAGCTTTCTATCAGAAAAAAAAAAAAATTTTTTTAAAGCAAATTTTAATATTTAGGTGACTCAATAAATTTTACTTAACACCACTTTCGAAAATCAAATTCTCTTTTTAACTTTAGGATCAAAATAGGTAGCATAAGAACGAATTTGATTTGATTTAAAAATACTTAATGATTTTTCTTGTTTTCAGGTACTAAGAAGATCAGGTTTTTTCGAAAGAACTTATTTATGATCACTTATGAATCACTCCGGTTTAAAAATACGAATATCAATCGGCGGTGTAATATTCTTAAGTCTAACTCTTCACTGGCGTTAAAAAAAAGACTTTTTTATGATGATATTTATCTCTGAAGGTATTAGTGCATTATAGACTCCAAATTTAAAAATGTAAACATTTCATACTCAAAATGTTGCCCCAGGTGGAAATGGATGCTATACTTGTCTCGACTAAATCTCGATTGTCCAAATTTACACTATAAACGATGATTTTATGGCATATTATAGTATAGTATAGTATAGTAGGCCATAGTATAATAGGCCTTATTATACTATAATTTAGGTATATTATGCCATAAAATCGTCGTTATGGTGTAAATTTGGACAACTATAGTATCCATATGACCTGAGCGTTCTGGTGAGTGTACCACTATCGTTCCATTAATAAACTCACTTTTTATATCTTCTGTTTAGGGGTGAGCGGCAGTCCATTGAAGACTCTCGATTCGCACGCGGCCGGTCCGCGTATTCACCTCTTGATTCTTGTTATGAGATCACGGATCTATTCATTGCTGTTGAACTGTGTGACGGTTTTCCTGCTTAATGTATTTATAAACAGTATACATATATTCTGGCAGCTTTGGAGAGTTTAAAATTGGCTCCAACAGAGCAGGAGGGTGCCACTCTTATGAACGATTTGGTTTCGGTGACAACGTGTTTAGCTTATGGATGACGTCATATCTTCATAGCTGGTATCGGGAAAACGGGCGCTCATAAGCTAACATATACAGGCAACTTGTGTTACAAAAAAAAACAACCGAGAATTGCTCGCCTGCTTTATACTGTGCTTATGGCTCTAGCAGGCGAGCAATTCTCCCGTACTGCGGATTGCATAGCTACCCCCGTCAACCCGATACCAGCTATAAGCTAAACATAATGTCATCCGAAACCAAACTTTACATGGGAGCTACAGCTCTACGTAGTTTTATTTGCTCTGTGCAACAGAGGATCGGAGAGACGCGCTGTATCCTCTGAAGCAGCATGCTGCTTCACGTCTTTAACCATATCTTACTGCTTTGAAGACAAATGAACAAAAAAAAAAAAAAAAAAAAAAAAAAAAAAAAAAAAAAAAACGAGGAATTTTATGAACACAGAGCTAAGAAATATTTGAGACGTAACTCGTCGCGGAAATAGCACCTCAAAAGCCTAAGACACTCTGTGCTGTGATTAGAGAGCCTAAAAGGAGAGAGCCGACAACCTATACGAATTTTCTGCTGTCTTTTGATTGGTCGGGACGGTACGTGGTCCTAGAAGCTTTTATGACCTCATGTCAATCGGACCGTCCTAACTGTCCGAATGGAAACTGTCCGAATCGGAAATTCTAACAATTTCCATTCGAACTATCCCAAAAGTTAGTGGTGTTTAAAACTGCCCGATTCTTCATCAGATTCTGGCAGAATCTACAGTTCGGACAGTTTCCCATTCGAACAATCTCTTATTTGGGGTGATCTCGAAATGGTCGAATTTTCGAGATATCGAAACTGAACTGGTTCAATGAACCGGTATTATCGGAAAAGAGCTAAGCGTAACTAGCGCTGGTGGACGCATCGGAAACCAAATCGTGCAGATGGACCCTTGTAATATGAAGAATATATGTACCAACGCAAGAATGTTTTTACTCTATGCAATCCAAATGTTGTCGCTGCAATTGTGGAGGTTGCATGCAGAGGAAAAGCAGTTGGATTCCGATTTTATTTGATAAAAAAATTAAAACGACCGTAGCTACGGAAAGGACAAACGGGTCATTCTCCAAAAAACGTACTTTCATGTCTATAAGTTGATTTGCCGTATATGTCACAAACAAAAAAGTCAGAAAAAAAAAGGCGGTAAATTTATTCATTTTAAGTTCAGTTAAAAACATAAAATTAATTCTACTTCCGAACAGAAAATAATTATTATGAAGTCATTTTTTTTCAAAATTATTCCTGTTAATTTGTCCTACCGACATGATTTAAGCTTAGTCTTACGTTTTAAAAACAAACAAGTAAAAAAATTTTTTTCTTCAGTAGAATCTTGTATTATATGTTAAAAAAGATATACTCTTCTTCCAGGATAGAAATAATTATTTTTAAGCTCTTATTTTGATCTTAATGTGACATTATTTGTCTTACCGACATGGTACTTTTTTTTGAGAATGAGCCAATGAAGTTGTTTTGTCAAACACCAATTTTGAAGAAATCAATTGTTTTGCGGTAGAAGTTATATTTGGATAATATGAGAGCTTCTAAAAAGTGTTTTATAGGTTTCGTCAATCGACGAATTTTCGGTCGAAAAATCCAATCGACTTAAAAATAAAATATTATTTTCAATCGAATAGTAAGAAAATAAAAAAATCTGATCGACTCTTTTAAAGGGACGAATTTTGATCGGAAACCGAATGCGCACGTATTTTCAATAGAGAGCCTAGAAGGGCTAGCCTAGGCTCTCTAATTTTCAATCGCAAAGGGAAAAAAAAGTATCCTTTGTCAGCCAGTTAGGGTTGTTCTCGAAGGCATCGTTCTAAAAGAGGGAGAGATTTCAGGTACACGAACGATACGATTTACGTTGACATCGGTATTAAACAAGATTAACATGGACGTCATTGGTTTTCATGTTAATTATTTAATTTTTTTTTCTTTTTTTTTTATTCTCTCTTTTTCTTTCTTTTTTTTTAAATTGGCGTTACATCTTCCGCTGCTGAAGTTTTATAAGATAGCGATAAATACCTAACTGAATAATATGGGAGAAACCGTTTTTTTCATTACAAGAGCAGTGTTATATACAATTTACGAAAACATTATTTAAATAAGGTTCTGCCCCCTTTTAAAATTTTTGCATCAATCACAGTTCTGTCTCTAACAATACGAGATAAAAAAAGACAACGGTGAATTAAAGAGACTACCACCAGGACGATCAGTAATGATTATAAATTTTTTAAATAATTTTTTTGGGCTAAGATTATACCGTATATCCGATAGAAGGAGGGTTTACGTAATACGCGTATGCATCGTAATGTACGACGTATAAGACAAATACTGTATATTAAAGAAAAGGAGTAAAAAAAAAAAAAAAAAAAAAAAAAAAATTAGACGATCTGTACTTTTATAGATTTATTTATTCTTTGTATTGCCATTATATTAAAATCCAGTGCCTTATTCGCTTGAATAAAAATATTAAAACCATAGTATCGTTAGCTATTTTGAATTTATAATAGGTATGGTTGAATTATTTATTCAAGTAATAAGTTTATTACTGTAGCATGTAAGTTAAATAGCTATAGTTTATTAATTTCCTTAAAAGCTATTTAGAAAGAGAGAAAAAAAAAAAAACTTTAACCGAAACCATATTATAGGCCCAAGGTTGAACAAACAAAAAAACATGCACGATAACCCATAAGAATATTTGGTATGACAACAACTAACTGAGTGAATACAGTATTATAGATAATAATTATCTATATTAATATTAATAATCAATGATGAAATATAGTTGCAATATCACAAAAAGAGCGGAATATACTAAAGCATTACATTTTTGCCAACACATTGCCAACTGCCAAAAGGCCACCAAAGCATTTGTGAAAATCATTTTAATATCTTTTTTTTCCCTTACAGTAAAAGCAGGAAACCTATACTTTTAATCGCAGCCTCGTAGCCCCGGGGGAAAGGGAGGGCATTGGGTGGCTCAGCCCCCCTGTGAAAATGCTTGAGCCCCCCTGTGGATTTGAAATTTATATCCCAATTCCAAATCAAATTCTAATTTTAACAGGAAGAAAATTAATTATTCATCTAATTCCCTACTCTGTGTAAGACATAAAAAAAAATTCCAGCCCCCCTGTATATGCCGGTCTGGCTACGGGCCTGTTTAATCATATAATCATAACCAAAACAAAACCAATAGGAATAACAAAATATCACATTTAAAAAAACCTGTTACCAATTGAACCCCAAGCAGAAAAAGTCCAAAAAAAAAAAAAAAAAAAAAAAAAAAAAATTAAAATATTTCTTCGTAAATAATTGATCAACTTACAGATATTTATATTGGGAGTAACTTTCCTCAATAAATGCTAGATGGAAAAGCAAAAACTTTTTAATGAAGATGCCTTGTTAAAAAAAGAAAAGTTCTTAAGACAGCAAAACCGGCACATAAATTCATATGCAGGGTGAACAAACCTAACCTGAATACTCCCATTTCAGAAAAAAAATCGGATGGAATTGAAACCTTCTATGATGTTATTTAGGGCAAAAAGACTTATCTAGGTCCAACAGAAAAAATTTCCAGGAAATATAATAACTATATTGAGGAAAAACTTTTCGCCTTTTATAATATTGTAAAAGCCGAAATCTCTAATGTCCTTTACTTTATACGGACTAACAAACATCATTTAGAGAAGAAATTTTCGTCGGGTACATAACTATATATTTCCTGATTTTTTTTTTTTTTTTTTTTTTTTTTTTGTTTATTTTAGTGAAGCTGTATCTAGTAGAAGAAAATTAGAAGGGTGCATATTTGCAAAACGTACTAATGCAATTATTACTCTAATAGATTATACAATGCTTTTTACATTCATTGGATAATCAGGCTTATAATATAAGGAGAGCAACTTTAAACTCTATAGCAGGCACATTTTGAAATGATACATGGGTCCAACATGTTGGTTCAATATGTTGGTCCAATATCTCACTTTTTCATCTCTATCTCCACATATCATAGTAAATTTGCACCCGTAGGCGTAAAGTTTTATTGGGATAAATCTCATTATTAAGATAATAGAAAATGTTCAATATAAATGCATTTTAAGCTTTTTAAAAACTTTTCAATACACACCGACCTTTAAATTAGAAAAGCTTGCTTTGTCAATCTATCAGTAGAATTAGATCTTGGCTGAAAAATGGAGTTACTGCCACTAGTGTTTTTTTTAAAGCTTTCAATGGAAAACGGTCTCAGTAAAATCTACAACCCTCAGATTTGGACGATGGTAATAGATTTGATTTAATTGTTCCTGGGCTAACTTAGAAAATGAATTTTAAGTGACCTTATATTTCAAAATATTTGTTTTCAACATCCGTGGGATGCTAAAAAAATTAATTTTTTAAATCAAAAACTACTAAAAGCTTTTTTTTCTTAACATTGTGGCAAAACTTTTTTACCGGAACTTTGACTTTAAACAAAAAATAAATCGGACTTGGCATACAAGTTTTTCGAGTTTTCAAAATATTGGTCGGGAAAATTCGAGTATTCAAAAACAAAATGGAACTTTCAGCTAAAAATAGTTTCCACCAAAGAAGTTTGAGATTTTTCAAATCTCCCTCTTTAATCATAGCAATATACGGGACTCCCAAGCACAAATGGAGTCCTGTATTAACTAATACTTCTGGATTTTTTTTTTAAATGCCCAGAAGCAAAGTATTTTTGATTAAAAAAAACTTGTGCAATATTCTACAAAAGTTTAATATCGTTGAGCTTTCAATTCCAAGTTCTTTTTTTTCAAATGTTTTAATTTTTCAAATGTTTTTAATTTGTTCAAATGTTTTTTTTAAGGTAAAATATTTTCGGATTAAGCTAATTTAAAAAACTTTTAAAAAAATTATAAATTTTATTATAGTTTCGTAGCATAAGTTTTAATAATCTTTTCAGATTTTTTCCGGGTGTATTTTTGAACTTAAGGTTTTATGAGCCAAAAGAAATACATTTTCAAAAGGCTTATTTGCCACCTTCGTTATTACCTACTAAAAGCAAGTCCCCTATTTGTCTTAAAACGGTCTGTTTTAGTTGATTTCTACGTAGCCTGGAAACTTATTCCCTAAAAAATTCTGAAAATTATACACAATGCGAAAATAAAGCCGCAGCCAAATTATATTACCATCATCTTAAAGTACTCGCTTGAGGTATCTTACTATGTACATACATTCACATGTACAATAACAGTAATTTATTTAATGAAGCTTTATCAACCCAAGTATTTTTCAAAAAATATATTTGCTTGGTTCTTTTTCGCTAGAAATTTCGCCAAAATAATTTTTTAAAATGTTGGCTATATTTTAATTATATTGATACAGACTTAAATATGAGAAATAAAAGGTTGCCATCCTTAAGTTTTTTGCTGTAAATTAAGTCTGCTAACTGCTATTATATTTAATTTTCCGAAATAGGGGAAAACATTTTCGGCCAAAAAAATAAATAAGTCAATTTGTTTTTCAAATTCTAAGTTTCAAGGTTGCCAAAAATGACTTAGTTTATGTTTAAAAGTAACTACAGTCCTGCAGGACTCGTCGAGATTAGAAAAAAAGTCCTCTTTAACAAAGATACTGGGTAGGTATCGTGTGATACAAGAATTGATGCCTGTTAGGGAAACAATTATTCCCAATTTTTATTTTATTTATTTATTTTTTTTTAAATTTAATTTTTAATGTGCTGAAAAAAAAAAAAAATATTCTTTTTTATTAAAAATTTTGCGTAGGCAACGAAAAAATCTTTAAATAGTTAACAAATAGATAATTAACGGTGGCATTTCATGTGGAAGACAAACCGGAAAAAAAAAACATTATTTACTATGTCGTAAATGTCAATAGAAAACCCACCCTAAGTAAAATTTTTGTTGATGAATGGAGCGTAACTGTCCCTTACGGTGCCTGCGAGATTGTTTTAAACAAACCTTCAAAGGAAGTCACTTTTTTCCTTTTCGAAATTACGCGCGCATTCGGTTGTCGATCGAAATTCATTCCTTTAAAAGAGTCGATCGGTTTTTTTTATTTTTTTACTATTCGATTGAAAATACTATTTTATTTTTAAGTCAACTGGATTTTTCGGCGATTGACGATTCAATTGAAAGTGTGTCGCTCGAAATTCACTGTCCCCTCAAGGCTATTGAGATTATGATATTCCATATTTATTATTTTTCAAAACGTATATAGAAAACTGTTTCAATAAAAGAAAAAAAAATTTTTTTTAACCCTCTTGGGCTTTTGCACCATAACCACGCAGAATAATGGAAATGGTAAACAGTTCTCTCAATTAAGCAAAAAAAAAAAAAAAAATAAATAAATAAATAAATAAATAAATAAAGGCAAACTTTATTAGCATTCATAATGTGAGCAGAAACAACGAAACTAATGTTAAAAAATATATGTGTGTGGAGAAAAAAAAAGATTAAAATTTTTGAAACCAGAAGTTGGATTCATATTGTTAAATCCCGCGCCTAATGTACTCTATGCAATCGGAAGCGGAACGCTGATTATTAAAAGGATTTATCTGCAGAAATTAGTTCTGAAAGTGAAAAATCCAAGTAGATGGCGTTAGTGTGGTTTAGCTCCGTTCCGATAATACCCGAAACTTCCTATACGATATATCACGATCTCGATCTCGAAATTTGTCGACCACTTATCTTTCGCGATTGTCCGAAAAATTTCTGACAGAATCCGAATTTTTTAACATAATTAAGAAACAGTCCGAAGAACCCAACCCACCCTACGATTTGGGATTGTCCGAATAGGATATTGTCCGAACTGTAGATTCTGTCAGAATTCTTTCGGACAGTCGCAATCGACTCATGTCAATTGTTCTTTATGTCAGTTAACGGCGTTAATGTACGTCAAAATGTATTTCTAACATAAGATTGAAATCCTTTCCACCTTTTAACAACCAGTTTCATTTTTAAAAAAATAAACAAACTGTATGTAAACAAAACCAACCGACTGCAGGTTGAGGTTAATTGAATTTCTAGTACCACGTTCCGTCCCGACCAATCAGAGAGCTCTCATTATGTTGTCGGCTCTCTCCTTCTAGGCTCTCTAGCTGTGATAACCCCTTTACGTATTACGTTTTAGTTCCGAAAACATCCGTTTGCGTTGAATTAATGAAATGACATTCAACATGGCGGCATGTCGTCAGTGCTATGCTGCGTCGTGGTAAGATTATTTTTATTGTTTTATAATAATTGAATTCGTTTTCTTGCTTGTAAAACGGTTTAAAACGAATTTAACGTTATGTGATGTTAAAAAATGTGGTTTTTTAAACCTCTAGATGACCGGATTGGACGTTTCGAGAATAATCAAATTGGTTTTCTCAGAGCTATAAAGAACAGACCCATTTTTCAATGGAAACTCTTTTTGTCTCATCATTTGACCTAACTTGCATTTGCACGCTGTCACTAGCTTCTATTTTCTATCGTATTCATTTTTTTAAAAATGGAGTATTTTAATGCGAATAACATTCTTGGATGATACGTTTCTTTCCGGAAGCGGGTTAATTTATCGTATGGGGATACGAATTTTTCATATGAAATTTTTCAGTCCAGTTGCATTCATTAAAATGGTAAATTACATTGGTTAAACATAAGCCGGGGTATGTGCCGTGTTATTTTTTTTCCTTCACAAATGGATTTAGTCAAAATCTCATTATTGACATGTTTAAAATTATCATTGTTCGTTGTTTTAAATTAGTATCAGTTTTTAAATTGTATTAAATCAAATGTTGTGGTTAATGGAAATGTTGATTGTGACTGGATTGGTGTAGAGAATCATCAATAAAACTACAGAAAGCTTTGAAATATAAATTAGGGCAGTACATGCAAAGTAGGCATATTATCAAGTGCAGTGATATCATGCCTCGATGGAATTCTCATTTTAAAATTATCAAAATTGATATGGGGTATCATCTTGTTTAAAACAAATCTGGCATTTTTTTTTTTTTTTTTTTTTTTTTTCCCTCCAGGATTTTTTAATTTTATTGTTAATTTTGTATTGTGAATAAATTCCTTTGAAGGAGACAGGTTAACCATAGCTTTTTAGCTTTTCATATTTAAAAATAATGTCATCAGTCTAAGCTATTGTTTAGGTCAAAGAGACAGACCATTTAAGTTTCATTTAATATAATTTGATAGTGAAAGTTAATAATAACAAAGCTTCCGAATGATAATAAAGTTTTCTTTAGTATTGCCCATTATCTTGGTCTGTTTTCAATGGTCAAAAGGAATAGTTTATATAAATTGGGTTGTGCACTGTTTTGGAAAGACTTACCTGCCTAAATATAAAGAGGAAAAGAGCAATACAGACAACCAGTCTTAAAGAGCAGTAGTTTGACAGGGTGGCTTGGAACCTTCACCCTGTGACACCTTTTGTTCATAGAGGCTGCTCTGGGTGACACAAATTAAATGGGCAATGTGGTCTATTGCTGAATTCTTGTGCAACATTATGAAATCTGGCAGAATTTTTGTGGGATATTGAATGGGGAGTTTTAATGTTACCTTCCTGAGAACATCAAATTATCTGTTATCCTTTTTTGTCCCATTTAAATTATATGTAGGTAGTTCAAATCAATAATTGTCAGGTGCTAGCAAAATAATGATTTATTAGGGTTGTATGGAGCAGGAGAGTTTTAGGTATTTCAGGGCAATCTGTGACGAAAGATTCCATTTTTTTAATTTGAAATCGATTCAACTTATGGGCAACAATTGATGAATTTTTAAACACATTTTCTCAGTCTAAATAATTTAATTTTTTTTCCCCTCAATGAATTATAGTAGCAGGCATAGTAAAAAACCAGTTGGCAAAGCTTTACTATTCTTTTGCTGAACCCTTGCTCTAATATGGGTGGTTCACTACTGAAAAAAAGTGGAAATTTAGGGTCCAAAAAAAAAAAAGACAAAATTGCTGATATTGGGCCTTTTGAGAAAACTTCTTAAAAACCTATTATCTTTTTTTGTTACTGTCAACTCCAGAAATGTCATTGGCTTATAGTTAGCTTGAGCCTAATTAATGACATTTATACACTGTCATCTTTGCTTCTTTAAAGCATTGTGCAACAAGCCACTAATGTTAATTCCTTTTCTTTTTCGTTTCAGCTTTTGTAACCAGTAGTTTTAGGAAAAAAAAAACCAAAAATTACAACTCAGCAATTAAACCAAAACATCAAAGCCATTTAACTTTAAGGAAAAAGCAACGACTGATTATATAAATTTATTTAAATTTTAAAAAGAAAACAATTTGGAAACTTAAGTACCTACTCTAGTGAGAACGACGCCACCAAGAAAAAAAATAAATAAATAAATAAAATTTGCTCAAGCATTTTTTTCATCAAAGTACAAGTCAAAAAGTATGTTTTACAAAGCAAACGCGAAGCCAGCATACATTGGGGACATCTGAGGATTTTTTAGAAAACTCCCAACAACATAAATATACAACAAGCATAAAAGGAAATAAGTATAAATGATAATTAATAAGATTTTAAAAAATTAAGAGAAAATACGACTTCTGTTACCACTTTCGTTCGAAATGAATGTTGAGCGACTGTAGTTTTATTATTGTATGCAGCTGTGTGTTTTCTGGACAAACATTTAGTGCTGTTTTTTTCCCCCTTTTTTTTAACTTAAAAAAACGGAAAGGACTAGAGCGCGGCTAGTCTTATAAAACCGGGCTATAACTGAAAACAATTCATCTCCGCTTCAGATCTCCAAGAAAAAAAAAAAAAGCTTTTCCATTTTTTTGACAGCCGTGAATTTTTTTGTGTAAATGATATTCTTTGCGCGAATTTTTTAAGTGTATATGCTTTAAAGATTTTAAATAGCGGGTGGAAACGCTTTAAATGTAATTATTTCATTTTTTTTTTCTTTCCTTTGAGGAAAAAAATTTTTTTTAAATTTTAAAGATCAAAAACGTAAAAAAAAGTTATATTAAAGAATATAGGTTTTAGTTTTGGAAGAGGCTGCTGATCCATACTAGTCTCTAATAAAAAAGTTCTGTTAAATCTTTGGAAAAGGAAAAATTAATAGCAAAAATACTGCTTTTGTGGATTATTTCTAATCAATACATTTTTTTTTTTTTTTTTTTTTTTTTTTTAATTAATTTTTAATTCATAAGTTTTTATTTTTTAATTTTTTTGGTATCACCAATATTTTTTTTCCTTTGACAAATTTTGCACCTAAAGGCCTTTCTCGGAAACTTTGTTGTGTTAGACTATTAGTCAACGTAAACTATGCTTGGTTAAAATACAAAAAAAAAAAAAAAAAAAAAAAAAAAAATAAGAACCTTCTGTGATATGTTAACATTAAAAATTAAAAAGAAAATAGACTTTTTTTATGATTGAAAATGGAGTAAAACTAAAATATTAGAAAAGAAAAAATTGTTATTCTAATCAAAAAGACTTAAAAAGTGATTTTGAACTGTTATCTTAGTAAGAAAATTTTTTTTTTTTTTTTTTTTTTTTTAATTAATTAAAAAAATGTCGACGAATCCTCAGTGGAGCAAATTCCAGCCGCCAATCATGAACTCTGACACCTCAATTCTCGATTATAAGACATTAACAGCGCTCGGCGACGATCAAGCCAATTATCGCAGCTATAACAGCCCTTTTCAAGTAAGTTTCCCAAAGAAAATTTTAATGTAATCAAGACAATTAATTCACTTGATTTTTTTTTCAGGCATCAATTCAGAATAAAGATTCAAATTTATTATTCGGTAAACCAACATCGACGCCATACAACTATAATTCTTACAACGGAAGTTCGGCAATGACATTCCCGATAGGGACATTCTCTGCAAACGATCGTCCGAATAATACAAACACGTTCAATGTGAACGGTGACGTATTCAGCACAAGCAACGTTCCGCCTAATTTGGCCGCCGTCAATAATTCGCAGTACAGCTCAACGACGACTTCCAATACTACAGATTCAAACGCTGCTAATCAGGGTATTAGGGAAACCGGGATCATTGAAAAGCTCTTGGTGAGTAGTTGTATTAGGGAGATATAGAGCTATATACTGCTTGTCACAAAGAAATTGAGTTCTTTGGTCTTTGTGGTTATTTGAAAAGCAGTAAATGGTTTCACTGGGGGGAGGAGGAGAATTTGCTCTGTTCACTTGTATTTGGAATCAGGTGCAAACATTGTAAAACAATAGCAATATTTGCACTGCATAGCAATATCTGCACACATTTACACTGTTTGTTGGAAAATTAAAAAAAATAGCAGTATTCATTCAAAAAAGTTAAGACTTGTTAAGTATAACTTGGATTTTTAAAGCTATCTCTCAACGCTTCAGGATAAGTAAGTTTGGGATTTGAATTATTTGCCTTTTGTAATTTTGCTCATTTTTGTGTATATGAAGATCAAATGACATTCAATTTGACAGCTTCTTGTTTTTTTTTTTTTTTTTATAATAGTGCAAAGGCAAATCTTAAAATGAAAAAACAATAACTTTTTCTGTTTTTTAAAGCTTTTGACAATCTGTTGAAATCTTGGTTAGCCTTGACGCAATATGAACTTCTTTCCATCTTAAAATATTTTACAATGTTTCTTTAATTTAAAAAAAAAAATGAAAACCTGGTGATCCAATGCTAAAATTTGTGGACTATAATGAGAGATAGAAATTTTTTGTATTCTATACTTGCACCAGATTAAAATAAATTGAGCTTTTACCTAGACACCAGTTGAGTCAAGTCTAGCTATAAGCCTCAATACATTAATAGTTAAAATTGAGCTGATATCTTGCTCCCTACTGGTCACTGTATATCCCAGAGGGACTTTTAAGCCGGGCGCGGTTTTACAGGAAGAAGTTTTACGAGGAAAAAATCGACTAGAGGGCTTTTGTTTCTTAACGGTAAAATTGACGGTCGACTTTGGATTGTTTAAATCAGTGATTTAAAATAAGAATGGGATATATTCGCCGGTTTTACCGTTTAGCAGCCAACTCCATTACGGATTTAGTTTACGGTAAAAATCCTCGTTTTAGAGCTTGTTGAAGATAAATCGATTCTCGCTATCAAAGCTTACATCCGAGTTCGCTCCTCTGCTTGCTAAGCTAAGTACAGATGCGTGCTGTTGTGGTTACATCCCTGGCGCTCCATCTCGTTTCAGATGGCGAGGTTGGAGCTAACTTGAGTTCACCAGCTCTAACTCTGCCGAAGCTCTAAAGCATTGCCCGTTTTAAAAAAATTATGAGGGACTTAAAAGTGATGCTCTCTTCAATTCGAAATCAGGTCACTAATTTTCAATCAAGTAACAAGAAAATTTAAATTTTGTGTTTCAGCATTCTTACGGTTTCATCCAATGCTGTGAGAGGCAAGCTCGATTATTTTTCCATTTTAGTCAATTCAACGGAAATATAGAACACTTGAAAATCGGTGATCCGGTGGAATTCGAAATGACATACGACCGGAGGACTGGGAAACCGATCGCCAGTGCCGTGTCCAAAATCGCACCTGAAGTGGTGGGTGTTGTAAGTTTCGAATCTTTTTTTTTTTTTTTTTTTTTAATTTTTTACGATTTATTTTATTAACTAGTGTAAGTAATTTTATAATTGAAATGCGTAGAAAAACTACAAATTGAGGGAAAATATTTTCAGGTGATGAGTGAGGAACGTGTAACAGGCACAGTAACGACGGAAATCAAAACCGAAGGTAGCGGTCAGGAAGTTCAAGGGAGGATCAGCTACGAAAATAGAGGAGAATGTTTCTTTTTGCCGTATAACAAGGACGACGTGGAAGGGAATGTCACCCTACAGTCCGGGGATAAAGTCAGTTTTCAGATCGCAGCTAATCAACGGTTTGTATTTATTTTTTTTTTTTCCTTTTGTTTTGATAACATTTACCGACAGAGAAGTTACCAATTAAATTTAATGAATTTCAGAGGAAATTTAGGAGCGTGTCATATTCGTTTAGAAAATCCTGCGCATCCGGTTAAATATCAAGGAGTAGTGTGCTCTATGAAGGAAAGTTTCGGGTTCATCGAAAGAGCCGACGTCGTTAAAGAAATTTTCTTCCATTTCTCAGAGGCCAAATTACCAGCTGGAGAGGAATTACGCTTAGGAGACGACGTTCAATTTATTATCCAGACGAGAAATGTATGGCTTTAATTTTTTTTCAAGATTTTTATTTTTATTTTTGTTTTATTTATTTATTTATTATTTATTTATTTATTTTTTTTATGAATAAATAATTTTTCAGGGTAAAGAAGTCGCATGTAACATCACTAGACTCGAACCCGGCTCCGTCGTTTTCGAAGACGTGTGCACCGAAATAGTTAAAGGCCAGGTTTTAAAACCGTTGGAAAGAGGACCGCATGCCAGACAACAAGATGATGCTTTGCCTGGTCGAATTCGATATAGGGCCCCGGATCATTCGGAAGTCGAAATTCCCTTTGGAGAAAAAGATCAACGAGGAGATTTTACGTTAAGGTATTTATTAGCTGTGTAAGAAAACCTGCCACATCATTTAGTGTAAAAATTGTACCAAGTCCGAAGGTGATTTCACCTATGAAATAATTTAAATTCGATTTCAAAAGTCGCTTTTTGATGAAACTCCGGTTATTTCATTATAAAATGGACGGTTTTCATTAAATTTTCCAACTTCATGAACAGGATTGACTTCATTCGAAAAATTCTCCAAATGAGGATAAAACCGCTCGACGACATTTCTCGTAATAGCAGTACTAAGACACATCCTGCACACTTTGGATTACAACAGTTTCGGAAATCATTTTTTAAATCAAATATGAATGTTTCAGACACGGCGATTGGGTGCAGTTTAGAATAGCGACGGATAGAAGGGACCAACTTCAGAGGGCTACAAACATTTCGTTATTAGAAGAATCTTTTTTGGTATCCGGTGAAAGACGTGAACAAGGAATCGTATTGTCCATGAAAGACGGTTTTGGTTTCGTGAAATGCTCCGATCGGGATTTGAAAGTTTTTTTCCATTTAAACGAAGTTCTCGACGTCGATAGGGAAACTCAAGTTAACGACGAAGTTGAATTTACCATAGTGCAGGTACAGTCCTTGAAATTTCTCTTTGCTTCGTAATGGTAATTCAAGATTTGGCTTGTCTTTCAGGATTCTCTTTCGTCTTATTCAAATAACAGGCAAAGCGCTATACGAATCAAACATTTACCACCTGGAACCGTTCAGTTTGAAACTTTGATTGAAGAAAACGTAACTGGTGTTGTATCTAAAGAAGCACAATCATGGGGGTCGAAAAGCCCTACCAAAATAAATCCGCAGGTTGGTATTTTTGGCTTTTTTTTTAAACAAACATTATGAACAATATTTATATTTTATTGTCCCTTTTTTTGTTCAAGTCTCCTACAAACGGGGAAAAGTCCCCAGAGCCGGGATTAATCAATTATCAGCAGGGGGATATGAAGAAAACGATCGCTTACTGTCATAAGGACGTCATTGAATCCAAGTCTGCGCCTCGAGTGGGGGACAAAGTGGAATTTAATATCGTACAGGTTAGTACAAGGGCTTTTAAAGAAAGTTGTGTGTGATGAATGGTAAAAATTTATCGTTTTGAAAAATGTTGAAAAAATATGTTCGAAAGTGAGAACGAATTGTAAACAAAATTTGGAATGGGATGGATTCAGACTTACGCGTATTTCGCATATTCGCCTCCTTTTGTAAAAAAAAAATTAATTTCTCCATCTGCGTAAAATCATCTTGTAATTTTTGCGAAAAAAGTATTTGTTTTCAGATGAAAGCAACAAATTTTTTATTGAAAAAAAGAGGACTGATACACCGTGTAATTGGGTCTTGGTGTGTAATTGTAGTGCACGATTCGCCTGATTTATTCAGATTATACATTCCTATGAGATCACACGATTTATGTGTAGCGACGATATTATCTGTCACGAACGGTAACCGAAATATCAAGGGGGCGGGAACAGTGGGTCGTAACAATTTATTGTATCGGTTTCCTCGTTTTGTTTTGAAGCCGAAATAAAATTTGGGGTTACTAAGAGTCAAACCTTTTCGGGCCGTTTGTTGGTTTATAGCCATTCCACCAAGCAGGGCTTGAGATTAATTGGAAAAATAGATTTTATAGAAATTGTGGTTTTCAGGTGCTCTTTCCAATTTAGTTTTTTTTTTTTTTTTAAACTCTTAAGCATAGTACTATCCTTACTGAGAGGAAAATACTTTTCACAAGTAGTTTTCCTTTTTTATTTTAATGAATCGTCGACTTCAATGTAAATCTAAATAATGTTAGTCAATGGAGGTCAGGGTCAACTTTGCTTTTTGGTGATAAGTTTAAGCTCAGTAAGCAAAAAATGGTCTACTTTGTAGTAAGTAGTGCGTCAAAAAAATTTCGAGGTCTTAAATCTTAATCTTGGACATGTTGCTTTCAAACAGATTTGGCATGAGTCAAAAGAATGGGGAATTATAATTATTACTTGAAAAATCATGAGGAGTGTAAGCTCAAGATTTTTTTGTTTATTTTTTTCAACACTTTATAAATTTTTTTCCTTTTTTTCAGGTAAAAAGAAACAAAGAGTTCCTAGCAGTGGAAGTTAAAGTGCTACCGAACAAAAGTCAAGCGAAAATAGTTAACGGAGTTAATAATGGAAACGGAAGAACTCCCCCTTGTCAAGGCTTTATCGTCGCTTTAAAGGATGGTTTTGGATTTATCGAGACTATCAGCCACGACCAAGAAGTATTTTTTCATTTCAGGTATTTAAATTTTATGCTTCTTTTATTGCAAGATGAAATATTGGAACAATTGAATTTCTTTTCCAGTAATTTTGATGGGGACTCGGAGAAGTTGGAGTTAGGGCAAGAAGTCGAGTATAATTTGGGTAGTCGAGGGTCTTCGGGGACTTGCATGTCAGCAGAAAACGTAAGACTATTACCAAAGGGCACGATTCCGTCACCTGTATGTGCTGGTCCCACTTTGGACGGTCTCGTCGTACGGCCTTTGAGATGCGTAAATCCAAACCAGTCTCAGTATGCGGGTTTAATTCAAGTTACGGGTGAACAAGGTAATATTTTAACGTTACTTTCTCCTCATTTCGCCCTTTTTTTTCTACATATTTTACCTTTCTTTTTTAGAGGGCGACAAAGGGCCTGAATACGAATTTGGAATTCTCGGTTTGGTAAACAAAAGAGAACTACTTCAGAGCGGAGATAGAGTTCAATTTCAATTGGATTCGGAAGGTCGAGCAGCCAACATCGTTGCGGTTAGGAAAAAACGGAAAGCCACGGTGGATGCAGTGAAAGGACAATTCGGGTTTTTAGCTTATGAAGTAGACGAAGGGAAAAAATTGTTTTTTCACATGACCGAAGTCAAGGATGGAGTCATGTTACAACCTGGAGATACCGTCGAATTTAATTTAGTTACAAATCATCGTAATGGGAAAAGTTCTGCCTGTAACGTCACCAAAGTCAGGTATGAAGCGGAAAAGCCCGCTCTAACCGTTCCTATTTTAATTTGAAAATTGTTTTAATTTTAGTGATAATCAACAAAGACCAGAGAGATTAATTAGTCGCCTTAGAACGATATCCCTGGAAGAAGGAGGCCCTAAATTAACAGTAGTTAGGCAGCCACGGGGTCCCGATGGCACCAAGGGATTCAGCGCTGATGCTAGGAATCCGAGGCCCCCTGGGGCACCGATACCAGAATAAAAGTGTTTAATGCAGTACCTCATTTTAAAATAAATCAAAAAAAAAAAAAAAAAAAAAAAAAAAAGAAAAAGAAAAAAAAGTTAAAATGGCAAGTTTTGAATCAAGTTTTTTAGAAAAAAGTGATATAATTTTGTTGCAATACTTGTGTCCTTATCTTTTATTTTTTTTCGTTTAAGACTGGAAAAAGTAGTTGGTTCGAAAGTTTACTTAGAAAGTGATACCTACTCAGGTGATTTTAATACCTTATTGTTGAAGTTTTTTCAGGATCGTTATCCGTTCGGAATTTCACATCAGTTTTCTTTAGGGTTAAAAATCGACTCAGGCTGTGACAAATCGTAAAATGGCTTTAATCTATTATTTTTAAAATCTGAGTAACTGGCTTGTGAGGTTTTTAACCTCAAAATGATCTCAATTTTTTTTTTACACTTATCAAAGCCCTAAATATTATCAAAAATAATATAAATAGACGGAACAAATTCATTACGGATAATTCATCCTTTAATTTTTTAATTTATTAATTCTATAATATATTATTTTAAGTAGAATTTTAAGAGTCTTGTCAGGTTTGCCAATAATCAGTCGTTCAAAACTACTTTTTCCAACGATTGTCGTAACTCTATTCCGGACTGATTATAAAAATTTTCGGGCTTGTACTTTTTTTTTTTTTTTTTTTTTTTTTTTTTTTTTTTTTTTAGTTTGGTTTTTGGGGTTAGCACTAAGAAAAGTCATTATTTTTAGGCTATTAGTAAAAAAAAATGTTTTTTAGTAGATCAGAACGACGCTTTTTTTTTGAAAATCCCATGTTGAATAATTTTTAACTATAAGAGGTAGAACGTGGTGGCCGTTAAAACAAATTACGAGGTGTCATTTTTTTCCTTCTTATTTGTGCCATATCCCTTCACATATCTGTAAGGTTTTTTTTTTAAAATTGAAGTGCCTGTTCTGTTTACCGAAACTTTACCCCAAAACAATAATTGATAACATCACGAAAACAAAAACAGAATTGGCACAAATAAGGAGATGCTGTTTTATGCTCAACGCAAATTTTTTTGGTTAGAATTTCAAATTTAAGCGTTCGTAAAGCGAACAAGGATGATTTGTTTACTTTACCAACGCGCGGTCTTCCACTAAGTTTTTTTTTTCTCTTAAAAAAAACCATTCTTTGAAGTAATTTTGGCCTTTGAGTAAAAATTTATTAAAAAAAAAAAAATAATAATAATAATAATCTTGAGAAATATACTGTAATCGGTCCCTAACCTACTCCTCTTTTGAAATTTAAGGAAACCTCCATCTATGTGACTTAAACCGAATGCGAAAATCGTTACATTTTTAGACACCACTTGCAAGAAACGAAGCAAAAACAAAAATTATTTAAATGTTAATTATTAGTATACAGTTGGTTTATAATTATGAATGCAATGCTTAATAGGTGTGTGTGAATTCTTTTTAAATACGGCGTAGATTACTTAAAATGATAATCAAAGTCGATTTTTTTTTTTTTTTTTTTTAAATTTAAACATCTGAAAAGATTTTAAAAATTCTGCAGGTTTCATTTTAAACGTTCTACGCCGAGCGTAAATTAGTCTTGATGCTTGCTGATGATTTTGAGCGATAAAAAATCTTTCGTTTTAAATAATAATCCTGTCTTCTGTGAAAGTTCTAGTCCGAGAGAAAAAATATCCAAAGGCACACTATGTTTGATAGAAATGTCGGGAACTCTGTAATTTCAGTAAATTAGCTTAGGATTTCGAAAATATACTTCAAAAATGATTGAGATAAATTTCAACCAACTAGTTTTAAAAAATAAATGGTAACCACTTCCTGGGAATTTTTGACCTAGTTTTAAAAATTGAAGAGCTTTTTAAGCTTTATTCGAAACTTTTAGAGAAGCTCAAACTTAGTGTAAAAAAGAAAAAAAAATTACCCAGTTGCAGTCAGCAGCGACACCGTGATTTACCATGGATCTAAGTAGGAGGTTAATGAAGAGTTTTTTCAAAAAAAATATCAGTAAAAAAGTTTGGCTGTATTACCGTAACTTGAAATAGCTTTTAAAAATTATCCTTCTTGTTTTACTAGTTGACACCTTTTTACAGTAATCGGTTTGTTAATTAAGTAAACACTTGCTCTCTATCAATACGGAACTCTTAGGCACTTCGTTGGCTAGACAAAACCGGCCGGTTCACCGTCCGGTTTTTAAAAAACAAAAAGTTTTTTTAATTAATATTTTTAAACGTTAATATTGCATTAAATGGGGCGAAACTTATACCAAATTGTTCCTTATTATTAGAAGAAGTCGAATATACATTTTAAAAATGTCGGTAAGCTTAAATTAAGTCAATATTCGCAAAATTTAATGCTGTTTACATAAAAAACAAAATGGCCGATGTAAAAAAACATAAACAATCGGTTCATTTTGCGAATATTGACGTAATTTAAGCTTACCGACATAGGTATTTAACATGTATATTTGACTTCTAACAATAAGGAACAATTTGGTATAAGTTTCGCCCCGCTTAATGCAATATTAACGTTTAAAAATATTAATTAAAAAAATTTTTTTTTTCAAAAAACCGGACGGTGAACCGGCCGGTTTTGTCTAGCCAACGAAGTGCCTTAAAAATATCACAAGAAATTTTAGTTTATATTTAAATATTTCCACCGATTATTTAAAAAAAGAAAAAAAAAAAAGCTCTTTAACCGCTGTCTTAGAATGGTGATAAAGATCGCAAAAAATAAGGTGGCCAACTTCTCTTATAAAGGACTTAACGAATTTATCAATTGGTCTATTAAAAATGTTCTCACTGGATAACGTTAAGCCCCGTAGCAGGATAGTTCGACTTTTTTCTCCGCCCAATCGAAAAAAGTCTAAAAGAATTAATTTAAACTAAGCACTGATTTAAAGAATTTTTCAAGCTACTTTTAAAAGTAGCTGTGTGCGTTGTGTGCCGTAGGGAGTAGTAGTGTAACGTAGTGTGCCAATGGGATAATTTATTAATCTTTGCAAAAATTATACTCGTATCTCTGGCTTTTTTTAACTGTTAAAATAACTGTTAAGCAAGCAAAAAGGCAACGCTTTCAAAATAAATATTAAAAAAAAAAATAAAATAAAATAAAAAGGATATTTCAATAATTACTTATACAGTATAATCTGTTTGGATTTTTTTTTCTTTTTCTTTTTTTTTATGGAGAGGGAAGGGAATCTCCAGTTTTCAGAAACAATCTTTTTCCGTCTTTAAAATCTTAGTTTTTATCTGTTTTTACAGATGAAAATTAAGTGAAAAAAGCTTTTTTGAAGGATATTTCCATAAAACTAAAAAAGTTACAAAACGTTAAAAAATAAAAAATAAATAAATAAATAAATAATAATAATTTAAGTTACTTCTGTGTATGGATATGTAAGATTCGTTTGTAAGCTTTCGAAAACATTCTAAACTGAAACAAAAAAGAATTAAAACAAAAATGAAACTAATAAGTTATTACCAATAATTTTGGGGCTATTTTATTTTACGATATAAAAAAATTAATGGGGTTGTCGGCGCAAATTATTTTGCCAAATCTGTAACAGTAGCGAATCCAAATTCACCTCCGGAAAAGTCGATGTTGCTGTAATTGGCTATCCTGAGAACAAACAGAGCGGCTGGCGGAACTATTTTGCGTCGATGATCCCCATTGGTCTATGGCAAATTCGGAATTGGTGATATGTTCTTGAAATGCACTTTAAGTTTTACAAGTAAAAAAGGAGTCGATTGAAGTGAGCCAACGTAATTTTGGGCATGTCGCCAAAAGAAAGCCATTCACTTTTTCTTAAATGTATGTTTTCCTGAAGCCATAGCAGTTCCAGAACTGCTATTGCCTTTGCCTACATGCACACGGTAGGAAACTAGCAACTTATTATTTCACAAAAATGTCGACAAAATCTGACTTCACAGGATGATTAAGAATCAAAAGGACATTCCAAATATACCAATTTTGAAATCTTACCTGATCATCCGAGGGCCCCTGGGGGCCCAAAACTATTTCGCGGAAGTGTTGCATATCATATGAAAGCTCACTGGGTATGTTGTATGTTTGAGACCATACCGAAATCTCCAGCTTTTGTAGGTACCGAGATATTGTACTTCAAAGGGGTCAAAAATGGACACTCAATTTGGACCCCTTTGAACTGCAATATTTCGGTACCTATAAAAGCTGGAGATTTCATTCGACAACATACCCAGCGAGCTTTCGTATGATATACAACACCTGTGCGAAAAAGTTTTGGACCCCCCGGGGGGCCCTCGGATGATCAGGTAAGATTTCAAAATTGGTATATTTGGAATGTCCTTTTGATTCTTAATCATGCTGTGAAGTCAGATTTTGTCGACATTTTTGGAAAATAATAAGTTGCTAGTTTCCTACCGTGAGCAGTACACCTATCTACCATCAGAATTTCTTTTCTCGGTGGAAATAATGTGTCATTATTGCGTTTGAAATTTTATCTGTATTACCCATCTCCAACAGAATATAATAAATGCATTATGTCAAGGGCCAAAGCTGGTCTCAAGAACTTTAAAATTTATGACCTCTGAGATCTTTAGGTCTTGCACCCAAAACCACATTTGTCTAGGAATTTTTAAAGTTTTGGTCTTGAACTTGATGTTAAGGTCTTCGGAAGATTTCCTCTTCATTTTGAAATCATACCTTCAAGAGAAACGTTAAAAGCAATTCCCTTTTTTAATTTTTTTTTTTTTTAAGGGCCGAAAGAGGCTGTGCAGCACATCAAATTAAAGGTTCTTTTGGATTTAGACGTCGATTTGATCACGTGACTACTACGTAATTTACGTAATTTTCGCCATCATCTTTACTCTCAACCAATCAGCGCATCTGAAAAAGTAAAGACGATGACGCGTTTTACGTCATGCGCGACCTTGACGATTTTAAAAACTGAAACGATTACCCCCTGTCTTAAAGAGATTAGCCATACCTGTAATTCCGGTTCTTCGATATTTTTCTCCTGAAAATTATTGGTCCATTAAAAATTTTTTTGGAAAATTAAGAACGTAAATATAAACAATCAGGAACCATTTTGTAAACTTAAAAAATTATTATTTCAGACAGAAATTTATTTTTCGAATTTATCGAAAAACCGGAAATGGCTGAATGGCTAATCTCTTTTAGGATCTCTAGTTAATCTCAATAAATGGTGAAATAGTGCAGGTGCACTCCGTTAGATGTCATGGAGGGCGCGCATGTGGGAACGTCACGAGAAGTTGGCTTCTGTAACAAGGAAGCTTTGAAATTTGGTTGTTAATATTGATTGTCACAATATTTTATGCCACTTTATTTTCCTGTCATTTTTTTTCTTTGCTGTCATACTTGGACTGAAACTAGAGATATTTCAGTGAGTTTTAACGTATATTTTTCCATTTTCCGACGGGATAGTTAAATAACGATATTAATTGACTTAAGTTACTTTGTTTACTTTTTTTTTCCGGTAAGATAAGTATATGGGTTTCACCGGCGTTGAAATTTGAAGTTCATTGAACTTGTTGTAATGCCCTATACTCACAACCACTAGTTTTGTATTTAATTCAATTGTTGATTGTAACTGATTTATTTGGCTTCGATAAAAACCATTCGATAAAATTGCGAAATTATGAACCCAAGATAAGGAAAACAGTTTATAGGAATTCCATTTCGTTTATCTATGTGTACTTAGGTGATTGACGTTGCCTTTATTAGGTGATATCATTTAAGTTAATTTTTAATTAGTTTTGTTTTTATTTTTTGACCAGGAGGTAGGTTGTGGACATCATGTTGAATGGCGTTGAGAATGGAGATTATCCTCCAGTTAAAGATGTGCTAAACACAAAGGAAGCTACAGATTTGACAGATCATTTCCAAAAGAAATTTAACTCCATTCCGGATTTTTATATCAAAGTACCTGGTAGGGTGAACCTTATAGGGGAACATGTTGATTATTGTGGGTATTCAGTTTGTCCGATGGCTTTGCAGCAACATATCTTAGTTGCCTTGAAGTTATCAGATGATTCAGCTGTAAAAATAAGCAATATGAACGAGATGTATAAAGACTATGAAGGTCAAATTGATGATATTAGGTCAGTTAAAAGTAATACAGAATATTGAATTGGTTGTAAAAAAATTTTTAATTTTTTAGAATTTCAGTGAGTGGCGCTCCAGAATGGTATCAGTATTTTTTATGTGGTATCAAAGGAGCAATAGATGCTTTAAAAGGAGAAATCCCTACCAAGGGATTTTGTGCTGCTGTGTTTGGTAATATTCCTCCAAGTTCAGGGCTGAGCAGTTCCAGTGCTATGGTTTCTGCAGCATTGCTTGCAAGTTGTAAGGCTTTCCAGATGGAACTTACAAAATCTGAACTGGCTAGTCTTGCTGCAAAGTGTGAGAGGTACATTGGAACTCAAGGCGGTGGAATGGATCAGGCCATAGCTTTTTTAGCCACGGAAGGTACAACCCTTTAATAATTTAAAATTTAATTTTGCAGCTTAGTCTTTGCTGAGCTGTGGGGTAGAGTGAGTGAAACTTGAATCTCATTGGGCAAAATTTTTAGTAACAAAAATCTCATGGGTATTTTCTAGGTTGTGCAAAATACATTTCGTTTAATCCGCTAACTTCGGAAGATGTCCAGCTTCCAAAAGGTGCAGTTTTTGTGATAGCAAACAGCCTAGAGGAGATGAATAAAGCTGCCACTCAAGATTTTAATCAACGCGTAATTGAATGCCGTTTAGTCTGTCAAATTTTAGCAAAACGAATGCGTTTGGACTGGAAAAGAATAAGGACTTTATATGACCTTCAGCAAATCGTAGGACTTGGCATTCGCCATTTAAGAGCTTTGGCCGTCGAAACCTTGCACGATAAACCGTATACCAAGGACGAGGTTAGCTCCTAAAATTTTTTTAAAAACGAAAGATTTAGTTTTAAATATTTCAAATTTTTTTTTTAGATTTGCAGAGAATTTCAAATAACGACAGAAGAGCTGAATAAAATTTCATTAACGGATAATACCAAAGACCTGCAGGAATTTAAATTGAAGCAAAGGCTTCTTCATGTCACTCAGGAGGTTGAAAGAGTTCAAGATTTCATCAGAATTTGTAAAGAATGCGCGTCCGAAAAAATTTCCCCGGAGTCTGCTTTGTGGAGCCTGGGAAATTTAATGAAAAAAAGTCACGAAAGTTTGAAAACGTTGTACGAATGCAGTCACGAGCAGCTGGATAAAATCGTGGACATCGCCGAAAAACATACTTTGGGGGGTAGATTGACAGGAGCGGGGTAAGTAATTGCTTAATTTACTAAAATTCTTCGGTCTATTACTGAAATCCTTTTGTTGTTGACAAGGTGGGGAGGATGTACAGTGGCCTTAACCACCGAAGAAACTGCCGAAAAATATATTACTGCTTTAAAAGACGAATTTTATGCAAACAATCCCAAAGCTCAAAGCAAAGATTTGGACAATGTCGTTTTTGCTACTCAGCCTGCAGCTGGAGCTACAATATACGTAAAAATTTGAAAAAAAACTTTTAGTTAAGGAAAAATATCAGTAAATTGGTAATCATTCCATAAGTTATTAGAGATAGTATTTATGAAAAGACAGTCGCTAGCCGATATCATTTGTGAAAAATAATTTATGATATTTTAATCTTTTAAAGCTTTAAAAGATTTAAATAATTTAGTCTTTCAGTAAGAATGTGCTGTTCGAGGGAAGTGCATAAAAACGGAAACAGGGATGCAAATTAACGCTTGTTTTAAGTATAGAAAGTTTCACCTTCCTTGGTGAACTTGGCTAAACCAAAAAAATGTAGAATCGTTTCATAGTTTCCAAATTTATGAGAAGACAGCAGCAAATATTGACTTATAAATTATATATATTTGTGACAAATAATTCTACTTTTAAATGTAATAATTAAATCCAGATATAAGAGAGAAAAAAATTTTCAGTCTGAGCCAGTTTAACCGCGCGGCTAAACTGGCTCAGACTGGGAATTTTTTTCTCTCTTATATCTGAATTTAATTATTACATTCATTGTCGCATCCGGCGTTTAAGGAAGAAAAGAAAATGGATTTTTCCGAAAAAATTTAAAAAAATTCTACTTTTAGTTTTAAAAATTTTTTTAATTATTTATCAAATTTTTTAACATTAAGCACGGTTTATACTGTATATGTCGTTTTATTATACATTGGATGTACTATTAAAAATTAAATTACAAAAAGAGGATTAATTTGAACTCCGTTGTTTATAAAAATTATATTTTCTTAAAAAATGTAATTTGCTATTATTTCGGGTGTTAAAAGAGCTTACAACCCCGTTTGGATCCAAGCTACACGTTTAAAACGGCAAAAAAAAACTCCTACTGCACTGCTTAATGTAAAAAGGAAGCAATTATAGGATCATTTATTAAAATATTTTAATAAATAATAAACTTTCTTAGTGAGCAACCTTTTTGCAAACTTTTTATTAAAGGCGTATGAATCACAAAAAAAAAAAAAAAAAAAAAAAACTGATGGTTAAAATGATTTTTACGTTCTATTCTAAGCAAATGTCTATAAAAAAATAGAATTTTCTCCATGCGACTTTTTTGTGGAAAATACAGACGAAAATAATAATTCTAGGCAGGTATTTCCTAAAAATCATTTGAATTACTTCGATTTGTGCAACATCCAAATAGCTACCTCTTGTGTTTCAGGAAAATCAAAAAAAATGAAATTTCAATTAATTTTTTTACTCTATATTTATGCAATTACGTATCAATTTTTTTCCATAATGACATGTTTTTGGTATAATAATAAGAAAAAGAAGAAGGAAGAAGAAGAAAAATACTGAATAATACATGTTGTACACATCACATGATATAATGGAATAAGAATAACTATTGAATTTTCATTATTCAGCTTAGACTTCCTGTTACTAAAGACTTTGGATGCTTGTTAAACCGAAGTAAGTCAACTCACACATTTTTAAATATTTTTCACGTTCATTTCGTTCAACGAAATAGTTATAAAAATTTAAAGATTAAAAATGTTCTGTCATTAAAGAGTCCCTTATTTTGCCGATATTCAAAAATACAAATACTTTCTCCCAAAATTGTTGATTTTCAGAATTTTTCAAGTTGGGGATTACAAGTTGATTTGAATTGAAAGTTCGGAACAATCCCATAAAGAGTGCAAAACAAATTTCTTTCCCGTTAAAAAGGTCGTTTCCTACCGAAAATATTTCGTGTATTAAAAATCTAAACTCTGCTTTTTTATCTGCCTCTGTCAGAAGACTGGCAAGTAAAAAGTGGACATACTACATTTTGCCAATTAAAACGAGATGATTTAGAGTTTTTAATTTCCGTAAACCAAGCAAAAAGTGTTTACGCAGACACGCTTTCCCAACCATTAAAAAATTTGAAAAGAAAATTAAGAGTTGATTTATGCAAAAGAAAGCATCGGTTCCGGACACCGTATTTTTAAACTAGAAAATTCGCAAATCAAGAAACAATCCTGTCTCACATCAGTGTGAAAAACATTTCGATTCCGAATTCAAATCTAGGATCCTTATAAATTACATTTAATTACTGAGAAAAAAATGAAAATGAGAAGGCTCCTTTTCAAAAAAATAATATACTTTTTTCTTAAATTTTTTAAAATACTGAACTGAATAAACGCAAGTTCGTTTTAAGTAATAAGTGAAATATTAACGCCCTAAAACGGGTGCTTCATAAAATCGAACTGAATTTTCCGTGACAGCTCCCAAGAAGAACTTGGTTTCTGTTTTTATGGGGATTAGATCTAGGACCTGCTCGTTAATCGGAATGCTTTGAATTTTAAGTGCGGTAGACGTGCTCCAAAGTTCGATCTGTAAAAAATAATTTAGATAGAAAATTTTGTGTATATAAAAAGTCCGCTTTTTGCAGTAACGGAAAATTACCGTGTTCATATTTGGATTCTCTTGAAACGCAGCTACTATGGTTTCATTGTTGACGTCGATAAAACACGATCTCGAGAGGAAAGTCTGCATGGTCCCTCCGTTAAATGTGTGAATTTTCTGGCAATTAGTGCCCATTAATTCGCAATAAACGTGCCTAATTTTCGAGCTTTCTTCGGAAGGTCGACAGGAGGCTAAAATGTGTTGCGTTTCAGCATTGTAACTTAAGGAAAAGAAAGGCCCGGTAACCGTAGAAAGGGGTATCGGATTATACTCGTTTGACGACATTTTCTCATAAAGCACAATCGAGTTAAGTCTAAAAAAAAAAAGAAAAAAGAATTTATTGATTGCCGCGATTTGAAATTTACTGAATAACAAACCTGCAACAGATGATGCCCCCTTTAAATGGCAGTTTAAGGGGAGAATAACGGAGGGAAACGACTGCCCCATAATCATCTATCGGGTTCAAAAGAGTTACAGCCTCCCCAGGGCTGCGAATATCATATATAAAAATCACTCCGTTTCCTGCTCCGACGTAAAAGAGGTTCGGATCGTCCAAATCCCAGCAACAACTCCACAACATACTATTTGTTTTAAAAACTTGAGTGGGCTGTAAAGTAACATTAAGATCAGTAGGGCTAAAAAGTTTCAAAGTAAAACCAAAAAGCTTACATTAAGCTCTTCAATGTCAGATATTTTAGCAGTCTTATCAAATCCAACTGACAAAATTAAATTTGGAATCAATGGATGAAAGCACAAATCTCTCAAAGCTTTTGTGTGCAATGGCAAAAACGTATTTCCGTAGTAATCATTCCCGACCCTTGTAATTTTTCTAATTCCAAATCCAGGGAATAATGGATTTCTGCTTTTATGGGAAACTACAAATGTGTTTGTAAGTGCATTATAAGCACAAACTCGGCATGCTCCTTCATTGATATCCAATGTTTTTTCTAAGTGAAATTTTATTTTCTGTAAATAAAAGAAAAAGTTAGTATTTTTTTAAAGTCAAGAAAGAAAGAAAAAAAAAAAAAAAAAGTCATACCCTGCTATAGTTATCTAGTTTTCCAAGAGCTTTATTTTCTCCTTTTATATCACCTTCTAAGTTTGCTATTCTTAATTTTAATTGTTCAATTTGAACTTTGTAAGATTCCATATTTAAATTCATCTTTGTTAATTCTAAATCCACTTTTCTCTTCTCTTCTTTTATTTCATCAAGTTCTTTTTCTAAACGCACTTTTTCGGCGGAGTCAAGAGCTGTTAATTTAGTTGCATACAACTCTCTAATGTCATTCAAACTTGCTTTTTTATTACACTGAGGGCAATATTTTTTCTTTTCATATGATAACCATCTGTTGATGCAAGATTTTCCAAATAAATGTCCACATTTTAAACAGCATAACCTATGATCACCTGCACTAGACCAAACATCTAAACAAACAGGGCAAGTCTGTCCATCATCATCTTCTGCCATCATTGCTCCATAAGACCTTTTTGCTCCTTTACTTTGCTCTGGATTAGGTGATTTAGCAGCATCCGGTATGTAATCTGGATTTTCAAGTCTTATAATAGGATTTTCAACACCTGAGTTTTCGGTAGTCACTTCGTTTGGCACTTGTGCAATATTTAAATCGGAATTCTCTCGTTCAATAATAATCACAGAATTACCATTTAAAACAGGGCCAGACTCATTTTCACTTTCAACCTGATTACTCAATTCAGATAAATTTGAATTTGAATTGGTATCTGAATCTGAAGGTACTTGTACAATCGGAGAAGGGGGCAGTTCGCCGAGCTCTATCGTAGCATCAGAATCTGTGTCTTCGGAATCACTAAGAAGAACAACAGATTGTCTCATAGATGACCTATGTTGTTGATTGTGCTGTTCCTCACTCCGATGTTCTGCCATTGGTTCCGGAGCCGGATTCGGTCTAGGTGCAACAGCTATTGCCGATCCGGATACCCAGAGAACGTCTAGAGGTTCAGGAAGCCCAGGGTAATGCATTTCTGCATCAGATAACGGATCTAGCCAAGGATTTCTGAAGTCGTTTGACATATTAGTTAGACTCTTGTTATCTGTAAAAATTAACACAACAATGACTCAGCGCTCATATAAAACAAAAAAAAAAAATAAGCTATATGTACCATTAATGTAAAAATCATTTCTAACACCTGATTTCCAGGAAATTTTAACTTTATTAATATTACCTCCAGCATTAGAGGCAAAAACAATTTAATATGAGAAATAAAACAGTCGTTAATTAATCTTGAAGAGACTAAGAGATAAAATTCTCCATGCTGTCTTGTAATTCTTCTTAAAAAAGATTAAACGATGAACTTTTTCGTTAGAAATCGTTAATGTAAAAAGCAACTACAACATTTTTAATTTATCCATGCTATACATCAGATTAACTTCTCATCATAACAATAACAGCATTTTTCAACGAGCTTCTTTATCCAGATGACCCACATCATCACAAGAAAATACATACAAACGTTAGGATGAAGGAGGCAGCGTCGGTCGTATGCAATTTTGCCAGCATTGGCGCAAAATTAAGACTTTGCGACGGTTAAGATTTATTTCTCCTAAATTTTCAATTTTAATTATTAATGGTGTTAATTTTAAAGAATTTGTCGGCATAAACGCTGACTTGCAGCAGAATTGCTCGCCCATACGCTTGATTTGAAGAGTTCTATGATCTAAATGTAAAAAGGTGAAAAAAATTCATGGCGGCAACT
The DNA here is from genome assembly GCA_037577465.1 of Liposcelis bostrychophila. NCBI lineage: Eukaryota > Metazoa > Arthropoda > Insecta > Psocodea > Liposcelididae > Liposcelis > Liposcelis bostrychophila. The sequence goes on along the minus strand of CM075210.1, from coordinate 535,300 downwards.
TTGGAAATGCCATTTTGCTAATCGTTTTGCTACCGTGTAAAAATTTCACAAATATTTTTTGAAACACATGTTTTCCTTATGCAAAGGAGATTTCACTGAGGAAAAAAATGAAGTATCAAAAAAAGATGGCAGAATTATTTGTACCTATTGTATTCCTTACGCAATGTTCTAAATAAATTGAGGTAAATAACGAATTTATTTTTACTTGCTGATTCATTTATTGCATTATCTAAATGGTTTTTTTACATTTTTTTGATTTCATACCCGCTTTATTTGTGTGGTTTTTACCAAGTAGTGACCACGAAGAAGGGCATGCTATTTAAACCTTTACAATTTTTTTTACGTTCATGAAGCATCGATGTTCCAGGCCTCGTTCTTTGGGTTCAGCCAAGGTTTGAATGTTTATATAATTTACAAAAATGCCGGAGGATAAAGTTGTACTATAGTTGGTATTTTTGATTTTAACTCAAAATATTGTTGAGACATTTGAAATTTTAAGTAGCCAGTATTTTATTTGAAAAGTAAATTTGCAAATCATATTTCCAAATGTGGAATATTAATATCCTTACATTGTGAGTGGTTAATCCTTTAATTTGTTTTTGTTTGTCATTTGTTGTTCAGTCATAAAATTTCTTTGCATTTTCAGCATGAAAATACATCCACTTTACCACTATAATTACATGTTTTTTCACATGTTTAAACTTCATTATTCTGTTTTAATTTCTTTTTTTTTCTTCTTTGCAGGTTGAGAAGGTGCAAATCTTAGTTTTGTAGAATTCAAGTACCCAAAGCTGTTGGTGAGTTGTTTTTTTTTTTTTTGCTTGCATGCAGTGTCTATTTGCATTCAAAATAGTGAATATTATTTGAAGTCATGTTAGTCATAAAATCACTTTTCAATATGATATCAGAGAAATCAATTAATAGAAAAAAAATTACAAAATGATGATAGAATGGGTCCTGAAACTCAGCATTAAAAAAACGTGGACGCTATTATTTATAAATTATAACAGTGTGGGATACTGTACTTTATTTCTCAGACCATGTTTTAATTTTAGATCTGGCATCTGACCAGCATTTGTGTAAAATTGTTTTCTAATTCTTGAAACAAGGAAACTTTCTTTTTTTTTTTTTGGAAATGAGATTTGATAATTGTTAAATAAATAGGCAGTCTTGCATTAAAAGATTGAAAAATCCCTTTCTTTTATTAAGTAAGTCCAGGAGAAGAGTGAACAAAATTTCAACTTGCAACATGATAATGCAAATTAATTTGATACAAATCAATGAAAATGGTTTAAAGTTTTAAAAAAAAAAAAGGTTCGATTTTACGACAGAGGTTTGACCATAGACCACAGGCTTCGGCGTTGAACTTTTATTATTTTAGATTCAGTTGGTGTTGGGCGTTTTTTGCCAATTATTACAAGACTTGAGTTCAGGGCCTTATTTGTACAAAAGCTTGTATTCATTAAAATTTTAGGAATGAACTTGAAAATGTTTTTGATTTTTTAGATTCTTATGGATTTGACTGTAGATGTAGAACTGAATTTTTTTTTGTTGTACCTATCATTATCAGTAATTGAAATTTTCCCTTGAAAGAAAATAATTAACAAATGGATGTGTTTGTGGGCATTATAAATTTAGATGTTTCCAAACTCTAATTTCTTTAATAGATTTATTATATTTATGATCTTATACCATACTTAAGTCAGACTTAATTTAAAAAAAGTAATCTTTTTTTTTTTAATTTTTAAAAAGTACCGCAATAAATTAAATAGCATGGAGAGTATGGTGGTTACCTTTGATTTACAAAAGTTTGTATCTTGCAGCTTACTGCCAGATTTTAAAAATAATTTACTAATTGAAGGAAGATTTTAAAAGAAACTGTAAAAAATTAAACCAGTTTTATTTGATTCTTATGAAACATGATCCAACTACTGTAGGAATGGTAGAATTAAGGTAAAAATTGAGAAAAACATAATTCATAATTTTTAAATAATTTGTAAATAAGGGGGTAGGGAGGGGAGTTAAAATTAAAAAAAAAAAAAAAGTTTAGTCGTTGGCTTTGAACCACACATTGAAACTCGTGAAAATGGACGCCTATGACTTCTAAATGCTGTGGTTTTTTTTTCAAAAACATGAGATTTTTTTAAAAGATGTTTTTCTCGTCACGGGCATGTTGCCAAGTCTTCCATTTCTACTTGCTTACTTTTTTTTTTTTTTTTTTTTTTTTTTTTTTCAATTTGCAGAGTTTGTGATATTTTTTTGACATACTGACATAATTTTAAAATAACTAGTCAGTTGCAAGAAAAAAATAATTTTCAGTTTAAGTTATTTTGCAAATATATGAAAGGAAAATGAAATGGCAAGAAAATTTGAGAAAATTGCAATTGCCGTATAAAAAAAGAAGTTGAACATCAAAACTGTAGGAGCTTTTGCCGTTTTCTTTTTGGAAACCGGGATTCGACATAAGAAAGATTAGTATTTGCAAAATGGTCTAATCGGACAAGGGGCACCATGTCGTGTTTTGTGTCTGTATCATTTTAAATTTAGATCGGTTATTTTTATTTTTATTTTTATTTTTTTTCCGCATCCGCGTGTTACTACGTCATTAACTTCTTTGACAAGATATTTGATCTCTGATAGTTTTTGATTATTTATAATCATGTCAACGTGCAAAACTTGTGGATCTGTTATCTACAACTGGCCAATGCTTATTTTTCGAAACTTATTATATTTTCAATTTTTGAGCATCAAAATTTAAGGATTTTTCTTAGTTATTCATTGTCATTTAAAAAAATTTGACCACGCAAGGCTAATTTTTTCATTCATTTATTGGGTAAAAACGAGAAAAGCAGATTTTATTTTTGCCTAGTAATAATGCTTTTTTTCAGACCAGAGCCACTTTATTCAAATCGCGATGAAATGACAGTATATAAAAATAAAATTGAATGTGATGTAAATTTTTACCTTTGCAATCAGGACGTAGAAGCAGCTCATGTAATTTTATTTGAAGCTCTTAAACAAAATAGGTTTTCCGCCTTTTTTTTGCTTTATCGACCGCAGGGAGAATAAAGCATTGTTTTTAGCACAAATTTCAGATTTTTAGTTTTTGATATTTTTACACGTTTTGAAGTCCCCTGATGCCGAAAAAAGCAAAATTTGGATGGTGGCCGTGTGTGTGTATGTGTGTATGTGTGTATGTGTGTATGAATATATGTGGAAAAAAAAGTGTCTGTCGGAGGAAAAACAGAAAAACGAAAGAACGGATTTCGATGATTTTTGGTGGTAGCAACTTCTAATGAAATGTAGGTGCTGATTAGTTTTTGAGTTAAATCGATCCAGGGATTCGGAAGCAGTGAGTGAAAATGTTAAATTTTCAACAATTTCAAGATCTTTTTTGACTATAAATCGCGAACGCAGCTACCGATTGAGTCCTATTTTCGTACTGCAGTAGATATTCATCCAGATACGCTACCATTGAAATTTGGTTAAATTCTGTTGAGTGGTTCAGAAACGGTGAGCAGGGCTAAAAGTATGGGTATAGGCCTAATAACCGATATGTCGACTTTTGAAACGTCACGATATGACGTCATCGATTACGTCAACAAAGCGATTTGGATGCTGATTGGCGGGTTTCTCGTGGGAGCTAACAAAAAACTAACCGTATTTTTGAAAATATTTTCGAGGTAGAGGATTCCGAATCTGAAATAATTTTTCCAAAATTCGAATCCCTTATGCCAGTATTGCGGCTTTGGTGGACCTCTGATCAAAAATCTAACCGCATTTTTGAGAATATTTTCGGGGTAGAGGATTCCGAATCTGAAATAATTTTTCCGAAATTCGAATCCCTTATGCCAGTATTGCGGCTTTGGTGGACCTCTGATCAAAAATCTAACCGCATTTTTGAGAATATTTTCGGGGTTGAGGATTCCGAATCTGAAATAATTTTTCCGAAATTCGAATCCCTTATGCCAGTATTGCGGCTTTGGTGAACCTCTGATCAAAAATCTAACCGTATTTTTGAGAATATTTTCGGGGTAGAGGATTCCGAATTTAAAATTATTTTTCCAAAATTCAGATTCCGTATGCCCGTACAGTGGCTTTGGTGGACCTCTGATCAAAAATCTAACCGTTATGTATATTATTTATAATATACATTTCATAATTCGTCGATAAAGCACTTTGATCGGTTCACCGATCTCATTTTTTTCTCATGAGAAGTTTTCGTTTACTTTTCCTGGAAAAGTAATTATATTATTTATTTATTTATTTATTTATTTATATTTTTTCAAATGAAATTCAATTTTTAAGGAAGAGCACTCTTTGTTTTTTTTTTATTATTTAAAATGCTTAATATTAGACAATATTTTGAAAATAAGGACCGAATTGCTCACAAAGTGCTGAATACTCTTTCCTGGAAACGAAAAATTTTAAATGCACACGTTAATGAAAAAGGGTATGAAAATATCCTTGGGCCTTCCCTAGACGATAACGAATTTTATAAAAGTCTATTCATTTTTTACAAGAACCTTTTTCCCTTAAAGTTTTATTCTTGGAATTTTTTTTTTTTTTTAACTTCCTGTTGGAAAAGCTTGTCTTCTTAATTATTCTTCTCCACGATTTTTCCTTTTACTTTTTTCCATTTGTTTTCCCTTTGTTTTTAATATCTTGAGCAAAATGTCTAATGGTTTTCCTGATCGTTTTTTTCTGGATTTTTTTGCGAAAATTGTTTTCTGAACTTAAAGGGCTTTTTAGCAAAGTTTCCTATTTTCTTTAATCGTTGACGAAAGAAGAATTTTACGCAGAAGTCTCTGCAAAATCGTTTGCCGTTAGGAAAGTTTTCCTTAAAAAATATTTCTCAAGCTTGAAAATTTTTGGAAAGCAAAACCTAGATGAAAAACGTTTTAGGAAGAAAATTCGTTCAAATGTTAGGATATCCAAGGAGGAAAAAGTATTGAAAATTATTGTCAAGGATTCGGTGTTCGATTTTTCCAGAGTCAGGGGGGAGGGGGCGAGATTGACTTCAAAAAAATTTAGCTCCAGGAACGCAAAAAAAAAAAAAGAAAATCATATAAATGGGGGCAAATTGAGGTTTGAGAACTAAAATTGAGGGAAAAAAAACTATTCATTGTAGATTTAAAAAAAAAAAAAAAAAAAAAAAAATCTGAGTTTCACAACTCAATGCTCGCAGAACCCAAGCAATCACGATAAGTCGGTTCCTGTGATTTGGTATAATCTGCATATCGGCAATTCGTGAACATGTATACTACCATCGTAAACTATGACTTGTAATTTTTTAAAAAAAATTGCTATCATGAGTTAGGCCTATAAGCATACAGTTTGTCTGAATCAATTTTGAATAAAACCAATCTTTGTTAATTCCTTGGTAAAGCGGAAATCGTTTTTGAACCTATGATCTAATACTTTTTACCTACAAGTTCCTATTAGCCCTCGTCTTTTTTTTTTTTTTTTGGATCTTTACGAAAAAAAATCTTATCAAAAGTTCGAAAGAATTAAAAAAAAAAAATGTCAGCAAATGGGGAAATGTCAAGGGTTCCAACAAAGGTTTTCCGATTAAGAAACGTTTTTGTAATGTTTTTAAAAAGTAGACTTTTTGACAAGGAAGCCCGTCATTTCGCACAAAATCAAGTTTATTTATAAATGAGGAAATGAACATTGATTCAAAAATAGAAGTTGTCAGTATGGACCAAGTTAAAAGCTTTTGGGCATTTCCATGTTAATAGACTTATTTCAAATTTTCGATTTTTTTTTCTGACGTTTTGTTTTCTCTTTTTGATTTTTTCATTGCTGCTGAAGAAGTTGAACAAGAGATTATATTTCTTTGCTCTTGTGCAGTTTCCTCGAGAGATTTTAAATTTGAAAAAAGACAAGATTGGTATGGTGTGAAATAAGAGAATAATAAAGTTATAGCCGAGCCCTCAAGGAAAAGCGTTGGACAGAATCGATGGGGTGGTAGTGATTCCATGTGGTATGTGCCCTCAGGGAATGGTTTGCTTCTTAGAAGAAAACTTTGCCCACTGCATCGTCCGGGATCAAACAGGCAACGCACAGGAGAAAATCACTTTCGACATCCCTTCTTCATCCACCGTTCAACAACTCTTTCAAGAAGTGGGAAAAAGGTTGCAATATCACCACGAATCCTTCGAATTGATACTCAACGTTAGCAAAGATGGAGAAACGGTAGGCATATAGCAAAGAAATGTGTCCATGAGACAGTCAATTGTCGTCCAAATTGGTAGCTTTCTGAAAAAAATATAGTGCAACCAAATTACAAAATTATCGTCTATTTATTTAATTTTTTCTTTTCCTCAGGTCGTTTTGAACGACAAAAAATTTGAAACTGTAGAAAACGCAGGTTTGAAATGCGGTGACGGATCCAAGAACAGTTTGATTTTGTTGCCGATTAAAGGAATCCCTGTACAGAAAACAAACGTCTCCGATGAGGATTCGCAAATGGAATCCATTACCAGTCCCACGGCCTACGGTGATTATGAAGCTCCTCCGGCTCCTCCCCCGCTTCCCCCTCCGCCTCCGGCGTCTACATCCAGCAGCGGAGACTACACATATTCCTTGTCTATAATGCGACAAGATTCTAATAAAAGTTCCGGCTCTAGTAAGTGTTTTAAAGCTCTTTGCATGGTCTCAAACCCGTTCCGAATGGCAATCTTTTATCGGTATAGAATGCTTTTTATTTATTGCTAGGGGGAATGGGGCCCGAAATAGCCGATTTTATGAGGACCTTACACATGATGACCTTAGTACTGATCAACTGGAATATTGGAAATATTTTACAAATTTGAGGCCTAAATTTTTCCTGATTCATATCTGTTGATTTCTAAAAATTTTATAATTTTTGTTTTTTATTTACAGGATATGTCGGCTTAGTAAATCAAGCCATGACCTGTTATTTAAATAGTTTGCTTCAAGCCCTCTTCATGACTCCGGAATTTCGAAACGCATTATACAATTGGGAATTCGATGAATCGCAAAGTGACGAATTTAAATCGATCCCTTATCAACTTCAAAAATTATTTTTAAACTTGCAAACTTCTCCCAAGTCTGCGGTGGAAACAACGGAATTGACACGAAGTTTCGGTTGGGATTCCTCTGAAGCGTGGCAGCAGCACGACATCCAAGAGCTTTGCCGAGTCATGTTCGACGCTTTAGAGCAAAAATTCAAAAACACGGAGCAAGCGGATTTGATAAATCGTCTTTACGAGGGCAAAATGATAGATTACGTTAAATGTTTGGAATGCTCCACTGAAAAATCTAGGGAAGATACTTTTCTGGATATTCCGTTGCCTGTGAGGCCTTTTGGAAGTACCGTGGCTTACGGAAGCGTCGTAAGTGCCGCAAAGATTTTTTTTTTTTTTTTTTTTTTTTTCTTTTGAACAAAAGAAAATAAAACTCGTAATTTATTAAATTTTTATTTTAGGAAGAAGCGTTGAGAGCGTTCGTGCAGCCGGAAACTCTCGAGGGAAATAATCAGTATCATTGTGAAACGTGCAACAAGAAATGTGACGCACACAAGGGATTGAAATTTTCAAAGTTTCCCTATCTTTTGACTCTTCATTTGAAGCGGTTCGATTTCGATTATAGCACATTACATAGAATCAAATTAAACGACAAGTAAGCACTCTTAACTTTCTTTCAGAAGTTTGTTAATTTTATGCAAAAAAAAAAGGAAAAAAAAAAAAATAGGAAATCGTGAATTTGATTTTTTGTTTTGGTTTTCTAGGGTGTCTTTTCCTGAAAAACTGAATTTAAACAGTTTTGTGGCTCATACCAAAGGGGAAGAAGCCAACAGCGAATCCACACCGGAAGAAGTGATCGTTAAATGCGATGATTCAAGTACAACCGACAGCGGATCCGCATTAGATGATGAGGGTTGTCAGGGCATTGAAACCGTGAGCGTCCCAAATTCCAACGAAAATCACAACGCCGATTATCAGGTAAATAAACAAGTTGAATATTTTTATGGTTGTGAAGGGAAAATTGATTATTAATTAATTTATTTATTTATTTGCAGGAAGACGATGAAGGCATAGATGTTAGTCAAATGAACGAAATGGAGAAAAATAGGCAGAACTTGTCGTCAGAATCAGGTCCCTATATTTACGAGCTCTTTTCCATCATGATTCATTCAGGAAGTGCCGCGGGGGGTCATTATTATGCCTACATTAAAGACTTTAAAGATGGAGAATGGTATTGCTTCAACGATCAAAATGTTACAAAAGTATGAAATTCAGTTAGAATTTAGTTTAAGTTTTTCAATTATCAATCGAGTTGATTGTCCTAGATGAACATTTTCCCATGGGTCAAATTTTAAAACAAATGCTTGGCACCACTTGATGACCTACCTTCCGGAGAAGTAAAATGAGACGATCACCGCTGCTTAAATTTTAAAAAAATTTCTTTTTAAAATTTTGCAGATCACTCACGAAGATATACGGAAGACCTACGGTGGCGGACCTATTCGAGGCTACTATTCTGGGGCTTACAGTTCGAGCACGAACGCTTACATGTTGATGTACAGACAGGTGGATCAAGAAAGAAACACCAATGCAATGACGGTAGACGAATTCCCTCCTCACATTAAAAAACTACATAAAAAATTAGAAGAACAAAAGGAAATGGAATCAAGGATGAGGGAAAAGAAATTGGATTTGTGCAAGGTCAAAGTTTATTGTCATAATCCCACGCAAACAGGAATCAGCGAGACGAAACTTTATTTAAGGGAAGAATGCACGCTGAAAGAAGCGACTGAGGAGGCTTATAGGGTAAGTCACCTAGATTCCAAATCGGCTTCTAAGTTTTACTTTTTTAATTTGTTATTTTTCAGAAATTAAGTTTAGAAAAGGTAGTCCCGATAGAGCGTTGTCGACTAGTTAGTTACGACAGGTCGAAAGAATTGATCGAATGTTCTTTCGAAGGAAGAGACGAGGATACCATAAAAGAAGTATTTCAAAATCACAAGAACGAATTCTTATTGGAAATCAGGAAAGAGGATGAAGAATTCGAAGTTTACAAACCAGGAAGTAAGTTTCCGATTGTAACTTTTACGGATCCTCGCCACGGGGATTATTTTTCGGGATGGTACTTCAGGCCATTTAGTATTACGGCAGTAAATTTGGAGGATGGGAGAATTTTTTTTTTTTTTTTTTTTCACCTGGAAGCAGGTTTTGATCCTTCTTTACATCAATACGGCCTTCTTTACATCAATACAGATTCCCTGCGAATAAGTTTTGTTTTACATCGACAGAGGTTTCGGATTCTCGGAGGATCAAAGTCGATATAAAACCAGGGAACCACGATTATAAATTCTCTACATTATCTTGACGTGTAATTTTTGAAGGGTCGCCGTGCATAATTTTAAAAAACCAAGTTACAGTGGAGGCTACCACTGCTCAACACTCTTCAGTTTCAAAAATGTCAATAAATATTAAGTTGGGTTTGAGTGTAGTGGTTCTTACACACAATACATTTATAAATTAGACTATTGTAGAATGTTCCACTTCGTTGTAGAGTACGGGCGACATCTACTTGTTAACGAAACTTAAAAAAAAAAAAAAAAAAATGAGCAGGTTTAGCAAATGAAATAAAATACAAAAAACGTTCAATATATCAAGATGTTAAATCGGATATGAAATTTATAATTTGACTCTGTGATTACAAAACGGAAAAAAGAAAATGATTCCCGCTTCGTTAAATTTATTGTTATGCCTTTTGAACGGCTGCCGTTCTGCTATATGCGATCTGGTTAAACCAAAAATTATACGATTCTTGTCCTTATATACCAAATTTGGAGTCAATCTGGCTAAATTGCGTCTCCAATTGAAGCACGAAAAAATGAGGACAGACTGACGTGCTTAAAGAGCTTTGTTATGAAAAGTTACCCCCGCAAAGTGCCGTTCGTTTTGCTCTCCGTTCAATATTAACAGAGGTACCCAAAACTCTGAACCAAATCTAATACACTCTTCTATGAAACTGAAGAGTATTAAAAATTTACTTCAATTTTTTATGCAGAATACTTAAATTCCATTTCGTTTATTTATGTATTCTTTTTTGTTTGTTTTAGATATCAATACCAAAGTGCTACTAGTTAATTTAGAAACGGAAGAAGTAAAGGGACCCATAATAGTCCGTGGTAACTTGTCGGAAACAGTTAAAGAATATAAAGAAACGCTCTTAAAACAATTGAAATTGCCCGGAGATTCGATACATATCGTTTTAGAGAAGTATAATTCAGACCCGAGATTACTCGAGTCGGACGAAGCGACGCTTAAATATGAAGGTTTCTACGGTAGCAGCAAAATCTACGTGGCCACAGCATTAGACGATGAAGACGCCAAAAAGCCTCTTATTTCTTCTAAATTACATAGAATTATTGATAGGTTCGAATACGTTATTACCTTACACGTTGCTCTGCCAAACGTCGATAACGGTAAATATATTTTTTCATTAAATCGATTCATCATTTTGTTGAAATTTTTCATTTCTTTCTTTTTTTTTAAATTTTTCAGAAACTTTAGAAAAATTGAATATCCCACCGTTGGATCATAGTCAATCCTCTAGCGGCAATAGACAAAACGAAGATGTGTTAATGACGAGTCACAGCAGAGGAGTCTCCCCGAATGAAAGAGATCCATCGCCTCAACCCCTTCCGGATCCCGAAGACGAATGCTTGGGTCCGGCAGGACCTTATTCCGACCAAAGTGCTAGCGAAGATAGCTCCCTCACGGACAGCGAGAGGACCATCGTCGGAGAAGCCCCGGGCGATTGCTTGGCTCAGTTGTCACCGAGCAATTCTCCCGTCGGCTCGGATCAAAACGTTTCCTCTCCCGAAAACGATCCCGAGTTTACCACGAAGGAACGTTTCAAACTTCCGATTAACAATGGGAAAACATCTTTCGGTCTCGCGAAAAGGAGGCGAGAAAGAAGATTTGCAGTGAGTTCAAAAAATTAGAAATTTACGTTTTTTTTTTTTTTTTTTTTTTTTTTTTTTACGTTGGAGCTTACAATTTTTTTTTTTTTAAATTTTGCTTGCAGAATACGACGGCACAGAAAGACGAAGATTCCAACTGGGACGGAAATTGGGATCCAGAATGTTCGGCGACCTCTGCTTCAAGAGGAAGAATTTCCAACTATGATTGTGACGATACTACCACGAGACTTTCTTTTAATTGCTATTTTAAAGCGACTCCGTATACTGATGGTGCTACAAACCAAAAAAGTATGACTTTTATTTTTATTTCAGAATGGAGATCTGCAAGGGACGGCGTAAAACTAGATGTTTATTTATCCATGTAGTTGTCGAGAGAATCTGACTTCACAGCAATGATTAAGAATCAAAAGGACATTCAAAATCGGAAAATTTCGAAATCTTACCTGATGTCCTAGGGTCCCGAAAGGGCTCCCCTCCGGTGGCCCAAAACGTTTTCGGCGAGTGTTGTACTTTATATGAAAGCTCGCTGGGAAAGAGTCAAAAATGAGGCGTCAATTTGGACGCCTTTGAGCTGCAATATCTCGATACCTATAAAAGCTTGAGATTTCGGTAAGGTCTCATTCGACAACACTCCCAGCGAGCTTTCATATAAAGTACAACACTCGCCGAAAACGTTTTGGGCCACCGGGTGGGTGGGGGTTCCCTTTTGGGACCCTAGGACTATCTGGTAAGATTTCGAAATTTTCCGATTTTGAATTTGCTTTTGATTCTTAATCTTGCTGTGAAGTCAGATTTTCTGAGCGACTACATGGATAAGCAAACCTCTAGTTTTACACTGTGAAGGGTCCACGTTTTTAACAGACCTCCCTGCCCCAAACGTACAAGTTGAATGAAAGAATTAAATTTCCCGGTTTTTACTAAATTTTGAATTTGACTTTGCCCCCTTGCGCTTTACAGGTAAAATTCAGTCGTCAGGGCCTCCGATTCTTTACACACCTTCACTTCTGAAAATGCATTTTTGTAAAAAATATTTGACAAATGTTTCTCTTTTTAAAGTGTGTGCTTTTTTTTTCAGTGTTGAAAATATTGGTGGACAAAAGAATGATACAGAAAACGCTAAAGCAATTTTTAGAGCCTTACGTAGGGGTATCTGTCGATCATTTTAAATTGTATAGAAGTTACAACGGTTCATCGGACATTGAATTCTCCAGACCAGCGGAAAGTCTTACGATTTTTAGAGACGATGAAAAATTGACTGTGAAGTTGGGTAGGGCTTTGAAAAAAGGAGAAACCGTCGGAAACGTGTTCTTATTGGCCCCCAACAGTTCAGAGGTTAGTCAATGTCAATGTCAATTTAAATAAATTCAAATTTAATGTTATTGCTTTGGTTTTTTCAGCCTGTCAAATTCCTTTGCGAGTGGATCATTGCCAACGGTTCTTCCGTGGGTCAAGTTAAAAAAGAGATTTTGGAAGAAATTAAAAGAAAATGTGCCATAGATATCCCTTATAATCGGTGTAGGTTGAGGAAGAAAAATTGGAAAAATCCTACGAGGCCATATCTCGACGATCAAGTTTTCGAGGATTTCATTAGCAATTGGGAACTTTTCGTGCAGGAACTGCCTGAAGAGGAACCCGTCACTAGCACCAATCAAAAATTGATATTTGTTAGGCAGTGGTGTCCCGCAACTCTCGAACTTAAACCCTTTCAGGAAGTAGTCCTTGATTCTAATTTAGTCTCCGAATGTAAACTAAAAGTAAGTCCTGAAAAATTTATTTTGTTTTTTGAAAATATTTAATTTTCATTTTAATTTTTTTAGATTTCTCAGTTAAGTGATATCCCAATCGAAAATGTCGATATCGCCAAAGGACAAGGATCTTTTCCGTGTAACGACGTTTCCATCTTAGGAATCCACTCCGACTTAGATTGGAATCCATCTACTTTGGTTTTGGATGGATGGCCACTCAATATTTATGACGATGGTCACGTTATTTTTTATAGGTAAATTAGAATCATTAGCACAGTTTGAAGTCATCGGGGCCAAATTATCTAAAAAACTAAGCTTACTAACCTGGGGATTGCTAGAGCTTGTTTTTCCTGCCTTGCTCAAATTTTTGGAAAATTATATGAATTTGAGGAAAATGTGCGATTTTATTGAATTGAAACCGAGATTTTGGGATATCGGATCTATCCCCCATATCCCTAAATTTCGAAAGTGTAGGTATTTTTAAGAATTGTTAGTTCAAAGTTTACAAGAAAACCGTAAGAGAAAAAAAAATTTTGATTCTCATTTTTCGGACAAAATTAATTTTCAACCGCGAAAATAACTTAAAAAAATATTTTGACCAAATTCCGGGACTTCTGGATGTAAAAAAATGGTCCGGGATGGATTACAGTCTTTTAATCATGAGCTCCGCTTTAGAGACAAGGTCAACCTGGTATTAAATATTAGTAGCTCAAGCAATGTTTTTTTCGATAACTTCGATAATAACATAACAAATTAGGTGAATTGTTCAATAGCTTTAACAAAACGTTCATACCGTTTGTTGGTTTAGAGATCTAATTACTTTTTTTTTTTGTTCAACAGGGACAATAGGGAAAAAATTAAACACTTGAGCATCGATGAGAGGAAAGAAATAATAAGTAAAGAAAGTCGTAAATTAGGTAATACTTCAACATCCGTATTTTCATATTCTCCTAGGAAAGAAAAAGCTTTGAAAATTTATTTAGATTCCACGCCTCCAGGAGATAAAAGGCGAGAAAATCGAAACGAATCTGATGTCGATTGATGACCGTTCCTAATCGCAGTAAGTACTAGTACTTAAAAATATTTTCCCCTATTTTTTAATAAGTATAGACCTAGTTTTTTTTTTGCCTTCCAGGCGATCTTCTCATAATTTTGGCATCGTTGGCGTGAATCAAGCTTTGCAATTTTTTAACATCAGATTTTGGTCTTAATAAAGGAAATTCTGTCGTTATGCTATTACCTGTCACTAGTGTTTTTTTAATTGAATTTTATGAGCAGGTTAGCTTGTGTTAAGTGAATTTAGTCCCGTCAAATATTTCTTTTACTGCAAGTTTTTTTTTCTCCATTTTTCGAAAGTTTATTTCTCGTATTTCGGGCATTTAGTCCATATATTTTCTAAAATAAATGCTTGTGTCGTATTATTTTTGTAGTATTTTTTTCTTATTCGTTTTTGTAATAAGCATTTATTTGCGAACAATTACATTTTTTTTTTTTTTACAAACTAACCTGAATACTTTAAGGCTGGTGATATTTAATTGTCATAGTCGATTACAGCATTTCCGTTTTCGTTTCTTCGATTCGAAACCTTATTATCCACAGCAAATAATCCTTAAAATTTTTTTTCAGTCCCGAAATTTGAAACAAGAAAAAAAAAAAAAAAAAAAAAAAAAAACCGGATATTTTGCTTTGGAATCATTTTTAAGTAATTTATTTTTATATTTTCTTCCCAAAATGATGTGATTTGTATTTAAGAGGATGATGAATAAAATTCTTAAAAATTTGTATATCAATTTTTTATGACTTGCATTTTTGTAACATCTTTCCTTAGTGGGTTTTTCATTTATGGGATCCAGTAAAAATAAAAATAAATATTTATTAAAAAAATAACTAAATTGATTAAAAAAGTGGGATATCAAATTCCTTGCTACTATTAATATTTTTTCACAGCACTGAATTTTATTAGATACTTATCTTTAAAATTTTCTCTTCTTTTTAGTTGACTCCTTTTAAAAACAAGTTAGTAAATCCGCATAGCATTGTTATGTTGGAAAAATGAGATTTTCTTTAAAAACCCAAGATATCCCGAGTTTTTTCAATAAGAAAACGACCCCACCAAGTAAGATATAATGCTCAGAAGTTGAAAAAATTAAAATATTATTGCTTCATTAAAGGACATTAGAATTATATATAGGACCGTATCTAAAGGAAATAATTTAAAATTTGCTTGAAATGTATATATACCGGCCGAAAACTTCCGAATTTTTTACTCTAATGTTCGTTGCTTGATAGTAGAATGTTATAGCTAAGTTGGCTGTGTTACAGCCCAATCAGCAGTTTATATTTAACCAAAAACTTCGGATCTTTTAATTTGCATAAACATGCAAATTAAAGATGAGCGTTTGTAATGGTCAAAAACTTCGGAGTCTAAAAATCTTGAAATAATTCTTTTTTAGCTTTTAAAGGTTTAACAATTGGACAGACTTTGGAAAACTCACATAACAAGGAATTGTCGCTGCGCCTTGAGAAGAGCAGTTAAAGACAGATCTAAATCCGCCAGGGAATTGCAGATTGCTATCTGCCATTCTGTACCTCTGAGCTCAGTAAACATGCAAATTAAAGATGAGCGTTTGTAATGGTCAACGCCATCGGTTAACAATTTTTAGTGGCCATATTTAATTTGCGTAGTATCTCAGAGCTAAAAATTGTACCTCATGAAGTGTGTAATAACACAGAAATAATGTGGTAATAATTCTGGTAAAATGCCTTTTAACTTTGAATTGGCTAATAAACGACTTTGAATAACCAATCCGAAGTCAGCCGCCATTTTAAGATAATAGCAGACGACAACTCCTCGGTTTCGGTCGGTCGGTTGGATTGGGTGTTATTAGTTTGAAATAAAAGTGTTGCACCCCGATTCGAAAATTCTAACTAAAACCTCGTTTGTTATTTATTTTTAACTTGTGTAAAGAAATTCCATTTTAGAAAGGCCGAATTTGAAAATGCTGCCCTGTTTCAAGTTGGCACTACTTACTTAAACCGCCAGTCTGTGCCAGTAAAGTATTCTTGTTTTTCGTAATCGTAATTTATAAGGATATTATTTGTTTGTTTTTTTTCAAATATAAATAGGATTATACTGTTGTAACGAACATATTGTGTCATAATTACGAACTGAAAACTCGTGACGTGCTGGAAATACAGCTATTGTCCATAACGTCATTTGGGACAGCATTTAGGTAAGTTTATTTCTTAGCCTCACCTAAATGACTTGAAGAAAATTTTTTTTAAGCCTTCAAAAGGTGGATGGTGGTTGAAACTTATGACTGTTGGAATCTGAAAATTGTGTCCAGATTCAAGTTGCTAAATGGATTTTTTAGTTTTTTGCCAGTAATCCATATTTTAGCTTGAAGGCTTATTGTAAGAATTGGCTTTAATTTTTTCCCTCATCTTTAAAAATACTGTACCTGGTTTAAGTTAAATCTTTACTAATTGCCCATGTTCAATATTAATACACTAGGAGTGCTGCCAGAAAGAGTAGGGTTTAGAGTTTAACTAATTGAACAAACTTGTAATAATTACATAGTACAAATTATTGTCATTTTGTACCACGTTTTTGAATCTAGTTTACTTGTCATTCAGTTAAATGGCACCATATTTCGCAGCTATAGTGTGAGCTTTTAAACTTTCAAAGCCTAAGCTTAATGTTTTACACTACAGATTGTGCAAAAGAAAAGTGTTTGTATTTCTTTATCAAAGAAATAATGAGCCTCGTGGCAATCACACGTGATTGCCACGAGGCAATTATTGATCATGAGTTTGTTTCTCTAGAGAAACAAACTTGCAGCCCACTGATTCATTATATTCATATAGCAAGTTTATTTCCAGTATTTAAAAAAAAAATAACACTTTTATAAATCATATAACTCCACTCTTCGAGTGCCTCTGGTGTATTCTTTTACTGAACATCTTCCTTGTTCCCTTTTTAGATCCCTATACTGATAACCCCAACTGAGAGAATTACACCCCCCCCCCCCCCCCTGCCTTAAAGCAGTTTTTAGTTTGTTGGAAAAATTAAAAATTAAAAAAATTAAAACCTTTATAAATGTTCAAAAGGATGATAAATTGAAAAACTGTAAAAGTAAATAAATAAAAAATGAAAAATCTTTATTATAAATCAAATAATGGCAATTTATAAAAATAAGTATTCTTGGATCAAGAAATCCACACATTTTAGTAGGGTGAAAATTAAATTATTTTAGGTCCAATTTAATGTTTTTTAGCCACTTAAAGAAAACTGATGCATATAAAAGCTTGCTTTTTACAGGAATTGGAATTATGTAACAAGAAATTAGGAAAACAAAAATGACTGGTAAATTGTGGATTCAAACCATATTTGATTGGAGATAATCAAGATTAATTTCTTCACTCACAGGTTCTAAATAAGTTTTTAGGAATTCCTCCACTGAATCAGTGTTCCATTTATCTATCGCTAAAGTTTCCACAACGTTTCCCTCTTTATCCATCAATTTAATGATTGGATCCAATCCTCTCACATAACGGATTGACAAATTCGGGAATTTAGCAGGTCTATCACTTTTAATAAAAGCTTGGATCTGTGGATAGGTACCAAATTTACAAGTGCACACTTCTAATTTTGCTTTGGCATATTTTTTAGTGACCTCCGGCACGTCGTCTTTGTTGCAGCATTGACTGCAAGAATCTCTGAAATGAAGCGAATTTAAAAGTTTTACATCGGTCCCCATTTTCAGCTGGGCTCTATTTTTAACATAGTGTCAACGATTCAAAACATAACCTATCATAAACACTTACTTTAATATCTCTAGATTAAAGTCCCCTAACTGATCGCAAACGGAACAAAGCAAATTGGCTTTGTTGAAACCTAGAGTTGCGCAATCTTCGTTTGAAAATTCCGCGTCTAAAAATTTAATTTCAAAGCTAAATAATATTAAAAAATATGATAAAAGGACCGTCGGTGATGATTCCATGTTGGCCAAGTAGTGTCTTAAGTACAATGCCTCCGTTATTCCAGGTAAACACCGGTTCTTATGAATTGTATAAAATTTTCTACTTCATGCAAAAATAAACAAATCATAAAATCAATAAAAATTAAAAAAATCATAAATTATTAATTAAATAATGAAAAAAAAAAAAAAAATCGACGTTAGAGTGAAAAAATAGCGGAGGGCTTACAACCTGTCGCCAAGATGCCAACATTCCAAGTTAAAATTGTTCTCGTCTCGTCAAAATTGAATAACAAATCTGCATATATGCGAATGCGATAGCGATACACAAGTTTTTCTTCGTCATTGTCGTGATTTTTTTTAATCTTGTACTCAAATCGCAAACCTTGTTTAATAAAAACTTTGTGATTGTTTGGGTTGTAAGTTTGTGTTACGTTCGAAGGGTAAATTTTTTTTTTTTTTTTTTTCTTTCGAAAGGTTCGTTTGGAAGAAAGGCGTGCATTCAATTTTTCTTTTGTTCCGGGTTTTGGTTAAAAATTAAAAAATTGTAATAATGTCAGACTGGGAAACCGTCACGATTTTGAGGAAGAAACCACCAAAGGCTTCTGCCATGAAAAGCGAGCAGGTAAATTTTTTTTATAGTTTATTAGCAACGTGTAAATTCGGTTGATTTGATTTTATTGCGTTGCAATTTGAAGAAAGTTAGCGATCTGTTCAATCACGTGCGGATAAGATCCTCACGTAATATTACTTGCTGATTACTGTTATTGCATGCATCGTCCACTAATAAATTTCTATTGTTATTTTTTAGGCCATAAATGCTGCAAGGAGGCAAGGGGCAGTGATTGAAACACAACAAAAATGTAAGTTTGGAGGAAAATAATATCACCCCTAAATCAGTTTGTTTATTTATTTAATGTTGACTGTTTTTAGATGGTGGAGGTCAAAACAAACAACATGTTGTAACAAAAAGCATAGCCAAATTGGATCGAGAGACTGAAGAATTGAGGCATGAAAAGGTTCCTTTAGATATGGGAAAATTGATTCAGCAAGGAAGGCAGGCCAAAGGGTGGTCTCAAAAAGAACTTGCCACAGTATGTTTTTAAATTTTTGAACTTATTAATTTTATTTTAAATGCATAATTGGATGCTTCAAATGAGAGTATACCAAAAATTTAAATGTTTTATAAATTTTGTTATAAAAGGTCAAAGTGTTTTAATACAATACAAGATTTTGATTGAGGTAATTCTCAAGTTCAAACATTTAGACACCTTTGTCATTGGAACTCAAGGAAAATTTATTGAGCTATGCATTCACAGAAATTTTAATTTATGTAATAATCCTGTTTCTGGATTATTTACTGTATATTGGGATTTAGCCAACTGGAACTTTCTTTTTCTTGGCTCAAGTCAAAAGCTTTAAATATTTGCTCAAGATGATTATGAGGAAACCTTGTTCCATTGCAACTACAAATTTATTTTTAAAAGTAAAAATCTAAGTTACTTCTTCTCCACTTCTTGAAAATATAAACCCAAAAATGTCAACATTTCAGACACCAGTGTGTCTGTGCAAAAAACCCATTGATCTCATTTTTATTGTTCCTTTTGCTATTTTTTTTTTTTTTTTTTTTTTTTTTTTTCAGAAAATTAACGAGAAACCTCAAGTAATAAACGATTATGAAGCCGGTCGTGCAATTCCTAATCAAGTCATTTTAGGCAAGATGGAAAAATGTCTTGGTAATGATGTATTTTTAATAATTTTGTTTTAAATACAGTTTTCAGAGAATTCTAACTTTTTCTGTGCTCATGTTTTTAATTGCAGGCGTAAAACTTCGTGGTAAAGGTTGCAGCAGCAAGGGTCCGGAGCCCCCTAGGACCGGACGTTAATAAGCATGTCCTTGGGGGCCCAAAAAAACCGATTTCGTCTGAATAAACCGACAGGCATAACATTTTGTGACTACTTTTCTCAAATTTTGGACTAGTAAAATCATCATCCAAGACTTTAAACAGCCACAAAATAAATTAAAAGACGCTTTTTAATTTTTAAATCAATTTTGCATAAAAGAAGATCCAAAATTTTTAAGCGGCTTGAAAAACAATAAATTTGTTATAATTTTCATAAAAACTGCATTTAATGATGTACTTTGGACACGAAAAATACTCCGGACGTTAGTTTGAATTGCAAATATTTTGTTTGTAAAACGCCTGTTGGATTAATTATTTGATAAAGAATTGTGATTAATTTTGCAGAGCACACAATACTGCATCCGTTTTTTACAGATCGTAGGCTTCGATTCTTGGTAATTGAGTTTGTTTTGATTTACGTAATTATTGAACGAACGTTTTGTAAAAAGTATAGTCTACATTCTAGATAAAAATTCTATAATGCAATATAAAAAAGTAGTTAATAATTTTAGTCAAGTTGAATAACGTACTTTGCTTAATAATTTGAAATGGTTTCAGCCAGCAGTAATATTTGGTTTTTCTTATTCATTATTATTATTATTATTATTTTATTTTAATTTTTTTTTCTTTTTGTAACATAAAAATTAAAACAATTAAATTTTACTTGTAAGCCCGCATAACTTAGTTTTGATATTGCAAATTTGATTGATGGTTTTAACGAATATTTCATTGTACAATACAGAATCATTATTAAGTACTTGTTAAGGAAATATAAGATATGTGTTTCATGTTGAAAATACTTTTTTTTCATCTCCTGTTGGATTTTCGTGCTGTCAAAGAGGTGTTCATCCTAGTGCGCATCTGAGGCACAAGGTGCAGCTTGTTTTGAATTGTTGATACCAAATTAAAAACAAAACCCAGCTGAAAGCGGTTCTGACATTCTTTTCAAGAGATTCCTGCATAAATTTGAAAATTGAATTAAAGTGAATGACTATCAAATGCCCAATAGCAGTTTTACACTTGATTCCTAATATGGTTTATCCTGTTTTGAGCTTAGCATTTATGGAGAACCTATAAAAAAGACAAACATTCTTCAAGTGGTAGTGCTAAAAAAAAAAATTAAAATAATCCTATGAAATCTGTGTTTTTTACCCAAGCCTTGTTCACATTTAAAAAATCACAAGCAGGGCTCTGCTTTAAAAATTTTTAATTCAGCTTTTTTTTGTTTCACCATCAAAAGGCTTCTGATTTCTCCATTTTTGCCCTTCTCCCTAACTGAACTAAATTGGCTGACAAGTTGTTTCAGGATTAAAATTTGTAATAAAAAAACAAATACTATTACAAAATTTGTTTATTAATTGTAATTAGGTCTCTCCTTAGCAAGCTTTTGTTTTAAATACTCTGATATCGTTTGAGTGGGATTTGTTCTAAAAATCTTATCATTTATAACTTTCTTGAACATTTTAACATCGGCTGATCTAAAACACAAAAAATATAATAAAATTTAGAATTTTAGTTAGGCAAATGAATTTATAAAAGCTTGAAATATAATCCTTACTGCTGTTTCTGCCTTTGTTTTAATTTTAATATCCCTTTTGGTTTCTTTTTTAATTTTGCCAAGTCTTTTTTAGCTTTATTTTCTGTGAGTTCTTCCAAAGTTGGTAAAGCATCCATCAATGGTTTCATATCCCCCACCACAGCCTTTTTCTGTCGCTTTTTCCTGTCCTTGTTTTCCTTTATCGCTTGCTGTACAACATCAATTTCTGAAAGGAGAAAAAAAAAATTGTAAATGAAACATTGAATATCTCCAATATCTCCATGTTGTACTTTTCATAAATGTTTCCCGACGGAGTTTTAATTTCTCTTTTTTTTTCAAATGCTGCGTTTCCAACTTTTGTTCCCTGCGACTTTTGCAAGATGTTACACTTCTTACATCAAAATCCTTACAATTGTTTTTGTATAAATCGTCGTAATTAAAATCAATTCCGGCAAATATGTTTTCGTTCGATTTAAAAATGTTGCTAGCAAATAAATTAAATTCTCCGGTTGTACCACTATCCCCCTCTATTTCGGTTGAATTATCAGCCGATTTGCTTTTTGCAGCCAGATGATACTTTTGACGTGCTCTTCGCGTTTTTCCCATTCTCAACAAGTAATATAAACAATACAATATAATCGCTTCGCTTTCTAACCTAATCTGATGTGAATGTGTGTAATGACAACAAGGCGAATGAAAATGACCACGTGTCTTTTGTTTGTAAACAATAGTTGCATGGCTTGCGCTTGCAATAAAAAAACAGGTTTGTTAAAGTATAAAGTATTGTTTTGTATAGTGGACTCGAATGAAGGTATAATCTCATGTTGTTGGTTTCCAGTTTCGATTCGGGGAAAAATAGTTATGAAATAATGCAGTTGAAGTCTATAACATGGCAGAGAAGCCTAACAATCGAGCAAGTACAGATTTTAGCAACTATATTATGTGAGACTTCAGATCCTCGTACAAAATACCAATGATATAGTCAGTTGCGTATCAAGCAATGGGATTCGACAAATGCGAAAAAATTAGAAGATAATAATTTAAACCGTTAAGACTTCGTTTAAGGACCTGGGAAGAAATTGTAGAAGAAAGCTCGCCGTATCAAGAAAGAAAATTTGGACTCAAGAAGCATTGCAGAATGGGGCTTTGGGCTGTTGATCCAGTCACTTCGTTCTTTAAATACCAATGCATGTTATGACTTTTATTGTAAAACTCAGTCAGTACAAAATAAATTGGCCCATCTTGGTAAACCAAAACTCCTGAATAATTAGGAGTTTGAGATATACTGGGAACAAATTGGTTTGAGATGGGAAAAAATTTGTAATGCGGTGATAGGGTTCCAAGGTCCTGTAAAAGCCTGACGTGTGTATTGATCTTTATACTAAAGCAATTTGCACCCCTGATGTTTCAAATAAAGATCTGGTGATACTTTATTCCAATCTGTATGCTAAGCCATTTTTTTCTCCATTTTCAAAATTGTTTTGAATGAAATTTTCATAGCACACCGCTTTTCTTAAACTGGGAGATGTTTCCTAGGCAAAAGATGGTGCCAAAGGCTCTATTTATTTGTGCCCGGCTTGGTGGAAAAGATATCACGGATTAGCGATGCTAATAGATCAAATTTATTTACGCAGAAGCTTAATTCCTCAGCGGAGTAGGGAAGAGCTTTTAGATTCTATGAATATTTGCACGACGCATGAATAGATGCCTGAAAAATACAATATGAACTTTTTTAAAAAATCCTGTGATTTAGGGATTAAATACAGTGGGGCACAATTATTATCGGGTAAAGGCATTCAACGGAATTATAAAGAAGCCGCAAAATGGTACGTCAAAGCTGCCGCGGAGGGAAACGCCGAAGGATGGTACAATTTAGGAAAGATGTACATGTACGTAGAGGGGAAAGGCGTCATTTGCGATCCCGACGAAAGTTTGCAACTTTTGAAACAAGCTGCATCCCGAACTAAATTCATGCAATCATCATGGGGAGAAATAGCCATGTTAAATATCGGAGTATCCGCTGCTCAACATTCCCTGGGATTGTTTTACGAAGAGAGAATTTGGGTACCTAGGAACTGCGAAAAATCAATTATTGGTACACTCTCGCCGTCAACAACTGGTCAGGACCTTCTGCTAATGATGTGGTGTTCATGTGGTGCGCTTTAACGGATTAGGAGTACTCAAGTCTTTAGATTTAGCCATTCAGTATTATAAATTAAGAGCTGCAGTGGAAGATGTGAGATCAGTGGAAAACTTGGTCCGAACTTACTCGAAAATACACTGGCAACTTGGAAAAAATGCAGAAATGGTACCATTATTCTGCTGCTCAAATTCTGAATGGACTAAAGTTGGATGCTTCAGAATTGCAATATGATCTTGTTTGCAAAAAATAAGAGATAATTTGGATTCCACCTAAATTTAATGCTGGGGAATAAATATATTTATTTATTCCTTTAATCGAATAATCGAATGCTTTGGAGCAAAAAAATGTTTTGGGCAGTAAAAAAAATGACTGGGGATTCAACAGAAAAGAAGATTTCAAAAAGATCGTTTACTTTAAATTCAAGCCGATTAATGATCAAAAGGTAAACATTTGCAGCTTTTTCTTCACCACTTTTTTTCTAGTAAATTCACCCAACTCACAATAAAGACATTAAGAATCTCTAAAACCTTTTAGACTTTGGTAGCACGGGCCATTTATTCTTAATAAGGCATATATTTTCGTCTCGATTACCCCAAAGGCTTGGCTGGAATGTTTTTGGTTCTTTGAAGAAAAAAAAAATTGATCAGATATTTGATTTTTTTATTGATTTTATTTCATATTTTATACAAGAAAATAAAATCTTTTTCTAAGCAGTCCAATTTGTTAAATACTATATGAGTGAAATAGTCAACGTTTTCATCTTTTCTTATAATAAATCTCTTTTAAGTACAGTATAAAATTTGAAATAAAGAATTTAAAAAATTTACAAGTCGAAAACAAACGTTTCTTTGGAAAAATTTGTTCCCATAATCGTAAATAACAAATAAGAACAATCATTTTAAATTGCAATTAGATTAACAGAATGACTTCTGCAAAATATCACTTTTTTTATTTTGGCTAGAAAACTCGGAATTGACATTAAACAAATTTTTATTCTTTGGTGGTTTCGGAATCGGGGGTACTCGTTACGGATTGAGCAGGTTTCCCCATTAAAAAGTAAGTGACCATCGAGCCTTTGCCCTTGACTTGTATCGATCCCCTGCATTTCATGGGGTAGCCCCTCACGGAGAGTATATCGTGGACTTCCTGTGTTACTTGAATCTGATCCAGTACCCCCGTCGAATCCATCCTGGAAGCCACGTTCACCGCGTTCCCCCAGATGTCGTATTGAGGTTTCCTGGCCCCTATCACTCCGGCCACCACTGGACCGATGTTGATGCCTAAACATCGTGGGGGGAGAGGAAAAGAAAAAAAAAAAGACTTTAAAATTCATCTGAAGCGGGTAATAGCTCGCATGACATGTAGTACCTATTCGTATTCGGAAATTATTGAAGGAATGTTCGTTCACTTCCGCTAGTTGTTCCCTGATTTTAAGAGCGTAGTCTGCCATGGCTGTAACGTGGCGAAAATTCTTCATATCGCACGTGCTTTTTGTAAGACCTGAAAAAAAAAATGGGAGTCGTGTGGTGATTTATCGGCTAAAGTTAAACCCGTTTTGGAAACGTTACCGGAAGCGGCCATGTAAGTAGCTCCGGTGCTTTTAATTTTCTCTACGTATCTAAATTTTTCCTGAGAGAGTAATTCGTCGAAATCGGCTATTATTTCGTTCAAAAGTCTGAGACATTCCACCCCTTCGTTATTCCCTTCTAATTCTACGTAAAATTCGGAAAAATTTGGTATGGATGCAAACATTATGCATACGGAATCGCACTGCTCGTGGTATAACTCTTCGGTGTTGGCACTGGATAAAAAATGCTCGGCTACGTGAACCGGCAGAATGTTGGCCAAAAGTTTTCTGTTGTAAGCCTCCAAATGTTCCATTTCTTCTTTCTCCTCTGAGAAAATCGAACCAAATTGTAACGTACCATATGTAAAAAATTTTTTTAAACTTAAAACATTTTACCTGTTGCCTGAAGTTTCCACAAAAAATCTAGCCGGTAGGTGGATTCCGTTTGCTGACTGTGTATGACTAAAGCAGTTAAGAAGCAGACTAAAATTATAGGAGTTAATTGCTTGGACGAAAACAAATAATTTATGCTAAAAGGAGAAAAAGAAGAAGAAAAAAATAATGAGTTTTTCTCCCTCGCTAATAAGCAAAGTAAAATTTCGGATAATGCTTACTCGCTCAGACTGCTTATCGCGTCGGGTATCATGAGGAAATGGAAAACGAGGTAGCTCCCGCAGATGGTGGACAAGGTCGCCAATTTCATCGGAGACGTAAGAATTTGATAGACGGCGCACATGACCATCGTGAGTAGAACGTTTTGGAGGACGTACTGCAAAATTAATCCCGGGATTAATTGCCTATGCAGCCTTGGGAATAAATCGAAACTTACGTCGAGGGCCAGAGAATTGCTTCCGCAGTCTTTGGTCTCGGAAAACGATCCGTTGCCGTTGCATCCGTTGTAGGCGGCCGGCTCCGGTGCGAACATGGGCGCAATGCTCAGGAGGTAGCTCAAAAAAATTACGAACATTCCCACGATTTGCGGAAACGTCCTGTTTTCCTGTATTTTATCGGAAATGGTTTGGAAAAATTGCAATTTATGCTTTCCTTTGAGTAAAATGTAATTTATTAAAAGAATAAAAACGATCCCGAAAACGATTAAAAAAATTATCAAGGAGTGGCTGAAAAAAAAAAAAAAAAAAAAAAAAAACACTTGTTAATCTCTGGATATTGGGGAAAAAAAGCCACATACGTACGATGGAATCATCGTAAGTTGGACTAGCGAAAGACACGAAAACATCCAAAGACTACAGACGAAATAAGTCGTGAGCATCCGATCTTTTTCTCTCGAGTATTTTTCCTCTATGGATTTTTTTCGAAATGTTAGAAGAAGATGTTTGCAGTGCTCCGATCTCAATCGGTCTATGCTTCTTGCATCTATTGCTCTCATTAAATATTCATTGACTTCGTCTTCTGGATCTTTTTCTTCTGTCGTCTCCGATTTGCCGAACCCAATTCTGGAAAATGTCAGTCTTGTTTTCAAATCGGTTTTTCTTCTTCTTTTTTTTTTTTCTAAATCAAGACCTCAGTTCTCTTACTTGGAATGTTTCCCGTGTTGCGACCCGTGTCCCATTACTCTCATTTCTTTGGAAACGTTTCCGTTCATGGTAAACGCTTGTTGATTTTTGGAACGTTGAGCCTAGAAACGAAAGGAAATTAAGAAAATGTCGTTTTCGATGGAGGGACATAATTTCCAGAGTTTACCGATCTCGGAGAATCGGAAGGAACTATTAAATATGTTTCGATGTTGTGATCTCGAAGGTAGGAATTTCTCTCGCACCCGTGCCCCGGCTCAATTTCGTACTCCCCGTTTAAGCATTCTAGTGTTTCTTTCGTAATGTGAACTCTCCTGTAAAAAAGAAGTAGAATGCCTTTTTTCTGTTTTTCGTGAGATTTTAGGTAGAGTTACCCGGGAATCCCTCCGCTTTCCATGTAATTAGCCAATGTAACGTCGTTTGACCAGACGTCGAATTGCCATTTTCTTAGGCCCAGGACGCCGCAGTGAACCCTGCCGGTGTGTATCCCGACTCGCATGTTGACGTTGACTCCCATCACGTCCCTCACCAATCTGTAAAAAAGGAATTTCCCGGTAATTCCCCCCGAATTCGAAATCCCGGTTACGGTCATCTGGTACTTGCGCAATAGCATCGATCATGTCCAGCCCCATTTCGACGCAGCAATGGGCGTGATCGGGCCTGGGTTCCGGAAGTCCGCTCACGCAGTAATAGCAGTCTCCCAAAAGTTTTATCCGTAAGCAGTGATGTTCGGCCGCAAGTCTGTCAAATCTGTAGAGACCAAATCGTTTTTTCCCGTTACTACAAGTTTATCCGGTTTAAGTTTTTCGGGTCAACTTGCCTTGCGAAAAGTTCGTTGAGGAGACGGACGAGCTCTTGCGCCGTGCACTGGTCGGATAAGGATGTGAATCCGCAAATGTCGGCAAATAAAATCGACACGTTTTCGTGCTTTTGAATGTAGATTTTATGGAACATGGTGTCCTTTTGTTTTCCGGCGATGTCGGCTTTCATTTCCATTGCCACGTGCCTCGGCAGCACCGAAAGAAGCAATCTTTCCTTTATAAATCAGAGAAGCAAATCGTTATCGCACACGGCATGCTATATATCTATTCGTCTTTTTTTTTTTTAAATGCAAATGACTACCTGCTGTTGATTTTCCCTCTGAGTCGTGAGGCGAGCTTCGATGCATTGTCTGGTTTCCAAGAAAGCTTGCCTTTGAGCGAGTTCGCTGGGATAATGCGTCCATATTCCTGCGACGTTGGTGCATACCAACACAACGAAATTGCAGAACAACTGAGGGAAAAGATTCAAATCGAGACTCAAAATCGTAAAATACGAAAACCTTAAGACTTACGTATTTATACTGGAGTCCGTGACCGAAAGACAAAACGCACATTAAATGAGCCAGACCCAAAACGCAGCCGGCGCCGATGGCTTCCTGCAAACGGATCGGCAAAAGAGCGTACGTCGTATACGTAAAGAATATGGCGGCCCACAGTCCTTGGACTTCGTCGTTATCGGTGAGTGGAAGAACGGTGGTGCACAGAGCGATTTCCAGAGCTAAAAACGTGGCCAAAACCACGTAGGAAACCGCAATCAAGTAGACTTCGTTCAGAGCCGGTCTCGTAAGAATCGCTACCAAACCTTTGGAAAAAAGAAAAATCGTTTCTAATGAATCGCCAAGGATTTAATACCATTTCTAAAAAGGAAAAGAAAAGCGTAAAGCAAAAGACTAAATTCACCCCCGACGCAATTTGTTTGACGACCGTAATAATACCGTAGTTTACCCAATTTATCTAACTTTCTTTGTGAAAAGCGAGAACCGTATTTACTTTCTTTAACTTTCTGTTTTCATTTCATTCTTTTCTTTTCTTTAACTCGGGTTTTTCGTCTTGTTTGACGAAAAAAAAAAAAAAAAAAATGCCGGCATCAAACTAAATGTTGTGAAAAATGAAAGTTTTACTCTTCTTTTTTTTCGACTTTGTACAAGGAAAAGGGATTCTTTTTCAAAGACACGAAAGAGAGAAAGGACAGCAACTAAGCATTATTAAAACACGTAAAAAAGAGATTAGCTCAATAATTTACCTGAATAAACCAGAAGACAGCAAAAGAGGGTCAAGCCCGTCCCGATGTGGTACTCGTTTGGCTGAGGATCGGTTTCGTTTCTCGCCGTCCCATTATTTGTAACGTCGGTGATCTCGGTCTCTCTTTTCCTTAAAACTTTGGCAAGGACCAAAGACCTCCTTCCCCTGTTATTTTCAGTCTTATTACGCATGGTTTTGTACCTGAAATTCGCGTTGGAAGTTTGAATTCTTTCCCTGAAATGAGTGATTTCGTCGTAGGATCGCCCCCCTTGGTCGGAGCTTTTCGTAATATTTAAATAATTTGTCGTCCGAATATTTGGGTTTTGTATCCTTTCCAACAGGCTTATATCCGATTTTCTCCTTAAATTCGAATCGTGAAACATTTTCCTTGGAATCGGTTTTTGTGTGGTGGTGGCAGTCGAGGTGGTCTCTGTCTTTTCCGACCCGATTTCGAATTGTTCCTTATCGAATTCCGTAGTTATTTCTACCGGCCACGGAGTGGTCGACTCGGTCCAATTTTTCGGACGCTCCAACGATCCATCTTCCCTCGTTCTGTTATTATTTATTGCTAACACTATTTGTAAAATTCCTAAAATTGCGCACATAGCCAATAACAGTCCTAATAAATGGGTCATGTTACTTTGATTCATCCTAATGAAATACCTTTGGTACAACATTTCCACCTGGAAAAAAAAAAAAAAAAAAAAAAAGTAAATTTGGCCCTGGTTTTCGGCGAGTCGGTTTTCTTTTTCTGACCTGAAGGTTTTTGAACCCGTGAGATTTACACAGTCTTCTTAACATTTTTCTAATAGTCCATCTGTTATTGGATTTTCCTACCAACAAAATGCTTTCGACTCCCCCCGAACCGTGCCTCTGAGTGAGGAGAACGTCTTTCGTTCTCGTTCGGTGGTTTTTGTTGAGCGTCGTAGATCTGGAAACGGTGTTGCCTCTGGACAAGGAACTCATGGACGCGATGATTCCTTTCCCGCATTCCGGTTCGGATTCCCCGTTTACCATGCAAGCGTTCTCCTCCTCTTCTTCTCTTATGCTTTGTCCCCTTGTCACTCCGATCTGAAAATCCAAGTGTCCCCTTATTAGAACGGGAGTCGGGCCCACGGTGTGGCCAGTTCGGTCGGTATTTATTTTAACAATTATCTAATTGGCAGTGTCAAAGGTCCGAAAAGATTTCTTTCGATAAAATAAAATTTTTCATTCTTCGGAGTAAAGTGAAATTTCAAAAATTTAATCGCCGAATCTCGATGGTAAATCATACACCATAGTCGGCTGCAAGCAAGTCGATTCGGTTTTTTTCTTCCGAAAGAAACATATTTAACCCGGGGCTTAGGAGAAGAGCACAGAAATAAAATTTTAATTTCTAACATGTCGGTTGGTATCGGCTTTTGTTGCTTAGTCATCGGAGTTGCCGCCCGGGGGTGAAAACAACACTAAAACCGAGACGAACGCCTCCATTGTTTATTTCGTTTTAATTGAAATTTTAGGAGATTACCTTGATGCGGGATCGGGATTTCTTTCGTTTTCATAATTTTTCATTTCCTCCGGTTGGAATTCACCGATTATACCCGAGATAGTTAATTCGAGGAAGCGATATCGATCCTTTCGATAAAAACTCGGGGGGTCGATATTTGTCTGGAAAAATGGATCTCGCGAGAAATCTAAAGAAAACAAAATAATACTCCGTGATACGTGAGTCGAATAAATGCGAACTTAACCTTTTGCGGTGCTCGAGTGCTTCGTTGATTTCGGTAGGACGACCGTGTAAAACCGTCGGATCGGCTTTTTTCGAAACACTTACGGCTATTAAATTAGGCGAGTGAGTGGTGCAGTCCGTGGCAAAATGTTCGATGACTTGCCAATTTGATTTTTTCGGGGGTTCCGCAGAACCGGGGGTGGAATCCCCGCTGCTGTTTTGACTCTCGGTTCCCGCGGACTGACCTTTCATCCTGAGGCTGGCAGCTCTGCGAGTGGTTCTCGGTTTCGGGGTCGACATTTCCTACAAAGAGAGAAACGGAAAACTAAATTTTAGGACTTTATATACAAGGGCCGCGATGCAGGGTGTCCTTGGAGGAAAAGGTTCAAACGCTTCCGGTTAATGTTTCCGCTACGAAGCCCTGCTATAAATTTTAAAATGTTAATCGAGAGAAACTCACGAAAGTGGCAGCTTCCTAAATGCAACCCACGTTTTCTCCCGAGGCAAATCGGGATAAATATAGCTTGAAAAAAAAATGGGATTCCTTAACGGTGTATAAATAAAATATGAAAACAACCTTTGCGACTCGAAGAAAATCGAGAGCGGTGAATAATGGAAAAATGCAACTTACTCGAAAGGGTTATGCAATGGGTTATGCTTTAGCAATTTTTCGTCCCTCCCTCTTGGACCGGTAAATGTGGAAAGCATCTCGATCAAGTGTTTCCAGAAAACAAAAAATTAGATATTTATTTCAAAATCAAATATTTTTCCAAAAATATTTGACTCACTCTTGAAAAATCCTTTT
Source organism: Liposcelis bostrychophila (assembly GCA_037577465.1). NCBI lineage: Eukaryota > Metazoa > Arthropoda > Insecta > Psocodea > Liposcelididae > Liposcelis > Liposcelis bostrychophila. The sequence goes on along the minus strand of CM075210.1, from coordinate 504,354 downwards.
TTTTTTTTTTTTTCAGGTAAGTTTTCATCCGAGCTTCTTGCATGTAATTGCGTTCAAGGGGAAGAAGAGATGAGACTTTTGCTGCATTTACTCGTTGGTTCGTTTCAGTAAAATTGATCGACTTTGGTTGCATAAAATATTAGAGGAAAAGTCGAAAATTATACGGGAAGGGTCGGGATTTCCTCATGCAAACTTTTCCATTTATAGAATTATAAAAGTTGTTAAAAAGCCATCCACTACTTTATGACGAAACGTAAATGATCTCGTAATAATTTGAATCTTTTCTTGTTTCTAAAATTAGAAAATGCTAAATATTTTAAAAGGCGGGTGACACTCTTCGGTTTGATCCAAAGAAAGTTTCCTGGAAAAGTGACGTTTTTCAAAGGGATTTCTTTTTCGCTTTCCGATTCCTTTTATCGATTCCCTTATCTTTGTCTTTGGGGTAAAGCTCTTGTCATCTCCCCATTTGAATGCCTTAATTTTATTATTTCACGATAAACCCTTTTCTTTTTGGAAAAAAGAAAAAACCTTTTTCTCGGTTTTAAATTTGGGATCGTTTAACGTCGCTCCCGAAACAAAACATTGGCGGAAAGGGATCCGGCGGAATCCGTACGTCGCATCCGTTTGTTTTCCCTTCCTGTTTACCTCTTCCATGGTGGAAGACCTTCTGCTCCCACGTAGGCTGAGTCTGGTTTTCCAGTCTCTGTTTCTCATTCCGGAAGACAGTTCGGTGCTCGAAGATGATTTCATATTTCATCCGTTTGAGTTTTCCGATTAGGTCTTCGTCTCATCTGTAAAAAAAACCCAAAATTATATTAAATTTCGATGTATAGAGCTCGTTTGTTTTCTTATAAGTGATAACGATTTTCGTTTTTGCCGGAAAATTTTCCACTCGTCCCCGTTAGCGAGCCGGACGAGTCCTTCAATCCGATGCTTTTCGTTTTTCCTTTTTAGGGGAGAAAAGAAAAAGCTCTTCGGGTCGATGATTCGTTCGGTTAATTTTTGAAATTCTCGACTTTGCTTTATTGCTCCGATTTGAGATGTAAAGGATAAAATCAAAAAGACCGCAGTCTTTTTCCCGAAATTCCTTATCGGAGGACGGAACGGAATTTTCGATTAAGTCGGTTTCCTACGACCGAACCCATCGACAACTAATAAACGAATATTGTGGCCATGTTAATTTGATTACACTCTTCGTTTCCCGGCCTTGTAACCGTCCGTAATTCGACATCCGATACATACACGGTATATCTTTTAAGAAAATCCCTCGTGTTTTGAAAGGAAAAAAAAGCAAGTTTAAATGCGATGGTTTCAAAAACACGAATTTTGAAACGTGGGCTGATGGGATTCCGCGAAAGGAGCCGGAAGCAGAGAAACATAGTTAATTATTTAACGTAAATATACACAAGACAAGATCGTCATACCTAAAAGGAAAATGAGGAAACAATTTTTAAAGACTTTTTTTTTTTTTTTTTTTTTTTTGAGGAGAGCAAGCAAACCCGGAAAATCGTTCCTGCGAAATAATGAAGACGTATTGTCAGGCAAGGAAAATAAATCCTCGTTTGTAAATCCGCATGTTGGAGCGTTGCTACCTTTCCCGTCCGCGTCCAGAGAAAAAGTTAATTTTCCGATCTTTTTTTTCCACGCGGTGCATTTTTGAACCTTTTCTGTTTTTAACACGGTTTCCGGATTTAGGGTAGTCGGGCAGGCGCGAAGAGAAATCCAAGATAACTTAATCTTTGCCGAGCTTCCTTCCGACAACGGGTTAATCCTTAATAAGACAGAGCCCCTCGTTATCGAGATTTCAAAGTCCCGAACAAGCGTTGTATAAGCAATTTAAGCTTTTCACCAGGTCCCGGAAACGAAGATTTCCCTGCGCCTTTCATCCGAGAAACTCCCACGGAGTATTTTTGTCGGATGTCGGATGTCGAATGTCGAATTGGAAACAAGGTCCCCGAAAACAATGAAATACTAATTTCCAAATTAATTTTGCTTTAATCTCGAAACAAAGGGGGATCTGCTTTTATCGATCCTAAATTTAACTTGGAAAAGTCAACTACACGTCGGAAAGCCCCGTTATCTGATGCAGAAGAGGCAAAATGTAAAACGATTTTTCCTTCCAGAACAAAGCTTCTTTTCCTGTACCATATTTCTTAAAATAATTAAAATCGACTTTGTTTTCTTCGCCCAGGTCTAATCATTTCCTCGTTAATTGGACGGAAGGTATAATTAAAATAATTATAAACTTTTTTTTTCTTTTTTTGTTTTAATAAATATAATGGTGGATAACCCGGGAAAGGTGGGAAAGGCGGAATCGGTGTTTGGAAGGCGTAGAAGAAGCAACAAGGCAATGTTTTTGAAGGTAAATAAAGTTAATTAAAGACTCGAGACGACGAGAGAAAGGAGCTAATAAACACATTCGGGATGGAAGGGATCCTTTCAAAAGCCACAACACAACCTTTGTCCGTAAAAACGGTTGTGCAACATACGGGATAGACTTTGTAGTAATTAACGCTTGACGGCTGCCAATATTAACATGCAAATTCAACTCCTTGTTCCCCTTTCGGATTTTTTTTTTTTTTTTTTTTTTTTTAAGTCCGAAAAAAAAAAAAAAATCTCATAAAATTAGGCTTGAAATCGAACGAGGTTTTCAAAAAGAGAAATACCGAGCCTTTGTGATGATATTCCTTTCGTTATTTCTAATTTGTCGACAAGTTTATTCCGTGTTTCGTTTAAGTTGTGGTTTGGACGGGTTCCTCGCTTCGGGCTTTGCAGATTCCTACTCTGCTTTTCACGGGTTTCCTCCGTCACCCAGACAGACCGTAAAGTTATGTATTTTGATTTGCTCTTTTTCATTTTTAAATAAAAAAAAAAAAAAAGATAATTTTAGAATTTATTCGAAATTCGATAAAGTTGCTCGCCGACACAGAAATTCCAAAATAACTTTATTTCTCGAGTTTTTTTTTTTTTTTTTTTCAAATTGCGGGAATTTAAAGCGAAATCGAACTTTGAATGAATCTGTATCAAGTTGTAACAATTTCTCCTATGAGGCTTGTCGGAGAAAATAAGAGAAGAAAATGGACTTTTTTTTTTTTTTTTTACAAGTCAGAAAGGGAAATTCGATCCGGCGGGAGCAAAAAAATATTAATTAGAAACCATAGACGATACCCATTTGGATTTTCGATAAAGGTTACTCTCGTTTCCGACCGAGCTCGTGAATCAATCCTAATTGTCATTTTTAGCGAAATAAATTTTAATTCCGGTCACATTTTGATGGAATACCTAATTAATTGGATTATTCGGAGTGAGGGGTCGTCCCGTTCCCCTTCCCCTCCCCTTATTTATAATCGAGGATACAAAGAGAGAGAGATAAGTCTGTAAAAGACACCCACAAACATCCATTTCCTTTTGCCTTCCTGTTTCATCCGCTAACACTCGACGATCAAAGGAAGAACCAACGGAATATATCTTGTGGCGAGGTCACTCTATCGATCCAAACCCTCGAAAATTACTTCCGAATCGATACTAAGATTGTGTCAAACGAAAAAAGGAAAAACAGATTAAAATATGGAAATCCATACTCGTTTAAGGTTTCAAACGGATTTTCTATATTTTTCTTTATAATCCCGAAGAGGCGGAATAATTTTAATTTGATCGGAGACTATCTCGAGTTGTATGCCTCAACACGTTTTTCGTACTCGTAAAACTCCGAGTGAAATATCGATCGAATAGGACCTCGGTCCATTTTTTTTTAAAACCTCGACATGTACCTTAAAAAGAAAAACTCGGGTCTTGCGAGTTTCATTTTTTTCCCAAGGGGTAATTCTTTTCCGAGTGCGTAACTCGCGGTTAGCAATCCATGAAAAGCGAACACATGCATAAATATTCCGAAAGGAAATATAAAAAACCGCGACATTTGTCACGTTTTTCGAATTTATTGCTTGAGCTTTTTTTTTTTTTTTTTTTTTTTTTACTCAAGGGAATTTTCCTTTTCCTCCCTACAAGTACACAGAAAATGATTGCTTCAAATCTTGAGAGATTTTTTTTTTATTTTCCAATTTGAAATTAATATCGGAAGTTGTTATAATATATTGAAATTTTCTACTCTCAACTCGGTAATCTCGTCATTAACAAGAGCTTATTTTCATTCGGTTCCAAGAAAATCCCCTTCTTACCTTGGAGATTTCCTTTAAAAAGGAATTTAATCGATGTCGGCAATAATAATAAACAACCTCTTCATTTTATTACAGGAAAACAATTTTTGGGAAAAGGGTTCCATTTTTTTTTTATATCTGGATGCCAGACGGGGAAAATTAACCTAGCTCAGAAATTAGTTGAAACTTTACACGCGATCAAAGATAATTACCACGCTCCTTTTTCTTCTTTGAAGGTGCTCCTGGAAAACGTACAAATCGAAAATAATCCGGGAAAAGTTTGAGGCTCAAAATTAAGATGGAATCATGACGTCAGATACGTAAAGTTTTCGCTTTGCTTCGGTTCGGTTCGGTTTGGTTTCTAGTGTTCCCCTTATCAATTCCCTTTTGGTGATGCATTGCTTTAAATTTATTTTTTTGTAAAAAAAAAAGGGGAATGATTCCATTAAATTCAAACTTTTAATGAGTTATTTAACGAGTAATTTAAAATCGATATCCAACTGATCCTTTATTTATTTTTAATTACATTTTTTTTGTGAATTTTGTATTTATACGCTCAAGGAAAGCTTTAAAATTTTGGCAGTTGGCCATTTTGCATAACTTCATTTTGGAAAAAGGAAAACCGATTTCGATTTTTTGTGTACACAGCGGTGAAATTTACATCCGAATCGTAATTAATCGATTGTGAAAATTCCCAGCTTCCAAAGGATTAAATTTTGTTTATTCGGTTTAAATTTGCTACAAAAGTAAGTCGAGTACCTCTCAAATTAGAAAAAGGATTCAAAATAATTTTCCCTTCTCCTGGAAGTACACAAAAAAACGAAATCTTACTTTCCGCCGTCATTGCTCGACATCATTAAAATTTCATATAAATGTTTTCCCGCTCGGATAAGTCTTGTCATTTTTTCCCTACCTACCTACCACTCGTGCGGTTTTCCGAAAAATCTTGAAGGGAAAAAAAATAGTTTTCCTGCCATGGCGGAATTATTTCTTTCCCTCGATTTGTGCCTGTGCCTAGATTGTGCTAATCCTAAGGCGTTAATTACATTTCACCAAAATTTTTGTTCCGAGATTTTCTTTGCTATTTTTGGGGGTCTCTTGTATTTTTTACGGAGGATACCTGTATCAGCCGCCGATTTCGGATCGTTCTTTTATTCTTCTCTAAAATTGACAAATCTGAAAGAAGTTTAAAAATGAAAAATTAAATAGAAATAAAGTCGCTTAGTTCCGGGGCCCCAATTTTATGGCAATTCTTTTTTTTATTATTTGAAGAAAAAAAGGAAGAAATTAATATTTCCAAATGGTTGGTTTTTCCATTTACTTTTAATTTAAATCAAAAGAAGGAAAATTTCGGTCTGTAGAGAAATAAAGCTATCGGAAACAATTTGAAAAAAAAAACGACAGTTTTTTTTTTTTTTTTTTTTACATGGGAAGCAAACGGAAAGATCCGAAAGAATCCCGGATTACATTTGAACGTGATACAAGCAGAAAACCGATGGTTCCGATTTTTCCATCTCATCCGCGTATCTCCTAAGGCACGAGGATTTTTCCCCCTGCAAATTCGTCATTTTAGGAGCTTTAAGATTCGGTATCTCGTAAGGATTCGTTAAAAATGCGGGAAGCCTTTTACGTAACATCCCAATGCCATTCAAATGCATATCAAAAGAAAATAATAAATTCCACGCTGACCGAGAATTTTTTTTATTTACGTCACAGCACGGTTTACTCTGTTATCTTCTTTCTTATTTTTAAAATTTATTTTTCTTATTTTTCCTCGATCGTGAAAGCAATCTTTTTTTTTTTTTTTGAATTACCGCAAGCATTAGTTAAAAATAATTTTGAAAAGTGTTGCTCCGTCTCTTGGGAAAAATATTTCATCATTTAAATAATTTCAATATTGAAATAAATGAAAAGTTTGACAAGTTTTAATTCGGAATGACAGCGTGTTATCGTTGTAATCGATGGGAACATCATGTCCGAAGGGAAATGGCCTTTTTTCGAAAGAATTCCCGGGAAAGAGGATGAATTTCAAAATTTGGGTATCAGTTGCCAAAAAGCTATCCCAAAAAATTATCGTCTTAGTTTAGGCCTGTAATTTGGATTATTTACATGGAAATTTTTGAAAAAATCAAAAATTGGAATGCTCGGTTTTGGAGGGGAGGGGGGGGATTTTCGTCCCCCAGTATTTTCCGATTTGATGGGATCGACGCACCGACGGCTTTTAATCCGTCGAAATATTTTTAAAGTTGTGATTTTGAATTTCTCACGAATCGTTTGAATCTTTTATTGTGACAAGCGAGCCGGGAAAATTTTAACAAGAGCAAGAAAATTTTTTCATATTTCCAGTCAAAGGTAAATCGAACCGAAAACGGCAGCGTCTTATGAGACGACGAGATCCCCGATCTCAATTCAAATAAATTAAACCGATCTCTTCCTTTTTTTTTTTTTTTTTTTTTTTTTTTTTACCTTCATTTTTATCTTTGGCAGACTCCATCTTTAATCTGCGGAAAAATGGGCAACTGGAAAAAAAAAAAACCGATCCAACTCCCCAATCAAACATAGTGCTTTTTTTAAAACGGAAATATACCGAAGTTAAATCGTTTGGATTCAAGTCAAATCAAATCAAATGAAATCTTTTTCGTTTTACTTTTTAATCTCTTGATTAAAATGTAACAAAACAATTTTCGTCATTCCCATTTTTCCCCTGTTGAGAGCCTTTTTTTGTGCTTCATTTTTCTCTGAAAATGGACCTAAATTGCGCTTTTCCTAAACTAACGCCGACGCCAACAAAAGAAAAATATATTCTTGTTGATTTGTTCCTAGAATTTCTGTTGATTAATTCTTTGGGAAAAAAAGCGGTTCTCATTTTGAAAGGCTTTACAAGGAATTTTCGGATCCGAATGAAAAAGGAAAAAAAAAAACACTTTTGTAAAGTCCACAACCAGTAAGAAAAGTTGTTTTTTCTTTTTATTTAAATGGCACGGGGAATTTTAAAAAAAGGCGAGCGGAGGGAGAAAACGATAAGTCGCGGAGATGGTAACCGATTGCGGCAGGCCTCGTAATGAGAAGCAAACAAGAAAATATCGATAAATTTTCAATTTACCGAGAAGAAAATAATGTAAACACGGTAAACAAACGAATAGAAACTCGAGCCCGGAAAACGCGGTGTCGGCGGCAAAAGAGAAAAGCGCGGGCGAAAACGCGAGGGAAACCGATTCCTCGTCCTTTTCAATTTAAAACGTTTGTCATTTATTAAATAAATATTTCGTTTAACAGTTAAAATGCTTTTAGACTCGTGTAACGAATCAGGAAAAAGGAAATCGACTTTTAACGGAAACAAAGAAACAAAAATCCACTCCCCAGCAAATTTCCCTAAATACTTTGTCCTAATTCAAAATTTTTTACATTTAAAAATATTAATTACAATCAAACTTGTATTAAATACGTTATAAAATTTCAAACAAACCGCAAGCCAGTCGCATCCCGCAATTTTTTTTTTTTTTTTCGATGAATTTTGTGGAAATTAATTAATGGTAATTTGACCTCGTAGATCAACATGACATTTTAATTACGTAACCTAACTGGGTTTATCCCGTGAAAAGTCCGTCATTTCCTACTGCGGGACGTCTCTTAAAATTATCGTTTAAATCTTTGTCGAGATTTTTTTAAAAGATGAAAACTAAGATTCCCCAAGTTTTTAAAGTAAATATTTAATGTCGCTCATTCTTTTTCTTCCAGGGAAAAGTTTCCGAAAGAGGTTTTCTCAGTTTTCCCAGTCCGTTTGGATTCCTTTAAATATTTCAACTAAGTAAAAAAGCGAATTTTTTTTTTTTTTTTTTATGAACGATCAAAAACAAACGGAAGCAGGACTTTCGATAACAGGAAAAAAAAAGTTTGTTATTACCGTGGGAATCAAAAAAAGAAAAATCGGGCATCGGTTTTTCCGGAGAGTATTGGGTAATATTTTTTTTTCCGCTTCGAGAACCTGCATAAAAAAGAAAACACGAAATTACTTTTCGATTTTTGAATAGATTTTAATTTTCTTTGAAAAATATTAGCGACATTTATTATTCCGAGAATAATTTATTATGTAAAACCTAAAGGAGGTGGTGTAAAAACAAAGAAATTCAATTTGCCGGCTAGTTTTCTTATCTCTCGAGAAAATATCTTCTCTCTTTTCCTCCGATCGAGCTTTTTTTTTTTCTTTTTTCCTTAAAAATTTTCATAACTTGATCAATTATTGCGATAACAGTTGCTTAGATTTGATGTTGACGTTTCTCGGAAATTGTATTGGAATCTTTTTAAGTTTGCCGAGGAACAAAGGAAAAGGTTCTGTTTGGGAAACTCGAGAGAAAAATGAATTTTTCGACGAAAAAGTTTCCGCCCTCTATTTTTAGACGAAAAAATTAATTCAACTTACACGAACGAGAGTCATTCTTTTTATGGTAATAACTCGTGAATTGTTGAAAAGACATCCGCATCTGAAAAAAGAAACAATAATTAATAAGAGAAAAGAGGTGTTTATCTCCACCGAGCCGAGATAAGTGTTTATATTTACTCACGGTAGGCCTATGCCGAAATCAATTACACAGCATATAAAGGGAAATGAACTTCTTTTTAAAAGGGATTTCTTGTTACCGCGAAAAAAGAAAAAGGTTTAATGTTGGGCCTTGCCGTTTTTCGAGGAGGATTTACGGGAATAAAAAATCGATTCGACAATGATTAGAACAACCCAATAACGCGTTTACCTATCGGTTTTCGATTTTCATCTCGCCTTTTTTTTTTCTCTCTTTAGCTAAATCTTACCGAGAAATAAAATAAAAGTTTTATCGGACGTGGATTTTCATAAAAGGAGGAAAAAAAAAAAAAAAAAAATGACCGTCGAGGGTTTATTCGTCTCGGTGATTTATTATTTCGGTGAAAAAGATGCTCGGGTTTAAGGTTTTGCGGAAAAGTTTTGTGACATCCGTCCTAGCAGGATCCTATTAGTTAAATGGGAAAACTTCACCATTAAAGAATGCTGCCTTAACGAAACATCTTGATAAACGGTAAAGTTATAATTTTCTCAAAATTAATACCAAGTAAATCTGTCTGCCTTGTGGTCTGTAACTTTTATTCACTTTGAAAACGGATTATTAAACAACCAAGTTGCTGTAGTTGACATAGCTTGAGATAAAATTTAATTTGCTTTGTTTATAAGCCTCAGGTGAAATTTTAATTATCTTCCTTTATATCAACTTCCATTTTATTTCCGGTCAATTTACCAAGTTTTTTGACTTTGTCGATCACCGGGAGAACGAACGACATCAACAGTATAACGCAATTAGTCGGAATGACTCCTGTAAGGTGATATCCTTTTCCTTTATGAAATATTTGTTAAGAGGATTCCCTTTTTACCCACTTTTCAGAGCAAACACAACTTTTTTTTTTTTTTTTATCGAAGAATACTTATGAAGAGCCAAAAAAAAAAAAGAATTTTGCGTGCTTTACGAAAACCGCTTCCGTTTTTCGATTAAAGTAAGAAAAAAATGTATATATATGAGAAAAAAACCGTCAAGATTAGATTCATTTTACAGATAACGGAGAACCATCCATCAAAAAAAAAAAAAAAAAAAAAGTTCAAGGGCAACGGCCGACTTGTTCCTATCGTTGGGAAAGGAAAAGTTAAAACTGCCGATAGAAAATAGGACGGAAAAAGGGAGCCACCTCAAAGTGTTAATAACGAGCGGCACGATGTTAACATAATTCAGTTACAAGAGCAACCCCAAGACGCGCTTTCTCTACATCTTAATAATGTAGGGAGCCGAACCTTCTACACGGTCCTCCACGACTATTTTCTTTCGAATCCCGAAAAGTTTTTCCTACATTTTTCGTAATTTCCTCCGCTTTTAATTAAAATATTAAAAGAAATCCATAACCTATAACAGCACAAATAGAAAAAAATTAGGATTTCCCTCGGCAAATTTTTATTTTTTGCCAAGTTTTTTTGCATTACTATTTTCTCGGAAAACGTATTACTCGCCCGCGTGATTCACATGTTTCAATTTCATTTCGTTTTTTCCCGGTAAACGTGTCTTAAAGGAAAAATGTTATAAAATTTTCCTTTTTTTCCCCGAAACGGAAAACGAAGACGGAATTAGGGAAAAGAAAATTAGTTTGACTTCTTTGGAGTTGGAGGTAGCCGTATATTCGTCCGCATTGTAGTATTTTCCATTATATCGAGGGCTGATCCCCGCTTAAAGGCCCTCGTAATTTTTTCATCCGCTTTGGAAGGGACGTTTCCTCTACATTTATTTGGTACAATAAGCCCCGCCTATTAAGGATTAATTACGCAAATACCTTGTTTCCCGCTCGTTTAATCCTTTTAAGGAAAATCGATTGATTAATCGGAAAATTTTTTTCTTTTTTATTTCGGACAAAAATAAGTTTTCCCATGCTTTTTTTTTTCTCCGACAGAAAGGCAAAAATGAAATGATTAAGAGTCGAAAATGAATCCGGTCTTTTTTTTTTTTTTTTTTTTTTTTTTTTTTTTTAAATACGAAACCGGTGAAAAAGCTCGAAAAAGAACATCAAAGAAAAATGGAAATGTATTTATAGAATCCTCGTTCTCGGGCTCCGTTGATAAAAGTCTTTTTTTGAATATTTCATGCCTTTCCTAGGAACTCAAATTGTCGTGCCGAATTCTCTTTTACCTAAAAAGAATGAAACCCACTCGTTTTAATTTATAAACTTTTTTTGAAAAAAAAAAAAAAAAAAAAAAAAAAAGTTGAACTTTCTTCAGTTTTTTAGGTCCATGTCTATTCTCCCAGATTTTCCTGCTTAGTAAAAATTCATGTTAACTGTTTCCAGTTTAGATTTTCGGTATTTCTCTTTCTTTTCAATTTGGAAAAATTTGCTGAGATTTCGATTTTCGGGAAATTTTGTATAAAAAAAAAAAAAAAACCTAACCTCTCGACGTCGGAGGAATCAAAATAGAAAAAATATGTAAAACTCTTTTTGCAGACTGTGAAATTTTTCTCATGAGAATAACACAATATCTTGCATGTTCCCTACAACTTTGCTGCATAAAAATTTTTTTGGGACGAAAAAAATGATGCGTTTTCCGTGGAATATTTTTAAAATTTTTGATCAAGTCAAAAAAAAAAAAATATTCCGTTAAAAAGGTTACGAGTAGGGAATCGTTCGAGGGCGATCCACATTCGATCTTGTAATGGTCCCGAGAATTTCATAACCGATTCTTTTACATGTTCAAAGTCGGATTCGAAATTGACGGAAAGGTCCAACCGGAATACCGTATATTTCTCTGTTTCTAAAGTTTTTTTTTTTTTTTCTTTCTTTTTTAGAATTTGAAGGAGCTTTATTATGGAACTCTTTAATCCCGACATCGGGAGAAAATGGCGGTCACCGGTTTCCCATTGTTGCTACTTGAATTACCTTCAATTTAATTTATCCTCGCGGTATGAATTTCCATTGTTTCCTTGTTGACTTATTTTTGCGATAAATGAAAAACCTTCCACCGTGACCCGTTGCGATCCCTGAAAACTCTTTCCCCTCCCACTTTGTTTTTTTGAAAAATTATTCCCTCTCATAAATATTTCATAAAAGGAGCATACGACAGAAAACCCCCACAGGGGGGTGGTAACGGTCCACAAACTCTTAAAAAAATGTCCTCGATCAAGAGTCCTCGAGTGTTTTTTTCATTTAAAAACAGATTCTTGATTCTCACGTAAAAGTCTTTTTCCTGTTTGTCTTTCATTTTTCTTTTTCTCCTATTTATTTTGTGCTCTTGAGTGCCACCACAATGGCGTCTGTTTTTCACGACTCCTGCTTTTTCGATCTCCTTGTTTTAAGCAAAAAGTAAAATCGGCTTCGGCTTACGGATCGACTTGTCGGGAAAAAATAATATTACGCGATGGAAGTTGCATTGACCCGATGATTCCAAAAGGGAAATCATATACGTGCTCGAGCGCTTTTGTTGTTTTTATCGGAATGCCGAAGGGGGAACTAAAATGGGTAACAAACCGGTGGCCAAGGAGAAAGCTCGGAAAAATCCGAGTTTCGACCCGAAAAGAGAAGATGTGTCTCGCGCTATAAATCTTGGAGCTTCCGTTTTCCGTCACTTTTACTGCTTGACAAATTGCCGGGCATGTTTTGCATTTGTACGTCGGTTGTTACGCCTCATCCGAATAACGTTCTCCCTGGGAAATGTAAACCGACCCCACTGTTATTTTATAAAACTAAGACGTTATTCCCTTTATTTTTGACGGATTGGAGTCACAGGCTTTTACCTTAAACCTTTTCCGACCGGTAAATCTTGGTAAAGGTCCCTTTACCTTTCGACCTTTTTTTGATGTAATGGCAACGCATAGAGGACTGAAAAACCGAATTGCTCAAGTTTTTTTTTTTTTTTTTTGGTTCAAAAATTGCTTCCTAATACGAGGTGCTTCGAAATTTTTGTTTTGTTTAGGAAAAACAAAGAGAATAAAGCAACAATCTTAAGAAAGTTTTTTCCTTTCAAATATTTACGGGCCGAAATTGTAGGAGACTTTGTCAAAACAAAACAACGAATTCATTAATATTCACTTCTCCGTGGAAAAAAATAAAAAAATAACCTTGTCGTTTCAAATATCCCGTCGTTTGTCGCGTCCTTTTTTTTCCCGTTTGTCTAATTATTTCACATTATTTCCGATGCAAAAAGAAAGGGGGAAGGGGAGGGGGTAAAAAAAAAAAGTTTATCGCGATTTGCTTATCGATCGGTGCAGACTTCATAACCAAACGAATGTTATTCCGAATAATAAAAAAAACCTACGCGTTTTGCTGACGGGAAGATATCGGAAAGAAAAAAAATTGGGAGTCGTTTTTACAAAACGGTCGGAGAAGAAAAGAAAGTAACGACGGAACGAAAGAAAATTTTTTTCAAAGGTAAAAAGGTAAAGATGAGAGATAGTAAGCCCGAAGGTTTCCTTTGTGATAAATCAAAAAAAACGCCAAGATTTTTTTTTTTTTTTTTTTTTTCATTAACTCGGTCGAAATGCTCGGATGCAGGATATCGCAAGGCTCGAATTTTTTTTTTTTTCTTGTGTGAGTTGTTGTTCAAATAAAGTTGCCGCCGCTTTATTTTTTTAACCGAACGGGTTTTATCGTTTACACACGATAAATTTTAAACGAGCGATGATTTACTTTCACCGCTATCGTTCTTGCGGTAATTCGTTGGATTTTTTTTTTTTTTTTTTTTCAAAAAGAAAATAGAAGCAATTAATTGCTTTAGCTTTAGCTAGGTCGGTCGTTTTCAGTAATCGATTTTTCATGAGCTTTTGTTCGTTTCGAAATCGATTGTAATGTTTTTTTTTTGGTCATTTTTTTTCAAGGTAAAGCTTGCAGATTTTTCGATGAAAATAAAAAAGTATAGATTAGTTAAATTCCAAAGAAATTAAATTAAGAGAGACTTTACAGCTTTGTTGGCAGTTGGGTCGGTCACGTCCAAACTTGTCAACACTACCAATAATGAAAATCGTGACAAGATTCCCATTAAACCGTTTGGTAACCGCATCCGTTTCACATAAATCGGAGACCCCTTCCCGAGATCCAATCGAAAAAATTGATTTTGTTCCCGTTTTAACGCTGCGAGAGACAAAACTTTTTTATTTTCATTTTTATTTTTTTCGGAGATTCGGAATCAGCCGGCAATTTCCCTTTAATTAAAGAGATATCGGACGTCCTTTCTGGTCCAAACTTTAATTCCCTTATTTTCAAGTTTTTCATCAAAATTTAATTAAAATTTTAATTTAAGAGAAAATTCTAAATTAAATTTTATGCATCGTTCTTTTTATAGGAAAAGGCTTTGGTTTTTCCTAGAATCTATGTGTGTTACTCCACATGAAAATTTGATCTTTTTCCAAATTTAATTGTATAATTAAAGCCTGCAGGGGGCAAAAAAGAAATGGGTTTGGGTCGTGAACTTAATACCAGGAAAGTTTATATTTCTCGGTCTTCCAATCCAGGAAAAAAAGACTGAGTTACTTCTTAGAAACCGACTCGAGTTTTCATTTTTGAAGGAAAACGTGCTCCCTTCTAATTGCTCTCGCCGAAGAAAAGAATCGGGTTTTCACCTTGGCAACGATCCCCATATTAAATCCCATGAAATTACACATATGTAATATTAAAAAAAAAAAAAAAAAAAAAAAAAAAATCTCACCTGCAGGAGAGCGCTTTTTCCTTGCGTTATAGCGTTTATCATTCCTTTTAGTCACGCTACTAGAGCTTTTACAAGTCCGATATAAAACTGGGGCATTAAAACTAAAAGCTGCATTTAATCGACTCCTTATTTTTTTTTCTCTTATCCGTGGAAAAGTAATAAAAAACCGACCATTTTTTTTCTTTCGCAAACGACTTCCTAATTAATCTAAAATAATCCGAAAAAAGGAAAGAGAAGGAAAGGTGGATAAAAAAAGAAGTCTGGCTTTTATAACGTGTAATAATTTTGTTATAAACTTTTGACAACCTGAAGCAAAAAAAAATCATTAAACTTTATGAAAATTATCATGACAAAGAACTTTCCTTACACTCCTGACATTGGTGTTTCAATAAAAGTTTATCATTTTATTTTCATATTGAAAAAAAAAAAAAAAAAAAAAGAATTGTTACACTCTTTAAAAAACATTTTTGTAATTCGTTCGATTTTTTTTTCCCAAAGGACCAAAAAACGAAGCAAAAGGTTTTATTTTTGCTCGGGAACTAGCAATAAGAGAACCTTTGTTGTTTTGCTCTTGATCCGCTCTTTGTAGCGAAAATAAAATAAAAAAAGCTCAAAACCCCAACAATAATTAACATCGACATTTAGCAGTGTGAAGGGCGGATTTTAAGCATGGAAAATCGCCTAAAATTCGCAAAAAAAAAAAAAAAAAAAAAGCGAATGGGGAATGAAAGAAATTGAATTGGAACGATAACAAACGAGTTTTTATGAAATTAATCTGACAATTATTATATGAATAATGTATAAAGTAATAATGTAGCGCATCCTCTTTTTTTTTTTTTTTTGCATCGTCACGTTTTTTAGGCCAAGAAGAATGTTTTGTGGCAAAAAAAAAAAAAAAAAAAAAAAAAGAAGACCTGGAAGCGAGTTATTTTGCTTTATGTAAAACAAACAAAATTTTCCGTTTATTAATCGGACTGGAAATAAAATAAATGTGGAAAAAAAGGAGAGCAGGGGGGGAAGGAGAAGGTTCCGTTCGGGATTAGAAAAAAAGTTCCGACCGGGGAGGAAAAAAAAAGACGTGTACGTAACGTGTGCGTTAACGTGAGTATAACTAAATATACGAATCGGGGAAGGTATGTAGAAAGACCTTCGGACGTGACGGTCGTCGGAATCACGCGCGACGGGGGTGGGGGTGGGGGTCGGAATGAAAGGTTCGTGTCACGTTTTCAACGCTCCAACACTCGAATCTTGGTTTTTCAAACTTACGTGTTAAAATAAATAAAATAAAAATATGTAGCGGAATAAGAGATTTGCAATCGGTGAGCAGCGAAGATTTTGAGTTACGGGTCGAGGACGTCTTGACTTTTTTTACAAATGAAACCGAAAACCGTGGGAAAATGAAACGAATTAACGGAGAGAATCCGAAAGCCGAACGATGGAATCCTAATTCGACAGAAATGTCAATCGGAAAATGAACACGAAGCTTCTCAATGAAGGTTGGCAAATATTTACATTTAGATAATGCGATACACGACTTTCATTTTCCATGTCACATAGCAACGGATTACATTTATTTGATCGACATGGGCTCTTTCTCTCTCTCTCGAAAAAAAAAGAAAGCGAAACGGATCGCGGATCACCCCGGCATGAAAGGGTTTCCGGGCAAAATTTCTTAGCGTATAAGGAGAGAGTAATTAGATCCTTTTCCCCGTTGACTGACAAGAGAATTTTCATTTAGGAGGAGGGCTTTGCTTATTATAGATAATCTTTTACGCGGGATAACAAATTTCGTTTCCTTAATTTCGGTCTATTCATTCCTTGGGATCGCGTTTCCTAACGTTTAACGGGAAATCCACCGTCTTTTCATCTCGCTAAGAAATATTTTTGACCCCTTCAAAAGTTCCATTTTGATTTTTACCGATACGGTTTCTCTCCGTTTCCTAATGATATTAGTTTGTTGGGCATTAAAACTCTACAAGGATAGAAACCCTTTTTTTTTTCTTTTTCCTTTTAATGTAAAGGAAAGGAAGCTGTTCCTTTTGTAAAAATAAAAATTTTGTTACCTTTTTCCCTTCGTTTCCCTCGTTTCTATTGGAGTAGAACGTGAATCCCAAATAAGCGTCCATTTTTTTTTTTTTTTTTTTTGACGCGAATACGTTTTTGTCGAGGTAGGTACAGTCCGAAAATTTGGAATTTAGCAAATCCACGGCTCGCGAAAATTCAAATTTCATTTGTGTGGCTCTATTCCCGAATAGGCAAAAAAATAAAATATATATTAATATGTATTTTGCAACAGGGCATGCCGAGCATAGCCTGCGGCGTTTTTTTGAATTCGGGGACGGTTAACAAACGGGAAATCGATTCCCCGGGCTTTTGAATCGTTTCTTTTTCCTAGAAAAGGGTATATTTTTGGATCCCCCGGTGATCGTTTCTCGGAAAATGAAGTACGATAAGGTACCAAATAATTAGCGAGAGTTATTAATAATTATCCGAGGGTCGAAGGAGAAGGGGATAAATCCAAGTGGACGAAATTGCCGGATGCACGTCTCTACCTAAGCGATTCCCCGTTTCGAAATTAAACTCGGCTCTGATTAATAGCAAGGACAAGTCTATAAAAAAAAAAAAAAAAAGTAAACGAATCCGTGCGATTATGGAGATTAACCGAGGCACGATACTAGACTCTCTAATCAGTTCTATCCTTATGTAATTATCTTTATTGGGGTGATAGTCGCATCGTTATCGCATTACAAATTTTCATCTTGGAGATGCTTCACACTTTCCTTTTTGCCGGACCGGAATCAATTTTTTATGCCCTCGTAGGCCTAAACCGATCCCTTTGTAAACCGTTCGGCTTTTTTTTTCTAATAAAAACTCCATTAAAGAGGAAAAGGGGGAGGAACAAGAAAAAAAGAAAAAACTCAAATTAATATTTGAAAATCGAATTCAATTTCGAAAATAATGAAATGGAAAAAAAAGGAAACTGTCAAGTAAATATGACGAAATTTCGTCGGCATTCCTTTCCCTAGGTAATCGTTTTCAATTTTCCACGACTGCTTCGGAAAAAATAAATATAAAAAAGGAACGTTCCCCGTGTTTACATGTTTCAAGTTTGAAAATTTGGCCTTTTAGGAGACTTGTCGTTGCCACGTGTAAATCTCGGAAACGGCTAATAAAAACGATAAAAATGAACCTTTTCCATTATTTTTTGCTATAAAAATAAAAAAAATAAAGAAAAGAAAAGTTTATATGGGTTTCTTACGCTTCAAGTGTCATCTCGACGTTGAAGTTTGAAAAATCTGCAATCGACTTTCACCGACTCGTTCAATTTTTTTTTCTTTTTTCTTTAGGTTTCTCCAACATTTGGGATTTTCGGAACGTGATTCCACCGGAGGATTATTCGTGTTTCGACTTGGAGGTAAGTCTTATAATTTATACTGGAACAAGGAATAGCACGCAACTTGATTGCAAGATAATGACGAGAGGGGGGACGAGATTTTCTTAATTCCGGATAAACTTCTATGCTTTTCAAGCTTTCCTTTTTTTAAAAACTTAAGGGGGACTTTCCGCTTTCGGATCTTAAAAATATATATGTTTTCTTTTTGAAATTTGTGTGCTTTTAAAATGTAATTTGGCAATCACGTAATGTTTTCTATGAGTTTGTCTAAATGTTTTGAATTTATCTTGTTAATTTATTTTACGACTACTTAAACGCCTGCACTTTTACATTCGCACTTAAAAGATGTTTAACCGAAAAGTAAATCGCATTAATATCGATCTGCTTCATAAATCTTTCGTCCCGCATATCGCAACTTGATTTAAAAAAAAAAAAATCAATAAATGACTCACGCTAACCGGGGATAGAGGCCAAAATGACGTAAAAGCTCTGGATTTCTATACCAAAACCGCATCATCAACACAATGTGTAAATGTAATTCAATTTTAAATTCGAAACAAGAAAATTTCTTTTTCGAAAAAAAAGTTGCAAAGCGGGAACGCCCTTTTTTCTTATTTTTTATCATGTATCGAGGATGATGGATTTTTTGTTTCATCCACGGCGTGAGCTAAAACTTGTAAGATCGATTACCCTGAATGATTTTTTTTTTTTTTTTTTTTTGTTAAAAGAAAAAGTTTTGCACTGTACGGCATGTGAAGCTGGAAGTTTGTTGTGAGATTTAACCGTCGCGGACCGCAAAACTTTGTCCAAAGTTTTAAGCAAACAACAATTTTTATTGGCTCATTTGTTTTAACGTTTAATGAAACGATGAACATACAAGTTCACCGAGGGTAAAGTTATAAAAACAACCGTTTTTAAATATATAGCGCCATAATTACACATTGCGTCATAACGAATACCTTCCTACCTTCTACATATATTGACTATTGACTTTTGATTGTAATAATACCATCGGTGCATGATTTGCTTGTGTGATTGTTTCCATCAAGGACGCCTTCGCTTTTATTTTCAATAAAAACATACAACGTTAACAAAAAGAAAATCTCCTTAAAGACTTCCAGTAGGAATTTTTTCTTTTGTGCAGTCGAAAAAAAAAAAAAAATAAATAAATAAAAACGATTATTTACCTGGAAAATAGAGCGCGTTCCGTTGTTTGATCCGTTAAAGTTAGCGAACCGGCACAATTGAAACCGACAAATAAAATTACACGGTAAGGTTCCGATGATAAAAAAAAAAAAAAAAAAAAAAAAAAAAAGAATTGAAAAAAATAACGAAAATCTCCGGAGTGAAAGCGATGGAAATTGGTACCGCAACCACCGCCAAAACACTGCTGTGTGTTCGCTATCTTTTCCTCGTTCCACGACTCGGATGCTTTTGGCTTTGGGTTAAAACCCGATGAGCGCCATCTATCGGCCCGATTCCTTATCTTTGTCAGTTTTTTTTTCTCTTTTATTTTTATTTTTTTTATTTTATCAAACCAATTTCGGATTTGTTTGTTCAACAATTTTTTCAAAATTCTTTCAATGGTAAAAATTGCGTAATATTTTTAATTTTAAACGTTTTCGTGGACACAACGATCTACAAGGTAACCTTAAATTTAGAATAGATGGACACCTCGTACTGAGATGAGAAAATGTTTTGTTAGGTCGGTGAAGAGGATCCTCAGGAAAAAGCTCCTTTTGAGTGAGGAGATAATGATATAAGGGAATTTTCCTCTGAACCTTAGTTTGAGAGAGGAAGACAGATATATAAATGCGGGCTATCGCGCTTGACGCCAACAGGTGGCTGCGTCTTTCGTTCCCCATGACCCGTGTCCCTTGCCCCATGTCCTATTTTTTTCCCTCTTCTTCTTGTTTATATCATGAGAATATGCATGAGGGAATTTTTTTTTTAATCTAAAAATATTTAACTTGTTTTTTTTTTCCGGTAGACAATCAAAAACTCCCCCTCCCCGAGGAAATATTTTTCTTAAATAAATTTTTAATTAATAAAAAATGTGAAGGAACTAGATTTCTAAAATTGCTTTTTCTTTTTTTGAAAAGGAAAAAAAAAGCGTCATTGTGCGCCTTCCATAACTTTTTTGGAGTGAGACTTTATTACTTGAACGTTTTTCCCTGTGAAAGAATTTCTTATTAGTTGTTACTTACTGAGAAACAAAATTGTTTTCCAGTTTTCATTAAAGGAGTTTATATAAAGGAAAATGGAAGCGATACGATGAAAAGAATTAATTTTATATTTCACGTGAATAATTTAGTATAAAACTTTGCTTACAATCTTTTAAAATTGTCGTTAATAACGTTTTCCTTTGGTAAAAGAATTGTTGCCTGAGGCACGTGCATTTCCTGCTTTTATACTTATTTATTTTGAAGCTCAAAGTTATGACATAACAGCTTCTTCGTTTTTCTGAGTTTTCCTTTGGACACGTATTCTCTGGGAGACCGAAAGCGATTTGTTTCGAAAAATCTAAATTCTGTTGTGGAACTTCGGAGTTTTTATAATGTAATTTCTTCGAAAAAACCAAAATTTCCATGTTTTGCTTATGGGCGCGAGTTTTTTTATTATAACAATATCCATTTCAGAATCGGCTTTAACGACTTTGGGATTTTTAATACCAATTTTTGACATTCCACAAATGAAATGGAATATACTACAAGCTGAACATATTAATTATATTTAGGTTATGCATCATTATCCCAGGTGCTGACTATTCCTTTAAGGACTCACACAATTACGATCAAACTTATGGGCTCTAGAAATAAAAAAAAAAAAAACAATAGATTCTACAGGCCCGATAATAGTTTAGGTTTTGAAAAAAAATGTAAACATCCTAGATTTTAATTTTTTTTAAAAAATGTTTCCGTATTGCTTCGCCGAAATCAAATTCATTTCTCTGTCTATTCTGATTCTTCAGGATATTAAGAAATAATGAAAAATCCAGAAACTCTAAATAATTTTATTCAAAATTTCAATCTAATACATAAATCTATTAAATCAACTTAATTATACAACATTTGAAGACATGAGAAAGGCAAAAAATGTCATTTTTATTTAGTAAAACTTTTAATTTTTTACTGGACTAGATATACTAACTAGAATACATCATATTTCAGAAGTGCAGTCCAACTCTCTGAAGAATTTCTCTGTGAGAGGAAACTGGAGATTCCAAAATGAAACAATTTTTTTTTTTTTTTGAAGAAACAAAGCTAATGAAATAAAAAAGGGATTCGATTATTGTGAGAAAGGTTTAGCTTTATCCAGGACTCGTGGGTAAAAGCCTTAACTCTTTCTTTGAGCTAGAGGGCAAATAAAATAAAATGTGATATCGCGCGAAGAATAAAATTTTAGCTAAAATTTTTCTTGAACCGTACACGTTAGGTTTTGAGCAAAAAACATGTAGATTCAAGATTCCTATTTTTACAAGGAAAGGAGAAACGTGCGACTTGAGAAGGGTCTCTCTGAATTTTAAAAAATGGAGAGTTGAAGGGTTGACTATGTGACACCTATTTTTGGTTTCAATCAATTTTTAAAAGAATTTTACTTACATCAATATTGTCTGACTGATAATTTGAATAAAGCACTTGGCATTAAAACCATTAAAAAAATCAACAAAGACAATCTTAAACATTTTTACCACTAGTTTAAAAAAGAAATATAAACTGACTAGAAAATTTAACAGATCAACAATTAAAATGAGATATCATTATGTTTTATGAAAGACAAAAAGATGTTGTAGCATACAGTAATTAGATTAATGTAGGTCACTCTGTACTCCGGTGAAAGCCAATAAAAATTTATAAACTGAGATGGAATCCAAACAGAACAATCTGCCTGCAAATTCACTCAAATCAACCAAACAAAGAAAGGAAAACATGAAACTTTAGTTATTTTTGATATACTCACTGCGTAAACCACAAAAAATTTCTCTTTAAGCTCATTTTTGGCTTCATCAAGAGTTGCATCGTTTAGATAACTCATTCCTAAGAAAAAGGAGAGGATGAAAATCGGTGAGGCGACGGTCTGATCGATACAAATTTTTTTAACGACAGTGTTGAGCTTATGACCGGGCAACTTAAAATCCAGAAATTGATAGAAATAATGTGCGACCGGACCCATAGCAGTACCGACTAATCCCATGTTCACTGAAACAAAGAGGTCAAACTAATTACCAACGCAGGCCGATTCAAAATAATTTATAACTTGCAATTTCTTTTCCAGTCGTAGCCATCTTTATGAAGTCCGTCAGTGACATATTCGATGTGCTGCTGGACTATGTCTCCGACACTCATCAAAATTCCAGAACCCAAAGTGTTTGTGAGAAATAAATATTTTCCAAAAAGTAAATTAATTTTTCTCAGAAGCCAGGATTTTTGTTTTTTTACCTCTTCTTCACCACAAATACATTTTTTCGGGATTGCTTTCCTAAGCTGAGAACTTATTTGTATGTGCCTTGTGCAGAGGACATAATAATACTGATTTTTTCTAAACACGGCAGTATAAAGCCCAAACATTTTGTTTTTTTATCCTCTTGGACAATTTTACTTAGAGTGTCGATATGGGTTTAGAAGTTGAGACTGAGTTCCCTTTTCCGAGTATGACAATCGGAAAAGTCTTATCATTTATTATCATCATGATGGTTGAGATTTTAAGAAAGACAATGTTTTGGTAAGCTCCCCATACAAGTAGCACAGTTAAATTGATTGTAACTAATAATTCGTTGTTGTTAAGTGTTATCCATAAGAAGGCATGCATTTGCTCCGATGTATTACATTTAAAATCAATTTCTTTGCTTGTAAAACCGTTAAAAGTTTGTATACTTTACATCGTTATTATCCGTTGATTATAATTTCTAATTTACACACGCAGCAGTCGAAATCGAAAAATATACTTGGCAGACGACAGTCAGTCTTTGCTATTCTACTGACACGAACAAAATGTTGTAACGGTAAACGGTGAAAACCTTTTTTGCTTCTTATTTAAATTCGAAAGGCATTTTCCTAAAATAAGCGTAATGAATGACAAAAAATATGGACCTAAAAGGAGTGGAAAATTCTTTACGGACAGAAAAGAGAAAACCCGGATCCAGATTGTATGACACCAAATATCATGCACTGGTTTTTTAAGGGATGAGACCACAGCACTTGGCAGAAAACTTGAGACCTTAAAAAGTGCTGCCCAAACAAAAGCTTTTGTCCACTATTTGTTTATTTCACATTTTTAAAAAATCGATCTTAAGACTTATCTTTAGAAAAATAGATTAACTTTAACAAATTAATCGACCTCTCCTTTTGGCAATAATCTTTTCACGGAAAAGACATACTTTTATATTAAATTTTGACCGTAACGGAAAATTAACTTTTGGATGGGATAAAAAATTACTTGTCGATTTTCCTGCTGTCGCTGATACCTAAGTAGCCTCGGGGTAGAACAAAAAAATTGGAAACTTTAGGCTAAATTGAACTTACAGAAAATTATGCGCCTACGTAGTCGGCTATGGTTTTTTTTTTTTTTTTTTTTAAATTTTGTTGATTTGAGTTTACTGAATAAAGATTTAAAGAGATAATTGACTGTGTCAGTTTATATAGACTCCGAGGCAGTTAGAAAGGATAAGGGGAGCAATAGGGTGACGCTTAAGAAGCCTAAGTCCGAATTTAATGGCGGCCAATCGCTCAAATGATTCGAAAAAAATATAAAACTTAGTAGCCAGAAGCTGAATTCTCCTAGTGGTGCCCATAAGCAGTCAGTTTTTGCCATTTAAAATACATTCGAAATACTTGCTGATGAAGACTTTTTTTTTTCTCGACGTAAATACACATCAGAAAATTGATCCGATGGTGAAAGTAATACTCATATATGTAGCTTTCAACATGAATTTTTTCCGGTTTTCAAATCTTACGTGACGGCTGTATTGGGTGGCTAAAATTAGCCAAAATAATTCCGTTTCAGCTACCCAATACAATCGTTACGTAAGATTTGAAAACCTGAAAAAATTCATGTTGAAAGCTAGGTATATGAGTATTACTTCCACCATCGGATCAATTTTTCTGATGTGTATTTACGTCGAGAAAAAAAAAAAGTCTTCATCAGCAAGTATTTCGCATGTATTTCAAATGGTGAAAACTGACTGCTTATGGGCACCACTAGGAGGTGACAGGGAGAATTCAGCTTCTGGTTACTAAGTTTTATATTTTTTTCGAATCATTTGAGCGATTGGCCGCCATTAAATTCAGACTTAGACTTCTTAAGCGTCACCCTAAGGAGCAAATGTGCGAATGATAGGAAAATAAGAGTTCAAGAAATTTTCAAGAAAAATAGTTTTTCAGAAATAAAGAATTAGAAAACTTGCATAAATATTTTTAAGAAGAATATGTTTTAATATTTCAACCCATAAAATCCTCAATGGTATCGTATAATAAAAAAAGAAAAAAAATCTGCGGGAAAAAAATTTTAATAAAAAGAAATTTTTATCCGTGAGTTTTTTCATTGTCGTCACCTGATTTTTCTTCGGAATTGTTGGATTCATCTTCATTTTCGCCAGGGAAAGTCATTTTGGAAACTTCATAATTAACGTAAGTATCGTGAATATCGTCTAATTTATTGGATAGTTGAATGCTTTTCTGGACGGTATCGGTTGCTTTCTTCATAAAATTTTGACATTCTTCCTCGAGCCTTTTTAACCGTTGCTCTTTGATTTCCGTCCTGGGAATAGCTCCTTTAGAGGATGTTTCTTCCGCGGGGGCTGTAGTCGTGTAGTTGTCTAAAGCGCTCGCTGATTCCTCGACATTATCCATCGGTTTCTCCGAATCGGTTTTTTCGTCCGAATTTTCCCTTAGAAGTTCCCGTCTTAATATCCTCGCATGCATTTCGTCCAATTTGTTTGATAAATTTTCACTTTTTTCGACGGTGCTAATAACGTTGGACAGCAAGGACCGGCCTTCGTTTTCCAACCCCCGTAACCTTTCTTCTCTCGATTCGGATGATTCGTTCCTAATAGTTTTTTGATCCGGCGAGGAAAGGTTTGCTCCCTCTCCATCGATTTTTTCTACTTCTCGAGATAGAGCTTCCGGTTCTAACCTAAGTAAATGCTCTTGTGTCGTCTCGGAATTTATGTCTGATGTTACTTGTGCCTTTTTCTCATTTTCGGCCATTTGGGCGTCTGATTCGATATCGGTTTCCGTTGACGGATTCTCGATCGAACGATCGATTTGGAGTACTTTTTCACGCAACTCGGGTTGCGGTCCTTTCGGCCGTTCTTGTTTGATATCCGGAGGGAGCATCTCGAGGGTTCTCGGAGTCTCCGAGAGTTGCGACGAAGCGGAGGCTCCTTCCGTCCGATCAGACCGGGGCAAATCTGCGGATTCGCTTTCCTTTTTAAGGACGATGGGCCGGTGAATTTCTTCGGAAGAAGCGTGATGTTCGTGAAGTTGTTCCAACCTGTCGGATAGGTAATTGCTTTTGTGAGCGGTTATGTCCACTTGTCGGACAAGTAACTGGCACTGATCTTCCAGTCGTTTTAGGCGTATCGCTCTCGATTTGGATTTGTCGGAAGGTTTGACTCCGTCCCGAGCTTTCGGAACGGCCCCTTTTGACGTCCCTTCTTCCGACAAAAGGTTTTTATCTACGGGAGATTGAGTGCTGCTTCTGTCTGCATCGAAACTCTCGGCTTCTTCTCCGCTGTCGTTGGGTTCGTCGGAGAATCCGCTTTCGGCCGAATCGTTTAAATTGGAATTGACGTCGTTTTTGATTTTCCTGGCGGCGAACTCTTTGCGAAGTTTCTTCCATTCCGTTTCTGATTCAGCGTTTTTCTGCCTCGCCCTTTCCCATTTATCCCGGCAGTATTCTAATTCCTGCTTCAATTCGCTCAACATTATTCGTTTTTCCTGCAATTCGTATCTCAAAATTTTTTCGTGGTTGTGAAGCTGCTGATGCTGAGCCCTCATTTTCCCGACTATACCCCAGGTTTTATGCAATTCGCACTGGACTTGAGATAATCTGAAATTGGAAAAACCGTCATGAGAGCCAGGGATTATTCCCTCCGGACTCTTTTACATAGGGGGGTACCTACCTTTTTTCCTGATCGTCCAATCTGATTTCCAAATGCGAGTTTAATTGCTTCAAACGTCCCAGTTCCTTTTGCAACGACTTTTTTTCCAGTATGAGATCTTTTAACCTTATGAAAGTGTTGCTCACGCTTATTACGCTTTTAGTGCCGTAAGGAGTTTCGATATTTTTGTAACATTGTTTTTCGTCGCCCGGAGTGGGGCCTTCCGCCGCGGAATGTATGCTCAGCAATTCGGTAAGGACTTTCCAAACTTTGGGCAAATTGGAAGCTATTTCCTGGACTGCAGGGTCGACGGATTCCGAAGGTTTGACCGGTTGTCGTTCGTTTTGTCCTGCCGTCGGATTCCGAAACACGGTTGCGTTTTTATACGACAAAACGGGTAAAACCGCTCCTTGATGTTCTTCCAAAACGCTCTCGCTCTGCTCGGAAACGGTATCCGTGGACTCGAGCATGCTTGAGCTTTTCCAGTTGGGATCGGGATTTTCGCTTCCTTCCGCTTGGGTCAGTAGGTCGAGGAGTAATTTCGGAAAAGCCGAAGCGATTTCGCTGCTTTCTTCTTTGGTGGTCAATTCGGTGATGAGTTGGTGATTTTCCTGGAGAAATTCTGTTAATTTATCCAAATCCGTGTCGCTTCCGGAGTTAAAAGGTCCCAGGAGCATTTGTGTGAACATGTTGTTCATCAAGGTCAATTCGTTCTCGAAATCTTTGGATTTCGCGATGGACATCTTCAAACTTTTTTCCAAACTTTGGTTTTCTAATTTCTCTTTTTCCAGTTCTTCGGAAGTGTTTCCGCATTGTTCTTTTAAATCCTCGATTTCCCCTTTTTGGTCTTGTATAGTTTTTAAATGTTGGGTAATCGTTTCTTTCAGTTTCTCTCGTTCCATTTCCATTAATCTCACTCGCTCTTCGTATAATTCCTGCAAAAGAAAAAGAAAGGAAAAATAATTCCGGTTATTATCCGTATCCTACCAAAAAGAAAGGACGTACCTTTAACGTTTTAATATTTTCCAACTGCTTCTCGTATTCAACCCTCAAACCTTCTTCTTCTAAAATTTTGGAATGGGCCACGGATTCTTCGATTTCTTTGAGTTTGGTTTTGAGTTCTTGAACCTGACTTTCCCGTATGGCCAACATCTGCCTGCTGATCTCTATGACTTCTTTCAGGGCCGAAGTCCTTTTGTTGATTTCCTCTTTTTCCTTGTCGTATTCCTCCCACATTTTTTCTTTTTCGTTTTCTAAATCTTTCCTCATCTTAACGTTCCTATCTTTTTCTTTTTCGATTTCCACTTTTTCTTTGTTTGTCTTTTCCCATTTTCTTTTCTCTTCTTTGTAATCGTTTTTGAGTTGGAAAATGAGGGTGTTCAAACTTGTGACCTCGTGGCTTAATTGTTTGATTTCTAGTTTTAGCCTCTTGTTTTCCGTTCTTAATTCTTTTAATTTGTCTATGTCGTCCGTCAAAATATCAACTTCTTTTTTCAAAGTTTCGTTTTCTTTTTTGGCGCAAATTATGGATAAATCACTGGCGCTCTCTTGGTCGGACATCATGTCAGTCTTTTCCTGAAGGCGAATATCTCGTTCTAATTTCCTCCTAACTTGTTTCTCGTTTTCCAATTCTTCCCGTAATCTGTTCATTTCCGTGGAAATGGAGTTTAAAGCTTTTCTCCTGGCCTCTCTCTTTTCGGAAAGGTCGGCCCTGAATCTTTCCAGTTCTTTCTTTAATTTAGTGGATTTTTCTGAGTCTCGGTCGTCGTCCTCTTTATCCTCTTTGTCCCCTTCGCCTTGAGCTTGGCTCGACTCCTCCGTTTTCAGTCTTTTTAAAGCTAATTCTAATTCTTTTGCTTGTCTTTTACTATATTCTAATTCGTTTTTTAATTGTTGTAATTCTTTTGTCTTGTTGACTAGGTCGACCCTTGTTCTTTCGTTTTTTTCGATCGTTTCCCATTTTTCTTGACGCTCCTTCCCTAATAGTTTTTCTAAACGAATTATTTTTTGTTCGTTGGTTTCCCCAAAAATTTCTTCGATTGCTATCGGAACTTAAAAAAAAAAAAAAAAAAAAATGAACACGTATGCCTATTTATTACCCGACCTTTATTCTCTCTTTAAAATTATCAGTGCCGACCTGTATCAGATTGTTTATTGGTTTGATTTGAATGTCCCTCCTCGGAGTCCATGACTTTCTCTTGGTGATCTTGGCTTGTACTTTCTGTTTCCTGAAAATGTAAAATAAAATAAAAATAAAAAATTTATGAGACGGCTCAAGTTCGGCAAGGACGTTTTCTAAAGATTGTTGTTTCGTTAAGATGAATTTTCTTTGTCCGTGAGATGGTTTGTTTGGCCCTTTTCCAAATAAATACACGTAAATCGTGAAGAGACGTTTTCGATTCCAACTTCTCTCGCTTATCAAATTAAAAAAAATTAATTTCGCCAAAATTTAAATTAAGCGATGTTTCGACGCATATAAATAGGATATGCATGCATTTGGTCCATTTATTTGCATTCAGCATTATACCCGTAATTAATGAGCAAGTTGCGGAGGAGGAGAATCCTTTAGAGAAAAACCCAAAAACAAAAAACATGCGAATTCAAGGTTAGTTTTCATTGTAAAAATACTGTTATAGATTTAGTCAAAATCCTTTGTAAATCTGGACAAAAAAGATATAATCAAACTGAATTCTTGGAAAGTTTCCGTCAAACCTTTTATTGGCCGATGCTTTGCAATAATATTTTTTTTTTTTTTTGGGGGGGGTCTTTACCATTCCATTCGCTATTGTGAAAGGTCAGTAATTGTCTATGGTCACCATAATTCATAATAATAATGTGCGACCTATCGCACGTGTCTGGGTTGGCCATGTTCGTTTATGTTTAGTTTATAAACAAACATGGCCAACCCAGACATGTGCGATAGGTCGATTCCCCTTTTCACGGCAGAATTACCGGATACTAAATCCACGGAAATTCATTACCGTCATTTTTAAAAAAGTTGAAACTGCATTGCTTGCATTGCAGATCATTATTCATTGATTTTCGACACCTACTTAAATCCTTCCAAGTTGCTTCCTCTAATAAGAAGTAAATAAAAACGAACTGGCTTTTAAATGACAACTTTTACAAAAATGGCGGCGAAGAATTCCCGTGGATTTAGTTTCCGCAGTTTCCGGTATTATGGTGACCAAAGACAATAGTGACCTTTGACAATAGCGAATGGTGAATGGGACGTGAAGCCCTAGGCAAAGTCTCATTGATTATCATTTGAATTACCAATAAAAAAAGCACTGATCGTACCACCAAAGTACTGACAATCAATAATTCGCTAATTTAAGTTTACTGGTAATTCGGACTGATCACTGATTATCAATAAAGGACTTGGACTGGGGAGACACGACCTTAGAATCCAGATGGGAACAAAGTCCCTTTACTAAAACCTTTTTGAAGTACTCGTTTTTGAAGAAAATTCGGGGCCGAAATCTTGTGCAATTAGTAAGAGAAAATAAGGGACCAAAATTTACCAAGTGATGAGGTCAATGAAATTAAAAAAAATCAAATAAAATTTGTTGTAAGTCTGAGATTTCCTCCTTCATACCTAAGGTGTTGCGGCGTTTTAAGTTTCACTATTTAAAAAAACGGTCCACATAGAAAGCTCACGAAATTTTACCATGACCTCGGAAAATGGAATGAAAGCTACAATAGATTAAAACATGTGACAATTCATGGTCAATGCCGCCAACTCGAAAAGAACTCTTTGTCATTTCCGACCTTTTACTTTGACTAATTCGTGAAAAGTATTTTGATTTAATGATTTATTCATCATTTTCTGAGAATTTGTCGTCTTTTTAAGAAGCTTTGAAACCAAAACAATCGTCTGCTTTTCCTATTCTTCTACAGAGCAAGTCTACAATAATAATTTTTTTAAGAAACCCTTTTACCAGAAAAATCGTAGGGAAAGAATGTCAGAAGCTTTTTCATCTCTATTAAGATTGATTCATTTTTTTGAACACCCTATAATTCAAAATGCGCTAATATTCACGTTTTGGAACCAGATATCAAAATTCCGCTTCAGAGCAACAATTCTTATCGATCCTATGCACCTTCATGAAAAATTCCATACCTGACCATACAGTGCTTTCCCGGGAATTTATCCTGGATCAAGGTTTCCCAAAAAAGCAGTGTATGGTCAGGAGATCGGTAAGAATCGTTGCTCGGAAGCGGAATTTTGTTATCTAGAGCACCAAAAGGATAATATATTAGCATATTTCGAAGTATAGGGTGTTCAAAAAAATGAATCGGACTCCTGCGTCACCTTGAGAGGTTGTTCTTATAGGAAGGTATGCCTGTATGAGTGTTTTTTATTTTTTAGTTTGTTGATTCTCTAGCTTTACCCTTAATTCGTATGCCTTAAGTATAGCACAAGGAAGTAACAACTTTCTTTACTTTTTGAAAAGGAAGCTGCTTTTACGGTCCCTACGACCCTTATCATTCTTTCACCCGAAGGTCTCCGTTTCGCTAGTAAATAAATAAATAAATATATTAATTAATTAATTAAAAAAAAGAAATTATGGAAGTCATTTTTAAAAACAACTGACTAGACGGGGAGGGATGTAAGAGCCACCCTTCCCCCTCCCCCTACCATATTCTCTTATTTAAAAAATCCTATTGTAAAATTCCTTGCCTTGTTTTTCTTCCA
Organism: Liposcelis bostrychophila; assembly: GCA_037577465.1. Classification (NCBI taxonomy): domain Eukaryota; kingdom Metazoa; phylum Arthropoda; class Insecta; order Psocodea; family Liposcelididae; genus Liposcelis; species Liposcelis bostrychophila. Next base: position 473,811 of record CM075210.1, on the reverse strand, counting down.
CCGAAACCTCATTTGTTTTTTAAATAAATATTCACAAAAAGCACTTTTGATAGTAATTTTGGATTACAGACTATGGAAGAAAAGAAAACACGATTTTCGCGGTGGATCAACGTTACAGGAAACGTTAGTTTTTAACGAAACCTTGAACTCATTTTGGGAGATCCGTCCCGTGTAAATTGATAGATTAGTCGCAGCCGCCCATGATGAAATAATTGCAATTAATTATATTCCACAATTGAATCCTTACTTACATTTTGGGAATCATTGTTAACAGTAGGAACAGAGTAAACACTAGATATCGTACCCATGATTTTTTCAGTTTAAAAAAATTTAACTTATAAAAAAACACCTAACTTTTTCGAAAGTTTCGTTAAACTAAATCGTAAAAACGTCGGACTTTGGGCTTTTGTTGGATTGTGAGGGCGCAGACTCCGAAACCCGTCAAAATTTCAGTTGAAGTGCAATTTTTTGAAACAAATGCGCCGTTTGAATCTTTCACTTATTTCCACGTGGAATGGATTTCGTAAAACCCAGCTTATTTTTCGGCGGTCACTGTTCGGCTTTCGCTTTTTGTTGATTTTGCTCTCGTGCCAATATGCACCGATGCTAATCATCGATATCTGTTTAATATCGCTTTTGACGCTCGGATTTTTCTTTTCGAGTTTGGTTTTATTGGGGGGCTTACGCTCGCAGAAAAAAAACCGAACTAAGACGTAAAAAACGAAAAAAAGGAGAGAGAGAAAAGAAAAAGAAACTTCCGTGTCTCACGTTCTATTTCTGTAAAGTTAAGAAACTCGACGCGTCGAGTGGGGTAAGACCCCTTCGAATTCAATGCCAATATTTACGTTCAAGCTCGAAATAACCTCTGGTGGCTCTTCGTTTCTTTTTTTTTTTTTTTTTTTTTCTTCTTCCCATTTTTACGTTAATAAAAATTTAGCACCTTACCGTGTTGCCTATCGGAATCAAGTAAAAAATTGGTAACAGCCGAATTTGACCGGTTTCCCCAAATAAAAAATTTGGGACATTCTGGCAGGAAGCCTATGTCGTCCCATTTGAGTCGTGTGACTATAAGCAGGAATCATCGGAAAGGAAACGAGGAAATGTTTCTGATTTGTATATTCTGTTTGTAAAAAAATCTTTTAAAAAGGTTTAAAAATTTTTCACTCTGCAGCAGAATTGGTGAATTACAATCCGATCATTACATCCTTGGTTGGGTGGGAGTTACGGTGATAAAAGAAATAAACTGGGGCAGGTTTACTGGTATCTTATTAGAGCAACTTTTGTGGCGCCATTTTGAATAAGAATGGCAGAAGGTTTTTCCCTCGCGTTATCTTCTTCAGGCCTTCCGTCGTTTTTTTTCTTCAAAAATTCCAAATTTTTTTCATAGGTCAGAGAATCCTGGTAAAGTTTAAAGTTATTTAGGCCATCCTCGGACAACATGGTTTCGTCTATCGGTTCCTGGGACGTTTCCGACGTCCCATCATCGGATTCTTGGACTTGGTTCTCGGAGGAATCGTCTTCCTTTTCCGGCGAATCCAGTGCGTCGTTCCAGACAGTTCTCGAGGACGCAGTTTCGTTGGCGTTTGTTTCCTCTTTTTTCGGTTCCGAGTATTTCGAATCCGAGGAAAGACTTAATGGTGAAGTCGCTTCTTCCAGGATTTCCGTTATTTCTTCGTTTGTTTTTTCGCTGCCGGAAGTCTCCAAAGCCAAATTAGCCTCGATTTTAGGGATTTCTTCTGTTATCCTTTCACGGTCTCGTTTTGGATCTTGTTTTCCTTCGGCGGACTTAGGTTCGTCATTTCCGAATTTTACGATCATTTTTTGATGGAGACAATTTTTTGGTGGGTTTTCCTTCTGATCGACTTGAGTGATTTCTATTTCGAAACACTTTTCTGATTTTTTAAAAGTGATCAAAGAATTTTCTCGTTTCAACATGCAAATCCGAGATTCTTCGAGGTCGATTTCTTGTTCCGCGTCGGCATCGCTTCCTTTCTTTTCTTGGGATTTCGGTCTGATGGGAGAGAAATCTATGGAAAATTCGTAGGTGAATTTCTTTCCTTTCTCCGGGGAAACCGTTTCTTCGGTTTCGCCGGACGAAGCGGCTCTCGGCACTATCTCTGTCATTAGAAATTCTTCCGGCTTTTCCTCTGCCGTTTCCTCGGGTGAATTGCCTTCGCTTTTCACGCTAAAACCATCGCAAGCGTCGAAATAATCCTCGAATACGGAAACCTGTGTTTCTCGTTCTAAATCTTTGGAATCTTGGAGCTCCGCGGCTTTTTCTTCAGGTACCTTTTCTAATTTTTCATTTTCCGCTGCGGAAAAATAACATTTTTAAGGATTCGACGGTGATATTTTGTCGGCCCAAACAATTGGGGCAGGGCCATAAGCTAACTATCGCTTGCCATTTTTAGCTAAAAGGGACTAATAATAATTATTACTTGGAAAAGACCAGTCGCAGGCTGAGTTTCGAGGAGATTCGACCTTTTCAATATTGTCCCCGGCTTGGTTGGAATACCCTAGGACACTGAGATTTGCCAAGTCCACTTCGGGTTCGGGTTCGGGTTCGGAATCCCCGGAAGAGCATTCCCCTAAAGAGCGATTAATCCCGATGTGTTTTAACTCGGTTTCCGTGTTTTTTCGAATATCATCCAAAACTGCATCCGCATCCAAGGGGACTTCCTCAGGTGGCTAAAAAATGAAATTCAAATTTTTTTTCTTGTTATAAATTTCAAAGAAGGTTAGCAAAAGAATACCTGAGGCCTCGTAAGAGTAAACTCGCATTCGCTGACTCCTTCGGACTGGGGAATTTCCTCCATATCGTGGAAGGAATCCCCTGGGTCCTCCGTAACCGCGGAAAATGCCTGGGCCAATTTAATCGTTTGATTAAGCTCTTGGACCGATTTGACTTTTTCTTGTAAATTATTTATCAAATTCCGAATGGTGATTTCTTGTAACCCGATGACCGCTTTTAGCTCCCTTTCTCTTTTGGACGTTTTTTTATCTCTGGGATGTTCTTCCATGCCGACGTAGTTGACTTTTTTCACTAAAATCTGAAGGTATATGGTGCCAAAACCGAGTTTAAAGCTTATTAATTTGGGGCATTTACCTCGGTATTCCCGTTCATGACTCGCACGAAGGAGTCCTTCTCTAAGGATTTAATTAAATCTTTAACGAATTTCTCGTAAGCCACTTTTTCTTTGTTCAAATGGTAAAAAGACATTTTCATTTTTTTTGAATCCGATTGGAGCCTTTCCATTTCCTTTTTCATGTCTTGCGCTCTTTTTTCCAAAATGTTATTCCTCTCCATGACGATTTTTAACTGACAACAAAGAGGCTTTTTTTTAATTACAAAAAATGAACTCGATTTTCGTTAGGTTTGAGCCTAACCGGCTAACCTCCTAAATCGGACGAAAATGACCTAATAACATTTTTCGACCACACATGGACCATTTACTCTTACCTTAGATTGTAAAATTTGCTGACTTCTCATTAGGTCTCCCCACCTTTTAACCTGAAATAATTTGTTACACTGAGTCATTTGCGAGGACATGGGAAATCCCGGTTCCGAATGCGAGCTGTACGGATCGAAAGCGTCTCCATTCCCAGAAGGTCCCGGGGGTTTCTTGTTCCCATGGTTTTCCGGGGAAATCGTAGACGGGGACGATTGACCCCGATTGTATTTTCCCTCGGAAATCTGAACAAGAAAAAAAAACGTCGGTTTAGAAAATAAAAGGGGGTTCCGGCGGGGAAAAAGGTTACCAAATTTTGCAAACTCTGGATGGAGGTGACGTGCGAGATCCGATTAGCTAGGGAAGTGGACGAAGATTCGTTGGTTCCCATTAGCAAAGTTCCGAAATCGGAAAAGGACGTAGACCTAAGTCTTGCGGACACGGGAACCAGACTTTCCAATTCCAAACTTGGTTCCGCGACGTTGGTTAAATCGAACCGAAAATAACTGCTCACGCCCAACACCTACAGATAAGCGAAAGCTCTTAAAAAAAAGCATACCATTTCTCACGGAGCTCAAGTTTACCTCGATTTGCTTGCTAACGTAAACAAATTGATAAGAACAATTGGAATTGACGGCATTGATGTGGTACTTGGGGCAAAATGTAACGGTTTTCGAAACGATCTCTCCGGGGTTTTGCTCTGTGTAAGATAAAGGTTGAGTCACCCATTCGAAAGTTACGTACTGTTGGAGAGTGGTCCAACCCCTAGGAAATATTCCGATGTAATCCCTCGAAGACACATCAATCTTACGAAACAAAATTAAATATCACAAAATAAAATAAAAAAAAAAATTTTTTTACGCAAAAAACCTACCGTTGATTGATATTCGTATTCTAAAATAATTTTCTGGTTACCATCGTAAATGGTTTTGACGTTTTTAAAGAGCACCGAGTTTAAGGAGGTAAACTGAACAGGACTGACTGACAAGTTATTCAGCAAAACGGATTTGCTAATTTTCATCATATCCCCCGAAATACTTTCCCCTTTTTTCTAATTTTCTAAACCTATTTCTTTAGGCAGACTCAATGTATAATAACAATAATAAAAATAATAATAATAATAACAACAACAAGAATTCATGTATACCTTACAAAACAAAATATCAAAACGTTGCGATTGTCCTTTTTTTTTTCTCAACACTTTGCTTTTTAAAAAAATATTTAAACATTTTTATTAGCAGAATTTCATGTACATCACATACCGTACAAATTTTTAAAAAAATTAGAGATTTCTGTCATGCGGCTTTTTGTAAGGATAATCGATGTATTCAAATATCTCTTGCTCTGAAGTTATGGGTACCGGCTTTCCAAGAACACCAGTTATCCCGATCGGGCGAAGGGAATATTCATTCAAAGTAAAACCTTGATCCTGAGCATGCTTCCTCATGTTTCTGTTAAATAAATCGGAGCCCGTGAAATATAAAACGCTACAATAATATTGGTCGTGAGGCGTCAGTCTTATGTCCAACCTTCTTGCCGGCTTATCTTTGCTTAATCTGCACACTCCCTGAAAATAAATTCAATTTTTCTAATTTAAATCAAGTATAAAAAAATCTGTTTTGTTCCCTGAAGAGTAATCGAATTTAATCCCATCAATTTGTTGGAATAATAATATTACTTTACTTTTTCAGTTTTTGGCTTTATCTATTAACGAAAATTTTAGAAAACAAAAAATCCCTAAAATCTGTCATTATTTTCTTACTTTTATTTTTCAAAAAATTTACGTTTGCCCAAAAAAGAGTCTTACGGGCAAACGTAAATTTCCATAATTCGACGTGCCAAAGTGTGAAATGCAAGAAAATTAACTTGAAAAATCTGTGTTCATTCGCAAAGCACGGTAGCGAGGTTTCACTGTTCAAAAAAATGTTTTCCTTTTCTTTTCTAAATTTCCCTTGAACTATCAAAACTCTAAAACATGATCTCTACCATAAATTTTGTTTCTCCTTGGGCGATTGTGTCCGTGATCAAGCCACAACTTTCTAATTTTTTAATAATATCCCTTAAGGAGAGTCTGGTGTGTTTTGCTTTTGATTCTTTACGAGAAGTGAATTCGGGATGTGTAACTAAGCAGTCGATATCTCCGCAAGTAGCGTTGCCACGCCTGTAGCTCCCACATATAGTGACTTAAAAAAAAAGAAAAAAAAAAATCCAAAATTAAAATTTTTGTTATCATTTGCGAATATTAAACTTAACTTTTTCGCGTACATACTTATGTAAGAGTCGTCCAATTGGCCGATCTGTTGTCTGATAATTTTTTTGATATCCTCGACTTCTTGCCTCGGAATTTTCGTTTCGAAATCTTTAAAATACTGGAGCCCAATCAGTTGCTGATGTGTTAATTTTTCTTTGTGGTGTTCCAGGTCCTCGATCGTCCTCACACCTTGGTCTACTAATTCTTTCGCTTTTGCCGGTCCTATTCCGGACACTCTTGTAAGTAAATTAATAGCTGTTGCAACCGAATCGTGATTAATCTTTAAAAAAAATAAATGAAAACAAAAAAAAACAAAAATAATAATAAATAAATAAATAAACAAATAAAAACTTCTACATTAAAAAGATTTTTAACTTACTTTTTCTAACTTTTCTAATTTGCCGGTGGTGAGATATTCATCAATTTTTTTGGAAATTTTCTCTCCGATACCCGGTAACTGTTTCGCTTCTTTTCCCGATGCTATTTTCGTAGGATACTCCGATAACGTTCTAGCCGCTTGTAGATAAGCTTTATATTTGTACATATTCCTTGAGACATTTTTTTCGTATTCTGCTAATTCTGCAAACAAATATTTTTACGAATGACATTAATGTTAATTCAGGTGAATAAGTAACGCTGTTATCAAAATTGTGCATACCGTTAAGCAAATCGCAAACATCGGAGTTTGGATTATCATGTAACTTCCGTTTACTCATGTTTAAATATGTGCATAATAAAGATTCTTTTTTTATGATTTACTTGCAATTTAAAAAATTTTTTCTTTTAGTTCTCTGCAATAAGAAAGGGTGCAATTTACAATTACCCTCAGAGTATATAAACCTAATGTTATAAATTTTAAAAAGTATGTAAAATATGATTCATGTTTTTATTCTTAAATTTGATTTCCTTGCCACCCTATACCATCACATTCAATGATATTGTAATCTTCTTTTTTGACTATATTAAATGTAGCTTTAGTTAAAAGCTCTGCTATGTGGATAGCAGTTTTTGTGTGCAACGTAATAGGCCCTACTTTGACTCTACTTTTCCCTTTGGCAAGTGCCATGAATATTATTAACTGATCTTGCATATTTTGATCGGCACAAAATTTGCCTGAAAGGTCTTGCAACAATTCTGCGGCAGCTTGTTGTCCAATTTGAAAATTGTCAGTGCCTCTTTTTCCTAATCGGGAACTGCCCAGAATGCAGCCTGTAGTAGTCTCAGCAAATAGATTTATTCCTGATCCATTTCCAAAAGCTTCATTTTGATTTAGTTTTTTTGCTAAAATTTCAACTGGCACATTAAGGGATTTTTTTAATGTGTCCTCGGCAGATCGAGCCATTTCCAAAGCAATTTTTAAAGGCAAGACACCTGCAACATAAGCTTCTCCTTTTATTGATTTTATTTCTCCAAAGTCTACTAAGTTGACTGCAGATAATAATTTGACTGGATTAACTTCCACCTCAACAATGCCTCCTCCTGCAGGATAAAAACCTTTTTTTACTATGTTGCACTCAAAATGACCCCCAAACTTTTTTAAGTTTGGCTTCAAAACTTGAACAACATAATCGATGGGTGGAGCCATGTCTGCATTTGTCCCTCCTTTTAATGTCAACCGAGTTGGTTGATTACTAAACAAAGCACAAGGTAATGAAGATTGTAATAGTAAGGCCACGCTCCCTGCAGTCTTAGCATCAGCTAAAAATTCTCCTCCCCTTAAAACCTTGGGTTTCAACATGATTTCCATGGAACCTAAAAAATCTCCTTCCAACGCGGCATCGCATAAATCCCTTGCCAAACGGACTCCCATCAGATGTTGTGCTGCCAAACCGCCTTTCTTCCGACCAGCTCGAATGTTTTTCACTCTTATAGGAATGCATTGTAAAATACTTAGCGCGACGGAAACTCTTAAAATCTGACCTCCACCTTCTAAAATACTTCCATCGATTTCGAGCATGTTGTTTTCGTATTCGATTATATGAAAATGATGCAATACAGCTTATTCTTAAAAGGGGCTTACGATCAAAACACCAATAGCGCCGGCCATAACGTATGTTTATTTATTTGGAATTTCTTTTTCTTTCAAGTTCTGCTGGTAGGGTTAGCAGACGAAGCTTATATATATATATATATTTTATATGCCTGATCAAAATTTACGTATATTTTCCATCCCCCTCTGACCGAATCAAGTCAAAGGAACGACAATTGGTCCCATAATTTCTTCTTTCGGATAAGTTAAAGATAAAAGATTAAAATGAAGGCAAATGTCATGTCGTGTTTAATTAAATCGGGCCTCTTTCTCCTTTGATACAGTTCCTTTCTATCTGTCTCTTTTTTACACGTATTGTTAGAAAAAGAAGAAGATATTTTGCTGTGAAAAGGAAAAAGGAAAAAGTAAAAAAAATTTACTGTATATTTTTTGCTTTAGTATAAATATACCAATTGGAGGACCCACTTTGGGACTTCGCAATATATAAATTTTATAGCTTGAAAGCATAGAATATATGTTTGTTTTAGCCCAAAAAAAAAAAATGGCCGAAAATTTTAAAATGAGAGAAAATATATCAAAATTCCCGTAAAAATTAGCGACCAGCCCAACCTTTGAATGGGGAGGGAAATTTCTGAACGAACTTTGATCAGTCAGTCAGTGGTGCACAAAATGGTCGTCGTTTGTAGAGGTCGACTATGTGAATCGTCTTGTTTTGTTTTCGTAATAATTCTGTAGTCGTGACCGTTTTGCTGAAATATTGTTTTACAGTGAGAAACCGCAGTTCGGGCCATTTTTTTTACCAAATTATATAATTGTGAATGACGTGTTTTTAGCATTTTATTAAATTTTTGTATCTGTTGTTGTTTTTCGTTTCTGATAAAAAAATTTTTATCGGTTTGCGTCCCTTCCTCAAGAATTATTTTGCTTTGGAATATATTTTGTTGAAATTACGACTAATGCCTCGGAATAAGGTAGGGTTCATTAATTTTTTGTATTATTCACCTTTTTTTTCTTTATGTTTAAAATTGGTTCCTAAGTTATGACTAATTGCGTTGGCGGTCTCAATCGTTTTTTCTTGACAATATTTTGTTTCAACTTTTCTTTGATAAGCCTTGCGTCAAATTCATAAGGTACACATTTGTAAATTATGGTACTGGGATTTATTGTTCGAAAAGGTCAAGACCGATAACGTTTCCGTAACCATTTTGAGAATGAATGAAGTACTCAAAATTTGGTCAAGCAGATCAGCCAAAACAAGTGATAATGACATTAAACAACAATAATGATAATCATTGGATTAAGAAAAATATATATTTTCCCCAATTCCTTATTTGGATAATAATTTGAATAATTTTTATTGATAAAGCTTCATTGTTTGACTATATCTTAAACATATAAATCAAATCAGAGCAGGCATAATTGCAAATCAGATCATTGTGTCAATTGAAAGTGAATAAACTGTATGGATACATGATACTAAAACCGTAAGTAAACAGCATCCTTTAAAAGAATCTTTCAATTGTCAAGTTGTTTCATATGTAGTAAACTTTATAAGTATAATTTTTTTAAACTTTTATGTTTTGCTTGAAATTAAATTTGATTATTTCAAAAGAAAGCAGAATTGAAAGGGCAAAAACATCTTGGCAGCTCATGCACATATTATATGTATTGTATTTTTTAAATGCCAATTCATTGCATGAGAATACTAGAGATGCAATACCATACTAAAAATATGTCCATTACTGTAATGTGCTTTTTCAGAGAATTTATTTACAGAATTTATTTCCATGAAGATCCCAAAAAACAAGATTTTCTCTTTGTGAGCTTAAGAAAAATTCTTTTTTTGTTTTAAAAAGATTATTTGTGGGAAAAGAAGAAATCTTAAAGAATTTTGGTATGAGAGATTTCAAAGAATCTTTTCAAGAAAAATTAAATGTAACTTTCAGAGTCTGGTCTGTTCTGTTACACATATGAAACAGAATAAGCATTCTCTTAGAAAAAGTAAATATGTAAATGGAGAAAGTTTCGAGAAAGAAAAAAAAAAATATATAAAAGAAAACAGAGAAAAATGACACCCTAAAACTTAATTTTTTTTATTATTTGCATTGCTTCCAACCAGTGTTTTATATGTGAATTTGGCTGTTCAGGATCATTTTCAGAGAAAAAAATGTAAGATTGAAATGTTGGTTTATATCATTATGGATCCCTGTTACATGCAATTGACAAGCTTGTTTTTTAAATAACCTAGACCTTCATGTTTTAAAAACTTCTTTGAAAATATTCCTTGAAGCTAATCTAGTCATCCGTGCTTATTAAAACAAGATTTTTGATGATAAATCTATCAACTTCAATTTCCATTTAAGTGATGTACAGAAAAGGGAAAAACTTTTTAATTACTTCCCACAATTTTTGCAAAATAAAACATTTTTTTTTTTTTTTTTTCACAACATCAGTTCTGACTTTTTGGTGTTGACAAAAAAAAAAAAAGTTCCTGTTATTTTTATGTTCAATAAATTGGAAAAAGAATTGGTGACTCCTCAATGGTGGCCTATTGTTTTTTTAAATATTTTAATTTTGGGCCGGTCCTAAATAAAACGATTGAAACGGTATTTATAATGCAAGTCCGGTCAATTACGACAAAACGCTTTTTAAATGTGAAATCCTATCCTTGTAAAACCAAGATATCTCGACGCATTCATTAATTTCATCCGATGAAGAGTAGGCATATCGAAAGTGATTTTTTCTCTGTTAAAGAATCGATAATTATCATTTCTTCATTACATTTGACAAGATTAAAAAAAAAAAAAACTTTCTCTCCGGTTTAGCAACCAGTCCATTTATTTCTTTTTTTCTTTTTTTTTTTTTTTTTTAAGTTTTTTGACTTGTTTTAGGGGGAAAAATGAATCCCCTTTGCCACAGTGAAAAATGTCTAGGTCACGGATAAAGTCACGCTAGCGATGGCGACAGCCGTAGGTCATGGAAAATCGATTTTTTCCTATTATTTAATCCGTTGCAAAATTATGATGAATTAACCTTCCTTTTTCCATAAAATCATGAAAATTGGAATTTGTTTAAATGGTCTTGTTGTAAGGTAGGAATTCCGACCTATTTGAAGTTAAATTTATCATGCGACAAAAAATCAAAATGCAAAAAAAAAAAAAAAAAAGTTGTGAAAAGCGTTGAGGAGGTGGGTTGCAATAATTAACACATGCCACATTCACTCGTTTGCTCTCTTTGCCTGTTTTACTTGGCTTGCGATTTAATTAACGTTAGCAGTGGTGCAGTTCTTTCTTTTATTTTTTCCTTTTCTTCAGGGGCGAATCAATCTCGATAGATTTTCCGTTAGACGATTAGGTAATTGTTTCGTGAATAAACGGCCGTCAAACCGTCCATTATTCTTTGGTCACGGTGTGTACGTGCCACAAAATAAATAAAAAAAAAAAAAAAGTATGCCATTTTCTTAGATTTGGGTTCTTATGAAAATGGGAATAAATCTATCGTTTGTCTGAAAACGTTAACATGATTCTTTTTTCTTTTTTTTCCGTTTTAGGTTATTCACTATGATTACTTGATGATCGAGGTCGAAGCCGTCAGAAAAGCAAATAAAAAAGCTGGAAGGAAACGTCTTATGAATAAATAAGTAAGTTTTTTACATCCTTTTTCCAAAAGACAATTTGCGATTGTAACAACTCTAGAAAAAACAAAATCTTTTGAACCTTTTAAAATTTCGAATAATTTTGGGGAATATACCGAAAAGTACACGTCAAAGAATGGAATTTTGTGCACCGTTATAATTATTTGAGGTAAAACCATCTCCCTAAGCTAAGTAAATGAGTAATTATTATTTCTTAATATTAATCCTGAATAAGGCCATAATTTTTTTTAAGTCAATTTAGTCTTGACTCTTGAAGCCAAAGATGTAAGATAATTTTGCACATGTTTAGCTTATGGGTAGATTTTCTTATTGAAAATACTATTGAATTACACATTAATGTTGATGTAAGTTTTGAATGTTATGTATAATAAGGTATTTTTAGGTATTTTTGTATTTGAAAAATTAAACTGTAAAAATGAAGTACATAATTGAAAAAAAAAAAAAAAATTAATTCATGTACTTTTAATTGAGGGCTTCCCTGTTATCGAGGCTTTTAAATATTCAGCTTACTGCTGGCGTTTTTTTTTTTTTTTTTTTTTTGTTCAATACTTAGTAGGGTGGCCCAAAAAAAATCGGCCATCTCTGATTTTCGTTCCCTAGCAAAAAATGGGTTCTTTAGGGTCTTGGAACACTTGTGATTTTTTTTCAGATTTTTAAAAAAATTTTTAGAGGTGGCGCCCGAATTTTTTATGTTTTTTTTTACTTTTCGCACTTTTATTTGATCAAATTTCAAAAATTCGCAGGAAAAAAATTTGATGACATAAAAAATTGATCTTTTCAGGGTATAATACTTATGTATGTATGTATTCAGAAAAAATTTGATTTTGCCGAAAAATGAGACCTTATGGGTGTTATATGGCTTATTTCGGCGAAAACGGGTTTTTTTATATCTGGCCAGCCCCAAAAGTTAAAAAAATTTCGAGATAGCCAAAATGACCCAAAATAATGTAGATTCATCGCCTTTAATCAAATTTTTGGAGAAAATTTATTTTGCGTAGATATGGACGATTTTAGGTTAAAAAATAATATTTTTCAAAATTTAAAAAATTTGTTTATTATTTTATGGTGTCCCAATTTTGATTCTACACCTCAAAATCGATTCCACTAGCTCCAGATACCTTCTCCAATTTTTTTCAGATTTTTAAAAAGTGTATAGGGGTCGCTACCAGCCTTTATAGGTTTTTCTCGAAAAATGGCTTATGCTAAAAGTGTGATTTTTTGACCGCAAAATAAAAGTCGGTCTTTTTCAAATCTGAGAAACTACTTTATGTTTTTCGACCCGCAGAATCCGAAAATGACCATAAAAATTACGTACGGTTGCGGGAAAAACCCGATATCTCCACACCAATTACCAATTTTAACAATTATCATTACTTATCAATTGGTGTGGAGATATCGGGTTTTCCCCGCAACCGTACGTAATTTTTATGGTCATTTTCGGATTCTGTGGGTCAAAAAACATAAAGTAGTTTCTCAGATTTGAAAAAGACCGACTTTTATTTTGCGGTCAAAAAAATCACACTTTTAGCATAAGCCATTTTTCGAGAAAAACCTATAAAGGCTGGTAGCGACCCCTATACACTTTTTAAAAATCTGAAAAAAATTGGAGAAGGTATCTGGAGCTAGTGGAATCGATTTTGAGGTGTAGAATCAAAATTGGGACACCATAAAATAATAAACAAATTTTTTAAATTTTGAAAAATATTATTTTTAACCTAAAATCGTCCATATCTACGCAAAATAAATTTTCTCCAAAATTTGATTAAAGGCGATGAATCTACATTATTTTGGGTCATTTTGGCTATCTCGAAATTTTTTTAACTTTTGGGGCTGGCCAGATATAAAAAAACCCGTTTTCGCCGAAATAAGCCATATAACACCCATAAGGTCTCATTTTTCGGCAAAATCAAATTTTTTCTGAATACATACATACATAAGTATTATACCCTGAAAAGATCAATTTTTTATGTCATCAAATTTTTTTCCTGCGAATTTTTGAAATTTGATCAAATAAAAGTGCGAAAAGTAAAAAAAACATAAAAAATTCGGGCGCCACCTCTAAAAATTTTTTTAAAAATCTGAAAAAAAATCACAAGTGTTCCAAGACCCTAAAGAACCCATTTTTTGCTAGGGAACGAAAATCAGAGATGGCCGATTTTTTTTGGGCCACCCTAATACTTAGCTTATGGAGTATATTGGAAAATTGGCTCCTTTTAAGATCCAAAATCTCCTAAAATTATTAGAAATCAACGCTGGAAAAAATATTACATTAAAAACCGTTCAAATTTTTTTTTTCGTTGTTATTATTAACACGCAGTCAACTCTGAATGCTGAAAAGCGCTTCGGCATTACAGTTTAACAATTCTTTTTGCTAGGCCGCCAGCAACGCTCAAATGCAGTTTCATTTGCCTCAAAATTCGGTTAGGAAGAAAAAAATTGGCACCAAGCGGTGCGTGCTTTAGCGTTTTGAGCACTGTCGAGGGAGGCGGGGTAGGGGCAGTAAGTCATCTCTCTTTTTTGTTTGTCTCGTTAATTATCTTTTTAAAAAAATGGGGAGCAAGTGCCCTCTTTTTGCCCGACAGAAAAACTGACATCATTTTTGAAATCTACGACCCCGAGAACCTAGGAAACGAATATAAGCAATTATTTTTTAAATAAAAAAAAATTGAGGGAGGCTGTAGCTCCTCAAAGAGTCGGCCGACTTTGCTCAAAATCAACTGGGGCCTGGCACGCAGGTCCACACTCAGGTCAGACAGACATACATACAGACATGTTTAGCATTTTTTCTGAGGATGATGGAAAAACCGAAAAAATTTCCCGGAGGTAAATGGTAAATCCGGAGGCCCGAACATACGGCTTAAAAGTTTATTTTTTTTTTGATTGATTAATAATTAGGCTAATAAGGAAGCTAATAATTAATTCTCGGGTTAAGAGATTGAAGGAAGGAATGCATGTTTAGCCATTCTGAAAGGATCGTGAAAGCGAATCAGATAATCAAGAACGGCGAAACGACGCGTAATAATCGTTAAATTTTTGCATCGAGTTTTCACGTTTCCGTTTGACCTCCGAAAAGAAAAATATTTTGTATTAAAAAAAAAAAAAAAAAAAAATGCTGGCAAACTGAAGAACGGAAAAAAAGAAGTCGGTGACTTGGGGAATCGCCCCCGGACGAATGTTGACCCAATATTGGCAAAGAGGAGAATAAAGGACTCCCACACATCCTCATTTATAATATTCCATGATCCATACGGATCAAGTTAAGATTTTAGTTTCCCAGTTTGTATGTTTGCATCATTTTTCCATTCTTTCTTTTGCTTTTACCGCGAAAAGTTCCTTAACGAAAAATGGGATCTTTTCCATTGAAAAAAAAAGAAGGAAATCGTAATTTAAAACGGGGAAATCGGTTAACTGAGACGAAATGATCCATTGCGAAATCCTTTTGGTCTAATTCCAAGTGAAGCAACGACCTACTTCTGGCTCCGTTTTAAATTCGTTTAAAAAATACGACAGGTTTCTGTTCCCTCCTAAAGGTTTTTTTTTTTTACAGTTGCTTGTCAGTCGTACATCATCTTGTTTGATATTTTAAATAAAAAGTTTTCCGGTTCATCGGTGTAGTATTTGAATTACACACTCTAAGTAGAAGAGAACCGGAAAACCACTTCCCATGCATTTAATTAAATCGGAAAAATAGTCGATAATGCGTATTTTTTTCTATACAATTCAATGTCGATTGTGAAAAAGCATGAGTTTTAATTTGCAATTCCCATTTCCCATACGTAAAAATTGAGGATTTTTTTTGAAATATAACGGATTGACGGATTTTGTTTTTCTTAAGATCGAAAGGTATTTATATTAATTGAAATTACGTAAGACGAGGAGCGAAATACGTCTAACGTTAAAAATAACTTGTTTCTCATAAAATAACCCCGCCTGCGATTAAAGCGATAAAAAACATACACGGGACAATCTGCATTATAAGTCGGTAGCCAAAAATGAAATAAAAATCAACACCACCTACAGTTTTTTGGAAATATATTTTGTTTGGAGTTTTGAAATGCAACAAAATCATGTATGAAATAGTCCCCCTAATTTTGGTTAAATTAAAGGAATTTACTTAGGGTAAATTCGATTTTTCAGTCTTCGATTTTGATACTTTTTTTCTTTGCTGAAAAAGTCCATCCTAAACACGAGTTTTTCAAGAATTTAAGGTAAGGGTAGGGAAGTGCGACCGTCTGAAAAGTGCGACCGGTTTAATAAAAACTGATAAAAATCCCATACTTAAAAAAAAGATTTCAAGGGACGATTTTTTAATGTTTTCAGAACCTATTATGATCAAAGAAATGTATTGCTGTCGTCCATTTTTGAATAAAAAAAAATAATTTTACAAAAGCAAAAATTCATATTCGTCGGAAAGTTAGACTGCCTCATTTTCAATTTGATTTAATTTTATGTAAACATTGGCTTATTTTATGAAATATGCTCCATTCAATTGTCAATACCTTGCATTATTTTTTTATGCTATCAAGAATTTTTTACTCGACTTCCTATTTGATAAACCTTAATAGGTCGCACTTTTTTGGCAAAAATAATATTTTCGGAAAGTGCGACTAGCAGACGACTTCTTTAATTCCTTTGACAAAGGAAACCATCTTGTTTTTATTTACATATACAATTCGAAGTGCCACTAATAATTATTATTTAATTGTAGTTTTAATAAACGAGGATTATTTGTTTTTAACGGTGTTCAGCAATTTTTGAAAGAAAATTCATCGATCTTTTATAAACAAATAACTTTTGCTTTGGAGAATTCATTTTTTTAAAAAAAATAAGAACGGTCGCACTTTTCAAAAAATGGAGGTTTGAAATATTATACGTCGGCAGTCAGAAAAATATGGCTGAACTCTAAATCGCGCCGTTTTTCAAATTTGAGGCTAATGCACATTAAAGCTTAATAATGGAGCAGTATAGTGTAATAAAAAACTTGGCTTGATTCTCTTCCTATTAAGAACTAATAAAGGTCAAAATCAATTTCTTCTAGAACCCGGTCGCACTTCCCTACCCTTACCTTAGCTCTTTTGGATTACGATTATGCTCATCCCAGTTTCAGATGATGGAACCTTGAAATTAAAAAATTAAAATTTACGGGAAATGTAAATGATAATACATTATAAGAAAAGAAAAGAAAAGAGGGAGATGTTCGGCCTTGACATTACCCAATTCTCAGTTATTATGGACATTATTTCAAGATTGTTGACCGGTTGTGTGAATCATTGCTCTCTGACACGCACAACTAACATTTGCTGCCTAAGAAGTTCATCTCGAATAACATATCAATTACCTAAAATCCTTTTTTTTTTTAACTTGTGAATGATGTAAATTTTTATTAATTTTATTACCTTATTTTCGTGTTTGATAAACTGCTCTGGTGTAATGCAGTACCACGCCAAGAGTTTACCATGCGTAAAATGATAGGCCAAACTACAAATTAAAAAAGATTGGAGTTCATTGAGTGCATCAAGTGAAAAGAGATTCAATAACTACCGTTTATTTCTCTATGCAAATATAGCATTTTTAAAGATTCTCTTGAAGGGAAAAACAATGGTCAGAGTACATAAATTTTTTTACCAATGAGTGACTTCTTCCCTTTTTTTTCATTAATGTTGAAAATAAAGATTGAACTGAATTTAAAAATTTCCTTGAAGTGATAATTTTTTTTTTTTTTATATAACAAGTTGAATTGAGAGTTAATCCCACGGCTCTTTGAATTGCAATAATCGGGTCAAAGTCATCCATACTCTTGTTAGCAATTTGCCGATAAAGAAAATTAAACTGGGCCTTTTTGATTTGTTTCTGGTGATTCATCAAACAAACTTTGAAATCTTTATTTCGACGCCGGATTATCCCATGCATTTTAAAAGATAAAAAATTTCTTTTGACTCCGGTCTTAACCTTCGTTATCATTAAAATCACAGGTTGTTTCTTTGGTTGGAATATGGCGATGAATAGGTATGAGAGCCGAATCGGCCGACTGCATCTTATTTAATTGCTCGACCGAAACTAATAACGAGTGTCGACCGAAACTTTAACCGGAACTGCAACAGAGAAATCGATTTCCTGTAAATCCATAGAGTTTATTTTATAGTTTTTCCTTCGTTTTTCAAGTCTTGTCAAAAATTTCAATTGGCGTTTCTTGTGTGATGGAAAGAAATGATTTTTTATTTTCCAATTTTTTTAACAATTTCCAGACCAGACGGGAATTAAAATGAGCTCTTTCTGTTTTTCAGATGTGCAAAAAACGGAAATGATGCACCGAAAACCTCCGGTTTCTCCGGAAACCGCTTTGGCCAGCGAGGTGTTTGATCAGTTATGCGCCGCAACCACTCTAAAGGCTATTTTGCACCATCATCGTCATCTCTGTGATATTTTAAAAATCAAACCGACCAATTTCACTCAGTTTTATCCCAAGCTAAAGGCTAAATTGGGTAGTTGGAAAGCTCAGGCTCTATGGAACAAGTTTGATAAACGTGCTAGTCATAAATGTTACAATAGGGGAAAAGCTTGTTCTCAAAATAAAGTAAGTTTATTAGCTCATTTTTAAGTTTTTACATGGAATTAATTTTTTTTTTTCTTTGTTTAGGTTTTAATAATAGGCGCAGGGCCGTGCGGTTTAAGAGCTGCCATCGAAGCTCAGCTTTTGGGTTGTAGAGTTGTCGTAATGGAGAAAAGGGATCGTATCACCAGGAACAACGTTCTTCACTTGTGGCCATTCGTAATTCAAGATCTCAGAGCATTAGGTGCCAAAAAATTCTTTGGAAAATTTTGTGCCGGAGCCATCGACCACATCAGTTTGTTAATTTTTCTTTCTTTTTTTTCTTTTTTACCTCCCTATGGAGAATTAACAAAATTTATTTTTAGGTATCAGGCAACTCCAATGTATATTGCTCAAAGTAGCTTTAATATTAGGGGTCGAAGTTCATGAAGGTGTCGCTTTCGAATCTCTTATTCCTCCGCCATCCAGTCAGGAAACCGAGAGTGAGTGATTTTCCCTTTCATTTCTTTCGTTATTTTATATAAGATTAATTTTTTTTTCGTTTCACATTTTTAGAAATAGGGTGGCGAGCTAAAGTGTCACCTCCAGATCATCCGGTATCGCAGTATGAATTCGACGTCCTCATCGGTGCCGACGGAAAACGAAACACTTTGGAAGGATTTAAAAGGAAAGAATTCCGCGGGAAACTGGCAATCGCAATAACTGCCAACTTTATTAATAGGAGAACGGAGGCCGAAGCAAGAGTTCAAGAAATATCGGGGGTTGCTTTTATATTCAATCAGAAATTTTTTAAGGATTTATTTTGCGACACTGGCATCGATTTGGAAAATATTGTTTACTACAAGGATGACACACATTATTTTGTGATGACCGCCAAAAAGCATAGTTTAATTAATAAAGGAGTCATTTTGCAGGTGAGATCGCTATCTTATCAAAACTTAATCGATATCCATAAAAAACTTAAGGGAAAAACGTTATCAAGTAAATTGCGACCTAAATTTCCGTATTTTTGTTGTTTCTTTAGGATTATGCAGATACAGCTAGATTACTCGACCCCGCGAACGTCGACAAAGAAGCTCTCCTGAAATACGCCAAAGAAGCCGCGGATTTCTCCACGAATTACTTGTTGCCCGATTTAGATTTTGCGGTGAATCATTACGGTCAACCCGACGTTGCCATGTTTGATTTCACTTCTATGTACGCCGCGGAAAACGCTTCTAGGGTAATGGAAAAAAACGGCCACAAACTCTTGCAACTTTTGGTCGGGGATAGTTTATTGGAACCCTTTTGGCCGACCGGTTCGGGATGCGCAAGGGGTTTTTTGTCTTCTATGGACGCTTGTTGGGTCATCAAAAATTGGGCTGTGAACGGAGCTTTAAGTCCCCTAGACGTGATTGCTGAACGGGAATCCATTTATCGATTGCTGGGTCAAACCACTCCCGAAAATTTGCAGAAGGATCCTATGACTTACACACTGGACCCTCATACCAGATATCCTAATTTAAATAACAGGTATTTTTAAATTTTTCTTCTCTTCAACTAATTTTATCGACTTAGACCTACACAATTTTTTTTTTTTTTATAGATCTGTTCTTCCATTCCAAGTGAAAAATTTATTTGAAACCGATGATCCAACTAGTATGGAGTTAGCGTTGGCCCCTACTACCGCCCAAGAAGTGCCAAAAAAGCGAAGGAGAAAAGGTAACATTGTTGTTAAAAAAAGTTTTTTCCCCATTTTTTTTTTTAAAGTCAACTCAATTTTTTTTTTTTTTTTCAATTTAGATTCGCAAGTTCATCCGGATACTTTGTTGCAATGGTTAAAGCGTCAAGTTTGCCTGCACCAAGATCTTCACGTGGACAACATGACGTATTCCTTCAGAGATGGTCTCATACTTTGTGCAATTATTAGTAGATATCGACCCGATCTTTTAGATTTCTCGACTTTAAGACCTAACGAGACCGCCGCCAATAACCAAAGAGCTTTCGACATTTTGGAAAAAGAGTTCGCCATACCTCCAGTAAGTAATTAACCCGTGTTACCCTGTATGGAATTTATAAAGTTGAGTTATATTTTGTTTTGTAATGTTAAATCTTCACATTATTAATTCAGGTCATGACAGGGGAAGAGATGGCAAAATGCGAGAGTCCCGATCGACTGACGATGCTTTCGTATTTATCCCAAGTGTACGATACTTTCCGAGGAGAAATCCCACACATAAGGCATCCTAGACCTATTCAAGATTTAGAAGAGCCTGAAAATCAAGTACGAGAACCCCCTGGACAGTTAAAAGTCAGAACCGTAAGGACTTCCATCGGTAGAAAGCGACATGCAGCCGAGCCCTCCAGCAGAACGGAAGCTCCTGTTCGGAGAAATCGCAAAAGGAGAAGCGGGACGGAAAAATTATCTTTTGGCGGGGTAAATAAATTAACTTTTTACAATTTTTTTTTCTCATTTTCGGAAGAAAAAAAAAATTTAAAATTGAATTAAAAAATTAAATTAAATTCCGATAATTATTAGGAAGAGAGGCAAAAAAGAATAGAAGAGATCGAACAAAATCGAAGGGACAGACAAACGAAACGACAATACTTACGTCAGTTGCAAACGGAACAGTTTAAAAAAAGTTTAGCCATGTTGGAATGCAATCAGTGGGTCCCCGAAAACCCTGACGGATTTGATGATTATTCCCTTTACGTGTATAGACAAACTGCACCCGAATTCAGCAATCGAGTCAAGGAACTCGAGATGAAATTACTTTATCCCGTAAGGCGGTGTTGATCGTCTGTGTGGTTTCCCATCGCATGACAGTTATGAGCTAGCATAACATTTTTTTTTTTTTTTTTCTTTTTTTTTTTCCTCACATTATGAACCCATTTCAAAGATAACAAAATCTACGTACTTAATTGTGATCGTTGGTCTTTTTAGGTTGACCGTAGTATTTTTTATTAATTGAAGTTTGTAGTAATTGGACTAACATTTGTTTTGCTTTTTAAAAATTCTCAACTAACTTGTAAATCAAGGAATGACTCTCACCGTTCCCATTTAAAAATTTTGTGAATTTGCTTTGTAGGATAAAGAATCCAGATTAAGAGCAGAACTAAAATCGAGAGATCCGAACGAACCGGATGAGGAATTTTCCGGAAGGATTAAAGATATCGAAGAAAAACTATTGAAAGGTTCCGGTGTGACGCAAAAGAAACCAAAGGATTTATTAAGAGCCATCGGTAAAATCGAAAAAACAGATTGGAACGTAAAGGAAATTGAAAAAAAGATTGAAGAGAATAAATTCGGAAGGGGAACCGCGCATGAAAGACCCGAGAAAGTCCCCAAATGGAGCCGTCAACAATTTGATGACAAGGTAAGTAATATCAACTGGAAAACACTTTGTTTCGGTCAATCCAGAGCAGGGCTGTTAATCGAATCATAATCGTAATCATAAACAGCGATTAATCGAATATTTCTAACTCCGAAAAAACCGAAACTGAAATCAATCGAAAAAGAATAGTAATCACTGAATAACCGTAACTGAAATTAGAGGCTAAGAAAAGGGAATGAAATCGAAATCATAACCGAAATTGAATTCGAAATAAAAGAATCGAAAATCGAAATTGAAATAGGAATTTTCTAAAAACCGTAATTAAAAATAATATTTTAAACCGCTTTTAACAAAAATCATAATCAAAAACAACCGTAAAAAAAAAATAATAAACCGAAAATAATTTAAGAATCCCTGGAGTACTCGGTTTCAAATAAATTCGATCTCAGATGCAATGGATCTCTGTACTTTTAGTTGAGTCAAGCTTTTTTTATTGTTGAAACTAATATACGAAAACTAGGTATGAAAAACCGAAATTAATCGTATATTGAACAAGGTTAATAATTGAAATCAAAATCGTAATCAGCTGTCAAGATTTTGAGTTCAGTAACCATAATCAAAATCGAAATTGCTATTTTAAAAAAATCATAACTGAAATTAACCAAAATTCTGGCGAATTTCGATTAGCAGCCCTGATCCAGAGTCACTTTTTCTTGCTCCAGTTTCAGGCAATGGAGAGGAAACTTCTGAGCAAAGGTCTCGACCAGGAAACCGCAAGCAGATATGCCGAAGTCGATGTAACTTTGAAGAGATTAGAACAAAAATTGAAAGAAGGTTCCGCGTTAGAAACCGGTCAACGGGGAAGCAATAAAGTATCGGCCATGGCTGAACAGTTCGCTCCGAAACAGGAAGAAAAAGCTCAAATTCAAAAATCGGTAAACATCTGGAAATTATATATGAAAAGCGCAAAAACATCAAAAGTTTAACTGTTTCAGGGTTCCAAAGGCGCTTTAGCCATTTCCAGCCAGTCCGAATCGGAGAAATGCCACTTTTGCAGTAAAAGAGTGTACCTCATGGAAAGGGTTAGTGCAGAAGGAAAATTCTTCCATCGTTCTTGTTTTAAGTGTGAATATTGCGGTTCCACACTTCGTGTCGGTAAGTTGAAAACAAAAGTGTGATTCTATGGAACGAACGGTAATTTAAAAAACTTCAAATTCCCCCAGGAAATTACATGTTTGACAGGGAAGGAAAATACGGGAATCGATTCTATTGCAATCAACATTTCGGCTTTAGTGGGACAATAAAACAAAGGATTACTAAAAACCAAGAAAAATATAGTAGACCTTCAACCAAATCTAAAGTCAAAACACCAGAAAAGGTTTGTTCATTAAATTAAATGTTTGGGGAACGGGGGAAGAGGGGTTTGGCTGTTTTGACCTCTGTTTACTTTTTTTCCAGCCTTCTACGACTCCATTAGTGAACAAACTTTTAGAAACTCCCCCTGCTACCGATGCGACCGATAGAGGAGCAACTCCCGAAAGGATAGAATTCGAAAATTTAGCCGAAACCGCAAGCGATTTAGACGAAGCACCGAGCGAAATGGACGAAGACGAATGGACCGATAGAAATTTCGGAGCGTCCGCCGCCGAAGGTTCGAGCGACGATTTACTGGATGCCACCGATTCCGAAGACGACGATCAAGAGGATCTTTTAGAGGAAGAAGCTCTCATGACGGCAGACGAAACTCGAAAAGTCGCCGAGCGTTGGACCCGTAGGCACTCCTCCAAAAGCTCTGGGTTCGTGCTTTTTTTCCTAGGATTATTTCACTGGGATTTTGCAAACAAGTAAATTAATTAAATTTTTTAATTTGTTTTCAGTCTTCACGGGCTCGATTTGAACGGTCAGGATTCGTGCGAAGCCGATGATTCCGACGATTTTGACGATTATTCCCAAGGTAGATACATTTTTAATTATTTCCTAATTTTATTCAACATATTCAAGCTCTCGGTCGTTCTATTAATTTGTTACTTTTTATTTTTCGGGTTTGATGAAACATACTCCGTCTTATCAAACATTATCTACGTTTTTTTTCGCTTTTTTCAATTTTTTATTTATTTGTTTAATTTTGTATACATGGTTTTTATCGAAGGAAGTGCAGACAAAGTTTCTGTGCTTCAACCAATGTAAATAGCAGGCAATATGAAATTTTAAATCTATTTTTTTAGCTTTCTTTACTTTTTAATTAAAAGGCTGTGATTCTTACTGTTCTTAGCCGAAAACTTTATAAAAAGCCGAACGAAAATACGCAAGAGAACTCGAAGTAGCTTGAAAAGTAAACTTGTTTTTCATCACTCCGGGCGGGAAATGAACTTTCCCGCCCGCTTAAAAAACGAAAAAATTCATTTCCCGCCGTCGTAATAAAAAATAACTTACAAATCAGGCATGGAGGTGGCTTGCAGGCCTCGACTGGTCACGGCCCTCACTTCGTTCGGGCCGTAAACCCCAGTCTCGGCCTGCAATACGCCACCTTCATACCTGATATGTAATATACTATTAGCCCCCTTTTTTTTTTTTTCTTTCTTTAATTCTTCTGTTATAATTTATTTTTAGTTGAATAAAAATTTTATTTTAAGGCTTGATTTTACTCCTCAATCGTTATTTTCAATTGACTTTTTATGATAAATTTTGAAAAAATAAAATGTAAGTAACGATAAAATATTCTATTTTGTGACTTTTTGTTTAAATTAATTTGCAGTGGTTTATATTCATCCGTAGGATATCTTTATTTTTGGAATTTCCGAATTTGAAAATTTATATTTCCCCAAACCGGTTCTCCCTGATATTTTTTTCGAAAAAATTCTATAACTGCAAAAAAGTCTGTTTTTTTTTTTTTTTTTTTTTTTTTTTTTTTTTTTTTTTGGTCGAAAAATTGTTATTTTTTACGTGATATTTTGAACAGGTTATGAATCTGAGCTCCATTTTTTTAATACAGTAATTGCTTCTGTTTTTGAGCCAGATGGCAAAATGTGAGTAAGACTGAGGACCAAATGTTTTCTCGCTTTGCCGCGTTTTTTGCCACATTTTATCTTTCAGCTGAAAAACCGGAGCGGATATAACAAAAACGATTTTCAGATTCGTGTTCCGCACAAAATTCTCAATAGAAATAATTGTTTCTCCCGAGAAGAAATTCGATCTTTTTGCTTTTATGTGAGTTGCCCGAAAATCTAAAGAAAATTAGGGTTCATTAGTGTCCCAGTGAGAACCAATTTTGGGCTCTTTACATTCTTTGATTCGAAAGTTGCCAAAATAAAGGATGTCTGATATTGAAATGTCATACTTATATTTTTTGCCTTTTTAAATGTTGAAGAAAAAAAAATCGTCATGCTATTTTGTAAATAAGCTTTCTGTTTTTCCTTTTGGACTGTGATAATTTTACCGCTCGTTCTGTAAAAAGTCGGGCCAGGATATTTGTATCGTGGTTTTTAAGTTGCAAAGAAAGTTATCATTTTTTTCGTTTATTTTTTTCGTGCATGGTTACTCTGGTCCAAAAAAAAAATTACCCTCTAAACGTTTTGTTAAAACCTGCTTCAGACATTTGAAAACCACTGCAATCCAAAAACTTGAGTTTCTTTTTTAGATTCACTACTTTGATCACCTTTAGCTTAGACTAGAGCAGCTTAAGCATTAAATCGTAAATCCGGCACGTTTTAGAATTTTTTTTAAGTTGCCAAGGATGTCATGGCGTTCGAATTATTGTTCAAGAAAAGATTTCCTTAATTGAAGTTTTGAGTGACTAGTTTCATTTAGCAAATAAAAAAAGTTGGTTCGGGTGATTTTTTTTTTTTCTTTCTTTTTTTTTTGTTTTGCCTGGGGTTTTTAGTTAAAATCTTGAACTTGCAGCTTCATAGATTTTTACTAAAACACTAACGGACGTTTAAGGAAATAAGTCAAATAATTGAGAAAAAAAAATTTGTTTACAGATGACGAAAGCGATACGGCAACTGAAGGGGAAGACGATATGAGAGCCTTAGAACTGAGGAAGCAGGAAGTTTTTTTGCAGCCGCAGAGACACGGCCATGACACCGACACCGGCTCTGACACTGAGGTACGACATTTAGAATCGCCCATTTCTTTAGAACAAAAAGTCTATCAGGGCAATCTCCCCGATTTAATATTTAATAATTATAAGAAAAACGTTACCGAAAGCGTCTCGGTGAAAGAAAAATTTTTGAATAATTTCCCGGAAGTTGCCAAATTGCAGAGGAGCAGCACTTTTACCAATAAAAATGTTGACATGTTTAATAGGAGCCATTCCCCCCTCCCTAATCCGATTTCGAAAAGTAAATCTTTCGTCGACGAAGGAGAAAGATGCTTGGAAATCAAAAAAATCATTCCTTTCGAAGAGAAACTGAGAAAATTCGAAGGGAAAAACTCAAACGAAAAAAGAAGAATGTCCAACTTGGAAATTCTCCTTCAAAACGATTTGGAAGAAAGGAAAAAGTGCAAAAGGGACAGCGACGAAATCGACGAGGAGAAATACATCGATAAGAATTTAGTCATGAGAAGGGAATCCTTGAGGAAAACCAACGTTTTGCATCCGAAAACTTTGGAATTTCAATCGAAGGGGGTGGAGCAGAACGGACGCCATCGTTTAAATTTCGTGGTGTTAAAAGATGAACCCGCCGCGGAAAACCGACAGATAAAGAAAAACAAATACTTGCAAGGTGATTACTTGTATCGTCCTCCGGAGAAATCTACCGTTAACGACCAACGCGATGATGACGAGGACGATTCAGATATCGAAGATTTTTTTCAAAAATTAGACCTGGAGGAGGACGAAGAAATGGCGGAGAAATTCGAAGAGATTACGAAAGACGTGGTCGAACCGAAAGAGGAGAAACCTCAAATTCAGTCGGATATAGAGATCGATTCCGACATCGAAGATTTTTTCCAAAAATTGAATATCAAAGAGGAAGATGTAAAAGTGGATGAAAAAGAAGTGGTCGAAGTTTTGAAACTTTTCGATGAGGATAAGTCTCCCGTGGCTCCTTCGAGAAAATTCAAAAGCAAAACCGAATCCTTGGATTCTAACATTTCGGAAACTTTCGAAAAATGTTTTGCTGATTTGACCAACGAGTTGGAAAGCGACCAGAAAATCGAATCCCCACCTGTCAGGCCGAAACGTTCCTCTTCTAAAACTCGCCAAAAACCTGACAACTGTCTGGTGGCCCAGACGGAGATAGTTTCTGAAAACCTCAAAAATTTGTTAGTCACGACCAACGAATCTCAAACCGTTCAGTCGCCTTCTACTAAACTCAAAGCTCTTTTGGATCTTTCGAAACCGAATCAGCAGAGCGTAAATCCTTTTCCTGTCGAGACTGAGTCAAACAGCCCGAATCGGACCTCGAACGAGATTTCAAAATCGACCCCCGGCGAAATTGCGCCGATCGTGAATTTTAAAGAAAGAACCGAAGCTAAAGCTCCGGTCGCCGGGAAAGTCGTTCGAATCACTTCGAAAGATTTGCCTACACCCAAGAAAATCGTTACTCATGTTCCGAACAATCCCCCCCCGGAAACTAAGCTGGTGGATTACGATAGCTCCACCAAATACGATAATGTAGACGTTAATGCAAATACCAAAAAAACATTGACAAAGAAATCTGGGGAAAGGGCGGAATCGTTAAAAAGCTTCCCGATGGACAAATTTGGAAAACCCAACGGTTTGCCCAGTAAAACGACCCATGAGCCTTCCTCCAATACTTTTCCTCGTAAAAGCACCAGCATTAAACCTGCTCGAAAAACATCGGAAGAAGAACGATGCATTATTTGCTGAAAATTTTGAAGGGACCGTATTTTTATACTAATCTAGTCTGCTTTTTTGTTAATTAAAAAAATATTTAGATTTAAGGGCATTCGCTAAAATTCTACTAAGTCTAGTCAGTTTTACAGTCTTTTAATAAAAATCTAGTTTTGCGCAAATGTTTCTCTTTTTGATAAATTTAAATATGTGCGTGCATTTTATCTTATTGTTGTTTTGGATTGTTCTACCATTTTGTTATATTATTTTAGATATTTATTATACTATTGATTTTTGTTATTTATTACGTTTTAAGGTTTTTCAAGGTCGGTTAAGCGGAACTGATGTAATTCACTTAAGCTTTGGGGAGAGTGAAAATTAACTTGGTAATTGCAACGCACCAAATAAGCAAGGAGAAATGTCAGAGGAAAGTGAAAATTTAGGGAAAATTGTACGGGGCTAATCGATCCGACTTGGCTGTTTACGATTTTTTCTGAATTTTCACTTTTCCTCACATTCCTTCCATCTAAATTATCTGTTTGTAATTTAGAATATAGGCAAAAGCTCACCTGAAAAAGTCCGACTGTTGCGTTTGCATTCCAAGTATTTTAATTTTCGCTTTACTTCCAAATACACAGATGAATGATGAAAATTTGTCTACACGATCCACTGTACTTTTCAAATTACTTTGAGTAAATGCAATACACGTCATAATTCCGCAATATTTTTAAAAATTAGAAAAAGAACTGCATCCTCTTTAGAACATTCCAAACTTTCAGAAATTTTTGCGATTTCGTTACTATTTTGTCACCTGAAAAACCGAAGGAAAATATCTATGAGCCATGAAAGTTATTACAAAATTGGGACACGGTCACATTGCTTTGGGACACGGTAGTAATTTTTAAAATCCAGAAACAGGAATAATACCGTAAACACCTTGAAAATTCGGGATGCCTGATGGCTCGTATATTAAGTCAACCTAATTATGATCAATTTTTTGCAAAGATTTTTACTTAGGGTCTGTCTTTTTTGTCATATTTTATTAACAGAAATGATTTTTAGTTCGTAGGAAATCTTCTGCTTGGTCTTTCGGTTTTTTCAACTCAGCCTTTAAGTCTTAAAAAGCATCAGTTTATTTTCTTTTAATTTAAAGTGAAGTGATTTTCTTACCAAATAATTATTAAAAAATTAAGAAGATTTTTTGCAAAAATAATTTTCGGGACATAGAAGGTAATTATCTTGTCGGAAGAGTGAATCTGCGTCTATATTTTTTTTGTTTTTTAATCCAGGCATGAGTTTAACCCTTTTAACAATGGAAAGAGAGAGACTTACTTTAGAATTAGGTCGTGAAGGAGAGAGGATCTTTTGCCCGACTATGTTTAAGTCTTTCTCTCTTTAAATAAAAGCTATACAAACTTATTATTTTTTATTCTTGTATTTTTTTGATTTTTTGGTTTGTTATGTTGCAATTAATTTAACAAAAAAAAAAATTATGCAATTGTTACCATTGATTTCATGTACCTAGCTAGGAACGAGGAGCGGCTTTAACCAGATTAATTTTGTTTTTCCTAAAACAAACATTGCTTAATTAAAAATGTCGGCAACTTGTTTTGCTGTGTACTTTTATTAATTATTTTGGTATGTTTTTAGGTGGCTTCGGACGAGAGGTCGTCCACAGAAGAAAGCTCCGAGGAAGTGGAAAATTCCGCGACTGAAATATCCACGGATTCGGAATTCGAGCACGACGGAACTACGCCTACTCGCCACGAAATACCGGACATCCTCATCACAGATCACAACATGAGGAGAAACAAACCCTGCGAAGAAGCAAAGAAAGTCCAGGTGAAATCCGGGAACATTGTCAAAACAAATCGAAACGAATCGAAAGGGGTCAAATTGGAATTTTCGCCTCTCGTCGATTCGAAGCCGGCCTCCGTTTTGACAAAAAACACATTAAATGCGGTTTTATCCCGGCCCACTCCCCTCGTTAACCCTAGGAGAGGTGATTATTATCTGAGCAAAACGCAATCGACGGAAGGGATCGCAACTAAAATGTCTCTTGAATTGAGGAAAAAGTATCTGTTGGGGAACACCGGTTCCAGCAACGCGATCTCCAAATCGGGCTCCGCAACGGCTCTTGATTCCAGGTTGAAGTCCTTCGCTTCGAACATAACGGAATGCCAAAAATTATTGAATCCCGGAAACGAGATCAGCCCTACAATGCAAGCGTTTTTGCAAACTACGGCGAAAAAATCTCAGCCAACGTCTCCTACGATAGTCACTCCGCCGTTGAATTTGCCGCCTTCGAGTATGATTTTCAGAAAGCAAAAAGAGCTTCCTCCTAGCGGAAAAGATTTCGGCCACGTTTGCGGAAAAGAAGACAAAAATAACAAATTGAACGTGCTGAACGAAAACGTGAGAGGAAAAACCGGGGATCCCATCCGGAAACTGGAAGACATAGAGAACAAAAACGAAGCGACCGAAGACAACAAGGAAAACGACGAAACCTACGAGAGAACGGAAAACAACGAAATACCAGATTGCCGACCGAGGAGTCCGGTACACGAAACTTCGATTCCTGTGCCCCAAATACCTTGGAAAATTAAAAATTTGGAAGTGGCCAGCGATTCTCTTTCCGAAACGGAGACGGAAAGCGAAAGCACCAGCTCCGAAAGCGAAGATAAAGGAGAGGAAAAACCGAAGCCTCCGCCCCCGCGATTGGAAATACATAATTCGAGGGGAGAATTGATGGACGAGGAAGGTTTCGAATTGGATTCCCTGCAAATCGAGAACCCCGAAGGCAAGGACGAACCGGAAATGGAAGATCCCAAATCCAAAGTGGAAAGCACAAAAGACGATGAGATTTCCAATAGAAAAAATTCTTTGTCTTTGTCCAAAGACAAAAGCTCGTACGAAAGAAATTGTCCTTCTTCCCCTGGATCCGTGGACGAATCTTGTCACACGTTTGCGGCCCTCACGGAAACCGAATTGTCCGATTGGGCAAGAGACGAAGACATTTGCGTTTCGGGAAATTTGGACGACGTGGAGAACCAAATTAACAAAGACGGAAGCACGAGCAAAAAATCAAAAAAGGAAAAACCCGCGAGGAAACCCAAGAGTTTGGATCTTCCCCAGAACAACCTCTTTTCTCACGTTTGCGGGAAAGATAATATTCCGAAAATGTTAGCGAGCACGGAAAATTTGGATTTTGCGGATACAGACGCGAGCGAAATGGATTCCGTCTCCGCGACAAACAACGCTTTGATCGAAAATCGGGGATATTTCCGTTTCGTGAACGAGGACGACGCTCCCACTCCCATCGTGGAAGTTTCCAAAGCGAAAAGTCCCGTCCAGGATAGTTCGTCGAGTTCGAGCAGTTCGAAAAGCTGTTCCACTTCTTCGAACGAACAAAAGCCAAGTCCGGTGTTGTTTAATTCCGAAACGAAAGAAGATTTCACGACTGAAGAATCCACGACAAGCGAGCAAACCACCATCAAAAACTCTCCCGTCGTGAATAAAAATTTCGACATAAACGACGAAAGCTTTTATTCCCCTTTAATAGATGTCTCTCCGATATCCCAGAAGACCGTGACCGATTTAGAAAACAACGCCCGAAAAGAAAACGAAGAGTACGAAGATTACATTCAAAATCTTCAAGGGAGGTTATCGCCTTTTCATAATGTTCGAGATTCCATAGATTACCGCAAGTCCAGGCAGAAAAATTACAAAACGGAGGAAAAAGTGAAAACCGCGATAGAGGAAGAAAAAGAGGAAACGGAAGCGAAAAAGGTACAAAAACCTTCCGAAGAAGGTGATACGAATCCCACGAGCAAGAAACTAAGAGAAATATCCCGGGAAAGAGATCTTCAAAAAGATTTGGTCCACGATTTAGTCCTTAAAAAGGTGTTACCTGGGAAAAAATCTCCGGCCGATCGAAAAATAAGAAAAATCACGAGGAACAGTCCTAGGATTTTAACCACCCCCGCCAAAAATCAAATTCCGACTGGAGTAAAATCATCCGAGAAAGGATTTCTCGAAAATTTAGACATGCCTTTTGCCGATACGTCCCCGGAAAACGAAAGTTTTCACACGCCGGCAGCCCCGAGCTGCAAACGTTCCACCATCCTTCCGGATACGCCTTTGACGAATCCGGAAGCGTTTGCCGGGACGACATTCGAATTTAAAACTCCTGCGATTCCAAAGAAGTCCGAGCCTAGCACGTCCGAAAGAGACAAAATACGAGAAGACGCGAGAGCCCGAGCTAAAATGATGTCCGACGAAGAATTAGGACTCAGCCCCGAAGACAAAATCAAAGCTTACAGGGAAAAAGCCAACAAGCTTTTAGAAAGTCCCAGAGGAGAAAAACCTCTTTGGAATTCCCAAAAAAATTCGAATCGAGATTGAACAAAATTTCCGGAGGCTCCAAAAGCAGCGAATCTTTGTTGTCCAAATCGAGTTCCACTTCCAAAGTGTTCGACAAACTTCGGGGATCCAATTTGGGATCCAAATCCGGACAAAAATCAACCTCGGACTTAGTTAGTTCCAGTTTAAAAGACAGTGATAATAGTTTAAAGTCTCCCGGTAGTAGCGGCCCTAGCACCAGCAGCTCTTCAACGACAAAGGTAACAGATATTGGTTTTAAAACATTCTTGACCAATTTTTAAACGAAATTTTTTTTGCGTCAGACTGAAACGGAGAAAAAACGTTCTCGGGACAGGGAAAGGAGAAAAAGTATAATCCAAGCCGTCTCGGATTTCTTCCACAAAAAATCTCCTTCGCCTTCTAAATCTCCGTCTCCGACAAAACCAGATAAATTCTCTTCCAAGTTTAAATTGACCGGGAAAACGAAGGTATTGCTTGATGTGAGCACACTTTCGGCGAGCTCTCTTAATCTGTTCATTTATTTTCTAGGATAAAAAGGACGTTTCTTCATCCGGTAATACGGAAACTGCAGGGCCTTCGACTCCGCCTCCAGTCCCTCCACCACCCGCCTATTACAAGCCTCACCAATTAGGCTCAGGTAAGCTTTTGAGCAAAATATTTATTTATTTATTTTTTTTTTTTTTAAATCACCTTTTTAGCATTCTTAATTTAAGCAATAAAAATTTAGTTATTTAGGTTTTAGCAATAGCTGCATGTTTTTTAAAATTATCCCCGAAACTTTTACCAAATGCGAATGAAGTTTAAATTAAGTCAAAAACAAATAAGAGGCTGGCGATGATCGGTCCTTAAATTTATATTCATTATGTATTGCCCGTTAGAAGAAAGCACAAGTTCAGAGGGAGAAGAAGCACAATCCAACATGTCTACTCCTACTCATGGTTCTACGGCGTCGGTTGACGGTGCTTCCAGGCGCGCACGAATGACCAAACGAATGGCCCGCCAAGCGCAACTTAAAAGGTAAAATTTTCGAAATTTTATAAATCCTGCACTTGCATTGAATCCCAAGATGCGGTCTCATACTTTT
Source organism: Liposcelis bostrychophila (assembly GCA_037577465.1). NCBI lineage: Eukaryota > Metazoa > Arthropoda > Insecta > Psocodea > Liposcelididae > Liposcelis > Liposcelis bostrychophila. The sequence goes on along the minus strand of CM075210.1, from coordinate 441,338 downwards.
TTAAATCATTTTCAAATTTTCGGTTTTTTTTTTGTCTTTATTTTCCTCGGCTTTTACATTAGTACGTAAAATGTATTTTTATAGGCTGCGAATGGCTCAAGAAATACAGCGTCGCCTTGAAGAGGTAGAGGAGAAGCAAAAGGAGCTGGAGGCAAGGGGAGTCCAGTTGGAAAAAGCGTTACGGGGAGAAACCGCCGAAGAAGAAAAAGAGGAAAGCGAGTTACTGAGAGAATGGTTCGAATTAGTTCGCACCAGAAACGAATTGCGCCGTTACGAAAAGGAATTGCTTGTTAGGGCGCAGGAAATGGAACTTGAAGATAGGCATGCAAGGCTTCAACAGGAATTAAGGGACCGCTTGGCTAAAGACGGTAAATATTTGAAAAAATTTTGTACGCTGCAAACAATTTTATTTACTTGTCTTTTCGTTTTTCCCAGATTCCAGTAAAACTCACGAAGAAGTTTTACAAGAAGGTGCAATCCTCCGAGAAATGCTCGATCTGGTGGAGAAAAGGGACTCGTTAACTGCCCTCCTCGAACAGGAAAGGCAAAGGTGCGGATATCCCCGAACAGCGACTTTCTTAAACTTTAAATCTCCCATACGGTCATCTAACATTCATTTCCTATCGATTTCATTTTACGTAGTTTTAGTTTATTCTCTTTGTTACATATTTTCGGATTTATTGCTTCATACTTTTGCTTTGCCATATTTAGTGGCTTATCTTCCTCTCCTGGCTTCGATATCTTTCCTTTTTCTAATTTATTTTATCGCTTACTATTCCGCGTATTATTGTAATTAGAATTTTTTATATTAATCTAAGTTGTTTTATCGGGATAAAATTTTCTTCTTTAACTTTCTTTCCGTTTAATCAGTGCATGAATATTAAATTTTTTTTTTTTTTTAAATGTACGCATGTTTTTTTTTTTTTTTTTTTTTTGGCGTTTGACGTTTGACTAGACATTGACGAAAGCAATTTTTGTAAAAATGTTTTTACAACGAATATTTGCTTTTAGTACTAGTTTTTTAAAATGAATTGTTACGGTTGAAACGTATCATTGACTGTTAAGATTACAATTTTTTTTTTTCTTTACTGTAACGACCGAATAAGGTTAGTTAATGCCAAATAAATTGTTGAAAACCTGACCAAGTAAACGACTGCATTATTATTATTATTTTATTTTATTTTATTTCCTTTACTTGTACTTTACATCAAATAGTGACATTACATGGGACATGATTTATTTTTTTTGAGCTAGCATGCTTATAGCTTTCCAGGAGAATTCGATTTTTCTTTTATTATTTTAACATTTTGCCGATAGCTGTTTGCTGGATGGAATTTGTGACAATAGCTTTACCGTTATTTAAAAGATTCATTGGGCGGATTCAAAGAAAATTCAATTTTAGGACGAACCTAAAATTTTCAATACTAACCAAGGTAATATTTGGGCTTGGCTTATATGCCTCATATTCTCGTTCACCTTTTTTCGGAATTTCTAAAATCCTTGTATCAAATACCAAATGAATCTTTTAAAACAGACATAATATTAATGGCATGTTAAAAAGCAAAACCGGCAGGTAAGAATTTTTTTGTCTTGAGTCTACGTGTTTTTACACTCGTCTTCCTGATTCTTTTTCTTATTTCGTAAAAATTTTTAAAAAATTTTGCATTTTCGTTTTTCAGGTATCAAGAGGAAGATAAAGATTTAGAAGCTCAGGTTTTATCCAAGGGACTTCGATTGACTCCAATCCGGAAATACGAATACCAGTCGGCGGTGTAAATTTCAAACAGTATTCAATTATCCAAAATTTATATACTGTAATTTTAAGGCTTTGCAAAGAATCCTTGTATAATGTAATAAGCGCAAGATTTATGAAACTCTGAAATGCAACGCCATTTATTTTTTTATTAGTGCTGATGATAGGTACATGTATTTGCTTTCTAAAAAAGAAAAAGAACAAAATAATAATTTTTATTGTAATGTTATTCTAAATCAAATTACATGAATCATAGTTATCTTAAGGATCAAAAACGAAAGACTTGAAGCAATTCTTGCTACTTTTTTATATTTCTTTTTTTTTTTTTTAAATATTGTATTTGTTTTAACATTTCTCTAAGTATTTATGAAAAAAAATGGCTTCGCCGGTTATCGAATAATAAATGTAGAAAATTTCATAAAAGTCTCCTACAACAATTTCCACTTTTCTTGTGAGAATCTGTCAAATTTTTATTTACACTCTATTTATTAGTTTTTTTTTTCTTTTTGTAAACAATTTTTTTAACTCGATTTATTTTAACTTGTATATTTATTTCACTTTACCTAAGCTGAATTGGCTGTGGCTGGTTAAAAAGATGAGAAGAATAGTTTTTATAAAAATAGCTGAATGCTTAATTTTTAATCGCTGGTAATTTTTTCTTTGAATTTAATATGATCCATTGAACGGTATTTGTACAAATAGATAATCATTTAAAAGAAAAAGAATTATTTATGATCTAAGAGTAATTTTTTATATTTTTAGCCTTGAAAGTTTACACTATTATGAAGAGCACTATCCGCTAGAAGCGGTGTATGTTAGGGTGTCCCTTATTTTGCGAATTTTCGAATTTTAATGTCGGGCCGAGTGGAATCTCGTTCTTCATGGGACCCTAATAAACCCTGAATTTTTTCAGATTTTTTACTGAAAGTAAAACTTGAGCTTTAAGTTCCGAAAATTCCCATAAGAGAAAATAAGTCGACAATTTTTTTTTCCGCGGAAAGACGTTGTTTCCTATCGGAAATTTTGCGTAGGTCACGAATCTGAAGTCCGTTTTTTTATATGTGGTTTGGCTTTTTAGTTAAAGGAGAAAATGTGGCAAGAAAACTTGGTTAAGTGACAAAACGCATCACTAAGTCCTAAGTTTTGCTCATATTTTTGGCCTCTAACTCAAAAGCCAAACCAGATATTAAAAAACGGACTTCAGATTCGTGATCTACGCAAAATTCCCGATAGGAAACGACGTCTTTCCGCGAAAAAAAAAAAATTGTCGACTTTTTTTCTCTTATGGGATTTTCGGAACTTAAAGCTCAAGTCGGCACGCCTTCTTGTTTAGTAAAAAATCTGAAAAAATTCAGGGTTTATTAGGGCTCCGTATAGAACGAAATTCCACCCGGCCCGACATCAAATTCGAAAATTCGCAAAATAAGTGACACCCTAATATATACCGGTGGAATCATTTTTTTAAAATTATTCTTTATTGCCCAATTTTCTGTCACGTAACATCTTTTCCACGGATTTTTCCGTATCCCGGTTCTTTTTTTGTAATAGACATTTTTTAATTCCTGTCATGAAGAAAATACATATTGGCTTGAAGTTTAGAATGTAATATTCAAAATCCGAGAGATTACTCTTTTCAAGAGAGCAATTTATTGCAACTTTGACATGATATCCCAGTAGTTTTCCATATCCTATTTCTCGAGACTGAAAGTTTCTAAGCTATTGGACAAGCACGAAAGAATAAAGTCAATCCCATAATGAAACATTCAGAAATTCATGAATTATCCTGCTTGAAATAATATTAACGCGAAATTTATTGCTGCTTTGGCCATATCCCGTCTTTCTTGCGACTAAAAATTTCTATTCGGCAAGCACGAATAAATAAGATGATTTCCAGAATTAGTTTCCAAAATTTGAGGGATTAATATGACGTTTTAAATAATTTTAAGCGTATAAATTAATAAATTGGTAATTCGGCCATTATTTTTCAGGACTTTTCCGTGTCGTAAATTTCTTCTGGGACTAAAATTTTATACATCGCTGTCAAGGAGAAGAAAATTGACTTCACGTTAACATAAAACATTTAAAATTGGAGTTAACCGGTTTTAAATCATTCGGTTGGAAGAAACAAGTATTATTTTTTGCTATGATTTGTAACAACTTAGTTGTTTCCAGATTTTTTCTGGAATAAAAAGTTTCGCATTTTCAGGAAAGGCGGAAATAATTATTTTATATTTTGGGTAAAATATTCGGGATTGGGCAAATCAACCCCGCGGTTGTGATCTTTTCATGCAAACCGGGAGTCGGCCTTTTGCAGCATAGGGGTATGGGAGAAGTACCACTTTCAAATCTCCTTAGATAATAGAATTCTATTATCTAAGGCCGTAAAACCGAAGAAAATATTGTGGCAACCTTGCAGCAACGACTTGGTATTGTGCGGATGAGTCGTAAGTAAGGAATTGCAGGCCCGTAGCCAGACCGGCATATACAGGGGCCTGGAATTTTTTTAATATTTTACACAGTGTAGGGAATTGGATGATAATTAATTTTTTTTCCTGTTAAAATTAGAATTTGATTAGGAATTGGGATATAAATTTCAAAAAATCCACAGGGGAGCTCAAGCATTTTCACAGGGGGGCTGAGCCACCCTATGCCCCCCCCCCCTGGCTACGAGGCTGAGGAATTGTAAACAACATGTGAGGAACGCGTATCCTCGGTTGGCGGTTGGTGCCGAAGGGTTGTTAGTAGTAATGTAAATAGATCGTTTTTTCTCTGAAACGAAGGTAATTACCTTCAAAACAAAAAAACAAAATTGTTCAGGTAATTACCTGAAAAAACAAAAAAACAAAATTAGTGTAAGTTCATTGAGATTTCACTAAATATTTTCGATTTCACACTAAACGGGTATATAGATACTACAGGTGCCATTTTATGAGGTCTAAAAACCACAGTGTCTCGAAAAAGGAATGATATCTTTGAAATAAGGTGAGTAATTTATTTTCTTATTTTACGATATTAAAAAAAAAAAAAAAAAAAAGTGGAATATACGATACAGAAATTCTAGAGCGACTCGTTCATTATACGTATTATAGATTTTTCAACTTCAGAAAAAAATTAAGGAGTTCTTAATTACGTTCTTAAATTCTACAGGATTTCTTAGTTTTTTCATTCCTCTTACTAAATTAAGAGCCTTTACTTTGCCGTCTGAAGTAGGGATCTATTGCGTGGGTTTTTTTTTTTTTTTTTTTTTTTTGGATCCAGAAAGCAGATCTTGCAGCTAAAGAATAACCGTAGTACTGTATTACTGCGAAAAATGAAAAATATCGATTTTTTGCTTTAATTTTTTCATTCATTTATGGTCTGGATTTTTTCTCGACGATTTTCGGGTCAGAATATTTCAACACGGCAGAAATTTTAATTTTCACACTAACTTTTCAGTTCAAAAATTTATTGTTCTGGAATTTTTTTATAACAAAAATTCTTGACTTATTTTATTTTTTTTGAAAAACACAGAACCTGCTGCAGGCGTAACGTATAGCTATTTCCCTTAAATATTCTAAATCGTTTATATTAAGTGCAAAATAGCTTTCCCTTTTCTTGTAAGCTTGCCCATCCGGTGCAATTGAGAATTAAAAATTCCGCGATGACACTTGAAAAATAAACCGTAATGTTGAATGTATTTGCTCGATATTAGATAGAATGTTTTCTCTAATGACAAAATTAAAGATAAAGTCGGTTTTATTCTTGTTTTCCGCCAAACGTGTTCAAAAATACCGTCGAAGGATATGTTTTTATATTAAAGAATCAGAATTGCCGCCTTTTGATTTTAGAATCACGTGATTTAATCCTCAGTGATATGTGATTTAGCAGACGAATTATAAATATACGTATATATATACAGTGCCGCCCATATGTTTAACTTATGAGGTATATATATATACACTGACCAATGCATACTGTATATCATATATCCCTATAAAAAAGACTTAAGACTTTCCGCTATTCATTCTTTTTTTTTTATTTACAGCATATAATATAAGTCGCGATTTTTTGTTCCTCATATAAACTATTTAAAATAGTTTGAAAAGACGATTTTATCGAAGAAAAACAGCATAACTATTCTCTAATTGAATCACTATTTCGGCGGTAACGGAAATAGAAATCATTGTTTATAAACATCCGGTTTGTTGCCTCCTTTTTGAAAAAGACAGCGCTTTGCATAAGTTAAACATAAGGCAAACTGTTTGGGTGATTGCGGTGTTACGAAAGCAAATCGACGAAGTTAGTTAGAACAGTCACCACAAAACAGACTACTGAGTCAGAGAAATGACTTAAGTGGGAGTTATATTCCTTTCGTTTTTTTAACTGGAGTGAAATAATTTTCGTAGGTGTTACTCGTTGATAACGATAATGATATTCGTCCAGATGTTTTTAATTTGGAGATGAACATGGAAACTGATCGACCTGGGCGTTTTAAAACGCTTCAAACTGGCTTAGTCGGAGGTAAAAATTTTGTTTTTCTTCTTGTTCCAACTTTTTTTTTTTAAATTCTCGATAAACATAGTTACCCAAGCGGAATTTCTTTATGCGTGATGCTTATTAACCCTATTAAATAATTTTAAAAAAAGTTTGGCGACCCCAGTCGGACCGTTGTGGTTCCAACTGATTGATTTTTTGGTTTTCGTGGCCTTTTCGTTTACGTCGTAATATTTTTATATTACTTGGATCAAGTCGCAAGCGAAAGGTCTTTTCTTAAATGTCAAAACTTAAAAAGGTTTTTTTGTTCCATATAACTTTTAATCTAATGACTATCAATTAAGAAATCTTTGGGAAAGTTCATATTGCACTTTCATTCAAGTGGTAAATAAATAATGTCACAAAAAGTCGTTTGTAATCGTTTGCATTTTCAATTTTAGGATCTGGACCTGAGTCTGAAGATCCATATCCAAGTCTATCAGAATACCATGATTATGAACCAAACTTGGAATTTGATGACACTGAGCTGGTTGCTTCGGTGGGAAGCGGTAAGTTTGGAATTATTGTTAAGAGATTTTAATAGGTTTATAATGAGATAAATTTTTACAGGTGACTTGGATGATCATATCGATGAATTGGGCCAAGATTTTTTAGAATCACCAGTTTCTGACGGTACCATTGAAGAAAATTTTGAAGAAGAACTTGTCAATGCACCTAAGGTAACTTTTATTTTCTTTTTCAATTCCTGGGTTTCATTTTAAACAAAACCTTTTATAATTTTTTTAAATTTTAGTTACTGGAGTCTGGCCCTGAATCAATGTTGTATAGCTTAAGAAATGATGATGAAGATTTAACAGATGAAGACTATAGTGACATAGAAAAATATGGCATTGTTGAAGTCGCCGGTGATGACCCATATGGCAGAAAAGTTATCATAGTTTCTGCTTGCAAGTTACCAAGTAATAAAGTAATTGACCACCAGAGGTTATTAAAGTAAGTTGTTTTTTATTTAAACAAGAATTATAAAATTGTAAAATGCTAATAATTTTTTTTTTTTTTTAAATTGTAGATATTTAATGTTCACATTAGATAAGTATGTAGAACAAGATTATAGTCTAGTCTATCTTCATTACGGATTAAATAGCCGTAATAAGCCAACTTTAACATGGTTGTGGCAAGCCTACCGCGCATTTGATAGGAAATATAAAAAAAATTTGAAAGCATTATACTTAGTTCATCCGACAAATTTTATTCGCCTTGTTTGGCAAGTATTTCGGGCAGTTATAAGCGCCAAATTCGGGAGGAAAGTTATGTACGTAAATAGTCTTCAAGAACTTCATCAGTTGTTAGGACTACCTTACCAGCTATCGATACCTCAACCGGTTGTGGAGTAAGTTTTTGGAAATTATTTTTTAAAAAAATTCGTTGCTAATTTTTTTTTTAATTTTCAGGCACGACGAAGTTGTATCGAAAAAATCGAAGAAAGCTCCCCCTCCGCCGGAAGTCCCAGATGATAATTCTAAATTTCATGCTCCCCTGCCTACGCAGCAATTCGGAGTTTCTCTCCAATTTATTAAAGACAACAATGATGGGGAGGTAATTCCACCGGTTGTGAGTCAGTGCGTCAGTTTTTTAAGTAAGCCAGACGGTTAGTATCATGTTCAATCCTTGCTTTTTTTCGGGGAGGTTGAATGGGAGATTAATGGGGGGTTCCAAAATGTTTTGTATCTTTTTTGTGACAAGAGCGTTACGTAAAAGTGTTCGGTGCCGTAAAAACTTGCTGTTTTTAAGGCTCAATGAGAGCCTTTACAATTGGAAAATGAGTGCATTTTAACGACTATAATATTTTTCTTGTTTAGCTCTTGAAACGGAAGGAATTTTCAGACGCTCTTCCAATATAACACTACTTAGGGAATATCAGTCAAAATTGAATCAAGGGCAAGAAGTGGATTTTAATGGAGATGTTCATCTAGCTGCAGTTTTACTTAAAACATTCCTAAGGTATGAAAATCAATTTTTTTTTTCGTTTTTTCAAGTAATAATTAGTATTAATCAAATTTTTTTAAAACAGAGAATTAGAAGAACCGTTAATGACGTTCGATTTATACGACGAAATCGTGCAATTCCAGTCGATATCGAAAGATGAAAGATTGAGGCATGTAAGTCTTTTAATTAGAGAGAAATTGCCAGAAGATAATTACCACATATTAAAATTCATCGTGCAGTTCTTGGCGAAGGTGAGGTTATCGATTACTTGGCTCTTCAGAATTTTTTTTCTTTTCACTTAAATTTCTTTTTCCTTTTTTAAGGTAATGGATAGGTGCGATTTGAACAAAATGACCTCGTCCAATCTCGCCGTCGTCTTTGGACCTAACCTAGTTTGGTCCGATACGACTCAGCTTTCGCTCTCTGCGATAGGACCCATTAACATGTTTGTCGATTTTGTGTTAACTAATCACGAACAAATTTTTATTTATTGAAAATTCGATCGGATTGCCTCAACATTCCTTTTCACGAAAGATTTTTTTTTTTTTTTTTTTTTTTTGTATCGACAATCTCTTTATGAAAAAAGAGTCGAACGGCGGTGGCTTCCGTTATTTTAGGACCAAATATTGTTTGAAATGTGATGACGTCAACGAAACCTAAGCTGAAAGAATTTATATTTAATGTTAATTTCTATTTTATAAAAATTATATTTTAAAAAAAATTTGCATTTTTTTGTCCACGTAAACGTTTTATGTTTTTACGGTGAAATAATTAATTTGACGTAAAATTGGTAAAAATTTCACGTTATAGCACGTAGTCACATCTTTAAAAAAGGTAAAAGGAATTATCTTCGTTAATATTAGCAAGTTTTTCCAATTTTTCGTAATGCCATTTTTATTTACTTTTGTATAATTTAATTTTAATAGATTTGCCAGGATTATTTTTCACTTTTTTTTTTTTTTTTTTTTTTTTTTAAATAAAAAATTGTACCTTCTGTGATAGTACGTCTTTTGATGAAAACAATAGTTTTTTAAGATTTATAGTTAGAAAGAATAATTGTCTTTTTTATAGGTTTATTGAAACGTTGCATCATTTTTTGAAATCCTGAAAGGTTGGAAAAAGAATTCGTAATTTTTAAATTAACAATACTAATAGCGGAAGAAACAAAATATCACTACTAACATTCCTTTATTCGTAATATGAAAGGGTATTAAATTAAAAAGAAGTATGGGGAAATATTATTTGGTCAGTAATTGAATGGTTCCTAAATAACGAATATCTTACACAAAGTGAGAGTTAGCATCCACATCCAGCAAATAATTACCGTTTTTGTGACTCCAATTTTTCTTAAAACAAAACTTTATCATGGTGTTTAAACTGTTACGTCAATTCGGACATTTAGCTTTTGAAACCTGGGATGTCCAAATGCCGAATTGAACGTCAAAATCAAGCTTTTTTGGTTAGATTTAAAATGGAAATCTTAGAAATTCATTTCTGTCCTCATTATTGTGTTGAGTTAGCTAGAAACTCTGGAAATTAATAAAACAAATTTCCAACGCCCAATTGTAAGTTCTGCAGGTTGTTGCCTTTCCGATCATGCATTTTTATTTTCAATCCTTACTATAATCAAGTAGCAGACCATTTATTTAAAAAATTTTTAATTTACTGCCCAAGCTAACCGAAATGAACTTTTACTGACCAAATAAATTCAGGCCAAAAACTGTTATTTGAATTATAAAATATTTTGATGTATTCTAGCCAAAATTGGAAGTGTGTTAGGTCACTTCAGATTCAGACCTCAGGTAGTGTTACCGTTTATATTTTTATTTCCAAATAAAAATATATCCGGGAGCAATTTATATAAAAAATTTTATAAGCTCGAGGAAATCCCGAGAATGGGTATAACAGTAAAGTCATTTTATATTACGGTTGCATCAGGTGTACATTGTACACTGTACAATCATTTTAGTTTTCGAAATTTCCCGAAATTATTTATTCACTATATTTTTTATTTATTTATTTACTTATTATTATTATTATTTTATTTTATTTCATTTTATTTTTTTATTTTTTTTGTACGATGCAATGGAAATGGGTGGTAAAGAAAAAAAGACATTTTTTATCACAAAGCGAATTTATTTTTATTAGTGAAGCAGAAGTCCGTTTTAAAAAATCATAGCATCACAGATCAGCCGCACAGTTTTTACCAAGGATCGCTTAAATAATATTGTAATAAGCCATTAAAAACAAATCGTTAGCTAATAATTAATCGGCAGCGATGTATATGGAATCAATTAATAAAAAGGAAATATAAAATCACAATCAAAAATCCATGCATTAATCACTTCGTGTGGATTTCATAAATAAATTTTGATATAAAACAAAAATATTCTATGTAGGTTTCATCTCGGTAATTCGTTATAATTAATTAATTTATTTATTTATTGTCATTGTATTAACACCAAAAACGGTCGCTAACACAAGTCAGATTAACCTTTATTTTTTGCTATATACCTCTTCAACCTATTTGAAAACAACTAACAGGCTTACATATTTGGGAGATCATTTCGTCGTCATTTTTGCCCAGTTATATTAAGATCGCCCATGTATAACAGATGGCTGATTTTGGTTCTTCCTTTTTGTATTTGATATCCGGTTAGGGTTTTACTCAGCATCCTGGTTATTGGGAATAGCGCCATGTAAAATAGCAGGGGGGTGAGCGAATCTCCCTGGAAGATTCCTCTTTTTAATTTAATTTTTCCATATGACTCTTTCTCCTTTTATGCATCGTTGCATAGTGTGAGGGTTGTTGTCCACTTCTTCATGGTCTATTCGGTAAATTGAATTATCTTTCGGTTAATTTTGTACATATCTCCATGACTTTAATTATCCATGAGTGTGGTACGGTGTCGAATGCTTTTCGGGTAGTCTATCCAGGCGGCACTTGACGATTTTTTCCGGTTTTTTTTTTTTTTTTTTTTTTTGTATTTTTCTGCAATCATTTTACTTATCAGCAGTTAGTCTTTACAACCCATGCTCTTCCTGACATTTCCTTTTTCCTCTTCTGGGATATTACTTTTTATATTAATTAGAGACAAAGATTGCTATTAATTCTAAATGGGATATTTCACTTTGCTGTTAGCTTCTTTCAATATAAATAAAGAAATAAAGAAATAAATGACCACCGCTATGTTTGCTAGACAAAAACTTGGAAAAAATTAAAATCTTAATCTACGCCACCAAAAAATTCCTAAATTTTTCCCCCTTTTTTTTGAAACCCTTTCCCAAAATTTCTCTACCTTTTTTCGATCCGGAAAAAATAAAAAACTGGGGAAAGTCGGGAGAAAAAAGAAACTCCGTAACCGTAAATATCCTTTTCGATTCCGGTTATTTTTTAAATTTTCGGCAACTCTTCCCGATCTTTTTTCTTCAAACCCGAACCCTTTACGACATCCCTTTCCCGAAATAATCATTTTTTTCCAAAATACGAAACACGGCGGGAAATTTAACCGATTTCAGAAAACCCAAATTTTCAAACGACGATTTCCTTGTTAAAAATCGTCCCCCGAAAAATAACAAAAAAAGAATAATGTTCTAGGGCGAGGCCGAAGGCCGATCTGCTATCCCTACGGGGTGGGGAGAAGCCTCCTTCTCCGAAAAAATAAATATTAATAATTGATCAATTACTTATTTAAAAAAGAAATATATATATCATTTTTTATTATATATTTGAACATTTCTTTAAAATTGCTTGTACGAATGCCCTCTGCTTTACCGTTGCAATGAGATCCAATGACTTTCCATCATAAAACATTAAGAAAGAAATCAAGATTTTTTTCAGGTAGAAGGAGATGAATAAATAGTAGTCCATATCTATTTTATTATGAGAACGTAATTTACATAAATTTATGAATAATACCATTATTCACATCCTTTTTTTTATTAGTTTAGAATTTACTTTACAAAAAAGCTTGAATTCAGTACTGTTTCAGCTAAACTCATCCACAATTTTATTTATATTGCAACGGAGATGGGAAACAAGGGAATTGGTAAAATCCTCAAAAAATTAGTCTACCCAGACAACACCTGCACCTTGTATAACAATATTATACAAGTACACTTGCATTTTTCAGCTACAGATATGTAGTTTATAAAAATACTAAAACGGAAAATATTTTCATTGGCCATTTTTGAACCACTCTGGCTATGAAAATTTTTTTTTAATTTTTTAAAGTCGTAATAATGTCTTGGGAGCTAAAACTACTGTATTATCAAAGAATTTTTGAAAATTGATTTCATCTGAAAACACTTTATTTCAGTAAACATTTTCCAAAAGCCTTTCGAAAGTTATATATTTATGTTATTTGTAAAAATAACGTTTTATTTAATTTTAATTTACGCCTTATTTGGGTCGTGAATGGAAGTCAAAATTTTTCATTTTGATTACAAAAAAAGAAAATTAGTGGTGCAACCGGGGATTTGAAATGAATGAAATTTGAATTTGGCGGAAAAAATACTTTAAATCCGCACTTTTCGTAGTTGTGACGTATTTCCGTTATGTATATAAGAATCGCGTCATAAGAAAGTGAAGTAGTGTTTTTGTGCCGGTAGACATTTTGTGTTTTTAAAACAACGTTCCATTCAGTTCCAATTAAAAAGTCTTTCGTCGTAAGTTGACAGTAAATTTTAATCGTAAACTTGTAGTATTTGTTGGCAAACAATATTTTTTAACCTCCTCCATAAATTTGAGTACACATCTATTGACTTTTTTTTTTTTTAACCAATTCGATCCCACTGAATCGATGGCGAATTTTTCCTGATTTAAACTTGCTTTCAGATGGCAAATCGGAGAAATTTCGGATCCAGCAATTACGGAGGAAGTTCGGGAAGCGGATATGGTCAATCCAACAGAAGTAATTTTAACTTGGGTGCCGGACTTTCCGGCGTTAATCCGTGGCAGACTGGAAATTCACCTGGCAGAAGCGGCATACAGGGAAGCGGCAGCAACGTACCTTCCTTGCTGGCTACCAACAACTTACTTAATCAATTGACGACAGATTCCCAATTGGCTTTGGCCACCAAGTTATTGTCTTCCATCTTGCCTGTTCAGCAATCTGTAAGTCTACCATTTTGGCCATCTTTTTTAAAAAAACACATTTTTTAATCCTTTTTTTTTTTTGAAGCAGGTGCAGCAACCTCCATCTTTAATGAGTTTAAATAATTCATATGGGAATTCTATGAGGTACGGAAGTGGAGGAGGCTCTGCTGGGGATAGATTCAGAAGAGATGATCGACGTCCAGATAATTTCAGGGTAATAAAAGCATGTGTGAAGCATATGTGTGTAGATTTTTACAGGTTTCAACAAGAGAAATAAATCAGCCTCGTTGGGTTTGTTTTAAAGGGAAAATTAACTTCTTCTTATCTTGTACTGATTTGTCCCAGATAAATTTTCTTCAATCCTCAATTTCGTTTGGATGAATTCAATCGTAAAATCTTGTTTTTTCAGTAGATTTTCTATTGATTTCATCGCAGCATCTTCTTCCAAACTTATATGATACGCCATTTCTCGTCTTAACGATTCACGAGCTTGTTCATGACGAGCCCCGCCATTTCTTTTATACCCCATACCGATATTGGTTTCTCCCGGTATTTGATTATCGATTTTCGAGCTCCGGCACAAACGTCGTGATTTCTAGATTTTTATGTTTTCCTGCATTGTCGCTTGATTCTTGTTTTTTCATTCTTGGAACTTTCATATAGAATCGTCGTCAGGCTAACGATCGGAACAAAGATCGTAAGGGTGGTGACAACAAACCGCGGAGTGATAAATCCAAATTGAAATCCGTTAAAGATGAAAAGGATAAATCCAAGAAAGAAGATGATGAGGAGGAAGATAATGAAGGAGAGAGGTAAGACCAGAGGATTTTTTTTCTCTTCCTTTTACTTCGGATTATTTTTTTTTGAAAGGAAATTTTAAAAAAACCAACAAAGATGCCGTTTCTGATATCTTCCGCTTGAATAAATTTCAATCCCTGCACTTGTTTTAAAAAAAAAAAATTAATTACAAATTTGCAAGTTTTTCGTCTAAAACTTTCCGCATTGAATTTATTTTTAAGCATTGATGCATTCGTAAATTAAAAATTGGAAGTTTATATCCCCATCTTTTTGTTTACTGTACATTGATAATGTAAAATTAAAACGTTATCCTCTTTTTTTTTTTTTTAAATTCATCTTGGACTCTTGCGATTCTGAGTTTCTAATTATTTTACTCCTTATAAAGAGGAAAGACTCTGCCTCTTGCTGTAAGTTCAAAATTAGCCGCCAACTTTTAAAAAGCCCTATCCATAAATTAATATGAATAATTTTCAACACGCCTAGATGCCGGGTGAGTAATAGATTTAAAAAAATATTTTTTACAGCCTAAGTGAAACTCCACTTTGAAATTTAATCATTTATTCCAGGATTCAGTTTAGTGGGAAGAAGAAAAACCTTTCAGTTAAATTGTACTAAAATAATTTATTGTGCTTTTAGGAAAGAAGAAGAAGCCAAAGCGGAAAAGACTCCGACAAAGTCGGAAGGAGATTCTGGAAAGATTAAAGAAGCCGGAGAAAAAGAGGTAAATTGACAAGTTATTTAAAATATTTTCCCAAAACTTTCAACTTTAAAATTTTTTTTTCTCCAGGAAGGTCCGATTCCGGAATACGAAAATATCCCGACAAAATTATTCCATTGTCACGTTTGCGGAAAAAGCATGTGGAACGACGTGGTACGTACTTATTCATTCATTCATTTATTTTTTTTTTTTCCTTTACTATTTCAGTAATTTTTATTTCAATTTTTTTCATAGTCGTTTGACACCCACGTCAAGGGTAGAAATCACAGAAACAAGTTACGAGATCTAGAGGAGAATTATCAACTTCAAACAGATTTGATGCGTCAGATAGCGGCAGTATCCCTTAAGCTCGACGAACTTAGGAGAGGAGGAAAGAGGCGACCTTATCCGGATCAGTATTGCAAAATGTGCGATTTGCATTTCAACGGGATGACCATGTTTGCTCACAGGTCCACGACAGAACATCAAAATCTCAAACGTTTCATTCATCCCTCTTGCGAAATGTGCAAAATCGACTTCCAAGTAAGAATCGAATATGACGAACACATTTTGACCCCGCAGCACCTTCAGCAGGAGACCAAAGCTCTTTTGAGGAAAGAGAAATTTGAAAAAGATCCTAAATGTGAGTGTATTTTTTTATAAGCAAAACTAGTGAAAACAGTCAAGAAGCTGTGATTTTAATTAATGAAATTGCGATATTTTCAGACGTTAAATTGCGTGAAAACGAAGCGAAAGTGACGACATTATCCGAGGAAGCCGATGGTGTCGGAGAAAAAGGAGATGTGATTTTAAGCGCCGAAGACAAGGCTCTCATCAAAACTTTGTCAGATGAGAAAGAATCTCTTCCGGACTACGATCCGGACGCGGAAACTCTCGTAGCCGAAAATTTCGTCGTCCCCCAATCCGGCTATTATTGCAAAGTCTGCAAGATTTTCCTTCTTACGGACGAAGTCATCGACGTTCATTGCAGGTATTTTCTTTTTTTAGAAAACAAAAAAAACGTTGGATTAACGATCCGTTTAAATCTTTTAGGACGGTGAAACATTACAACAGTTATATTGCAGCATTGAAAGCGGAAGCTAGCAAAAAACAAAAGGATACCGAAGGGAGCGACTCGGAAAAGAGAGTACGTATTTTAATGGGTCCTATAAAAATTGTGTAGCTTTGTTATTGCTTTGTGTTCCCATCACCTTTTAACACTTCAATAAACCTTTTTTTTTTTCTTTAAATTTGTGTAGTTGGTAGCGAAGCACGATATAAAACTTTTTGATAGCTCAAGTCATTTGGTGATTGCGCCCTTTCATTTCTAGGGCGTCCCACTGTTTGACTCGTAGGTAGCATGCATTTCTGTATTTCGGTCCGTTCGCTGCTGACTCGGTTTTATAATGAGGAATAATGAAGCAACCGTGAACGGACTTGCTTCGACATTTAACTGTACTTACCAAATACAAGGGAATATAAGACCGCAGCTTTCTTCAAACCTATTCCGAACTTTAAAGAAGATGAAAACACAGAATAGGTTTGAAAATAACATGAGACATCGCTAGCTTTTTTTTCTTTTCCTTTCTTTTAACTAACCCACATTTTTTTTTTTTTAAATATTTGTTTACAACTTAGCTATCTTGCACATACAAATTTTTTTTTAAGTTAATTATTGGTTTGAAATAGAGAAAATCTTCGGGGAATTTGGTTAACATTTTAGTTTTTTATAAATATTTGATGAAAAGTGGTCTTGCATAGGGTTAGGGTTAGATTGAAATGTGTTCCTCCATGACTGCAACGATCTGGGTCGGCTTTGGTGATCGGGCTGTAACTGGTTTTTCAAATCTTTCTTTCATTCTTCTCTTTGTATACATAGGGTGTATTAAAAGTTTGGAATTGATGAGATCTTGTTTTGTCGAATTTTTCACAATATCCAAATGAAAATTTGAGTAATTATAAGAAAAATGATTTTTTTTCCTGCGTAAAGGACAAATTGGAACAAGAAAAATGACGTTGCTTCTCCATGTGGGCCTGGTTCAATTCATCAAAGGCTTTGGAACTTGGGTTTTGTAGCGTCATATTTCTTATCTGCCAAAAAATAAGTTTTCTTATCCCTTTAGATTTTTCAAATTTTCATTGGACCTACTGAAATTTTCGATGAAAATGGTTGATTGCTTTCCGACTTTTCGACACCACATAAAATAATAATTAACTCGTTCTGATTGAGTAGATCGGAAAATTTAACCGATTTGTTTTGTCTGTCTCCATCAGAAATCAGGTTCGAACGAAGATAACACCGGAAACTGGAAACGTAGGAAACTGGATAGTAAAAATTCCGAAGTAAACGGAGGAAACAAGTACGATCCGGAAGAAACCCTCGACGATTCCTTGGAGGACAGTACATCAAACAAAAGCGTAAGTCTGATTTTTAAGAAAAAAAAAATTGGAAAACAAGAAAAACAAAATAGAAAAAAAAAAGGAAATGCAGTTTTGGGCGAACACATTTTTATTTGCTTCCCTTCATTTACATCTTTTTTCGAACCTATTTTTATTGTCGGCCGTTTCGAATGCGTTCGAAGTGTGAGGCGACTTTTCTATAAAAGATTTGTTTTGTTGTTGATTTAGGCCGACGCCGGCAAGGATGCCGTCACCAAAATGGAAACCTCCGTAAAAGAAGAACAGGAAGAACCTAAAGAAGAAAAGGAAGTCAAGCAAGTGGCGACGCCTCGTCGCGGCAGAGGTCGCAGCGCTAGGAAATAAAATTCCTTTTCTCGTATTTGTCAATTTTTCATCGTTTTCGAGTTTATAAATCGAAACACGTTTTCCTTTAATTAGAATTTTCTTTCAAATTTTTATTTCGCGACTTCTCGTAAAACCATTTTTCTTTTCTTTTTTTTTTTTTTTTTTTTTTTTTTAAATTAAAATCAAATTTTGGACATGTGCCCAAGTTTAAATAAAATACAATAATTCTTGGGTTGGTTTGATTTTTTTTGATAATTGTGACGAAGATATTTTACAAAGTAATGAAATTGGTATTATTTATTTTGAAGAATTTAAACGGTGACCGATACGATGAATCACAGCATTCATCTTTTGTATTTTACGTTAAAACTCAATTCAGTTGTGAATTTTTATTTCAAGATTTTAAATTAAAAAAAGCTTTTTTTTTAAATAGTATTTTAAGATTTTTAGAATTATCCTTTCTCAAGGGACGAAAAATGCTACATTACCCAGCCGCAATATTTATTACCCTTTGGTCAATAATGTGCATGTTGTTTAATGGAATAGTTGGGAATACATTTCTTGGACAAACACGGACGTAACCGAAATTATGTAACAATGACTTAATCACCTTTTTTTTTTTTTTTTCTACTTTTCTATGAAATGCCGGCTTTTCCTTTAAAGGGAACTTGTATGTATGATGTGTTTGATTTAAAATGTATTTCTTTTAGAAGGCCGTTGGTGTATTTTCCAAATGAAAATTTTTGGGGCTAAACTCGCTATGCTATGGTAAATATTTACGGTAACGATGGAAAGCCAGATATTTGGTTAGCGAGCTCAAGGTTAAAATTTAACATGGAAGATTTACGATGGATTAAGCAAATATTATATTAACATACGACTTTTTGCTTTTTGTATACCTCCTTTGGTCGGTTTTGAAACGAATGCTTGCTTCTCACTTGTTCTTTTCAAAAAGCGGGCCTTGATGTAAATTCTTTGCCGATGAAAACTTGTCAATTTTTTCTTTTTAAGTTGCCTCAGTTTCTTTCTTTAATTTTTTTGAGATGGAGGATGATAATTGTTTAAACTACAAAATGTTTTCTTGTGTCTGAAAATTCATTGACAGGAATGTGCTCTCCAAAGGAAATCTTTATTGTTGTCTTTTTTTTTTTTTTAAGTGATATTTTTTCAACAAGAAGCTTTATTGCACTGCAAGGAGATAGAAGGTTTTGCTTCGTAAAGCAACCAATTGAAGGTCCGTTCGTGGTCCGAAAAAAGCGGGGATATTTACTCTATAAATAAAAGATGACTCGCAACCGGTCCAAGTTGTATTTTGATCGATTCTAGTTATGGGTGCATCATTCGTAAGTATTTTTCTATTTCCTATCTGTGAGTATTGTTTCAAGTGGAAGAAATTTCTAATTGGGAAATTTTCGTAGAAACTGTGGTCAGCTCTTGTTTTGTTCCACCTTGCGGGACGAATCTTTGGAGAGACACAAAACGTGTATCGAACGGATTATTACCCCAGAAATTTCAGATCGATCGAAAACCTTCCGTACTATCCGCTTTCGGTCCCGAATGGGGCCGATGGTCCTTATTTGCCGCCGGAAAACTACGCTTCCGTAATAAATTATTTACCGCCCCAAGAGTTTTCGCAAGCGTCGGCCGGAGATACCGGAAGATTCGTCTCCGTTCAAACGGAAACCGGGAACCCTCCTCTAGGGTTGGAATGTAACTGTTACAACGAAAAACAAGTCGCCGGGGGTTCCGACGTGCACGTGGATCTTCCGAGAGAAGAGCCCGAAGGGTAAGCCTTATTTTAAAATCGGTATATTTTTATCAATTAAAAAATTAATTTTTTTTTTAAAGCTATGACTACCCGAAACCTATCAAAAGGTTAGAGCTTCCCGCAGGGAAACATGAGGTGGAAACTTTAAGCAGAGAGCTTCCTCCCGAAGAACCGGCCGCAGCCATTACGACCACGGAAACTCCCGCCCCGGAAGAAAACGAAACGGGAACCGCGGTAAATGTCGAGTCCGATCCGAATCGCCCAGCTCGTTCCTCTCCTTTATCCCAAAAATTGCAAACCAAACCGGAAAGCGGACCGGTCGTGGTCCGAACTCTTCCGTTTCGATTGGAACAGTCTCCTAAAAAAGGGGAAAATCATAGGATCGCCGCGAGAACGGCCCAGTATTACCAAGGAGACCCAACGAAATTAATTCAAATATCCCCGCCAAAGCCGGAGCCTCAAATTTATCGAGCCAACTTGAGACCTGCAACCAGGCCTTACCAAATCTCTCCTCCTAGGCAGCAACCCCAACCGTACAGGTATTAAAATAATTTTACCACACCTGTATGTTTTGCTCATCGGTTTAAATTTGTTGAATCCTAAAAATTAAGATCCCTTAAAACTTATCAAAATAGCAGTTTGTAAAATTTTAACGGAGGCGGAGTATAATTTGTGCCCTCTTTCGAAACGGATTTCTCCCTTGTCGGTGAACTTTTTTTTTTACTGATCGCGCCGCCAAAAACTGGCTTTGTTGAAGTTTACTGTTGCGTGTTTGGTATATTCGAAACAGTGGCAAACCAATCTCGGTTTTCCTTTGGACGTCGAGACGCCCTGTCAGTAAACCACTGCACAAAAATTTAGACTTGGCTGTAAAAGGAGAGGCAACACTTAAACAATTTTCTTTTAAATTTGATATAAAAAATTATATTTTTTGTATGTAAAAAAAATTTTTTTCCGGATTTTTCCCCGGCCATAGAAGGTTCTAAATCGATTTCTTGCATAAAAAAATGGCTATACAAAGCACATTCATTACCCAGAAGGTGAATTGTGGTTTCAGTGACTTTTTTCAAAAGATCGATTTGGAAGCTTCTTGCTCTGGATTCCTTGTACTTTTAAAGCTAGTAACAAAAACGAAATTTCAAAAAATGAGGGTTACCTTCTCCTACGGAATTGACTTCGAAAAAGTTGAAAAAAAGATGTGCCTATTTTTTAGGTATTTAAACGCAAGAAAAAAACGAGTCGTCGTGATTTTGAAGGAAATTCGGATTCGGCGGGTGATTATGAGCCCCGTTGGGACAAAAGGTTCCGTCTTCCATAAGATGCGCTCTCACTTTGCATACAGGCTGTTTTCCGAGATACCGATCGCATTGCCAGTATTTATTTGGATTTTTTTTATTTAAAATATGGCACAAATATTTATATCCGTCCATGAGAATGCAAGGCTTTCCTCTGGCGGTCGTCGAAATTCTGTAGCGAAGGGTTCCTGGAACCAAAAATTTTATCAGATGCTTCGGAAAAACCAGGAAACGGATCGGGAAGGAGACGGGGGAAAAAAGTCAATAAAATACATCCGAAAATAAAATCACTGTAATTTAATTTAAGTTAAAACGTAATTGATAATTGATAATGGGTAATTCATATATATATTGGAATGCTCTTTAAAGACTTGGAACTCGGGGAATGCTAATGATTGTGATGTCCGGCGAGAACCAGCAAGCCGTCTCTGTGTAGCCTAGCTTTCCCCCTGCATTTTAGCCTCCTTTGTTCGGTGCAACGCCAGGTTATGATTTGATCGTTTGATCCCATTCGTTTTCCGCTTTTGACGTAGCTGTAGTCCTCGTAAATAAGTTTCGGTCTTCCCGCCCGGCTCAGCTCGAAGCGATAGGGTAAATCCGCATCTCCATCTAAAAATAACAGTAGGATCCTTATAATTTTAAATGAGCCTTGAAAATGACGTTTAGGCAAACGTGTCCTACCACCCAGGGAAATCTAAACGCAATTTGTAAGGCGATCAATCAAAAACAGAATCTCCTCCCTTTAACCAATTAAACAACAAAATATATTCATTTAATAACAAGAAATTTCGGTTTCGACAAATTTTTATCAAGAATTCAACGTGTTTATTTCTGGGAAATTTATAGGAAAAGTTGGAAAAAAATTTTTGTTTGCTCCGGAAGGAGGGTGATCGTGGGTTCCGGACAATGTGAGCCCTCCGTTTTCCCTCAAAACGCATCGGGCTCCGCATTTTTTGTAGTATTGTGCACATCGCCAGTATTTTCTAGAATAATCCGGTTCCATTCTGTGAGAAATATATTCGAAATTATCGTACACTATTTTCGGTCGTCCCCTGCACGTTTCTTTCATCTCGTAGTCGAACACACCTGCAAATTAAGTAAAGCCGTTAAAAAAAAATATTAAGATAACAAGCGATTCCAGTGTTACGTCAATCCTTAAAGAAACGTATTGATTTGTTTTTGTTTTTTTTTTTTCTAGCCCATTCGAGAGTCGAGCCTACGAAAAATTAAAAAAAAAAGAAGTAAAATTAAAATTAAAATTGAAAATCAAAAATCAAATAATGAAATCAAATTGAGAAAAAAAAAATCACAATTTTTTTATTGTTTAAGCCAGGAAATGACAATTAGCTTATTCAGGCTGGAACAGAACGGGCTGAGTTATGGTGTGTTTGTGCTCGCCCCGATAAGTCAATCCTCCGTCATCATGTAAAATTGCCGTTACTTTGCAAGCGTTTTTTCCCCATCTTTGATCGCAAAGCCAATATCTGGTGGAATTCTTGGTTTTTTGTACTAGTCCAAAACCTTGGAGGTAGAGTTTATTTTTTCCTTGGAGCGATTGTCCTATTTTATAATCGTAAAAAGGTCCGCTAACGTTTGGTTTTCCTAAAAAATAATACATCAATAACGCAAAACGTTAATAACGTTAGCTTTCACATTTCTTCCAGAAACAGGACTTTTTTTTCGAATAAAATAAAATAAAATAAAATAAAATAAAATAAATTAAAATAAAATAAAATGAAATTCGATTTAAAATTTTAATGTAAATCACGAGGAATATTCGATATATATAAATTGTCCATCGTTTTGCTTATAATTAATGTATTTAGGATTTCTACTATGGTTGTGATCTCCTTTTATGACGAGGCCTTTGGAATGGACGTCTAACGTGGCGCTGCAAAAGCAACTCATATGCCGCCTTTGATCGCAATTCCAATACTTGTAACCGGTAATTTTTTTTCTCTGGTTGAAACCGTACCCGTCGAAAATGATTTTCGGTTTTCCTCTGTTGGACGTAGACAGAAAATAATCGTAATAAGGACCTCTGGTGCCTCTAATTTTATCCTCATTCAGCATTCCATCTAAAATGACAACGACGAAACGGATTTAGTCTCGACCAAAAAAATAGGTTATCCGATTCGACAAAGGAGTTGATAAAAAGCATAACACGGTTAAAAATTCAGAAAAGAAAAAAAAAAAAAAAAAAATGTATTTTTTAAGGAAAACATTATCAAGTCCATATAGTAGGATTCAAAACGGGAACTGTGGGGAGATGATTGTGATCCGTGTTTCTGATCATGAGCTTTCCTTCGTGGTCCATTTTGGCGATGACTCTGCAGTCGTAATGACGCCGCCTTTCGCAAACCCAGTACCGAACGGAACCGGATCGCATTTGAATGAAACAAAATCCCTGATGAATGATTTTCGGCTTGGCACGTGACGTTTGGCTTACTTGGTAATTAACATAGGGACCCGCAAACTGGTCCCCAAACGGAGTGAAACCTAAAAACAATAAAGGAAAAAATTCTGTTAATTGTCGAGATTTGAATTTAATGAAATTGCAATTCATAGCATTACGGTCCGTCGATCATAGGGAGAATCGGCCTTGTAAACATTTTTCCGATTTTCGCCTCAATTATTTGGCAGTGTTTTTTAGTTTTTCAAATTACAAATTTTCCATTTCCTTGAAAAATCGAAAAACGCTCTCGGCCAACCCCTATCAAAATCTAAGAGTACCTATGTTTGAAATGAAAACACCAAAATTTAATAAACCCAGGAAATTTATATTTAAAAGCCTTCGAGATGGGTGGGATCGTGATTGTGATCCCTTTTTTTAAAATATAATTTTCCGTTGACGAGTTTGGCGAGAGCTCTGCAATCGAAATGACGCCTTTTTTCGCAGTTCCAAGATCTCATGTATCCCGATCTCATCTGAAGATATCCGTAGCCTTCGTGAAGTATTTTCGGCTTCATCCTAATTGTTCTCGTTATCGTGTAATTGTCAAAAGGTCCGAAATAATCTAAAATAAACAAAAACAGGAAACAAAGGTTAGTGACGCCACAGGACACGTTTTCCTTGGTGTCTTGCTCAAATTCGAGATTTCTTTTTTTTAAAAAAATAATCCTAAAAGTTCGAAATCCACAGAGGAATTTTAACAAAGAAGCAAGAAAATTAAAGTTTTAAATTTTGCCAGGAATATGGCATAAAGATTTTTCAGGCGAATTTCGGTATTACAAATTTTTTCGATTTTTTTATTTTTATTTTATACCGTCGGCTGACTGAGGTCGGTAAATTCTCCAACAGTAAAAACCGTAGGTCTTCTGGGCGGATGATTGTGTTCTCCTTTTAAAAAAAGGCTTCCGTCCGGCGACAAAACCCCTCTCCCTTTGCATTTTTTCCATCTTTGATTGCAATACCAATATTTGTGAGGGTCGTCTTTGTATATGATTTGGGAGGTGTAGCTAAATCCGTTGCACACGATTTTAGGTTTCCCCCTTAGCGTCGTTGTTAATTTGTAGTCTCTGGAGCTTTCTGCAAAACATTGTAAAAGAAACACATGATAAAATTTAAATTGAAGCAACCCTGGTGCACAGCAGACAGGTTAAAACGTTTTTTAAATTAAATTAATCCACTTTTTTTTTTTTTTTTAGAAAAAACAAAGAAACTATGTTTTATTTTCATTTAACAATGAATGCAATCAAAAAATTTAAAAAAAGGCACTAGGCCTCCAAAGTTTGTATAATATTTTCTAGGCTGTTTCTTCTAGAAAAATTATAGGTGTCGTTGGTCATCCTTTTTTCCAACCAATCGTCTACAGGGGTGAGCAAAGTTTTCTTCAAAGGCGGATGGTTGTGATCGACTTTGTTTTTGGGAAAAAGCAACCATCCTTCTGGTGACAATACGGCCCTAACTTTACAATTTTTCGATCTTTGATTGCAAGTCCAATATTCACGATCTTTGATGACCTGTCTCGTGTAAGAAAAACCCCTGTGAACTATCTTCGGTCTGTCCTGAGAGGTTTTCGTGGGTACATAATCCGAGTATCCCAAATATAGGCCTAAATCTGAAAACAAAGCGTGAAAAATTAAAAGGGAAAATTACGACCGAATCCATCCATCTTGCTTAACCGAAATGTGTCTTTTTTTTCGCATGAAAATTTAAAAAATAATTTTTAGAATGTTTTAATTTATTTGGAAAATTGAACACCACGTCGAAAAATAAAAACAAAGATACACGAGAAAAAACTGAGCTCACGGTTTACATTTTAAAAAGTCACAGGATGAGGGTGGCAGCCTTTTATCCTCAAAACCCCGTCCTCGTACATAATAATTCGAGATTTGCAACCCCACCAATATTTGGCACATCTGAAAGAGTTGTTTTTATGCCTTCGGTATCTGTAATTGGCAAAAACGATTTCCGGCGTTCCGATTTTCGAATGTCCCATCATGTAAGATCCCGGTTGAACATATAACACTTTGTCTTTCGCCAGTCTCTCGTTTACTGAAAAAATAAGAAAAAACCATTGAATTAGTTAAATTTAAAAGTGAGATTAGAATGTAACCTAAAGACAGAAATCGCCCGAATCAAAATACAATTATCGTCTTATTCTTACCTCTACCAATTTATAAAGCATATTTTTATTGAACAATTTTTTATAAAAATAATAAAATAATATATTAGGTAAATTGTTTGACATTTTTCCAGAACAAACAAATAAACGAACAAAAAAAGAAACAAACAGTTATTTCGAGGGAAAATGATTGTGTTGAAATTTGACTCGGAGGTTTCCATAATCATCCATGAAGCCTGTCGCTCTGATGGTGGTATGTTTTGAGCTCTTTCCTCACTTTTTCAGCGTAGACGTAGCCATCGTGGGTATTCCTCTGGAAGATTGTTTTAAAACGTAATTTTCCGGACTTATGTAAGGGTGTCCGTCGCCTTAAAAATGGAACGAATTTTGTTTTCCATTAGGGCTTAACAGTTTTTTTTTTTTTTTTTTTTTCATTGTTTTGTTTGCTTTTTACGACGATCGAGGTTTTTCTTCAATACTCAACACCGAATCGATCAAAACACAATTTTTTCTCGTTCCTAAGTTTATTTAAAATTCTTCTACGGTAGGTTTTCTTTTTTTAATACAACGATGGAAATTGCACAAAATTTGATGTGTTTAAACGAGGTCGTTTTTACTAAAAGGAGGATGAGAGTGAAAGCCCTTTAAAATCAATGAGCCATCTTGACTCATGATGGCTTTGGCTTTGCATTTGGTTTTATGGTCGGTGCATCTCCAATGTTTAATTTGATTCCAGTCTTTGAGGTTCTTTCTGAACATGTGCCGGTAGGTATATCCCATACATATGAGTTTCAGTCTTCCCATATTTGTTTGTCCCATGGTATACCCGCTCACGTTCACGTGTACTGTCATTCCGTCATCTGAAAAAAAAAGAAGGAAAACAAATATTACTCAAAAGGCGGTACTTTTAAAAATAATATTCAAAATAGACAAATACGTCGAAGTCACAAGGGAATTTGGCAAAAGGTAAAGGCTTTTCCATTAGAATGGATAATAAAACTCGGATTTTGCTAAAAGGAAGAAAGATGGATCATGTAACTGCGACATATGCGATACCTTGGATTCCAAAGTTTTTAATTTTTTTTCATCGTGACATATTGTCTTTTGATGTAATCGTGATATCCGGGAATAAAATGAAGCGGATTCGAGATGAGTTTCGTGGTGGGAGCCTTAATTTGGCTTTTCCTCAAGTATAAGTCTTTCATCCTTTCGTGATTGTGAGCTCCTCCGAGAAGGATGGAATCATCTTCGTTGAGAGTGATTTTGGCTTTGCAACCGAGTTTCGGATAATTGCAACAGCGCCAACGTTTGAATTCTCCCGCCGAGGTCAATTCGAATCTGCTGTGGCCGATGTACCAGTATCCGTCGTAAACCAACTTTTTGCTTCGTTTTTGAGTTTCGCCCCAGGAATATCCTTCTGGGCCTACAACGATTCCGTTCCAACCTTCGTCCCCTTCATCTGAAAATTTTTGTAATTTTTTTCTTTCAAATTGGTTTACATTTTTTTTTTCAAAAGCATTCGTCGGAAAAAAAAATCCAAAATTTATAATTGACCGAAAAATGTTTATATTAATCGACGAAAAGGGCAAAATAACAACAACAAACAAACTTTTCACGCTTTTGTTAGACGTATCACCACCATTTCGGATAATTCTTCAGATAATTTGTTTAAAGATCGTTTGGTTTTAAATTTAATGCGACTGTCAACTTTCTGAGTTTCCCGTAAAGCGTAGACTTCTTTCATGGGAGGATGATTATGTTTTCCTCTGATGACGATGCTTCTGTCCCGATTGTCGTAAGTGATTTTCGCTTTGCAGGAGTAATAATTGAGCATGCTGCAACGCCAACCATCGTTCCCGGGACGAGTTTTCCGTCGTATTCCGATATACCAATAGCCTGCATAAACGATTTTGTCTCTTTTGAGTTGTGTCTTCCCCCACGAGTATCCGCTTTCGGGAACCCGGGCTCCGTCCCGAAAAAGTCCTGAAAATAAATTACTAAGAATTACATTTCAACTGTGAAAATGGCAATAATTTCTTTCGCAAGTATCGTTACCAAGTAAATAAAAAACGGTTTTCATTAAAGTCAGGAAACCAAATTTATTCGACTTTTGCTGTCGTTAACAATTTTTTCTTTTTTTTTTTTTTTTTTTTTTTAAATGAACAGATGGTTTTTTCCACCGTGGAACTACTCAAGTATAATACTTGTTCGGAAAATCCTTTTCAATGAGTTCAAATGGTTTTTTTAAAATCGATTTCTAGGATTTAATTTGTGTTCATTTTTCTCCTTTATCCTGATGGCATAAAGCTGTTTGACGGGAAGATGAGTGTGGATTCCGTAAACGGTCAAGGATCCATCACCATGATGAAGTCTTATCCTCGCGTGGCACTTTTTTTGCCGATTGTGACTGCATCTCCAGATGGAGGAGCTTCTCGGGGAACTTGTATGCCTTTTGTGTTCGTGATAAAAATATCCTGCGAGAACAATTTTCCTTTGATTCCTTTGATTCTTTCCCCAGGAATATTCCCCTTTTGCGATTCGCATTCCGTCATGGACACCTGAAACGTTTCGAAATTCGGTTCAAAATTCCGACAAGCAAATTTTCTTTGGAATCACAAGATGACGCACTATTTAAAACCACAGCGAAATAGAAATAACGGTTTTTTTATTTCAATAATTAACAAAAACACAGCTTTTAATTAAACGATTAATTAGCTCTTGTCCAAAAATGAATTTACAAAGAGCTTTGCTCTTGGACTTGGACGTGGACCTTTTTTTTATGCTTCATTCGCAACCGCCTCACTCTTCTCTCTAAACTTTTCAAATTAACTTTATATTCGCTTTCGTCGTTTACTACCGAATTTAAAATGTCCGTCGCCGGAGCATCCGTCACAAGGGCTCTTCTCCGGATCTGAAATGGACAAAGAATTATTATTACTATTACTATTTTTTTTTTTTTTTTTTTTTTTTGTAAAAATAAAAAGATCAGTAGTTGGTTAAACATTTACCTGGGCTTTGATTATGAGCTTTCTCATTCCTTCTTCATCAGGAGGATGATTATGTTGGTGTTTATTTTTAACAAGCCACCCTGCTTTCGAGACAAGGCAAGAGGATCTGCACTGATATTTCCTCCTGACAGAGCACCTCCATAGTTCCTCGCTGCTACTTTTTCTATTGTCTAAATTGTAAGCGTAACCATGGTGAATTAATCTTCGAAAGCCTCGGTTAGTTTCGGTAAATAAAAAATCCGTGTATCCTAAAATCAGTAAAAAGTTAGAAATTAAACGCATCTTCAGGCAGAAGTAATTTCGGAAAAGAATTCGGGAAAAAACGTTATTTATCAGCTTGATTAAATTTTGAGTTTTTATTTTTTGAAAAATTTCGTAAAATGTAAAGTGCAAAATTTTGCAAGTTCACAGCAATTCGATTCGGAGGAAAAAATTTTCAAGCGGCTAAAACTGTTGCCCATTTCGATCGTCATGTGCCGCCCAATTAGGTCGTTCTCCTTCCTTTGTTTTCGCCTTGAGGCTTTTAAACCTAGGAGGACACCGAGATTCCAATTCGAATCCTGCGGAAGCTCTGGCTCTGATGTTTTTTTCGTTTTTCTTAATAGTTCTAACGGTTGCTTCGTTAAGATTGTAGTGTCTCCCAACGGAAGTAGCCCCTTCTCCTCTTTTAAGACGATCCAGTATCTCTACTTTCAAAGCCAACGAAATCACTTTTCTTTTTCTATATTTCCTTTCGTTCGGACAAAATACAAAATCTAAAAAGTAAATCAGAAAAAAGAAAAATAAATGATAAAGAAGCAAAACCATTAAAATCAACGATCCTGCATCACATTTTCTATAATTTTCTAAGCATTCAGCCAATTCGCAATTCCGGAGAAAAAAAAAATTCAAACAGTTTTGTGCATTTATTGAATTTTTTTTAATAAAAGAAACCGTTGAAATTAAAAAAAAAAATTGAGGTTCCACTACCCCAGGCTGTCTTTCAGAGTTGGACTAAGCGTCATGATATGATGATATTTGCTGAGATGAGAGATCAATTGACTTCGCCTGATGGCGGAATAGCTGCAAACGGAACATTTGTGAGGTTTATCTAGGGAATGCTTCTTGGAGTGACGAATGAAATTAGTCTTGAAAGTCGTTTGATATCCGCAAATTCGGCACGCAAAAGCTTGAATCAATTTCTGAGGGGGAAACAGGTTCGAATTAATTCGCAGAAAACCTGAAAAAAAAAAAAAAAAAAAAAAAAAAAAAAAAAAAAAGAATATTTTAGTAACGATTTTCAGCCTAACAGCTCCCTGGGAAAAACATCTTACCTCTTTTATTTACAAAAAGAAACTTTTTATTAATAAAATAACGCTTTTTGAGGCCTGAGGTCTCAACAGCCCAAGAGCTTGGTATCGGCTTCGAATGGATATAAATTCTGTCTCTCTCAATTTACAAAGAAGACATTCATTTGTTTTTGTGAAAGATTTAATTGCAATATGTTATAACTTAAAAAAAAAAATAAAAAAATAAAAGAAATCACTTTAATGAAAAAAGAATTGCATCAAGAATTGCATCTTAAAGATGACTCATATTTTCTTTATTATTTACAATCGCTAGAGAAGCAGGGACGATCCCAAAACATGATCGACTCAACTGACTCGGCAGAATGATTTTTTGATAAATTAAAAAAAAAGAAAAAAAAAAACCTTAAAATACCTCTAATATAAAACAACCTTAGTTTAATTAATAAAAACAATTTCTAAAATAAAGAATTTTAGATTTTAGCGATAAAACTATCTTTGTACTTTTCCAAGGTGGTTTCGCCTTCTTTTCCTTCGTTTTCCGAGGTGATGACGTAAGTCGTGTAATCGGAGACGTTGACCGTCTCGTACTGCACTTCTTGGTCCATTTCCACGGTTTCGACTTCTTCGTCCTCTGTGTCGTTCCTCAGAAATAATTCGCCGTCGTAAGAGTCCCCGTCCCCTTCCAAACTGACCACCTGAACGAGGGCTCGATCGTCCACTTTTAGAACGGTCCCTTTTGGATATTCTTCTCCTTCTTGGCTCACAGTCAATTCCGATATTTCGTACAAAAGGTCGTTTGGAACTTTTACAAAAACACCTGAAACCGAGCAGAAAAAATCGGTTTAAATACAAGAAGGTTTAAACGAAGAAAAAAAAAAAAAAAACTTACCGGGAGGAACGTTTTCCAGCATCTCGATTTGATTTATGACCGTTTCCTCGACCTTTCGTTTCTTCTCTCTTATGTTCCTGTGTTTCCTAGAGCGAATATTTTTTAAATATTTTTTAAGCTCCAGATCCTCTTCCGCGTGATGCATTTTTAAAATGTCTCCCACAGATATGTCGGTGTTTAATGCCATTTCTCTCACCTAAAAGATTTGAGTTACCGTTAAAAAGGCTTCATCTTATTACTTCCTTTCAAAACTTACAACGTGTTTAATATCTTGATCCGTGTCTTCGCATTCGATTTCTTCTTCCGTATGATTGTGGTTAAAGTTGGTGCAGGTCAGGAGTCCCGTAGAGTCCAATTTCGCTCGGGCCGGACAATTATCTCTCCTGCATCGCCAATAGCTTCCGGAATCAATTTTGGACGACATGTACTTTCGATACAAGTAATTTTTGTATTGAAGGAAATGGGATTGATGAGTTTTAACAAATTTATAGTCGTCATCTTAAAAAAAAAAATTAACAATGTTCACCGAGAAAATATTTCATCACGATCATGAAGAGCTCACCTGTTTCAATTTTCTTTGAATGTTCCAACAAACCCGGGGTCCCAGCTTCCGTCTTCCTCTTTGCTCTCCATCTCCAGAAATTGATTGTGTCTCTAAATTTTTTATCGGGATCGTCTTCGATCCCCACCCTCTTCAGCAGTTCTGCCGGGGACAAGTCCGTTTCGAGAGTCAATTTCCTCAGCTTTAAGAAACAAAGAGTGTAAATGAGATGGATGGGCCGTTTAATTCGAGATTCGGAAATACCTCCGAGATGATTTCCTTCCTTTGCATTTCTTCGTAATTGGGCTCGTGATTGTGAGTATATTTTGTGAGACTGAACCAACCGTCCGGCTTCATGGTGGCCTTCGCTTTGCAACCTCGGAGAGTGCACGTCCAATAGGATTGATTCGATTTGGAAGTCATGTACTTCCTGTAGGAAAATCCTTCGTAAATGAGGAGGTACTTTCCGTTCTTGCTTTGAATGTATTTGTAGTCTTGATATCGATTACCTGAAACGGACAAGCGGGAAAAAATTTTATTTCCGATTTCGGAAAAATAAAAAGAATCGCAGGCATACACACAGACACCCAAAAATATCTACAAAAATGGAACAAGATAAACTTAATCAATATAAACAAAATAAAAATAAAATCTTTTTATTGTCGAACATGAAAGAATTTTTTCATCTTTTTTTTTTTTTTAAACTACAAATTGAATTTAACCGGTGAATAGGCCGAAGGAAGAAGAAATCCCATGCCGATCTCCTTTTTTCTGACTCGGATTTTCATCTAAAACAATAAGTGAAATTAAGTAGAACATTCGGAAAAGCTGCGGAGCTGAAAAAGGTGAAAACTTACACTGAAGCTTTGGTATCGGATTTGTGATGAATCCTCATTAGGTGAGCTCGTAAATTGTGTTTCAATTTAGACATGTAATTGCAATAAGGACATTTGAACTGTGGTCCTCGTCCGCATTCCCACTTTAAATGGGACATCATGTTTCTTTTGTGAACGTAAGCTTGGTTACATCGCGGGCATACGAAATTTCCCCTTCGTCTTTTAACAGGAACTTGAAGCCAAGGAAAACCTGAAAATCCAAACTAAAGCACGTTACCAACGTCATTTTCAACCAACGTTTTCACATTAAAATGTTTTCTTTTGGAATGACTACAATGCTGCCGTGGTAACCGAAATGGGCGTATGTCCATTCTTAAGTTGGCACTTGTCTTCTATTTTTAACTTATGTAATCAAAGATTCAATTCCGGAATGAACATACGCCCATTTCGGTTACCACGGCAGAATGGTAATGTTTAAAAAAACTAAAATCAGCACTAAATCAATAGTAATATATAACCAAATTTAAAAAAAAAAAAAAAAAAAAAAAAAAAAAAAATTTAAAAAAGAAAAAAACTGAAATGATTTTTTTTCCCACAGTCAACATACTAAATCTATTTAAATATTTCAATATTTATTCACTTCTTCTTAAAAATACATTGAATACAGCCTACTTTAG
Source organism: Liposcelis bostrychophila (assembly GCA_037577465.1). Classification (NCBI taxonomy): domain Eukaryota; kingdom Metazoa; phylum Arthropoda; class Insecta; order Psocodea; family Liposcelididae; genus Liposcelis; species Liposcelis bostrychophila. Next base: position 408,917 of record CM075210.1, on the reverse strand, counting down.
AAAGATGTCAAAGTATTTAGGGCTGCAAATCTAATCTTTAGTTACAGAAATCACTGTCTTATTATAAGTGCAATCTTTCAAAACAAGTTTGAAGACACTCAAACTATTCATGTCCAAAAATTTAATTGGGATTTATTTAAAAAAAAAAAAAAAAGGTGACCTTAAAATTACTGTCTATTTCTAAGTGTTTGGACAATTTTTAATTTTTGTTAATAATGTAATAAACTTTTTCGAATTGTTCTTGAGTCCCGTCCTCGACTTGATAAAGTTCGTCATCGTTGACAATGATCCCTTCTTCTTCGAACACGACCTCTTCCCCTTCTGCGAGGAGAACGCTTTCCCCTTTTTCGAGAACTACGCTTTCCCCCTTATCGAGGTTTTCCTGGGTCGTAGCGTAAACGTGTTCCTCTTCGCTGGATTTCTCCAAATAAACTTTCCAATCGGTTTCCTTCCCATCTTTAGAAAGGGGCAATTTGATTTTGTTTCCGGTCGCGTAGTAGTATTCATTCGGACTGGCGGAAGTAGATTGTTTCCCTTCTTTACCGAAACGATATCGCCAGTTGGCGATGGTTTTTTCCAAGGACTCGTCCTTGATGTTGAAGTGCTCAAGGATCGTTTTCGGAGGGTGGTTGTATTCCAAAGCTCTTTTTTTTATCTGCGTGAGAAGCAAAAAAAAAAAAAAAAAAATTCAACTCAAATTAATTTTTTGGCGAGAAAAAAAAGAAAAGAAAGAAAATTTCCGGACTTACTTCTGCTCGAAGATTCCGGTATTTGACTTTTTCTTCGTTGGGAGGATGATCGTGTTCGTTTGTGATCCTCAAAACTCCGTGAGGGTCGACGTTTCCTCGAGCTTTACACGACCTGAGGACGCACCTCCAATAACTTCTGACTCGAGTGACGCTTTCCCCTAGTCGATTCATGGAAAATCGAGCCCTCTCCCTGTCCCGCCGAAAAACGTATCCGTTGTATACGAGCTGAGGTAATCCGTGCTGATTTTCCATATAGTAGTAACGAGAAGGGTCGCTTTCAACTATTTAAAAAAAAAAAAAAAAAAAGTACAGATTAAAAAATATTTTAAAATCCTTCATAATTAAATAACAATAAAGGACCTAAGGACTTTGCGCCTATCCTTCAAAAGGAAACATTACAAACAGTACATAAAATGACTTATTAATAATATTTATTACAAAAATAAAAAAAAAATTGAACAATCTATTAACGCAATTAAAGTAAGATTTTTAATAAACGACCCAGTCAACAAGGAAGAAAATAATGTAAAAAATATCTTCAAAATATTTACAAAATAAGCAGGGAAGCCATTAGACTTTCCCCAAAAGACTTGACTAGCATAAAAAACGGTGCCACCGAAGAACCTCTTTCCCCTCATTGAAAAATATTTTAAAGATATTTTGAACATTTGGAAAAGAAGAAAAGCAAAGTATCGATTGACTGGGGCAATCAGATTAAGAGTTCGGGAACCAACGAAGCAGGGTTTTTCTATATATATTAACTACCTAATAATTTTTGGTAATACTGCTTACAAATTCTTATAAAATCAGGCCTAGTTTATAAAATACAAGAGTGTCGCCAACAGGTTTGATTGGCCTTGAAAAATAATTATATACATTTACTATTTAAGTAGGTTCATGGATTTGAGTATTGATTTTTCTTCAAATAAAACTAAAATTTTGTAAAAATTTTTCGTAAGTTTCTCTGGGAAGACTTTGCCTTCGGATTTCTTTTTCCTGTTCCTTGAGCCTGAGATATTCTTGGTACACGTATTTGTGAGCTTCGTCCTTGACTTTAAGGTGGCTGAGAAGGTTGGAGACGTAATTGGAGCTTTTGCAAACTCTCCAAACGTTGCAAGTTTTACAGAGCGCCATCCCCCTTTCCGTGTCCCTCACGAAATAATTCCAAATAACGTGAGTCCTAGGACCTGAAACACAATATCGACTAGTGTTTTTAAACTTCGGAAACGCTCAGCACGTCGAACGGGCGAAATCGATCGAGAGAAAAGAGACTGGAATATCCCTTCATTTTTCGATATTCGATTTTTTTTGTATTAAATTCTCTAAATGCTTCGGAATGAACCGAAGGCTTAGACCCGAGATGAGAAATTAAATTCGTCGTGTATTTATGACTTTTATAAATTTTCCATTCTTGACAGACGAGACATTGCGCCATATTCTTATTCGGGTCTCTTCGAAAATAATCCCAAATCGGGTTTTGAGTCGTGCAGGACACACCTGAAACAAACATTTCGTTAATAAAAAACGAAATCATTTTTTAAAAAAAAAGACCTTATTAAACGTATACCCGAATGGTCAAAAAGCTGGAACTCAAAAAATTTTCCTTCTTTTTCAATATTATTTTTCTTTCTTTTTTATTCGTCTTTGGAAGTATACAAATGATTTTTTATAAAATTTCTTAAAAAAACTACAACAAAAAAAATCTATAATAAATACCATAAAAACAATAATGTAAGTCTTATCAAGTATCATTTACTTCCGTAAACGATTGGAAAATAAATAAATAAATAAAATCGAATAAATGCAAAAGATATAACCGAAAAAAATTATTGCTGCCTTTCATTTGGATTTCGGCATTTGATTATTTGATTTAAAAAAAAAAAAAAAGTAATAAAATATTTTTTTTTGTACTTTTATATCTTCAAGATCAATCGTTTTTTGCTTTATTGTTTGATTTTTTTATAAATCAAAGTCCCGGATACTAAATGTACAACCATTTATTACGAGGGAAATAAGAAAAATAATAAAAATAATAAACAAAATATCACCGTTCACATTTAAGAAAGCATTCATGATGGTATTTTTTTTTTTAAATTCCAAAACAACAAAGACCATGTATTTGGTAACACTTGTAATGCACACTTTTCACTTGGCGAAATTATCGAATTTTAAAAATAATTTTCACTCACTAAATAATATTTCAAGTACGTATATATAAGAAAATAATGTCTCGTTTGAAAAAAAAAAAATTGTTACTTAACAACTTTCCTTAAAAACATCTTCAGTTTCGGTTTTCCCAGCTATAATTAGAAAGAAGCAAAGGAATTGGCGTAAATCAAAATGTCCGCCAGACAAATTTGTTTCCTTATCTCTTTTACCTATAGAGTTTTCTGGAAAAAAAGTAGAGAAATGTTTTAATAAAGTGCAAAAGTTGGGCATTTTCCAAAATTTTTCTACAATGATTGACATGTGCATTACAAGAAGGCTAGTAACGTTATCATTACGTTAAAATATTTCACATTAAACTACAACAAAACGAATTTAAATATAATTCAGATAAAAATCAATTTCCTTTTTGCTTTTAATTAGACTAGGTAATACTTCAAAAAAAAAAAAAAAATCATATGGCAATAATTAAAAAATACATTTTAAAGATTCGTTAAACGAAATAAAAGGCATTAATATGTGTTTCATTCGGAAGGAGATTCTCCTATCGTTCGAGGATGCGAGTGCTGATGATGAGGATGAGGTTGAGGATGGGGATGAGGGTGAGAGTGAGGATGAGGATGAGGATGAGGATGAGGATGAGGAGGATGATGATGCTGTTGCGGCTGTTGTTGTTGTTGTGTTGCTGCTGTTGTTGTTGATGTGGCTGAGGATGTTGTGATGGTTGAGGTTGTTGTTGTTGTTGCTGCTGCTGCTGCTGGGAGGCTCCAAAAACGGTCGAAGCCATGTTCGTCAACAAATAATTTAAAGCAATTTCGTCTCTGATTTTACTGCTGGTTTCGCTTTTTTTCATCATGTAAAAATTATAGCACGTATCGTGTCCTATGCCTCGCGTTCTCAAATGAGTCACCAAATTCGTAACATAAGCGTTATTCCGATAAGTGATCCTTTTCCCGCAAACTTTGCAAGTGGCCTTATCTTCTTCCAACGAGAAATATTCCCATATCGGATTTGAAAAATCATGGGGCGGTCGAAATTCGTTGGATTGACTCCTTTGTCGAGGCACGTAGTTGCTCGGAAAAAAATTCCCCGAAGGTATCGGGTAAGGCGAAGGCATTTGAAACGAAGAATTATTTTGGTTTTCCTGTTTGAACGTGGGTGGCTGTTCCATTTTCGTTCGGTTAACGGCGGCTGTAGTTGTCGTCGTCGTCGTCGTCGTAGGCGTCGGAAAGGAACATTCTCTAGGAAGAGAAAACTCTTCTTTCGATAATAATAACTGCATCACAGATTCCTCGGGAAACGATTCTTTAAATTGCGACTCCCTAGATTCGTTCGTATTCAAGTTCTCTGTCGAAAAAATAAACCATATATTAGTAAATTCATTTAACAAAATAAATAAAAAAAAAAAAAAGTAAATAAATAAATAAAAAACAAAGTGTCAAGGGACCTTAAAATGCACCGTTTACTTTATCTATTTCCATGCGAACAAATAACATATATTGATTTTCGTTTTGTATAAAAACATTTTTCTATTTATTTACATTCGACTTAAAATTAAAAAAAACTTCACATTACGATTCTCGCTCTTAAAACATATACTTTCATTTTCTTTTCTTTTTCTAAAAAACAAAATAAATATCTATATAATTATCTGGGATAAATAAGCTAATATTTACAAAAAAATCTAAAAATATAAAAATGTTCAAAGTAAAAAAGAAAAGGATTATTTTAAATAATACTGCATTCATTTGTACTTTTCGACAAATAAATCGATCTTTCCACATTATTTTGTTGGTTGTTACCCGTGAGAACGATCGTTAGCATTTCACCGACTTTTAAAATTCTCATTGCATTCTTTCATTATTTGAAAAAGACTTTTAAGGTAGAAGGAAAAAATTATGACGAAACTCGTAAACGGTCGAAATCCTACGATACTGATTCGGTTACCTACAAATGAGGTAAATTAAGTCAGTTGAACACGCCTAGGAACTCTGTGGTTTCGTCGTAAAATTATTTTCTTTAATTTAAAAAAAATCTATTCCAAAACTTTTAAAATCGGTTGCATCTTTTGGATATATATTCTTGGAAACTCGTTTCGTGTCCTCTTCTTCGTGCCAAATGATTTGCCAAACTGGTAATATAAGCCGGTCCTTTGTAAGCCATCATTCGCAAGCAGACTTTGCATAGCGCTTTATCGTCCATCAGTGCGAAATGTTCGAATATCGGATGATCGTTGGCATGAAAATTCTTGCTCGATCTTTTAATGTCTGCTGAAAAAGGATAATACTCAATTACCACCTCAATAAACATCAAGTCCAATAATTTAAAAAAAAAAAAAAAACATGCTTGGTTTTTTTTTTTTTTTTTTTTTTTTTTTGTACAGTGAAGAATCCGGTAAAGAAGGATATACATTAGGTACCTCGAAAGTTAACAATCCGAAATTTGTTTATTTCCTAGGAGGGAAGGAGTCAAAAAGCATCATCCCAATTATTTAAATAATAATAAAACGTAAGAGCTTTTATTGCCGAAAAAAAAAGGTTCTTTTTGAGAAAACAATTTGAAAACGTAAAAAAATATTTTTTTTTCATATGTAATGTAATCCTGGTACTGAGGCGGCTTTTCTCGAGAACAGATGATTTATCAACTTGCAGACGGAAGTCCCGGGCCTGGAAGACAGCTTAGTCAGCAAGTTTTACACGAAGCCACTTCAGCATTTTTACCACGATGAAAATAACCCCAGACGGGGTTGCTTTTTTCTCTTGGAACAAAACGGTTCCTACTCCTAGGAACCGGTTAAATCATTAAAGGCAATCTTGTATATAATCCAATGAATTTTATTTCCGCATTTTTAAAAGCTCCAATTTTGAATTCGATTTTGCTCTATAAATCGAAACTTAGTCTCTGCATTTTCGAGCATTTCGAATTTGGAATGTTGATAAGGATGCATTAATTTAAGATGCTTCTTCATGGTGCTGGTACCGTAAGAAGCGATAGGTTTGAAGCAAGTTTTGCATATCGCTCTCGTTTTGTCTTCGGACGCGTCGAAGAAATGCCAAATATTAGATGTTTTCCGTCTGCTGGTCGTGTTCTTCCAGATTTGTGCACTTTGCAAATACTGGCCTCCTACAAATGAAAAATTCTATCACTTTTAAAAAATTAAAGCGAACCGCGAACCGGGCTACTTGACTAAAACAAAGTCCAACATCATTTTTAAATAAACTCTTTTATTACACTGCTAAAAAAAAAGGAGTAAAATCTACTCTTAAAGAACACATATCGGACCCGCTACTTTTTTAGAGTAAAAGCCTTTTTTCATTGATACACTACTCTTTTTCAGGTGTAAAATTTATTTCGGAGAAAGTAATACAAGCATTACTTTTTCCGAAATAAATTTTACTCCTGAAAAAAAGAGTAGTGTATCAATGAAAAAAGGCTTTTACTCTAAAAAAGTAGCGGGTCCGATATGTGTTCTTTAAGAGTAGATTTTACTCCTTTTTTTTAAACAGTGTACCTGGAAACGAGTAGGTTTGGAACTTTTTTTTTTTTTTCTTACATGTAATGGATCATGGCAAGGAGGAAACACTTACGAAAAGAATTAATAAATCATCTATTACAAGTTAGCCCCTAAATTCAAAGGTGTAATATGTTGTATCGTGTAGCCCGAGATTACGAATTCTTCAGCACTATATTTTGAAAAAAGAAAACAACGATATTAAATACTTTCCTTCACAGGCACGACACCATTAAAAAAAAAAAAAAAAAAAAAAAGAATTCCGGATATCTACTGAAGACTACCGGTTTCCAAAGACTTTAAATTGTTTATAAAAGTCTCGAAAGTTAAAAATTGATTAGTCTTTTTCATTTCCATCCACTTTTGTTTTTGCAACTGAAATTCTGGATAAAGTTCTCCGTGTTTCGATCTCAAATGAATTTCGGCGTTCCCAGTGACGACCCCTTTTAAAACTACCCCGCAAGTTCTGCAAACGCTGGTTTTCGGATTGCCTACTTTGTCGAAATAATTCCATATGGGGGAGAGATGGTGCCGAGAAGGAAAGCGCCCTGAAATAAAATCTCTTAAGCGTTATTCCATCTTTTTTTTCCTAGTCAAAGGGGAACACTCGGAAGAAAAAACTTTTTTTTTTTTTTCTGAGTGCACGAATGATGCAAATTTTAAAAAAAATTATTCATGTCCTTTTCCGTTAAAGTAAATATAATTCCATGTGCAATTTCACAACTTACAAATTCACCCAAGAAATTAAAGAGTTTTTTGTAACCGAGAGTAGTTTTACGAAGGATCGACTATGATCGCCGAAGTGGAATCGCTCATTTGAACCACCTGAATAATCTTCTTTTTCACTTTGTTCTTCATGTAATTTTGGTAGACGTAGAAGTCTTTCAGTTTCTCCCACTGTGCTTTTTGGAGTTTATAAAGCTCGAACTCTTCGTAGTGGGTGGCTTTCAAATGATAGACGATCCCGGAAGTGGTTCCCGCTGCTATCCTGATGTCCGCCCGGCAATATTTACAGATGGCAACTTTCCTCTCGGCATCGCGAACGAAATAATTCCAAATCGGAGAAGGAGGCGGCCCTTTCGGTTGGTGAGCTATTATCGTCGTCGGTTCCACTGCCAGGATCCTTGTAGGTTGGCAGTAGTTAATTTCAACACCTACCAATAAGAAAATATGTCAAAATTAAAACTTTTCTTATTTTGCGTATCTTGCAAAAGGAGAATGATTTTTATATGATCCCTTTGAAAAAAAATTTCTCGCTTCAGAAATATATATTGTTTTTTCCAGTCATTTGTAAAAGAAATATTTTTGTCAAAATTAAATAAACAATTTTTTTATATTCATTTCAAACTGATAAAATCTCAATTCTAACTGCCAAAAAAAATATTTTAAAAAAAGTGAAAAACTTACATAGCTGATCAAGTGATTAAAAAAAAAAAAAAATAATAATAATAATAATAAAATAACAGTGTGCACTATAGTTTAAGTATTGAAAAAGAAAAAAGAAATCTATTAGGAATCTTCTCCTTCAAACACGTATTTCATAAGTTGATTTACTTTGTAAGTAAAATTAGCTCTCTTATTCTCGTACATCTGCCATCGGTCTACATGAAACCTCTGAAGATGCCTGTGGAGCGACCTCGTGGAATTTTTCGGTGTTTTCAAAATTCTCGAACACGAAAGACATTTTGCATGATCTTTGTAGGGGCTCCTTTCGTAAAACTCCCAAATCTTCGGTCGCTTCAATTCCGAATATTCGTCTGGCTTATCACCTGCCAAGTAAAACACAATCACTTTTTCATCCTGGCGCAAAACAATCCAAAACCATTCAAAGGCACCTCCTTCCCGCCGATTAAAATGTTCAAGTGTTAATGTGGGAAAAAGTTAACAGAAAAAATTAGACTAAAACGCTCCTTTAATTGCAATAAACTCATCCTTCTATTAAAACCTTAAAAGATATTTACAAATTTTTACAATTTATATATACATGCATTCCGGTAAGACTTCGAGACTATATTATTCGGACGTCTGGGGATTTCAAACAATAAAATTTTCTATTATCGTTTTTTCCAATTTAAAAAAACTTTTACCGATAATGCAAATAATTTTTCTATGTCCTGTTGTTTTTTTACAGAGGAAAAAAAAAAAAAAAAAATTGCTACACCCGGGAGGTGACTCTCTTCCCTACTAAGAAAATGACGAGAAAACTCCAAACGAAACCGAGTCGAAGAAAAGCGGAAAATTTCTTAGAACCTACCTCGTGGTTCAATTGGCAATGATAAGCTCGACTTGACCGAGGTCCTCCGAAGAGTTCTCGTCGACGACCACGCTCGTCCCTTCTCTTCTGACGGCAGGATCCACGGAACAAACCAAAACTCCGTGCTCGGAAGATAACACTTCCCCCTGTTCCCAAATTTGAAGCAATTCCGAATCCGATTGAACGGCTCCTTCCGGCAAAGGTTCTCCTTCGTCTAAAATTTGAAAGACTTCAGGGCTTCCTTTTTCCGCTTCCCCTTCGACTTCCATCGTTTCACCGGAACTACTTTTTAGATAATGCAAATATTCCGCCGGAACGTGGACCACTTTGTATTGTCTTCCGTCTTTAAAAGAAAATTCTTCTTCGTTCGCCTCTTGCACGGTTTCGCTTTCTCGTTCTTCCTCCTGAAATCTGGAGACGGCAACGCAAGTTTTCCCCTTTTTCAAGTCCTGAATAATTTGGTCGCCCATGACATCCGGTATGGTTCCCTTGTTGGAAATGTTCAAAATTTTAATGTTCCTTTGACCCAACTGTTCCAAATCTTTTTCGGTTATGACGCAACTCTCTTCCTTTTCGGTTTTTGCCTTTAAAACGATCAATTTTTTAACTTCCTCCCTGAATTCTTTTTTCTGTTCGGAGCGCCTCCTGTCGGATTTTCTGGATCTGGCTCGTTTGGGAGCCGTGAGGGGCAGACCCAGTATTCCTCCGCGGATATCGTAACCCACTCCCTTCCGGCCCTGAATGTATTCGTTACGGTACCTCTCGTAAGGCTTCGGATGTAGGTAACGAAGATGCCGAACCATGACCGAAGTATTGTGAAACCTCAACGACTTATCGCAAACGACGCAAACGGCTCTGACGTCCCCCGTCTCAGTCGTCGTCTTTTTAAAAAACTCCCAAATCGGCGTCTGTACCATGAATTTGTTTCCTTTTTCTTCCGCACCTGTTTGAAAACATAAAATTTTTAACCTTTCATCGTGTAAATTTATACTTTTTTCAAATCAAATTTCGTTCCACGATATTTTAGGGAGAAATCTTTGGCCATTTTTATACGTATAATTAAATTTGGATTAAACGTTTCTTATATTTACATTAATCCAAATTATTTAAATTTTTCGGACCCATGAATTCGAAGAAAAAAACAAACTCAAATTTAAATAGCGCTTTTGGCATTTGCATATACCATTATATTTAGTGAAAACAAAATGGCTTCAATGAAAACGCCGTCAGTTTTTTTGTTTTTTTAAATTTTCATTATGAGTAATCTATAACTCTCCCCCCTTCTAAATTCCTGGTATTTCACGTAAATGTAACGACAAATATATCCGCATATTTTGACTTCTTTTCTTTAATGCATCAAGCACATATTTCCTCAGCTATCGTCTCGTTTCTCTCTTTCATCAAAAAATAATGGTACTACATTTTCTATGCGTTAAAATGCCTCTAAACAATCTCGGTCTTCTATCCGTAAATCAATACAATTAAACTTTCCTGAGAGGTTCCCAAAAAAATAGTCCACAAGTCATCCCGAATATTGTTTTGATTGAAAACATCTGCCGTCTTTAGCGAAACTGGCGTATCTGCTTTTTGTAAACAAGCGGAATAGAACCTTTGTTTACATAAGCTAAAAATCGGAGAAGAGCATTGTTTACAAAATATCAGTTACGCCAGTTTCGCTAAAGACGGCAGACATCCCGAGTAGCATTTCTTTTTTCCTTTCACACCCGTGACAAAATTCAATTTTTTTGTTTTTTCAAATTGGAAACATATACAGGGTTTTTAATGACCCTTGACACGAGTATTAAAAGCGTGTGTATGTAATCAGATTATCTCCAAAACGGCAGAAAATGAAAAAAAAAAAAAAAAGAAAGAAAGAAAGAGAAATCTCCAAAGGCTATACCGGTACATTCCGTTTTAAAATATTTGCGTCAGGATCCATAAACTTAAAAATTAAGCACCTCAATCTACAGATAGTTCTAAAAATTGGACCAGGTCTTTAAACTCAATAAATAGGCGCCATGTCATTTTTTTTTTTATCGTTTTAGCCTATGTCTGGAGCATGATACTTTTGTTAAAAGTAAGACGGAAATAAAGAATAAAAATGATATTAATAAACAAATGAAAGTATATTTAAATTTTTAAAAGATCTTTTAGGCTAATTTAACAAAATTGATTTTATTTAAAAAAAAGCCGTGAACAACATCTTCCAATTGAAACTGAAGCAGTATTTTTTATTTTTTTCTTGTTTAGTTCAATTTGATAATTTTTCGTTTAGTTTATATTTAAATAATAGAAAAAAAGAAAAAAAAAAAAAAAAAAAAAAAGAATCCATATTTTGATTGATTATTGTTTTAAATCTCACATGTAGAATTACTCAAAATTTTTGTCGAAGGCGTCCAAGATTTAAAAAAAAAACGTGAAGCACGAACACGAAGCACATCACAACTCGAACCAAACTAGTTTGGATTTTCCTTCTTCTTTAAACAATTAATACAGAATTACAATTTTTATCGGCGAGGCACATGATAGTCGTCTTAATCTGAAAGTTGTTGAGAGAAATAAAGGAGAAAAAGACTAAAGTTGTAAATTCAGCAAAATCAAGAGAAAATTCAGTACAATTTATCATTGGTCTGGAGATTTATTACTTATTTCACAGTAGTTTAGTCTCCAGCCTTTTTTCCCCCGACCAAAATCGCAACTGGCTTAATGAATTCAAATCTTAAATTACTCACTTCATACAGTAAAATAAAATTTTTAAAAACTTTGGAAAAGACATAAGATAAAATTAAAATCATAATTGGAGATTCCGAAAAGTTACACGAACTAAAAGTTTTTTCTCATTTCAATATATTTATCAATAAGGAGTGACCAAGTTTTGAAAATTTGGGGAGCATGTATTTTTCCAAAAAGTTAATCAGCTTTCCACAATTATTTGCCAAGCAGAATCAGATCTTTGCACTCTAAAATACTGGAGAAAAAAAAACCGGAAAAGAAATCAACTATCTGAATCAAGCAGGGAGAAATGTTTTTTATAAATATGGAGAAAATGTATTAAAAAGAGAAGGCTTGTGATATTTAATTCACCTTCAGCATGGATCTGGGAAGGGAAGAAAGGGGAAGATGGCAAACGATTGTGCCCTCTCTGTAATTTATTGGATGGTGCAGAGCATCTGCTCCTGAAGTGTGAGGCGACAGAGGACCTAAGATCGAAAAGTAAAGTGAATTTGTCAGATTTTAACTTCTTACATACTTTAAAGATTAGAGATAGATCAACCCTTAAAGAAATAGGCTCCCTTCTAGCTCAGGTCAGGTCCAAGAGAAAAGAAAAACGAGAAGCCAATTTATGAATAAATAACTCTTTCAAAAAAAAAAAAAAAAAAAAAAAAAAAATTTTAGACATTACCATATACAATCCATACGCAGCAGAACTAGTTTCTGTAGGATAAGGCGTTTTGTCAAATCCATGATACCAATATAATAATAATTCACCTTCGTTATAAAATAATCAAGGTGTCACGGTAAAAAATAATAATCGGTTCTAACAAAGTCCGCAGAATTTTTACTGAGGAGATTTTGAAAACTTCATGATGCAAAAAAAAAAAAAAAAAAAAAAAAATTTCTTGGACGATCACTCCGAAAAAATTAATAAATATTTAAAAATTAATTACCTCTTGGGGGAAAGGTCCGTTTAAAAGAGTATTTCAATGACACAGTATGCAATCAAACGGTTTTTAAACGCTTCAATTTCTTTTTTTTCCAAGTTTTCCGGCACTTTACCTTATTTTTTAGTTCATTTCAAATTATCGGAAAAAAAAAAAAAAAAAAAAAAAAAAAAAAAATCGACACCATTAAAAAGCATTAAATTGCGTACTGTTATCAGTCACATTATGCAATTGATTCACAGGTGAAGGCATAACAATCGTGAATACACTTTTTTTTTCCTTCTCCTCTCTTAAAATACATTTCGAATAAAAATTTGTAAATATGCTGAAAAGTTGCCGTTTGGTTTGACTCCATAGAATTGCTTTACTGAAGGCACTTCGTACGTACATTAGGAAAAAAATATTTCCAAGTTTTCCTTTCGCTTAACTTTTGATTAAATAATTACTAGAAAAACTGTTTTGCCTTTTATTAGAAAATTAAAACCTCTTTGTAAGGATAATCAATTCTGATTTCGTCCGAAATTTTACAGCTTGAATGTAATGTTTTGGACAAAAGCGACTACTTAAGAGAGCAAACTCGATTCACAAACAAACTCAACTTCTTACAATTCCACACAATTTCGATAAAATTCTCTATGTTTTACTTATTTATTGACGTCTCTCTACGGTTTCGGTTATCCGAGGATTTAGCTAATTTTCCACATCCTTAAAGAAAAATATCATTTTTATACTCTTCAATTTCATAAGAAGAGTATATTAAATTTGGTTTTGAGTGAAGGGTACCTCCGTTAATATCGAACGGAGAGCAAAACGAACGGCACTTGCCGGGGGTAACTTTTCAATCCAAAGCTATTTACACATGTCCGTCCGTCCGTCCGTCTGTCCTCATTTTTCATGCATTGATTGGAGACGCAATTTGAGCCCGATCGGTCCCAAATTTGGGATATGAATAGGGGGCACTATGGACAAGAACTTTATAAATTATGGTCTAAATACGTTCGCATACAGCAGATCTTGTTTTTTGCATATACAAGTAGATATCGCTTTCTGAGCTGTGTCAGCGAAAATGGTTATCTCACATTCCGGAATGTTTGATAAAGTCATTTTGGTGCAGACAAAAGAAAAAAATATTTACATTTCGTGGCTTTTTTTTTTCTCACTTTTGTTATCATTATGTCAAATTATGCATTATATTCGATTGAACGTTTCGATGTAGTAAACGTTGTCCATACATCGAACGGTTTTTGTATTTTATCTTATTTGTTTGGACCTGGCCTTTTTTTTTTCAATTTCGCACATCTGCAATTTTCTAGAACATTTTACTACATTCTGGAACATTCTAGAACAGTGTAATTTGTCAGTTTATTGTGTTTAAGAACCACACTCAAAACCCAACATAATATTTATTGATATTTTTACTCGTGGGAGTAAGATTTAAATGAAATTGAAGAGTATCGGACAGTGGTAACCTCCACTGTAGCTTGTTTTTTTTTTTTTTAATTTCAAGAGCTTCCGGCGGCCGTACAGCACGCCTGGCTCTGGCCTTTCGATTGCTTGTAACTCTTGTTTGCCCGACTTCCCTCTTTTCCATTTTACTATTTTTTTTTTTTTTTTTTTCAATCAAGGGGCTTGTCGCCTCGCTCGTCTATTCCGGTTGGCCTATTTCCCTGCCATGGTCCCCGTTATTTCTTTTTTCTTTAATCTATTTCATTTGCCCTTTGCCTTGCGATGGACCTGCTTACTTTTTTTTCTCTTATCCGATTAGTCTTTTCCATTGCCATGGGTTCCACCATTCAAACCTTTCCTGCTCAAATTCCTTTCTTTTCATTCAATTCATTCAACCTTTCCTTTCACTCCCCCCTGCGGGTCGGAACTGCAAGCCTCGCTAGCTTATTTATTTATTTTTTGTGCTCATCGTTCTGCCACTTAACCATTCCTCCAGGCTGATTTAGTTCAGAGCCTTCTCTTTTCTACGGCCTTGGCCTTGCTTATTTAAAATAGACCTTCCATATAAGTGGTCAGTAAGTATAGTATTCACTTTTGGTCAGATCAGATACTTTTTAAATTTTTGAGCAGTGTTAAAAAGTTTTGGTCGGTAGGTACATAAATAACTGCCCACGAAAACAATGAACATTTATTTTTCCTACCGACCGTTAAATTAACCCACTGACCTAAGACCGTAGTAAAATACTGCCTGAATAATTTGAAGTGTAAAAATATTTTTGTCTCTCCAGTTCAGCCTTGCCCTTTCCGCTTTTAGGTTATTTTTCCTACACTTTCGTTCGACAGTATTCCCTAAATAAGAACATACTCCAAAAAATTTTGAAAAAAAATAAAATAAAATAAAATAAAAAATTAATAAATAAAATAAAACAAAATAATAATAACAATAACAATAATCTTCGAAACGATTTTCTTTTTGCATGTTTTTACTACATCTCTTAACAGAGCTGCCGTGAAAAGTTTCGGTTTAAACACGGCGGCTGTTCGCCTTAATTTTACTCATGAAAAGGTTTGTGGAAAAAGAATTCCTCCGGCTGAAATACTGCGCCTAGAAATTTGTCAAAGAAAGAAAAATGGTCTACAAGAATGGGGGAACATAATTTTCGAGTCCCTGAACCAATAAATTATTTTTAAACCTTTGAAAATGCGAAAAGAAAAAAAGGCTTTGAAACGCCATTTTGAAATTTTTTTTTTTTTCCAAGGTTACGACTTCTTTTTTTAGCGGAAATTTCTAACAAAAAAACTGATCGGAAAAAGTCGGGATTTAGTTTCAAATGATCGGGAGAAAACCTAGAACATAATTTTTTAAATAAACCACGAAAATTTCGAACCGGGACACAGGAGCCAAGGTGAAAAGAAGGGGACGCGGCAGAGATTTGACCAGAGGTCACCGTTCCTTGCTGTGACGCCACGCCTGGGTTTTTAATTTAAGTTTTTTTTCGGTTTTTTTGATTTTTGGGGCCCGGGGGGTGGACCGAAAAAATCGGGAAAAGAACGAGAACGCGGAGAAAAGAATTTGCGATTTTTTTCGATTTTTTAAGGGATCTTAAAGAGATTTGTGGGGATCGGCAAACAAACTCACGAAATTCAGGATAGAGAATAGAGATTTGCAACTTTTTTTTGCCAGTTATTTTTCGGTAGCAAATACCGGACAAGACAAGAAAAAAAAAGAAAAAAAAAAAAAAAAAAAAAAACTTAAAAATATTGGTAGGATGAAGCTTAATACTATAACGTTAAATTACTGAAGTCCACTTCTCCACAACACGGAATTACAGTTCTTCATGAATTCGAGATCATGGAATTTTCGTCTAAACTGGAGAAATAAAATATTTCAATTTGCTGGATCTTGTAGCTTTGTTGAAAAGCCGTACCTTCAAAATGATTGCCGTTCGTAGATTTTAGACAAAATATTAATATGTAAAATTTGCATTCTTTAAAAAAAAAAAAAAAAATTAAATTAAATTAAATATTTATATAAAAGAATTTATTATTTTATTCCTGTTCAGGGATAGAAAACCAAATTAATTTCACCAAATTGGTTTTTTTAATTTTTTGTTTCAAAATCCAGAACCATATCGAATCACTCTTTAACGCCAAATTATTTAACTCGAGCAGAATCTAACCCCAGAAACATTATAGCCAAGATATTAGGACCAGAACCGTTACAAATAGAGGATAATATGACACTAAAACCGAACCAAAACCATTTCTGTTCACCCAAAAACATAGTTTCAGCTAAAAATTATGGTTAAAATAACACGGGAAAAATAGAAAACCAAACCAGAGAATTTAAACTTTTATTACAAGTTGACAAAAAAAAAAAAAAAAAAAAAACAATCAGAACTAAAACTAGTAATCACTTCCTAGCAGAACCGAAGCCCCAAAAAACCATAGTTTTTTTAAGCATATGTCTTCAACTAAAAACCAGAATCGAGCCGAACCCTTGCTAACATTAATATGGTTTTCCATCCCTGTTCCTATTTGTATTTTAACTCTTTACCATTTACATCAAAAACTTAAGAATCATCTACTAATTTACAAAAAAAATTGATCTTAAGTCTTTTTTTCACTTACCTCGTTGTCATCCATTCTCCATCGAAACATATCTTGCTTTCACGGTTGATTTTCAATAACACTACCGATATTACAAAATTAAATTTTCGAACATAAAGTGTTTTTTCGTTCAGACAAACCCCTTGGTTAATCAACCTAATGTTAGACCTATTAACAAAAAACACTTTTCCTTACAAAATTACACTTGAGAGGTTACATTAAAAGCTTAATCTATTTGAGTCGTGTTGCGGTAGGAAATGAAACTATATTTACGAAGGATTTCCTATTAGGGCGGTTGGAAACACGCTAATTTTTGAATTTGAAAACGCCTCGATTCCACGGAGAGATCGTCTTGTTTGAATCAAGCAGAGCGGGGAAATAAATTCATTTTTTTTGCCTGAAACAATAAAATTGTTTTGCTCAAACATATTATTTGTTGAATCAAATGCAGCTTTTTGAATCAAACAAAATCTTATTTAATGGAAACAAATATGTTTTCCCCGTATCCAAACAAGAAATTTATTTGATTCGAACAAATCGGTCTCTCCGTATGCCTTTTTATAAAACTACTGTATTAACCCTAATTTTTTTTTCAGATTTTTTAAACGACATTTTCAGGTGCCGCAATGGTCTTGAAAATTTCGAAAAGCCCATTTGAGGACCGAAAATGAAAATTTTTTTTCGCATCAAGACCGTCGTTTCCTATCGGAAATTTTGCGCAGATTACGAATTTGAAGTCAAAAATTAGTTTTGGTGCACAGTTTTTGAACCACACGCCGGATTCCAAATTCTGAAAATCTTGTGATGGCGTTCTGTCTGCGGTTCAAAAACCGTGCACCAAAACTAATTTTTGACTTCAAATTCGTAATCTACGCAAAATTTCCGATAGAAAACGACGGTCTTTATGCGAAAAAAAAATTTTCATTTTCGGTCCTCAAATGGGCTTTTCGAAAATTTCAAGGTCATTGCGGCACCTCAAATGTCGTTTAAAAAATCTGAAAAAAATTACGGTTAATAGTATTACAAAAAGGCATCGATTCCCATATCAGGAGTTATCAAATTCAAAAATTCGTTTTTTTCGACTCACCCTATTTACTATCCACATACTTGCAGTTGGAAACACAACAAAAGTATTTTTTTAGCAATCGCAACACATTTCAAAGTGAATATACTTTTAAAAGAAACTGAATTTTTTGAAACAAAATAAGTAAAAATGTTTACCCACCTTGAAATTTTACCTTACCATGAAGCACTCAAAACGCGAAAAACGAAATTTCTTTTCAAAATGGTAGCACTAAAACGCGGTCAAAAACACTATAAACCGAAATAATAAAAAAAAAAAATTATACACGGAATATCATTGCGCCTAACATTAACCCGCTACAGACGATGCAATTTTTTTTTCAATTTTTTTCAAACAAAAAATATTTATCCCAAGTGTTTGTAGAATCCCAAAAATGCATTATCTGTGGGGATTCGCCCGTAATCAACTTTGATTTAAACAAAACATTATATACAAATGAAAAGATTGCAATTTGTACGTTTATACCTTACCGTACTTACCTATTTAGTTTTATCTTTTAAATGGAGTATTACTTTCTCGGAACGAAAAAGCAAAACTCTTTGACATGACAACAGGAGAAAAAGACACGAAATCAAAGAGAAATTTAAAAAAAAAAAAAAAAAAAAAAATTGAACCCCGATTGCGAAATGTGTAAATTGAAAAAAAAAAAAAAATATATATACATATATATGTATAAAATAAAATGAAATAAATAAAATGTTGATTTGGGCCCAACACCGAAACGATTAAATTAACGGCGGAAACAAATTAAAATTTCACGGGACAGTATCAAATCAGTTCAGCAATTTTAACCTTTGATAAACCCATGCAAAAATTAAAAACGCGAAAAGAAATTGCACAGACAATTGTGTAATTTTTATAGTGACATATTAATTAACTTTTTATTGAATCCATTTTTTCAAGTTCAGAAATTTTAAAATAATCAACACTCGATGACAAATTCTTTCGTATCGAATCGTTACTTACCTTCATTTGGCATTACATGTTTAGAATTTTAAATTTTTTTCATCACTCCGGGCGGGAAATGAACTTTTCCGCCCGCTTAAAAAACGAAAAAATTCATTTCCCTCCCTCGTTATGAAAAATACCTTACAAATCAGACATGCGGGTGGCTTGCAGGCCTCGACTGGTTACGGCCCGAACCCGTATTGCAGGCCCCACTCTCGGCCTGCAATACGCCACCTGCATACCTGATATGTAATATACTATTTTGTGTCATCAAGGCAAAAACTTCACAATTTTTAATTAAAAAAGAAAGTTGGCGATTTTGAGTGACTGCTACTTTTTATTTTAAATATTTTGCTTTTTCAAAAAAAAATTCTCTGTGCAATTTCTTTGAGCTTAAGCAGTTGAAAAATGTCTAGTTTCAGCAGACACATGTGCCTATCATTTACAATAAACAAAACTTATAATGGAAAAATCAATTGAATTACAAGCTCCTAAACCGCTTTCCAAATTTATTTTTACCGACATTTTAAGCATGAAAATTAGAATGTTTAAAAAGCAAGGCTGGTTTCAAATTTCCTGATATTCATTTTTTTAAATTGAACATTTTGACATGCCGATAAATATATACTGAAAACAAGGAAGAAATAATTTTTCCTAGCCAATTTAGACGGATTTTTGGAAATGATAATCCATATTTGCTCCAACTTTAGAAAGTCGGTATAGGATTGACATTTTCCGTCAGATTATACATCATTCAAGTGTTCTGTTAAATTTTAGTTTAAAACCCGAACTTTTTTTCTTTTTCTTTTTACAAAAAAATGTACATGAAAAAAATGATACATGTATTAAATTCAAACTAGACATTTTAAATCTGCATCATATGAAATTTCGGATGTTTTACCTTGTGGCACCTGATCCGTGGAATCGTCTACATTTGAGGGTCCAGCCATGTCCAAGTCGCCGTCATGCGTTTCGTCACCTACATAAAATCAATTTGAGAGCTGATGAATAGCGAAAAAACCAATCAAATTGAAAATAATTAAATTCTAATTTTTATACCAGTCAGTTCTTGATTGGAATCCTCGAAGTCGTTGCCTCCGTCCTCGCTCTTCCCTTGTTTACCGGTTATAAATTGAACTAAAGGATCATTTGTCGTGTCGTCTAAAAATTCTACTTCTTCCTGCTCTTGAACTTCTTGCTTTGGATTAGTTAAAGGTACGAACGAGTTACTTGTGGCACTTGCGGAAGCAATTTCAGTCTTGGGTACAGGTGATCCCACCCTGCAAACCAAAAAAACATTTAACATTTGTTTCAAAGAGTCAAAAAAATTGAACTATACCTTTTACGTTTTCTTTTAGGTTCGCTAGGGCTAAAATCAGGGTCCCCAGGGTCGTCCTCAGGCTCAAAAACTGTCGTTTCTACTACTTTTTTTTTCTTAGGAATTAATGTAGCTTTTCTTTGGGCTTGATGTGTTGATACTGCATTTTCATCCTAAACGCACAAAAACAAAACAAAAAAAATGTTTTGTCAAAGGAATTCAAACACCGCACAAGTGTCAGACTTACTGATCCTTTATCTCCTGCTAAGCCTTTAACTTTTAATGTTTCAGCTAATTTTAAAAATGCTGCTAAATCCTCCTGCCTTACACTAGCTTCTCCTCTGTACATAAAATCCAACATATCTGCTAGTTCCTGATGTCCTACATCTTTTAATATTACAATAGGATGTTTACATGGATTGGCCTTAAAGAAAAAAAAAATGAATCTTTAAAGATGAAACCCATGTGTACAATTAATTTGGTTTTGCTTGCCAGCATGTGTCACATGAGGATAAATTAAAACTGTTTACTCAAATTTGAAAAATGAATATTCAAATTTGTAACTTGAATACATGAGTGGTAAATGTTTTAAAGGCCATCCAGAAATCGCATCAAGAAAAAGTATGTTTTCTTAAAAAAATTTTCTCTTTTAGACTGATTTAAACTTGATAGTTTCAAGTAAACAACAAAGCAATTATTCTTTTTTTTTTTTTCTTCCTTAAGAAAACACAGCTAAACAAATTCCTAGTTTTGCATCCATTCTGGACACAAATAATAAAATAATAAAATACAAGTAGCAAGTACTTTGTTTCTTAACTGCAACACTCAATGGAAAGGCATAAAAGCATTAAATGTACATTGATTAAGACAGAAGATGATTAAACAAAAAAGAAGGTAAAAATCAGTCCCATGTGTTTCAATAAGCAGCTGAAATGAGGTTTTCTTTTAAATACTGCTAAAAAATTAAAACAGAATGTTGATTTGGGGAAACAAGAAAAATCAAGGTAAGATTATTTTTTAACATTCCAACATTAATTATTCAATGTAAACTGCTTACATTACATGCTTGAGTTGATTCTGCTTTTCAGCATTCTAAGCACCATGGATGTAAGGAATACTTTAATACTTTTAACAGTTTATTATTAAATTCTACACAAGGGGAAAAAAAAATAAAAAACCTCCTCTTGCGTTGAAATTAAGCCCAAGCCCAGCCCAGGTAGATGTCATTAAATACAATTATACAAATAAAGTCAATTAAGAATTGCAGTTTTAACAAGACATTGGTATAAACAACTGCTTGTATATCAAACAAACATCAATTAAACAAAAACCTCTTGAGAGCCCTAAAATAATGCAATAATTAAATTCATCAATCCTCTGAGGACACAATGGTCAGCACATATCTTGCCTGTATTTTGTTTCAATAAAAACAATACATATGTTAACAAAATACGAAAATGCAAAATTTATAGCGTTATTACGGAGACGCCCAAGGGCTTAATGTCCTTGAAATCGCCATTTTGAATTTAGGGTACGCCAACTAAATTTCCTTGAGAAAAAAAGAAAAAAAAATCCAGTTTTTCTTACCTTAAATAAATCTTTAAAATAGGGACTACAAACAGAGAGAATAATTTTGTGTGCCTGAAGGTACTTTCCTTCTGCAGCTAAAGTAACATCCACCATGTCTTCCTCTTGCAGGAGATCGTGAAACCCAGTCGCGAGGTTCGATTGAAAATTGTTCCATTTTAACGAAAACTGATCGTCCGAATTCTCCTGCATAACGAAAAAACAAAACAAATGTAAACGCCAGTTGAGCGGAGATGTGCCAGAGCTAATAATTAGCGCAAAAAAAATGTCGCTAATAGAAATTTTGAAATCACTCACCATTTTCAGCCGATTTGCAATATTGCGTCTTCGCGTATAACTATAGTGGCGTCAAATCGATGCTACGAGTTAAAGCCGCTTCAGCTCGATCGGAGCGACACCTATGCTTGGCTTTCGTAAACGCGCCTTTTAACAATTCGTCGACGAATGCGGATTTTATGACAAGTGCCACAGAGTTTTTTTAAAACGAAATTGCATACATGAAATCGTACTGATTATCGGTGAGCCTTGCCTTGTCGTTCCGTAAATGCACATTCTTGTTATTATTCCTAATTAATAGCAAGAGATTAATCCAAAAGATGTTGATTATAAGAAAATTAAAATTTACTTCCGCAGGAAATTCTTATGATGACGTACTTCCGCTTTTTTTCTCTTTTTGCTCTAAACAAAAGGGTCGATTGCGCCGCACACCTATCTTGTCACTGTTGGGCGGCGAGAATTGTTTTTTTTTTCACATGTTTGTTTTTTTTCGTTCTAAATTCTAATTGATGTAAAATTGTTATTTATTTAATTGACCCAACAATAGAGTAAATGTGAACATGAATTCAATAAAAAGAAGCCTACAATTCAGCAACAATATAATATATTTGTATACGAGAACATTGAATATAAGTTGTGTAAAAAATATTACAGATTTCAGATTTTAATATTAAAAAAAAATTAGGAAAATATAAGCGCCATCAGGCTCCTGGGTCAGCAACTAACATTTAAGGAAATCATGGCAGAAATTTTAGGTGTGAAGGCTTTGATTCAATACAACATTTTTAAAATTTGAGATTATTAAAAATTATTTACAATAATAAATCTACTACATTTCTTTGACTAAAGTTTGCAAAAGATGAAAATGTAGATTTTAATATAAATCTGACTACTAACCAAAGGGGAAAAAAATGCATCAGAGACCATGGAAAAATATACTTTTCGTTCAGTTTTCATTAAAACCTCGCGATTCCATCATCCAATCAACAGAAATCCAGTGCTACTAGTATTTCAAGTATCTTTTCCTCTTTTCCTAGCCAAATAATGACAAAGCCACCTACGCTAATTTTCTTACAACAGCCCTGATGCATGTCAAACAAGGTCAAAAAGTTTAAGTGTTGCGCTGTAAAAAGGTATTAAAATTTTACAAAATAAAACTTGAGTCAAATAAAAAGTTGTAGATTTCAGACTCAATAAAAAAAAAAAAAAAAAAATCCAGTTTTTCTTACCTTAAATAAATCTTTAAAATAGGGACTACAAACAGAGAGAATAATTTTGTGTGCCTGAAGGTACTTTCCTTCTGCAGCTAAAGTAACATCCACCATGTCTTCCTCTTGCAGGAGATCGTGAAACCCAGTCGCGAGGTTCGATTGAAAATTGTTCCATTTTAACGAAAACTGATCGTCCGAATTCTCCTGCATAACGAAAAAACAAAACAAATGTAAACGCCAGTTGAGCGGAGATGTGCCAGAGCTAATAATTAGCGCAAAAAAATGTCGCTAATAGAAATTTCGAAATCACTCACCATTTTCAGCCGATTTGCAATATTGCGTCTTGGCGTATAACTAGTGGCGTCAAATCGATGCTACGAGTTAAAGCCGCTTCAGCTCGATCGGAGCGACACCTATGCTTGGCTTTCGTAAACGCGCCTTTTAACAATTCGTCGACGAATGCGGATTTTATGACAAGTGCCACAGAGTTTTTTTAAAACGAAATTGCATACATGAAATCGTACTGATTATCGGTGAGCCTTGCCTTGTCGTTCCGTAAATGCACATTCTTGTTATTATTCCTAATTAATAGCAAGAGATTAATCCAAAAGATGTTGATTATAAGAAAATTAAAATTTACTTCCGCAGGAAATTCTTATGATGACGTACTTCCGCTTTTTTTCTCTTTTTGCTCTAAACAAAAGGGTCGATTGCGCCGCACACCTATCTTGTCACTGTTGGGCGGCGAGAATTGTTTTTTTTTTCACGTTTGTTTTTTTTCGTTCTAAATTCTAATTGATGTAAAATTGTTATTTATTTAATTGACCCAACAATAGAGTAAATGTGAACATGAATTCAATAAAAAGAAGCCTACAATTCAGCAACAATATAATATATTTGTATACGAGAACATTGAATATAAGTTGTGTAAAAAATATTACAGATTTCAGATTTTAATATTAAAAAAAAATTAGGAAAATATAAGCGCCATCAGGCTCCTGGGTCAGCAACTAACATTTAAGGAAATCATGGCAGAAATTTTAGGTGTCAAGGCTTTGATTCAATACAACATTTTTAAAATTTGAGATTATTAAAAATTATTTACAATAATAAATCTACTACATTTCTTTGACTAAAGTTTGCAAAAGATGAAAATGTAGATTTTAATATAAATCTGACTACTAACCAAAGGGGAAAAAAATGCATCAGAGACCATGGAAAAATATACTTTTCGTTCAGTTTTCATTAAAACCTCGCGATTCCATCATCCAATCAACAGAAATCCAGTGCTACTAGTATTTCAAGTATCTTTTCCTCTTTTCCTAGCCAAATAATGACAAAGCCACCTACGCTAATTTTCTTACAACAGCCCTAATGCATGTCAAACAAGGTCAAAAAGTTTAAGTGTTGCGCTGTAAAAAGGTATTAAAATTTTACAAAATAAAACTTGAGTCAAATAAAAAGTTGTAGATTTCAGACTCAATAAAAAAAAAAAAAAAAAACAATAATTTTAAAAAAATTATAAATTAGTCTGTATAAAGTTTGTTAAGGAAGCATTCTAAATAAAAATCTCTACACGTAAATTACACATTGTTATAAAAAATATATAAATTTTGGCGCGATTATTGCTACGAAAAAAAATTAACGATTAATATTACAATTTGTACGTTAGTCTCATATTACAATCAAGACTATTTGATAGGCGAATACTTAAGACACTGGTTTTAATTTTGTTTTAGTTAGTTTATGCAACCTTTAATTATTCTATTAAAATAAATTAATTTAAATTTAAAAATCCGCTTTCGAACAAGAGTAAAATCTTGCTCCAGGAATTTCGTTATAAGACTACAATCGTTTCTTTTAAAATTATTCGTCCCGGGCTAAAAAAATACAACTATTCTATTCGGCAGTGGTTACTTCGAGACTCGGGTTTAAAACTGATTCAGGTAAATACTGCATTGTTGAATTTTTTTCCCACGTTAACGTTTCATTTTATCGAGTATCGGCAAGACTTGATCAAAGGTGGGTCTTTTCCCCGGGTCTTCGTTCATGCAAATTCTTATTAATCTAGCGAGATGCAGAGAAATACCGGTCGGAATATCAATTCGTAATCCTTCCAAAGCGATTTTCATTCCAATTTCCATGGGTGATAGGTCAGCAAAAGGAACTTCTCTCGTCGACAATTCCCAGAGTAAAATGGCAAAGGACCACATGTCGCAAGCTTCCCAATTTCGTTCGCTGGGTTTTTTTTGCAAAGCTTCCGGGGACATCCAAGCCGGGTAATAAATCCTCGATTTCTCTTGAAAGGTAAATTTAAAATCGGCCATGTTGATTCTAGCTGTTAAATCTTCGTCGATCATAATGTGTCTGCTATTTAAAGCAAACTGAGGATTTATCCGTTCAAGACTGTGAAGGTATGCCATGCCCCTGGCCGTGTCCACGGCGAATCTCAGCGCTTGAGAAGTGTCGACGACCACCCCGGTCCCTTCGTGTAATATCGAGTACAAAGATCCCCAAGGCATATACTGATTAATGACTACTAAATTTGGGGGGCTGTTGCAGCAACCAATGACAGGGAGGACGTTTGGATGGGAGAAAATACGTAATTTCGGAAATTCTTCGTTGAAATCGCGGGATATCCGAGACGTGCAATTCCTAAGGGCTAGAATTTTGGCGACGATATCGTTTTTTTGCCATTTACCCCGCCAAGTGTCTCCGCTGGGAGAACTCGCGATTTTAGTATGTAGAGACAAGTCGGCAATGTTGATTCCTCGATGTCTCGACAGAGTAGGATCTCGACTTCTGGTTTTTAATCCCAACCAACTTTGGTCCTTGAAGTTGATTTTCTTCAAATCCTGGCCAGTTTCGACAGCTAAATCTAGAAAAAATTTGATATTAATTAATTTTTCAATTTTCAAGAAATTGGCTGGGTTGGATGCTACTTTTGAGATTTAGAAAAATAAAAAATGTGTAATTCTGACTATAAATCATTCAAAAACGTTCTTTTGGTAATTTGAAATTGTAATTCCCAATGCATCTACATCAACAAAGTTTTTAAACCGAGGAGACCAAATTTCAGCAATTGGCATTTTTGCTTGTAAATGTAGTCGAAAAAATCTAAAAAAAAATTAGAAATTGTTTCTGTCATAAGAAAACCAAAGATCGAATGAAGAGTAAAATTTCGAAAAGTTCGTAAATTTGGGCCATTCTATTTAAATTAAATTATTCCTAACTTAAAAAGTTGGGAATAAGTAAGGAAAAAATTTGAGTGCCCCTGGTGTATTCTTTTGCTAAACATTCCCCGGTTCCCGTCTTTGATCTTTTAAGCCAAAAAACCACCAGAGAATTATAACCCAACTACATTAAAAGTATAAAAATGATAACTGTTGGAAATCAAAAAATTAGCCAACTTAAAAAAAGTTTGAACAAAAAATGGTTAAGAATTTTTCCATTCTGGCAAAATTAATCACAAAACAAATGTCAAGATTCTTCTTTTTCATTTAAAATACAAGGAATTAAAATTTCAGTATTACTTCCTTACCATGCAATCGTTTAGCCAAATGCCCTCTAGCTTTATCCAAAGGAGTATCTCCATCCTTGTTTGCCAAAGACACCATAGCTCCTTGTGTGATCAAATCTTCTGCCAAATTTTGATACCCCCAAAAGCAAGCATAATGAAGAGGTGAGTTGCCATGCTCATTTATGAAATTAATATCTGCCCTAGATCTTAGAAGCATATGAACAATGTCCCTGTGGCCATGAGCTGCTGCCAAATGCAGGGCTGTGTCATCTCCTCTGTTTGTGGCATTTACTCGAGCACCCCTTTGCAGTAATAGTTCCACAATCTTTGCATGGCCTTCTTTAGCTGCCCAGTGTAAAGGGCTCAGCCCATGATCGTCCCTAAAAAATTAAATATTCAAGATAAAGTAGGTCTCATGTTGGTGTGGAAGACAAGTTTTGAAGGTCGCCATTTATGGAATACGTATAAAACTGATGTGGGATTCATTTTACTACTGATTCATTCATAAAACTTTTTTGTATATTTCTTTCAACAATATTACAAAAATGAAAAAAACACACAAAAAATCATTCATAAATTTACTGAATAGAATGAAAAATCCTTGTGCTATCACCTCAAGTTGAAAAAAAAAAAAAAAAAAAAAAACAAGTAACATGGGCTGGTCTTGCACATGTCTAGTAATTCCTCTCTTAAATCCGTAAAACAAAAAATTTTTCTTTGGAAAATATTTTTTAATGACTAAATACTTGAAAATCTTAAAAATAATTATTGATTCAAATTTGAAAGTTTATTATTATCCAATTTGTTTACGTTTTGAATGGCTCAATGTTACATAGGGGAGACACAAACCAAAAATATGTTCATTTTCCTTACCCTTGATTCATATCATTTTCCGTATCGTCTAGCCAAACTCTGACTTGCAAGGCATTACCCTCCCGACACCATTGAAAAATATCCTCCATTTCACAGGGGATAATCGGTCAATTTAAAAAAATACAAGGTAACTCCCACACCCACTTCTAAGCTCAAAACACTAAAAATAGAAATGCCCTAATTCGTTTCTCATACTAATATGAAAAACAATTCGATCATTATATTCAGAAGGCACGAATATTATCGAAGAAACTTCCGACATATATTTTAAGTATTAATAAGAATAACAAAACATTTAAAAAAATTAAAAGAATAATTAAAACTCTATTTGTTTTCAACACTGCACACGACCTTGCTGGACGCCATCTTTGATTTCATTCGAATATGAACCGAAAGATGGCGCCGGCGCTGTTGGAAAAAAATCAAAATGAAAATAGCTGGCGGGAAAATGAATTTTTGATTTGAAAGCCCTATTTCTTTCGTTTTATCAAAATGATTTTGTTCGACAACGTGAACACATCGTTAATTGTAACATCTTCTCGTAATTCTTGTTCTCAATCATATCTCTTTCATGTAAGACAATAAAATTTTTATTTCATACTAAACCTAACCTCAATTTATAATTTTTATATTTTTATATTTTCAATAAATAGTGCGCTAATTATTGGGCAGAGCGGGGAGACAGAGTGCTTTACATTTCAAAAACACCAGTGGATAATTTACCACCTAATATAAATATGGAGAATGAGGAATACAATCCTGATGTATTTAGTCGAATTCGATTCATGTAAACAAATGTAAAAAAATTGCAATTGTACAAGTTATTTTAAATAAGTTCTTCCTTTTCAGGTATTTACCACGATGGCAAGATCTTTTGCAACAGTTATATTCAGTTCATCTCCATCCTCACCCTGTTTCAGTCATAATTATTCAACAACTAGACCATTATTGCAAGGACAAAGAAAAAGAAATCCAGAATGACAACACATCACTTGTATGTGCCTCAATTATTAATGCAGCATTAATTTGTGCAAATAAAACATCAAAACCTTCACATGTGATTTGCGACTTTTTTTCGGGCGAGTCATTAATCCAGTCAAATATTATAAGCAACTACTTCAACAATGTGTGGAACCTTGAAAAGCATGGAGAAACATTCACATTGAAGCACTTGACGACCAAAACTGGTAAAATAACAGAGGTAAGACTTGTTTTTGATCCTGCAAGATCTGTCTTAAATATCGATAAATGTTATATAAATGTAAAAGAAGCAGAAAATAGATGAAAAAATAATACATATATATAATTTGAAAAATTTTAATAATACAGAAAAAATGAATTAATAGTTGTTATCAACAGCTACAAGTAAAATGGCACTTTTATTTAATAAAATTTAAATTGTACACAAATTTTTAGTATATAACAATTATTTTAATTCTTTTTTAGTTAGATGCCATCCAATTAACAAAATGTAGACAAATAATCCTCTAAATAAACTTAAAAATTCTATTAAAAAAATTCATAAAGGCAAGCATTTTATTGTTAGGCTGTAAAAAGGCACAGTTGTTGCTATAAGACTTCATTAACATGAAATTTAACTCATGCCTTTGTATTTTGTGAATAAATTGTAAAGTACACGGAGAGTCGATTTTAAGTCCAGATTGACAATGTCTGAAAAAAAAAAAGAATTGTATAAATATGTAAAATTTAATTGTTTTTCTTTGATTTACCTTCTGGGCGAGCTTTAGGCTTGGCAAGACCAACATCTTGCATTAATTCAAAAGATAGCACGACATTGTGAACCTTTTCCTCGAAGGTTTGAGGCGTCAAATAAAAACTATACAAGGGTACGAAAAATCCTTCGAGGAGTCCCATTAAAAGCGTCAAGTATACTCCATCGTGGAACTGGGTGTCT
Organism: Liposcelis bostrychophila; assembly: GCA_037577465.1. Classification (NCBI taxonomy): domain Eukaryota; kingdom Metazoa; phylum Arthropoda; class Insecta; order Psocodea; family Liposcelididae; genus Liposcelis; species Liposcelis bostrychophila. The sequence continues at coordinate 379,787 of CM075210.1, read as the reverse complement.
AGATCGGTTACCTCCAAGTTGATTTTATTTAAATGTTTATTTACAAATGTAATGAGAGACTAAAAACAAAATGTTTACAGTAATTTTAAATTATGAGAGCAGCATGTCAAAAGAAACTCTTTTTACCTTTTTAACAACTTGTAATTTATCCGGTGCATGATCGAACAATGTATCAAAAGCGTCCCTTTCGCATCGCATTCCTAAATCATCGTACGTGGCAGTGATTTCTTCTTGAACAGTCCTATGCTCCAAATTTCCGTCTCGCTTCTTAACTACGACGATGGATGCCGTCACATTTTCGGGTAATCTCACGGGAGCTCTAAAATGCCTAGCTAGGGCTACTAGTAAATGAAGAATTGGCACAATATTTTTTGAATGAATGCTTTCAACGCTCCATTTATCATCTGACCAGACCGGTAATCCCAAAATTCGATTTGCAGATCCCAAAACGATTCGCAACTTTTGTTTTTGACCTTCTTCAGATTGGGTGACTTCGGGTACATCAAGTCTTTCCTTGCTTAGATTTTCTGGAATGAAAAAAAAATTTATTCCCACACTTGGTTTTTGAAATTTGACCTTATGATTTTAAATCATTACCCTACCAATCAATTTCTGTAAAATCTGGCCATCAAAAAGATCTTCTCTAATATCCTTGACAATGATTCTCTGATCTGCCAGTTCATCATTTATCCATTCAATCAAAACTCTTATGAGCTCTAAAAGTTTAGGGTTGTCCCTTGAATTTGGAGCCAAGTCACATCGCTCTTCATTCTCTCCCAAGTTATATTCTTCTGGAGGATAATCAGGTGAAGTAGGAATGCCTGGTGAATCAATGGCATTTTGCCCTTCTTCCTGCACTTCTTGAACTAGGAAAAAAAAAGGAGAAAAATTAATGATGATGATGATGATGATGATGATGATGATAATGATAATAACAAAATCGGAAATCACTGTTTAAAATTATGAATGTTAAAGTGGCCGAGTTTTTCAAATCAAACACAAGGCCAATGAAAAAACCTAAATTTAATCACGCCTACTGTTTACTTGCAACTCCAAAAAAGGTGCGTCCCTGCATTAGCAAAAATAAACTTTTCCACCAAAATCTAAGCGGATTATTTTCAAAATACCTTCTTTGATTCGTTTCTTTCTTCCTAAGGTTCCGATTTTGTCCCAAAAGGATTCCTCTTTATCCTCTTTTCTTATAAATCCAGGCGATCTAGGCGATTTTGGCCTCCCAGGTGACGCCATTTTTAAATTACACTTTCAGAAGCACAAGCGCCACCTATTGGAAATCAAAGAAGGTATTGAAAGTGTCACCAGACCCCCCAAAACATAAATATACAAAAAAAAAAAAATTAATCTTACGCGGTGGTAAAATGTTTTCCGTATTTTAAAACGGGTCAGGACATTGTTTAGTAAAATACTAAGCTAGTGGGAAACCTATGAAGGGCGCAAACTTCTTGATTTTAAATACGATGTATTTAAACCAAGATTGTTTTTCTTTCCGAGATAAAATATCAAATACAAAGGATTTTTCTTTCAAATTTCCCTTAACCCTCTAAGTCCCGGCGTTCCTCTGGAGGAACATAACATTTGCCTTCGAAAGGTTTCACCATATAGTTTCACCGTTAACTGTATAAATAAATATTTATACAGTTAACGATATAAGCACAGCATTGCTAGCATGCCAAGTCTAGAGCCCTATATACTGCCGAGCATATACTGCCCAGTATATAGGGCTCTAGCCAAGTCAAATTAGAAACGCCGAGGCAGAACGTCCATCGCTTTGCTGGCTTATTTAAAGTAAATAACTATTACCATATGAAAATTCTGAAAAAAAAATTTATGAAATTTTTTTCTTTTTTCAGAATAAGGTTCCCAATTGCGTAACCGCATCTACTGAAAAGCAATTGGTTTGTCATCATATTCTTCCGATATCATTCCTGAAGGATTTATTACAGACGGCTGCACAAGACTTAACCTTGTTTACTCACACTGTGGAGCGTTATGTTAACCGACCAAATGTTAAGTGCATTTTAGACAGTCTTTTTAAAGAGAGTTCTTTTAAAGTAAATCATCATGGAATTTTTATTTGTAGTTCAATTCTCTATAATCCGAATAATTTAGTTCGGGGTCCATTGGCCAATGAACGAGTTAATGATCCTCTAAATAAAGTAGATGCTGAACTGTCGGGGAAACAGAATAAAAGTTATAGGTCTCAGGTTTATAAGGCTCAAAATCAAAAAAAGTTAGATCTATTTTGTGACTTGCCAGAACCCCAACCATTGGACTGGACAATATTGTATAAAGTGAAAGAATAAACTTGGTTAAAAAAATGGCAAGAGTTTCAGCAATGGGAATTCATTTCGGTTCAACCTCTTCTTGTGTTGGAATTTACCAAAATGGTAAAATTAAAATAATTGTAAACGATCAAGGCAACACAGTGACACTTTCATATGTTGCTTTTACAGACACTGAATGTCTGATTGGAGAAGCTGCTATGTGTCAGGCTTATATTAATCATAAAAATACAATTTTTGATATCAAACATTTAGTTGGAAATAGATTTGATGACACCGATTTGCAAAAAAATATGAAACACTGGTCATTCACAGTTATCAGAGATAATGATAAGCCTAAAGTACAAGTGAAATTCAAAGGCAAAATAATTATGTTTTCACCAGAAGAGATATGTGCAATGATTTTGGCAAAAATGAGAGATATGGCTGAAGCCGACTTAGGCCAAAGAGTCACAGATGTTGTGATTACAGTTCCTGCATACTTCAATGAATCTCGGTGTCAAGCTATTACGAATGCAGGAACCATGGCAGGGCTAAATGTGCTTGGCACTGTTAGTACACCAATTTCTGGGGTCAATGCAAACGTAATGTGCTTGTTTTCCACCTCGGCGGAAGTACCCTCGATATCTCCATTGTGAATGTTAAAAATGGAATTTTGGATACAAAATCCATAGTGTATAATACTCATTTGGGGGGAAAGGACATCACCGAGAAATTGGTTAAACACTTTTCGTTCAAATTTACGAGAAAATTCAAAAAGGATTTGAGGTGCAAATCACTTGCAACAGCCTTAAATATGTTGCAAGTGGCTTGTGAAGAAGCCAAAAAAACTTTATCAAGTTCAATAACAGCCGATATTGACATTTGCTTTCAAGGCTTTAACTTTCATTCCTTGATAACGAGGCAACGTTTCGAGGAATTAAACCTCTGTCTATTTCAAATGATTTTTAAATCAGTCGAAAAAGCTTTGAGAGACGCTGCATTAGACAAATCCGAGATTCAAGACATTGTTCTTGTTGGAGGATCCACAAGGATTCCTAAAGTTCAGAAGCTTCTTCAGGATTTCTTCAATGGAAAGAATTGAATACGAGCATCAGTCCGGATGAGACCGTTGCTTATGGTGCTTCTGTCCAAGCCAGCATTTTGCGTGGGAACGAATCAGTAGAATCTCAAGACTTGATGCTTCTTGATGCTACTCCATCTTCCTTTGGTATTGAAGCAAATGGTATTGTTACCGAGACCGAGAGCAGCACGACCATTCCATCAATTCATGATGTTAATGCTAACATCGCCTGCGAGAAATCCAGAGATAAAAAAATATCCTGTGATCAAATGATCATGGTTTCAAAAAACAATGCTTTGTTTCAAACGTCTTTATCAATGGAGTGCATAAGAAAGATTAAATTGAACTTTTCTAATGACACTTATACGCACTCCTTATTTAGATCACCTCGTATCCTTTTTATAGAAAATATGAAAGGAGTATATGTTACCAAAGATAATATGCGTCAGGAGGTGCTGGCAGCATTAGAAGGTGCTGCGTGGAACAACGTTGCAACCCCAAAGTTAAAAGCAGCAAGCTTCGGGTGTGCCTGGCTGTATATCCATTTAATCAGCACGGTGTTTTTTGAATCAAGAAAAGAAATGGAAAAATTATTCTCCGTGGAATGGGAAAACTCGATCCCTTCATACCCAGATAGGCCGGTCACCACAGTTAGCCGCATTTCTTTTAAAGAAGCATTAAAAAGATACTTGCGTTTTACAATCTCTTGTGACATGGATTACTACGTGAATAATGTTAGTGAAGTGGAAGTGGACTTAGGTCGAAAAGTAGAAAGTTTTGATCCCAATGATCTTGATTTAGTGGAAAAGTTGGAACACGAACTTTTTTTCCAGCTCAGCCTTAGGATTTTTGGAGACGAAAGTGATCCAGACGAAAAGGCTGCTTCAGAGGTTTTTTTCAAAGATTTTCGCGTCGTGTTTGAAGATGGGAATGATGTATATGCAACAGCTCTGCGTGGCGAAAATTATCTGCTCTTTGACTACCATTATTAAGGTTAATTTCAATAACATTAACCTTCTTCAAATTAGAAAAATTTTTTACTTTTATTCTTATTTGTATTGTATAAAACATTAATTATTTTTATTTGATTTTGAGAATGGAAGGTAAATTTTGAGAAAAAAAAAGTTTTGGAAAGTGTTAGTACCCAGTCGGAAATTTTCTGCAATAGTACCGAAGAACGCTTCCTTCGGAGAAAAAAAAAAAAAACTGGATTCTAAAGACAAGTATTTCTTTTTATTCCACTCTAAAATACCTTTGAGTCCGCGAATCATTATCCCTTGCAGTTTTCGATTCATACTGACAAAAGAAAATTCATTACCTAAAGCATAGAGCACATCGCTCAATTTCGTATAGTAAATCTGATGTTATAACTGAAATTTAATGTACATAAAAAATTACGGAGATTAATATATTTGAAAATGTACTTCTAGTTAAATTATGGGCATCTTATTTTGATCTTCCTTTTTTTGATCCTTTGGCAGTTAATTCGTAGTTTAGTTGCTCAATTTCTTCTTGTTGTGCTGCGAGTTTGTCATTCATATTTGCCATATGCTCCGACATAGAAGACAACTGAGTTTCGTAATTACTCGTCGTGGTGGTCAGTTCCTCTTGCAACCTGTTGACAGTGTCCTGAGCTTGTTTAACTGAGGCTTCCAGCACTAGTCGACATTCTAAACCGTGTTCTAATCGTTTTTGAAGAACTTGCAACTAGAAAAGGAATTGTTCGTTATTTTACACATCTTGAACTATCATTGTCAAGCTGACTGTGTGTACCTCATCACTTAAAGCCGTGCTTTTACTTTCTGCTAGTTGTCGATCTGCGACCAAAACATTGGCTCTATTATTAAAATATTTCTTGCAGGATTCATGTTGTCCTCCTTCGAATGCAACCGGCTCTGGACCAATCAAACTTCCAAACTAAAAAAAAAAAAAAAATTATTAGCATTTTACCTTGATCATACAACATGTTAAACGGACCATGTTTGTAATTTCGGTTCCTTCTCCCTTTTTTTCGACTGGTGATTGCACGGAATTATTGCTCCTAGGAGTGGTAGCCCCGCTCAGGCACGATATTTGTTCCTCCAAATCCTTGACTCTTGACCTCATTTTCATCAATTCATGTTCCTGCTTTTCGTGATGACAGCAATGCTCAGACTGATTTTCCAACAACTCCGTATTTTTTTCTTTACAAAGACGATATTTAAACACTTGATTCAACGTTTCCGTGTTTTCGCTCATCTTCCTAAATATTGCACCGCTTTGAACGCTTAATTTGGAGAGAGACAATAAGATTTCTTTTTCCGCGATTTCGTCCGTTCTACAGACCTTAGTCTTTTCGTTTAATGCACTTGAAAAATCTGAAAAAGAAAAAAAAAATAAAATCTTGCATCCCTTACTTACATACATACTGTTCGATGAAATACTTACAATCACAGGTACTTTTTAAAGATCGGAATGCATCTGCCAGATTATCAACACCGTCTTGATTCTCTAAATGAGATGAAGTAACAATTTTGACTGCCGATCGGAATTGAACCACATGTTTAAGAAAACTAGACACCATGCTCTTCAGAACTTTTGTGACCTCTTCATTATTGCAACCAACGACCTGGTTCAATTTTTCTAAATTATCAATAATGTCATCAAGGCCGGTAAGTAAATTTTCTTTCCCTGAAAAAAACTCGACGTCAAAAGACGAGTTTTCCAAATCCGAAAAATATCCGGTTTTTAAATTGTTTAAATCGGATTCCAGTTTTTTACATAATTCTGATGTTCTTCTATCCTTGCATAAATGATCTAAATATATGAAAAAATTAACAAAGGATGTTAACATTTCTTTTGCTGGTAAATTTTCTAAAAATTTCAAGCATTTTTCTTTCAATTCGGAAACATCCAACAAAGAAGAATATACAACAGCCCTGCCTATTTTTAAAGTTTTATATTCATTATATAATTTTTGTAATTCAGATTCTTTGGCATTTAATTTTGATACTAGCAACTTTATTTCATTCTCTGCTTTAACTAATTTTGTTCCTTCAATACAAGTTAAAGCTTTTTTACATTCTGCTAATTTGTGTTCCAATGCTTCACGCTCTTGGATGAATTTAAATTTTTCGTTTTCATATTTTTCTGTTTGTTCTTCAAGCTGAAAAGAATAGAAACAACTTAAAAAAAAAAAAAAAAAAAAAAAAAAAATACAAAAGTCTGAAAACTGATCCAGAGATGGACCCTCCTCCTACACGACTGTGAATAAATAATTACCATTGATGCTAAATATGCATTCTCTGATATTTTTTTTTGAAGCTCTTCCATAACAACAGATCCTGATCCTTCATTACTAGCATGTTTTCCTTTTTCTTTTTTGCTAGAATTCTGAAAAAAAAAAACAAAGCCATAAATGACACAAATCCAAAATGTGATGTAATTTCATTTGATTAACCTTACCTGGATCATATCTAATTCATTTTGTAGAACCGTAATTCTTTTTGTCAGCTGCTGATTTCTGAAATTAAGGCTTTCCAATTCTTGCTCTAATTTTCTTAAATTTTGATCTTTTATCCTTAGTGTCTCCTTCAACTCTGAGGAGTGACTTTGCTCCTCAACAACTGCCTTTTTCAAAACTCCAAGCTGGGCTCGAATCTGAGACAAGGAAAAGAAGCTAGTTTACATCTTGCACATTTAATTTTTTTCAAGAGGAACTGCTTGTATATTTATATTATTTTTATAAAACTACCTTGGCATATTCCGTGGCCAATTTTTGATACTTTGTAGGCAAATCGACAGGCACAGGACTGCCTTCCAACGAAGAAACAGACATGTTTAATTTCAAGTTATCGAAAATGTACTAATCAGCACCTTTTCTACAATATAGAATATCATGGCACAATACTTGATTTAAAAATCACGCTTTTTTTTCCCCAATTAAATAAATTCTCTCAACTTGACCATGACCATATAGCTGTCATAGCAAAATACGTGACGTCACTAGAGTTTACATCTTTGTGCGGTTAAAAAAAATCGTCTGCTTGACTTTATATACAGCTGTCAAAGTAAAAGTAAAACTAGCCGATTTTAGAAGAGACGCTGTTCGCATTGGAAAATTTTTGAAAATGGAAAACAGTTGGCAAATATTATTAGACATTTTGGTTCAGCAATCACAAAATCGTTTACAAAATATAAAGAATACGGATCCCATCAGTTTTTGCTTGGATGATGAAAACGTGAGGTGAGTGGACCATATAATACATCTACAGAAATAAAAGCATTTACCTAGTTACTATTGTATTCTCCTCATTTATTTATTTTAGAGCAATTCTAACGAAATACATGGACGATTATTTACAATTTCAAACTAAAAAGGAAAAAGTGAAAAGTGTAGAACTATCGGAAGAGATACGAAAGAGAGGCAATGAGGAATTCAAATGTAAAAATCTTAAAAAAAGCTTGGACTTGTACACGGAAAGTATTTTTTATGCGCCCAAGGGCCAAGAGTGTCTTGCTTTGGCTTTTGCCAACCGCTCTTTGGTATTGTATCATTTAAACGAATATAAAGAATGTTGTCAAGATATCAGACTAGCCTTAAGTCATGGATATCCTGTCAGCAGCTCAGCAAAGCTATTTCTGAGAATGGCAAAATGTTTGGCTGCTCTAGGTGAAATTAAAGCAGCAGAAACTTTATTTAAAGAGACACTGGAAAACATGCAGGATAAATGTCAAGATGATTTAGGCAAGTATAATAATTTCATTGTACATTTTTTTACATGAGCTTACTAATTTGTTTTTTCTTTTAGAATTCTACAAAAAGCAATTTAGCAAACTAGTTGTCAACATTTCCAAAATGGAAAATGTAGGAAATAATGAACCATTCATGTTACCTGAGCCAGAGGATGGGAAGAATGCTAGTTTTGCATCTGCTTCCAATTGTCTCACTGTGGTTTATTCCAAAGGGAAAGGAAGGCATGTAAGAGCTTGTAAAGACATAAAAATGGGAGATGTTTTGTTTGTTGAAAAACCATTCGCATTGGTGACTTTAAAGGAAGCTTGTGATAATTGCTGTGCAGAAGTGATTGCACCAATTCCGTAAGTATTTCGATGACACATTTTCAATGCCGCTTAAAATTGTATTTGAACAACTGACTTTGTTATTTCTAGCTGTTGGAATTGTTTAAAAGCAAAATATTGCTCAGAGAGATGCAGAGATAAGTTTTGGGAGCAGTCTCATAAATATGAATGCGGTTTCGGACAACTTCTAAAATCGGTCGGAATAGCGCATCTAGCTTTAAGAGTTGCATTGGTTGCAGCCCCCACATTCAACCAGTTCAAAAAGGTTCTTAAAAAAATTAGGACCAAGCAAATGATGGTCCAGGAAGAAAGCACTGTAGAATTAAAAGATTTAGGATATGAAAACGTTTTTAATTTGGTTACCAACATGTCCTCTTTGGAAGCTCGGGATCTTTATCAGTATGCACTGGTAAGTGGCTTTTTTCTTCCATCTTTACTACCAACATTTTCTTTTCTAAGTGCCTTTTATTTTGTAGACCGCATGTCTTCTTTCGTTGTACATGCAGCACCATACAAATTATTTCTCCGGGAACGACGAAAAAAACTTGAAAGAGTTTGCTTCCGTAGTATTAAAACACATATGTCAATTGGTGTGCAATGGCCATGCCATAACTTCTGTTAGAAATATAAACGAAGATGTCAGCGATCTAGTTACGTCCCAAATGGAAGAAAGAATAGGGACTGCTATTTATCCTTCCGCTAGCATGATGAACCATTCTTGCGACCCTTCCATCATCAACAGGTATGTATACTTTTTCCTTGTGAATTGCTCGTTTTTTTAAAACAAAATCAATCTTTTTTCTTTATATAAAGTTTTCATAAAGATATTTTGATCGTTCGCGCATCCAAAAACATAATAAAAGGAGAGGAGATTTTCAACTGTTACGGACCTCATTGCCGTCGAATGGCCAGAGCAGAACGACAGCAAGTCTTGTATAGTCAGTACCGATTTAGATGCAACTGTTCGGCATGCACCTCCGCAATAGATATCAGAGTAAGGAAGGAAATGTAAAAAGGGTAAAAAACTTTCAACAGGTTCCACTAAAACACGATTTTTTTGATTTTTTTTAGGACATTTATATGGCGTTGAGGTGTCCAAAATGCAAGGGGCCTTCCGTTCAATTATCGTTAGAAGCGTCGGAAATCCTCAAGACCTTACAAAAAGAAGTTAAATCTGCGGAGACGATTCGGAGAAGCATTTACAGTCCAGCATTTGCATGACTTGTGGTTATTACCGTACCATATCAAAAGAATTAGCGCGGAAACAAACTCAAATAGAAAATCTCCTTTCCGAAGGTATTGGAAATTTCATTTTTAAAGAGTAATTAATTTAATTCATAGGTCTTTTTTGGATAAAATACCACTTTTTTTTTTTTTCAACAGGACAACGTTTACTGTGGGAAGATGAAAACGTGCCGTTGGCTTTGGACAAGTTGCTAGCAAGTTGGAAGCTGGGTCGTCTTATTCTGTACAAGTTCCACAAAAATTTAAATGCAGCTGCCGATTTGGTAAGAGTCTATTGTTATTTCAATATTTCGGCCGTTTTTTGAACAAAGTTCGATTTTCAGGTGGCTAAATGCTTACTGTTACTCGGTGAATATCGACGCTGCGTCATGTTTTTAAAATGCACCGTACTTTCGGTGAAAGCACAGTTCGGCGCAACCAGCATCGAATTAGCCACGGAATTAAAAAAATTGGCAGATTGCATGAGGCTCTATGTGACATCCAACAAGTTCAAAGATTCCAACTGCGACGAGGACTCGAGGTAATCATTGGTCAAGATAAATAAATTAATAAAAATTTAACAAAATCGATCACCGGTTCGATTTTTATTTCAGATCTGTGGTGAAAGCGGCGGCTGCAACATACGAAAAGGCCGGAAAAATATATTTACTGCTTTGCGGTTCGAATCATCCGTGTTCGGTCGAAATACAGGCCTCGATAACATTTTTGAAAAGTTATAAATTCTAGTCTAAGGTAAGGCGTTTTCTTTGCACTGACCCGAAACGAAAAATTCCATGACTAGAAAAAAAAATGCTGTTTAATAATTGCTTTCGACCTAAAAAAAAAATGAAATTAAAAAATAAAAAAAACAATCGGAGTAAAGAAATCACAAAAAATTGTTCGTAAACGGAGAAATTTATATATCGAATTTAATGATTGACGGACTGTGCTTGTTGCTGGTTTTTCAAACCAGCGTTGACTTCGTTCGGGTGAGAGTTAAAACTGGGAGAATTCGGATGGTTGGCATCGTTTCGCTGCTCTTGAGAAGTTTGAGGATTCATTTTTTGATTAACGTTTGCTTGCGGAACCTGGTTCGGATGTCCCTGGGGCACCTGATTCGGGTGTCCTTGAGGAACCTGGTTCGGCAAGTGGTGAACTTGAGCGAAATGGTCCTGGGCCACTTGCTGAGGAGGTCCTTGTTGAAATTGATTGGGTTGGTTTTGAGGAACTTGAGCCGGATGCCCCTGCATCTGAGCCGATTGTCCCTGAATTTGATTAGGATGTCCCTGTTGGACTTGTGGATGATATTCCTGGGGGATTTGATTCGACGGATGTCCCTGCATCTGATTCGGATGCATTTGTTGCGCTTGAGGATGATATCCTTGCGGATTTTGATTGGGATGCTCTTGTCCGTATTGCTGAGGATGATGATACTGCAGCAAAAAAAAAAAAAAACGGTTTTACCAAACAAATTAACGGAAGCATCAAACAGAAACTGAGATCAACACCAAACCAATGCATCATTGGTACTTACTTGTGCCTGAGGATGCCCGTAAGCCTGCGGATAGTGATACCCGCCGTACGGTTGATAAACAGGCTGAGGAGGAATCTATTAAAATCAAACAAAACAAAATACATGGTAGCAAGACACAAGACTACAAAATTGGACGCACTACAGCTGATTTTTTTTTGAGAAAATCATTGACAGACAACCAAGTACGTTAGTCTTCTGCAATCCTTAAAGGGATTCTCGGTTAGGATTCGGACTACTCCATGCTGAAATATACTTGGACTGCTTTAAGCTTAGCCATATAAAAATTATATAAAATCGTTTCATGCGTAGCACTATTATTTTTTAAGATTTCTGATTAACGATTAAAAAAAAAAAAAACAAATAACTGTTACTGATGGTTCTTACCAATCCTTGTTGAATCATTCTATGAATTTCTTCTTGCCTCCTTCTTTCGAACTCTTTATATTCGTCCATGGTGTACACCGGTTTTTGATCCAAACTTTCCCACCCCGAATCTTTCTCGAAATCGGGTTGTTTCGTCTTGTCCAAAAACTCCTTAAAACTTATTAATCCTGTAAAAATATTGGGGTAATAAAAAAAATGTCACGCCTTGAATCAAGTGCAGGGCAAGCAAGCAAGCTTACCATCTTTGTTTTTATCGGCTTCCCCGAAAACGTGTTCTCTCATTCTTTCCATTTCTTCAACTCTTTCTCTCATGTCGTCTTCCGGTGCACCGGCCTGATACATTTTATCTAATTCTTTTAAAAATAAAGTTTTAACCTCGTTGTGATCCCAGTAACCGTTGCCATCCAAATCTAACAAAGAAAAAAAAGAAGATTGCTGTTGGACACATCAAAAAAATCATGTTTTTTTTTCGTTACTTACCGTGAAGATTAAAGAAAACTTTTGGGTCGAATTCTTGATTTTCCATGTGGTCCTGCTTTTCCCAAACTTCTTCAAACTGTTGTTTGCTACCGGGATGATGGAGCTAAAGATTATAAAACGTTATTAATTTACTTTTACGGTTTACGATTCGATGAACCGACATCAAAAGAAAGAGCGAGGCTATTGTTTGCAAGTTAATTAGCTCACCGGTTCGTGTTGTTTGTGTTTCGTATCGTTTTCTTGTATCTGCTTTTCGAAAGCTTCTTTTTCGGCCCCTTCCAAGTGCTTTAATCTTTCTTGTTTTTCAAATTCTTTTTGCATTTCATATTCTTTAAATTCCTGCCTTCTTTTCTTGTCTGCTTCGTTGAGATCCGACGATACTTTTGCAATCAACTTTTGCAAGTCTCTCATTTCAAAAGTGTGAGGATTTTCATGATCCAAATGTTCGGAGGAAACTTTGACGTGATCCACCTCTATTCCGTTTGTCAATTCAAATTCTCTTTGAGCTAAATGCCTTAACCTACAATTTTTGTTTTTTTTTAATATTGGAAATTCATTTTACCAAAATGGTACTTGAGCCAAGTCTGTCAAAACCCATTGCTTACCTTTCTAATTCTTGCCTTTTAACTTCATCCAATTTGGTCCGAACTTTGTGATCTACATATTCAAGTTCTTCTGCAATCTTACCACTTCGGATGTCAGCTTCATGGGCTTGTTCTAATTTCTTCTTAAAATCTGGATCACTTTCCAACAAGTCTACAACTTCTTTCAGATACCGATTATATTCCAAATTAAAATCATTCAATTCATCTTTGTCTTCTTCTACTTTATTTGTTTCTCTCTTTTCTTCCTCATTCCTTCGAGGAGGAGGAGCAGACACTTGAGTTATGAGACAGACACAACTTAAAATTATAACGTACTTCATGGCTACAAAAAATAAATATATAAATTAAACACAAATTATCAAGAATTAATTGTTTTATAATGTGTTTTTCTTGCAAAAAAACTCCTAATGACAATATTAAAAAAAAAAAAAAAATACAACTTGACTCAATATATTAAAAAATTTGTAAACAAAGCAAAAAAAAAAAAAATGTTTATGGTGTCAGTTCAAATGAAAAAAATGAAATTTAGGTTGATCAAAGTTCACATCTCCTTATTGAATCGAGTGCAAACGAAAACAAATAGGAAATAATTTGCCAACAGGTTGCAATGTTATGTTTTGATGTTTTCCTTAAAAACATGAAATTCTTTATCGAGAAAATTGATTTGGAGTCAAGGACTTCTACAAGCAGAAAGTACTCACCTGCCATTGTGACTCGTGGAAGCTTATGAATTAAATAATAATTCAGGATTCAAAATCAATTTCTAAAAAATGTCAATATATTTTGACTAATTACTTGGAAATAGAATTAAACATCATGGTGAAATTCGAGGAAAACTCGAAGAGCTCAGCAGAAGACAAGATGCTGTGACGTGTTCCTAAACAGTTTCGTAAATTTAACGTCTCCGCTAGGGGCGCTGCACTGCAAAAAACACCATTTGCCGGTTTCCGCCAAGTTTCAAAGTTTTTATTTTTTAATAATCGCAACCCAGATTGTTATTTAAAGGTTCTTTAACAGTCAAGATTGTTAAAGAATTTTAATTTTTTAAATTGACCTGAGTGTCGCTTCAGTTAATTACAGTCGTACATCAAAAAAACCGTTCCAGAATTTTTATTATTGTTATAATAATGAATATCCATAAAAAGAATTAGTTTTAAAATTGCTTTTGATATTGCCCTAGTACTTCATCAAATTTCAAACCATGTGGTATTTCTCTCTCTCTCTCTCTCTCTCTCTTGGTAATGGTTTTTGCCATTTAGCCCTTTTTCGCTGTGTAAAAATGTAGAGTTATCAAAAATGCAAGGGGAAAAAAATTGAAATCGTTTTAAATTTTTATTTAAAAATATTTTTGAACGCAAACCAATGTTTTAAGATGCAAATCCTTTCTGCTAAGAGTCGATACGAAACGTTAAGAAAATGTTGTGATTTATTTTGAGTTTAAACTTTTTCAAATTTAAGCTTATTTTCCTTTTGAGAAAGAGGCCAACTTTCTTTTAAAATTATCCGCTTTTCAAAGTAGCCTTCTTGCACATTTGACAAAAGTTTTATTAAATCTTTTTTCTTTTACGATTTTGGAACAAAGAGGTCCTTTTTGCATTCTTCCGTAAATATCATTGTCACATTTAGAACAAGGTAATGCTGTGTCGTCTAATTGCCTTTTAAAAGTAAATATTTAATCGTTGATTAACGAATCTTAACTGCTTCTCCGGTCGAGTTATCGTTTAAAAAGTCTGCAAAAAGAATACGAAATTAAAAAAAAAAAAAGATTTCGTTTATTGTTCAATCATTTTTTTTAATAGGCTTCATTTTTTCCGGGGCAAAAGAAAAAGAAATTTTCAGCTTTATGTTTACCCATTCAAATGATAATCTCGTCTCGTGTAGTTTGGTCGTCTTGGAAACGGCGTCATTACTTTGGCGCCGAAGACATCTTTATCTCGTAGTTTGTGAAAAATGATGAATCTTAAATGGGAAATTTTCTCGTCAAATCATTTTTGCAAAATCCGAACCTTTGATGGAAAAATAAAAAAAAAAAATCCAAGAAAAGCAGCCTTATTCTTCGGAAAATCCCATCTTGGAAAAAAATCCGACTTGGTAGGCACTTGTCTTTCTTTGGAGATGTGCAATTAACCTAAGAATTCTAAAAAAATTCCGAAGAGGTTTCATTCTGTTTCCTGTTATTCAAATTTCCGTTTTTTTTTTTTTTTTTTTTTTTACGCCCGGAAGAAAAGCAATTTCTGTAATTACTCTCGTGTTTTTAAAAGTTTACAGGGGGAAAAAAATTCCACTTTTTTACTAATGGAATATAATTCCGATATTAGTACTCGAAAGATAAAAGCCCTACGCTTTCTCACCTGAATCTAAAATTGAAAAAAAAAAGGAAAAACCTGTAATGACTTGCATATACATTCATTATTAAACAGGAATAAAAAGAGAGACGAGGTTCCGGATAACTGCGCAGGTCAGAGGTCAATTCTCGCTCCAATTTGTTTGAATTTCTGACCTGCCAACGAAGGATTACGACGGCTACGGTTTTGTTTTATTATATCAATTTTTTTTTTTTTTTTTTTTTTTTTTTTTTAATTTTTATTTATCGAAGAAGAGGGAACGGGGCAAAGGAAATGAGAAGGGTTGAAAGGGAAGAAATCCGGAAAAAGACTGATGATCCTCTGCTCGATGTGCCTTATCCTCCGAAGTCGAAAATAGGGGTAGCTTTACGTCGGAAAAGGCTGGAAAAAAGGTCATTCAGGAAGACGAAAAAAACGTTGCACGAAGAGAACCATGCGCAATCTGCAACAAGTGTGTGTGGCGTGTGTGGGGAATTAACCCCACCCGAACCGAATCACTTCAGTCAAGACCTGCCGGCGTTCGGGACGAGACCGTTACGCTTCCGCAACCGACAAACCTCGCGCTCGATTTTTAAATTCAATTTTTTCCCGAATCGCTTTTTTTTTTTTTGTTCAACAAGTTTTTTTTCTTTTTTTTTACCCCCGATTTTTTTCATCGGCCAGTGTTAAAGACAGAACCTTCGGATATAACATTTTTTTGAAAAAGTAAGCTACTTTCGATTTGACCTTTCGGTCCATTTCGAAAAGAAATGTACGCTTCTCCGTAGGTGACCGAAACAAGATAAAAAGGAGTACACACCAATTAGCGAAAAGCAAATATCCATTTTCTTCCACCAAGACGTTTCTTAACGGTTTCATAAAGCAAATAAACTTTTATTTTTTTTATTTTTTTTTTTCTCTTGCCACTCGAAAACTTTTGAACGGATAGTGGAGCGAAGATTTCGTTACAAAAAAAAGGATTTTTTTCCGAAATGGATCGACCTTGAATTTTTCGAAAGCGGAAGGAACGTCACCTTTTTACAGTTATGATCGATCCGTCGTAAACGGAAGCGGCCTCTTGCATGAGCTAGTAGCGCGGATACCTAATTACCTCGGGCCGGGAGGAACTTTAAGGGAGCAAGAAAAAAAAAAAAAAAAAAAAAAAAAAAAGGCGTTCGCGGTCGATTTTTTTCTCTCGGGGGGAAACGGGGCCTTACAAATATTTATTTGACACGCGCGAGTCCAAGAGTCCCAAAGGAGGTCCGACGCGATCGGAACGATCGCTTGTTAAACCGCGACGATAAGCAAACAGAAGGTCAGGTGTAAAAAAGGAAGGAATACCTACCCTCCCCCCTCGACCACCCACCAGGATTTTACCGGCAATAAAAGTCTCGTTTATGGAGGATTAACTCCGAGATCGTTATATTTTCGAAATTTGTAAAAAAGGGATTAGCAGTCGTTAAAAACGAAAGAACTTTAAGTTTCCGTTGAAAATTGAAAGGCTGTCGTCGTTTAAGAAAAGGAAAGAAAAAGGCGACGTCCAATTTGGTTACGTGACCTCTTAAACGATCATTTGTTTAATGCCCTTCGAGATTGAGGCTATCTAACGAGCTCAAATAAATAATTTCGCCGGATTCGAAAAGGAATCGATTCCGCCTGAAAAAATGTAGGAGGTGTAAATAATACGTATAAATAAACTCTGTTATTTGTCAAGGTGAGGATAAGAGAGTCTTTTCAATGAGAAGATGATTAATCACGAGGACGGAATAAATTCGAGCCATTTTTTCCCTTCGTAACGCGATAAAGCCGAAAAGGTCGTTAACGATCGGTCCCCGGCCTTTTTTTTCCCCCTTTTAAAAACCAGGGACGGATTTAACTTGGAAAAAAGAGCAATCTCTTTCTACTCGAAAAAAGTTGAGAACACTGGTTTTTAATTAATTCCGGAAAAGTGATATTAACGTCGAAAACGTCGGCCTCGGAAAATTATACATCGTCCTGGCATAAAAGATTTTGTCAAAGTTATTAAAAAGAAACACGTGAGAAAAAAGAAGCTTTTCTTCTGTAATGTTCGATTAAATATTTATATTTGGTTTAGATTACAACGAGCATTGTTTCTGGTCCCTGTTTTTTAACCTTTTGATAACGGTTTGATAAAAAGTTTGCTCTTATTTTTCTCTTGTCGAGCAAAAAAAAGGGAAAAAAAATTGGAATTTAAAGAAAATTTAGATATCGGTGCCATAACCAAGGATTACCAATATCTTATCGGAGGATTAGGTGAGAAGGCTGCCCCAGAGCTCACCAACTGTGGAATGTTTGCTTTTCTCAAGTTTTTTTTCTTCGTTTTCCTTCAATTTCTTTCTTTATAATTTCTTTGATTCTCTCGCGAGAAAGTAAAAATTGTAGTTAAAAAGAGCTCCACGATTCAAATTTACAAAGGAAGAAGGAAATATAACGAAAACATTCCTCTCCGTTGAAAAATTCAAAATTATAATGCAGTCTTTTCCCTTTGTAGAATTCCATGTCTGTTTTTTTTCCCGGTAGGTCAAATCGTAAAGGTTTTTTGCTAGAAAAGGCATTATCAACCGTAGGAAGGTTTCGATATCCTCGGGAAACGGGATTTAGCCTCTCCGAGGTCGTATAATCACGTAGCTGCAATTTGGTTCCGGTTCGGGTCTCAGTAGGAACCTTATAATTTTTGGTTCCGATCGGAATGAAAAATACGATTCGGGTTTCTGTTGAGGTTATGGGAAAAAGGTTCGGTTCGAAAGTAGGCGGCGGTTACATTGCACGAAAACATTTTTGAAAATGTTTGACGTTATTTTTGGGTCTCTATTATATTTACCAGCGGCCGAGCACCCATATAAATTTAAGTCATTTTTTTCCTCTACGCAATAGAAAAAAAAAATAAATAAATAAATAAATAATAATAATAATAATAAGCGGGCATTGTAGGCTAGTACGTAGCACGCTCGACTCTCACACTCGAGACCCGTGCTCGTGCTTGATCCGATGCTCGCTTAAGACATAGGAGTGAAACCATACTTTCTAATTATTGGATTTGTGGTACAAATCGTAAAATCTTCTTCTTCTCTGGCCGACCTGGTGGCAGTGAATGCCAGGCCTACCCCTCACGCCCTCGTTCCGAAGGGTTTGGACTAAGTTTCCCCCCTATCTCGGAAGAGCATATCATTAAAAATGGCGCTGTGTACTTCGTATGCACAGGTCTCGGGTATGTTCTAGAGTGCCTGACGACACGGGATGGCATCTGCAAAACAGTCATCTGGCTGTTAACTCACCGCTGACCGCCAACATCTGAGTCATGCGAGCATAATCCCAGGGAAAATTACCGCCGTGACTTGCATTTAATATAAAAAATAAGCTCAAGATTAGGTGTAGTTTGGGTTAGCAACATAATAAAAATGATTGCTTCCCCCCCTCCCAAAATCCGTATCAACGTGTAAATTTCGTGCGAAAATCCGAAAAAGTTCAATCCCGTTGAGTTAGTCGAGCTAAAATCATAATCATGCAAGTCCGTAAATGTTGTGTTTGCCAAAAAAGCCCACACATTTATATGGCGACCCCTGTACGAGGGAGCGAAAAAACCGAGATAATAATAATTTAAAAAAAGTTATAGTGTATAATGTATCACAGCCTCATCACATCGCACATTCATTTTTTAATCCGTGCTTTTTTTGAAGAAATCGGTGATGAGACTATGATACACTAAACACTATCACTTTTTTGTGGAAAGGTAGGAAAAAAATGACTTGATATGGGTGCTCGGCCGCTGGTGCCTGGTGAATGTAACAGACACCCAAAAATAACGTCAAACATTTTCAAAAATTTCGAACACGATCGAAAACCAATGTAACCATTTTCATGGCGAAAAACAAAAGTTTTGGTGCAATGTATAACCTCCACCTAAGTCAAGCCCTTTGTATGCCCACATTTTGCACTTTTTATTCTCGCAATAGTAAATACAGTGTTGCCCGTTACAAATCTCGCGATGTCGACTTTAAATTTATATTCCAAGAGGAAGTCGGAAAAAGAAACAAAAATATTTTCCTCGTTCCGATTGAAATTTCCGATTCCGCTAAAAACCAGGATTCCGGATTCCGGATTTCGGTTCTAGGTTCGGTTCGATTTGCAGGCCTGTTATCATCTTGTTATTTAACATTTGGTACTTGCAACCCTCGTTTTTCCCACGTTTAAAACTCTCTGGTAATCGATAAAAAAAGAAAAGTTTGTTCGAACAAAAAGATTTGGAGGAAATCATTTCCGAAAAGTTGTGGCGAAAATATTCCTTTTTACATCCGAAATGATTTTGTGTCGAAAATAAAGCCTTTTTGGAAAAGTTGATTTTTCTTTTGGAAAACTTTTTCCTCGGAATTCTCTTTAAATAAGAATTATTTGAAAAGTCGTAACAGGGAGTTAATGGAACCGAGAGAAGAGAGCAAAATCAAAATGTATACCTTTTTTCAATTTCCGTTACATCTAAATTTAAGGAACGAAAAGAAAAAAAAAAATTGTAAAATAATTTTGCAATTTCGTGTCGTTGACAAATGGACGTAATAAAAGTAAAAGATCGCAGAGACGGAAAGATACTTTTCTTTCGTTATTTATCGCCTAGGATATGTTTACAATTTGTCATCTTTTAGGAGTTAAAAGAAAAAAAAATTTTAAAAACATTTTTGTAAATGGAAATTTTCGGAAAAGCTCTCCGGAGTTCGGGAGGTTTATCTCTCTCTTATCGAAATCGAGTCCGAAGATAATAAATTTCGAACCGGATGAAAAATGTGCAGGGCATTGCAATTTCACGTGATAGGCTATATGGATTTACCACCACAATCCTTTGGCTAAATAAAATAAAAAAAAAAAAGATGTTTTGTCGGGAAGTCGGCTTTTCAGCGGAGCGGAAAGCTCTTTGTGATTTTCCCTTTTTCGAAAAGGTAATAAAGTCCGCGCAATAAAATTACGTAGACTCGGGTCGCGTTTAAGATAAATTTTATGCGAAGGCATCGATTTCCAAGAAACGGGAGGACAAAGGAAAAAGGAATCCAAAGAGATCGAATCGAAAACGAGGCGGAGCGGAAAATGAAACGGGAATTCGCGAAAATCACTTTGGGCCCCCCGGGCGCAAAAAAAAAAAAAAAAAAAAAAAAAAACACAGGGCTTCCGCGAATAAAAAACCTCCCTAACCCCCTCCCCGAAATAAAAGCTTTATAATATTTCTTAACGAGGAAGACTTGGGTTTTCCTTTGATTTAAATTATCAAGCGAAAAACCTTTTGGAGTTATTGTTGTACTTGTCGAGGTTTTTCCAGATAACGTCACGACCCGAGACCTCCGGAAGGAAAGTCGGACGTGGCTCTTTTGTTTGAGAAATTAAATCCAAAGGACCGGCCCTTTTTAAAGAAAACCTTGATAACTGTAATCGTTAGGAAACAAGATGAACTCGCCTACAAATAACCCGACGGTTTATTTTCGAAGCGTGATATTACGCAAGGGAATTGTAAATTCCTCAGCAAAGTCAGTTAATGTCGTTTATGGTTGTTAGATTTACGATTTTTTATTTAAAAAAAAAAATAAGCCTAGCACAATTTATTTAGGACGCATCCTTCCGTTTTTCCTTCCCTCGGAGGATTTAAGGTTTTCCCGAGTGAAAACCAAAAGTTTTCCGAACTCGTTTTCATAAACGTCACAACATTCGGAGTCGGTTATTTTAAAAGGGGGTTTTCGTTTTACGAAACGGCGTCACGAAACCGAAAGAATTAATTGTGTTTCGATTGAGAGGTACAATCGGGTCGGATCCTCTACGGGATCCAACTTTCCAGACGTTCCCCCTCCGAATCCTATATTTTCTCGCTTCGATATTCGGGAGGGCACCCCACCATACAAGACAATTTCCGAGAAAATTTTTCTCTCGGTTTACATCGATAAAAAATTAATGCATGTTTCACGAGTTTATTTGGCTTTCTTCGTGGATTTCGCTCGTAAAATCTTTGTTAATTTATCTTTTTTTTTTTTTTTTTTCGATCGATATAAATAAAGGAGACGAAAGAAAGAATCGGATTTCGGGATTTCAATTTTTTTTTTCCCCACCACACAAAAAAGGCAATATCATTTTCCGGAATTAATTTAATTTAATTTAATTTAATTTAATTTATTTTCGTTTGGTCGCGACAATAAAAAAGAAGAAAAAAAAATGGGGAGGATAGGACTTGGAAAAAAAGGTAGAGAGGTTTTTATATTCGAGTTTATTCACGTGTATCAGCGACAAAAGCTGCAAGTTGAATAAAGCGCAGCACACACATTTTTACATTTTTATCGTTTTAATTTTCTTTTTTTAGTCGTTTTTTCTCCGATATTAAATTTCGTCGAGAAAAGACGAATTTAATTATATTTTATGCAAAAAGAAAACATTTCACGTACGGTTTATGATCCATTATACTTTAGAGCAAGATTTAAAGAGTCGATGATTTACTCCCGTTTAAGGTCCGTTAATTTTAACGGATCGATTACGCCTTTGGCGCGAAATAGGAACGCGTCGTAAATTCCGGTTGAGATTAAACCGATTCCTTCCTCTGTTTGTTTCATTGTAATTTATTAAAAAGTAGGAAGACGACCGAAAAAATCCCATTTCAAAACTAGCTCGAAAAATTTTTTCATAAAATCTCAAGTCGACCGAATTCCGGTGAAATTTTACCTTCCTCCCGAGTTTCACTCGGTTATAATTAAAAGTTTCCGCGTTTATTATTCCTGATAAAAGTTTACGTTGCGACCTTGTCGGGTCAAAAAGGTCCGCAACAAAAACTCCAATCAATGTTTGGGGGGAAAGAAAAGAAAAGAAAAGATAGGTAAAACTCTGCTCTTTTTATAATCGCTTTTTAAATTGAGTACGAATGTTGAAAACGGTATCCAGCGCTCGCATCTATCTTTTTTTCCGAGAAAATTTTTTCGGTTGAGGAAATAAAATAATGATAAAAAAAATACGTGGGAGAAGTATGCACCCGCCCCGATCGTTTCGTTTTATAAATTTATTTTTTTTTCCTGTAAAGTACCCTAATAGACGGGAGTTACAAAATTTCAAGAGAAATCCCTTGGTCTATCTGTGTTTTTTTCTTTCAATCAGTTGGCGGAAAAAAAAAATTCAATTTTTTTAAAATTATATTCCGCACGGTATTTAAAAAAAAAAGCCGGGATGTTTCCTCTCGGAGTTGAATCGTGCTCTTTATTATATATTTATGCGGTCGATTGATGAAAGCTTTCGAAAAACGGTCAAATAAATTAACCCCTCGCTGTTATTTTGGAATGTCATATCCCGTTTTAAATTATTTTCATTTTTATTGTTTCAGATGGAAGCGAAATGGGACGATTCAAAAGATGAAAGGGATGCACTCAACCTTAATTTTATTTCGATTCGTCGATAAATAGCTTGTCTTGGATCTGCTCGAAACCGGCTTCCCGCTCCTCTCCCTTCAAAAAAAAAAAAAAAAAAAAAAAAAATTGATAACTTGACATGTGAAATTCTTTTCCGTTACTTTTTTTTTTTTTTTTTTTTCTCTCGGATATGTGTGTGTAAATGTGAAGGGAAAAATGTCACGCGTCATATGAAGATGCCGCACGCTAACAGGGACGGCTTCGGAAACGTGATACGACATTTTAATCAAAAAATACATAATGAACATTTTAACGGGCACCGTTCGGAATTCGGAAGAGAAAGGAGGCATCAAGCGGACGAACTTTCCCTCCTGGATCAAAAAATCCCGGGCGATTGGTTGGAAACGAACAAAACCCTCGAGGAACTGGAATGCCTTCATCTCCGCCCGGAAAATCCTCCCTTTTCCGAGGGGGTCCTTCGGTGCAACAAAACCTGGGACAGCGTCCTTTGCTGGCCGTCCACTCCGGCAGGAACCACGGCTTTTTTGCCTTGCTTCGAAGAGTTCAACGGCATCCGCTACGATCCTTCCCGTAAGTTTCGCAAATTTATATTTTTTTTTTTTTTTTTTTTTTTTTCAAGAAAAATAAAACTTAATTAAAGCAAACAAGAGAAAGGGAAAAGCAGAGGGAGGAAATAAAAAAAATGGACCGTAACGAAAACGGTGGAAAAAGGCAAACCTTTCTAAGTGCAGATAAAACAAAAGGGAGGAAATGAAATGTTTGCATGCATCGCTTTAGGAAATGTGTTCTTTAGCGGCCACCCCGTTCCGCCGAGCTAATTCCTCTGAAAAAATGTTTTTTATTATTTTACGTTGCCTCATCTTTTCCGAAAACCTCTTTTAAAATTTGATTCTTTTCCCCCGCTTCGCTTTTTACCTTTTTTTTTTTTTTTTTTTTTTCTCTCTCTCGCGAATATCGGATAAACGGGAGCATACGAAATACCGAATGTGAGACGTCGATTCGACGTCAAAGCCAGATGTCACGGCCAAACTTTTTGACGTAACGTCAACATCCAAATAGAATACCAACATTCCGTTGCTTGTTTTCGGTCACAATTTTAATTTTTCCACATTTATTTCTTCGAAAGTGAAAAAAAAAATGGCGTGGGGAAAAGGGGTCAAGAGTACTTGATTCCTCGACGCGGGCGATACGTTGGACGCCTTTTACGACCTCTTGATTTCTCCGGTAAAAGCCGGAAAAACCCTCTGCCTCTGCCGCCGCCAACTCCCGGAAAAGAAACGATAGATTTTTCGTGTAAGATAATTTATCGGGATTTTTATATTTTTATTTATGTTTCGAAAAAAAAAAAACGGAAGAAGCGCAGATGTCCCGCAGAAACTTTTTACGGAGAAGGAAATGAAAAAGTCGAGAGAAGTCGAGGAGGTTGTTTTTTTGCCCTTTTCTCCTGTGGACTTTTCCCCTCCGTAATCAGTCATTTCAAAAGGAAATTCCGCTGCTATTCGTTATCGGAAAAAGCATTTACGTATTTCAAGGAGGTAGTTAAGATTTATGCTTGAAAATTTATTATACGTTCGAATTAGTAATTAAAGGAACGTTAAACACGAGAATATCTTTAACCCGGAAATCTTTATAACTAGTTTGGAGCCGGGATTCGAAAAGGAATTTTCAAAAGAGAGAAAAGGGAAAAGAAGAAATCGGTCTCGGAGGGAAACAAGAGCGCGGTATTAAGTAAACACGAAACGTCAAGCCGGGAAAATGAAAGGAAAATGCCCCCAAGTCTAGTCCTACACATTACTATTATATTAAATAGCTCCCGGTACCTTTCTCGAAATTTTATATTTTTTCCCAAGTTAAAAATAAACTTTTCCGAAATGGAAAAAAATTATAATATGGGGAAAACAAGTTTTCGTTCTTTTCGTCCGTCCCAAATTCTTAAATGGAAAATTAAGAGAGAGACGGGGGCAAAGGGGGATGTGGAAACGATGACGAAATTCCCATCGTCAACGGTTTGACTTGACGCCTGTCATCGCATCTGCGACACTAAGCTTTTCCGGCATCTTTTTCTTAGTGTATTTGTTTAGAATTTAAGCACATTGCAGAGATATTTTCAAAGGGGAATGCCGGAAAAATAATTTCCAACCAGAAAGGACGCACTCCAAATAAATAAAAACATTTTCTCGGGGTTTTGTAATGGTCGCACCGGAAAACTCACGCCGTCTCTTTTTTAATTTTTATCCCCGAGCCAAGGACGTTTCGTTCCGATTTCCCAGAAAATCTTTCTTTTTTATACCGATTCCCTTGGGACGAAAATGTCGACCGTTTCATCTATCACGTGGTAGACGTTTCGGAAATCTTACCCCAGATAAACCGCGCCGCCTCCTTTTAATTCTTTGTCAAAATTTTTTTAATTTTTTTCCTCGAATAAGAAAAAGGAAAAACCCTTTGTTCTTTTTTGGAATAACTTTTGATTATGAAAAACGCCCCCGCGGACTCGATTCCTGTTTTTAAAAAGTAAGGCAGATTTTCTTTGTTTCCTTCCCCTACCGCCTCTCTCGGCCTCGAGCTTTCGTACTCTAAAAAAGAAAGCATTTCAAAAAATAGAGACCATTTTTTTTTAGATGTAAACGGAAACGATAACGTCGACGTACGTATAAAAAAGTCAAAGGAAAATATTGCCTGGGGATGCGAGACCACCGATTAAGGGCGATGTTTTCATTTTTTTACAAATGACTTTTTTCCTTTTCAGTGGCGAATCGAAAGCGAAAAAGAATACTATTTAAAAAAAAGTCCTTTATTGTCCGAGCTTTTTACTGCCGGAGGTCGTAAATACTTGATATGTCGGAGAGGAAACTTTTATTTCCTTTTTAAAAGTTTAAACCGGGAGTTACGACTGCACCTTGGACCCTTAGCTACTTGTCGGCCCTTAGATGTTCTTGATTTAAGACAACAATTTTAAATCGTCCTCGGGAAGAGTGAAATTCTGTGTAAACACGACAGCGATGATGGTATTTTCTCGTAGAACCCGGGAGCCGTTTTCTTACGGTTTTACCCCTCCCCCCCTTGGAAATTAAATCGGGGCAGTCGGTTAAATCTCTCACAGTGGCGTAAAACCCTTTCGACTCTCTTCCCAATTAATATGGGACCTGTACTTTTCCCTGTGTAATTCCTATAATCCTCCTACATTTTTATACGAAATTTTCTTTGCTCCATTTTTCCCTATTAAAATGATTTAGGGTTTAAATGTCTTGACAAAACGAGACTATAAATGACACAACGGCATTGCTCTGGAGGAAATCTTATCCTTTTCGTTAATGAGTAGATACTCTGTAATTGCAAAGTAAAGGTGACGCCACTGCTCGGCCAATTATTCCGATCGACCATGGCTCCTTTTCCTATCGCCAGTTTAATTATTACAAAATAACTTTTCTCTACTCTATTTAAGATTCGTGGAAAACGTCATAAATCGATTCTTGGGCGAGAGTCGACGTCAAAAATGAGCTTCATGTTTTTTTTTTTTTTTTTTTTTTTTTTTTTTTTTTTTGTACGAGATTTAGTTGACTTGGAAAATTTTTAAACATTTTCCCGAGATAATCATTTTTTTTCCAAAAAATCGATTTCAAAATACCCAAATTTTCAAATGACGATTTTCTCCTTAAAAATCGTCTTCCCCAAAAATGATTTAAAAAAAATTTTGTATAAAAAACGAGGATTCCAACGAGCCCGCCCCCCAATTTTTACGACCCCAGCAAAGGTCCCAAATCCCGATTCCAAAAAAGGGAAATTCCGCGTATGTTTATCATACGACGTGGAGGATCGTTGAAGATTTTACAAACTCGATATAGGAGCGACTATGAAGCATTGCATAATTGCTGGAACCGGGGGGGTTTAAATTTAAAATGAAAGAAAAAGGGCAGGGGACTCGAGCTGAGGGGAGCTAATTTTAAAAAAATGAAATGATGTTTGTGGCACGATCGGGAAAGGGCTGAAAATGGGCTTCGGCTGGGGGAGGGGGGGAGCTAAGTTAGATGAAAGATGTAATTAGAGTGGGGAAAAAAAAGGGCTGGAGCTTGAATGTTTGGACCCGTGACAATGAAAAAGGCTACTCCGATTGATTAGATTGAAAAAAAAAAAAAAAATTGAAAAGGAAAAGAGGGAAGTCGGGCAAACAAAAATTACAAGTCATCGAAAGTGCGGGTGAGGCGACAAGGGCCGAACCTAGTATGCCACGCCGAAGGACGAGCTGAACGGCCTGCCGGAGGCCCAGGCTGTCCTTACTTGCCCATTTGCTAGTTTGAAAATTTTCAAAACTACGGCTCTAAAATGTACAAAAAAAAAAAAAAAAAAAAAACCGTTTGTAGGTTTTTATTTGGGATGTGGGACGGCGGCGGATCGTTTCCTAACGAAATTATCTCGGAATCCCTTTCGATCAAACTTTGTTTGAAAGGTTTTGGTTCGGAGACCGCAGGACCCGTCGCCGGTTTCCTTTTCCGGAGAGCTTTCCGCGTAAACAACAACATCAAAAAACCATACCTTTTCTTAAACTTAAGTTTTTTTTTAACAAAACGTCAAATCCTACAGATAAGAAAGGAAAAAATTACCGGAATTCACTTTTTTTTTGATCGGATTAATTAATTATAATGCGTTTCTATCGACTCTTCTTATTTTCCGACGGGAAAAAACACGTATGTGATCGGTCCGACGGGAGATCGAAATCCGGGAACGCATTCAAAAATAAAACACGAAAAAGGAGGGATCTCCTCGTTAATTTTTTTTTTTTTTTTTTTTTTTGGATTTAAAGAAAGTTTTTTTTTCTCCCCTCCGGTAAACGGAATACATTTTCGAAAAGTGCAAGTTTGGCCAATTTACAAAGGAGACTTTTCCCTCAAGTTAAAAAACGTTGGGATCATGGTGTGCAAAACTCTTTGGAATGAAAAGAAAAGAGAGAAAAAACGTGACTTCTTTTTAAAAATTTCCTGTTATCGAAATTAAAGTAATATTTTACTACATAATACTTTTAATAGCAAAAGGAATAAAAAAAAAATCGGATATTGCTTTTTTTAACTGGTACATTAAACGACACTTAGCACCGAAAATAATATTTTCTGGATGAATGATTTTTTTTTTATTTTTTCGTTTTTTCCCTTAGGTTATTTTGAAACCGGAAGATTTTCGTCTGAAGGGATAAAACGAGACTTAAGAAAAAAGGAGGTTTTTTCGGGAAAAAAGAAAAGTGACGGCTGATTATAAAGCGTCGCGTTTCCGATGTGAAAAAGCAAACGTCGCACAGGCCGATCCCGGCGTTTAATTTCCGTTTATGTAAAAACTCGACGATAATGGTCTCTGGAGAAAAAAAAAATAATAATACCTAATTGTAATAAAAAAAAATATTTTGTTATTTCTTATTTATCGGATTCCGAAAAAAGGAACTAAAATGGTCCCTATAGGGTTTCTCAAAAAAAATGATCAAGTTTGCACTCCGGTAAAAGTTTGTTTATTTACGTCTTAAAAAAGCTTCATTTAAAAGAACGGCCGAAAAAAAAAAAAAAAATTAGGGGTCTCTACCGCCGCTTGTTGATTTTTCGGGCAAAAATCTTGAGTTTTAATGTTAGAATAAAATGAAATAGCACATTATTTTTACAATTCATCACGCAATAAAAAATTTATACCTCCGCCTTATGTAATAGAAAAAAAATCCTGAAGCCAAAAAAAAAGTATTATTCTTAAAAATTTTAATTAAAATTTCAAAAATGGAATTACTTTTGACCAAAAGTTGAAAAAAAAAGTATATATTTTACATTATGTAATTCAATTTTATTACTCTCTATCGTGTTTATTCTATTAAAGCTTTTGCATCAAAAAACCAAAAACTTAAAAAATTTGCTCCCAAAGTTAAAAAATTCAAAGTTTTAAGGTGGAAAACCAAACGGGGAAAACTTTTAGTCATTTTTTACGATTTGACCAATTAATAATCCCTTGCCTTCGTCTTGTACGCATGCACATAATTAATTTTAATATTTAACCGCGTTCGAGAAAGTATTTTTTTTGTAGCTCAGAATATGCCTTACATACACGGTGGAACAACTTTTGTGGTGTGATTTTATTAAGGTAAACATAGGAAACACCGCCATAAAAATTGTTCCGCCGTGTATACTGTACATGAGGCCGAGGTATAAATTTTTTATTACGTGAATTATGGAAATAATGTGCTGTTTTATTTTAGGGCAGTCTCCACTTGATAACGTTCACGGCATTCGCGTTGTCCGTCATCGCGATTAACGTAATCGCACCGGAAGTACTTTGCAGGTTTTACTCCCGTAAACGTTTATGGTATAAAAAGAGTAAAAATTGACTTACCCAGAATTTGTTTTGGAACAGATTTATTGTCTTCCCCATGCCCGAATTAAAATTTTTCCTTTTATATTCTTCAATTTCATAAGAATAAGAGTATATTAAATTTGGTTTTGAGTGAAGGGTACCTCCGTTAATATCGAACGGAGAGCAAAACGAACGGCACTTGCCGGGGGTAACTTTTCAATCCAAAGCTATTTACACATGTCCGTCCGTCCGTCTGTCCTCATTTTTCTGTCTTTGATTGGAGACACAATTTGAGACCGATCGATCCCAAATTTGGTATATTAGTAGGGGGCACTAAGGGCAAGGACTGTATAAATTATGGTCTAAATACGTTCGCATACAGCAGAACGGCAGCCGTTCGAAAGGTATAATATTAAATTTAACAAAGCGGGTATATTGTTTTTTAAACTTTTTTTTTTTATCTTTGTTTTTCGTACATACAAGTAGATATCACTTTCTGAGCTGTGTCAGCGAAAATGGTTATCTCACATTCCGGAATGTTTGATAAAGTCATTTTGGTGCAGACAAAAGAAAAAAGTATTTACATTTCGTGGCTTTTTTTTTTTCTCACTTTTGTTATCATTATGTCAAATTATGCATTATATTCGATTGAACGTTTCGATGTAGTAAACGTTGTCCATACATCGAACGGTTTTTGTATTTTATCTTATTTGTTTGGACCTGGCCTTTTTTTTTTTTTCAATTTCGCACATCTGCAATTTTCTAGAACATTTTACTACATTCTAGAACATTCTAGAACAGTGTAATTTGTCAGTTTATTGTGTTTAAGAACCACACTCAAAACCCAACATAATATTTATTGATATTTTTACTCGTGGGAGTAAGATTTAAATGAAATTGAAGAGTATCGGACAGTGGTAACCTCCACTGTAGCTTGTTAATGTTTGTAAATAAAAAAAAGCAGAAGATGATAAAAAAAATCGTGGTTAAAGATCCACAAAACTTCCGGTGCGAATACGTTCATCGAGAAGGCGAATAACGTTATCAAGTGGAGACTGCCCTTTTATTCTAACTTTAAAACTCAAGATTTTTACTCAAAAAATCAACAAGTGGCGGTAGCGACTCCTAAAACTTTTTTTTTTTTTTCGAGTTATTAAATGGAGTTCTCTTAACGTCTAAATAAACAAAATTTTTACCGAAGTTCAGCAAAAAGCAACCCTGATTGGTCTTTTTTTTTTTTTTTTTTGATTTCAGAAAACGCGTCCAGGGAATGCTTCGAAAACGGAACCTGGTCTTCATATTCGAATTACGATTCCTGTCAACCGGTGAATTTCGGGGAATTGGACCCTCCGGATACGAACCTTACTTTGGTCATTTACTTCATAGGATATTCGATATCTCTGGTGGCGCTTCTGGTTGCCATGTCCATATTTTTATATTTCAAGTGAGTTTCCATAATCGGATTAAAACCTCGGACGAGAGCTTATACCCCAATCTTTTCGAGAGGCGGAAGCATTAAAACTTTTACCTTTCCCTCACACGAAACCCTCTTTATGTAACGAATAAAGAAGAGGATCGTTAATCGACGTCGGTATTTAAAAGCTTGTTTAACGAGCTCTATTCCGACTTTGGCGAAAAAAAAGGTGCGGGCATTTAAAAAAAGCTTTTAATCCAGGAGATATCCAACTTTTATTGTTATTTTTCTTTTCCGTTCCTTCCTTTTAAATGACGGATCGTTTTTAAATCCGTTCGGGCAGGTTATTTTCTTGGAGAAACCGTTCGTCGCGGCATCTGTTCGACTAAAAATATATTGCGTTTCCTTTTTATTTTTATCTCTTGGTTTCCAATCGGTTTTTTTATTAGACATACAAATCGTAAAAAAAAAATAATAATAATAATAATAATAATAAATCCTAACGAATTTCGATTTTTCGATTTCTCTCTTGGAACCAGGCTCAACTCTTCCGGGAAAAGAGCGAAAAAAGGGGAAAGGACACCCTGGCAATTTTTTACATGAACTCGCGGCGATGAATGAAACGACACTCGGTTTTCGAGTTTCCCTGACAGGAAGATGACATTCGAGGAAATTCTGATCGCCGAATCGATTTAAAGAAAAATAAAAATTGAAAACGGAAAAAATAATGAAAAAAAAAAAAAAAAAAAAAAAACAGGCGGGACAATCAAATACTTGTTCATGTGAAAAGTTTAAATTAAACGCCCGAACCGTTTTACGTTCTTGTTTTCATTTTCAATTCAGCTTGTTTTTTTATTTATTTTATTTTATTTTTTTTTATTTTTTTGCTTTTTTCCCCTCGCCGAAAATGAAACCGCACGAGTTATTCGATACGGAGTGTCGAAGGAAAAACTTGTAAGATTTTGTTTTCGATAAAAGAAATCACGTTCGACCAAGTTGGAGTATGAATAAAAAAGTAGCAGGAGTTCCGTTCTAAACAATTTTTTTCTTTTTTTCATTTTTATGCGACCTAAAAAACACGGAAAATCGTAACACCATCTTCCTCGGTCGTGATTCGAATAAAAACTGTTGAACATGTTGAAAATTTTACTGGAGGGCTCCATTTTTTCATTTTAAAAAATGACTGATTTTACAACTCTCGGACTTTTTCGGTTCATATTTTTTATACCCATATCAAAAGTCCTTTGATCAATCACAAGAAATTTAAATGGGATGGTCGGCCAAATATTTTTTCCTAACTCATGTATAGAAAACCTTATTTTTTGTTTCTTTTTGAATGCAGAAAATAAAATTTCCCGCCACAGCCATCTTTAATTCTCAGGCCTGGAGGATACGGCATGGCAACCGTGTACCGGGGGCTTAAAACAGAGTACGCCTATGTTTAAATTACGGAGAAACGATGCATCCTAAATTTTGTTTCGATATTTTTTCGGTAATACTGGAAGGGACCCAAATCAAACGTAATAAAGGAAAAGAATGTTTCGTTTTAGTAAAAATCGCTCAGGGGGCCGACCCGTAAGCTAAACATTAAATTTGCACAGCGTTGCCTGAGAACTGAAGATGGCGGTTGCTGTTAATGCCGAACGGTTACCAAGGTTCATAATCTTTTTTTCCTTTAAATACCGTTAACTTATCCAGTAATTACAAACACATGATACTAAACATACACATGTTACCAAATCCACTGACCCTTTTGACTTTTTGAAAAATCCCAAACACAAGAAAATCTCACCTAACTTTGTTTTTACGATAGAGAAAGAAAAAAGAAACCGATAACATTTGACCATATAGGTACAATAACTTTTTTTCTTTTTATACTCTTCAATTTCATAAGAAGAGTATATTAAATTTGGTTTTGAGTGAAGGGTACCTCCGTTAATATCGAACGGAGAGCAAAACGAACGGCACTTGCCGGGGGTAACTTTTCAAGCCAAAGCTATTTACACATGTCCGTCCGTCCGTCTGTCCTCATTTTTCTGTCTTTGATTGGAGACACAATTTGAGACCGATCGATCCCAAATTTGGTATATTAGTAGGGGGCACTAAGGGCAAGGACTGTATAAATTATGGTCTAAATACGTTCGCATACAGCAGAACGGCAGCCGTTCGAAAGGTATAATATTACATTAAACAAAGCGGGAATATTTTTTTTTAAACTTTTTTTTTCTTATCTTTGTTTTTCGTATATACAAGTAGATATCGCTTTCTGAGCTGTGTCAGCGAAAATGGTTATCTCACATTCCGGAATGTTTGATAAAGTCATTTTGGTGCAGACAAAAGAAAAAAATATTTACATTTCGTGGCTTTTTTTTTCTCACTTTTGTTATCATTATGTCAAATTATGCATTTCATATCCGATTAAACGTTTCGATATTGTGAACGTTGTCGATGCATCGAACGGTTTTTGTATTTTATCTCATTTGTTAGAACCTGGCCTTTATTTTTTTTTTCAATTTCGCACATCTGCAATTTTCTAGAACATTCTAGAACACTGTAATTTGTTTGTGTTTTGTGTTTAAGAACCACATTCAAAACCCAACATAATATTTATTGATATTTTTACTCGTGGGAGTAAGATTTAAATGAAATTGAAGAGTATCGGACAGTGGTAACCTCCACTGTAGCTTGTTTAATTATTAGCCTCGTGCTTAATGAAATCCGCCCCGGAAAAATCCATTTTCTACAACTTTATTTTTGCCAAATGGAATGACTCCTGAAATATCGGTAAAAAATGAGATCGGAGAACCGATCAAATTGCTTTATCGACTATTTAAATAATTCTCGAAAATATGGTTAGTTTTTCGATCAGAGCTCCACCAAAGCCGCAGTACGGGCATAAGGAATTCGAATTTTGGAAAAATTATCTCAGATTCGGAATCCTCAACCCCGAAAATATTCTCAAAAATACGGTTAGTTTTTCGTTAGCTCCCACGAGGAACCCGCCAATCAGCATCCAAATCGCTTTGTTGACGTAATCGATGACGTCATGTCGTGACGTTTCAAAAGTTGGAGATATCGGTTTTTAGGCCTATACCCATACTTTTAGCCCTGCTCACCGTTTCTGAACCACTCAACAGAATTTAACCAAATTTCAATGGTAGCGTATCTTGATGAATATCTACTGCAGTACGAAAATCGGACTCAATCGGTAGTTGCGTTCACGATTTATAGTCAAAAAATATCTTGACATAGTTAAAAATTCAACATTTTTACTCACTGCTTCCGAATCGCTGAACCGATTTGGCTCAAAAACTAATCAGCACCTACATTTCATTAGAAGTTCCTACCCACCAAAAATCATCGACATCCGTTCTTCCGTTTTTCTGCTTTTCGACGGACAGATTTTTTTGCACATATATTCATATATTCATACACACATACACACATACACACACACGGCCACCATCCAAATTTTGCTTTTTCCGGCATCAGGGGACTTCAAAACGTGTAAAAATATCGAAAACTGAAAATCTGAAATTTGTGCTAAAAACAATGCTTTATTCTCCCTGCGGTCGATAAAGCAAAAAGCGCCTCCTCTTCTTCTTCTTTGTTTTTGTTCATTATCAAAATTTAAGTTGAAGCAAAAAAAAGCCCTCAATAATAGTAACATTAAAAAAATAGACTTGCAAGTTTTTCTTAATGCTGATTATATAGTAATTTATAGTAACCGAGAGTTGTTAATAAATTATTTCGCCGACTTGCCAGGGGAAAAAAATGAAAGAAAGAAGAAAAATGAAAGAAAAAATATACCAAGATAAAGTTTTAAAATACGAGACGTCTTTTTTTGTTATTCGGTCTTCCTGGGGGGGGAGGAGGTTGAAGTACAACAAAGAACACCCAACAATTATGCACTTTTTCTCTTTTTTTTTTTTTTTTTTTTTTTTTTTTTTTGTATCATTTTTCATTATCTCGGTAAGAAGAGCCGTATTTTAAAATATTAATTTTTTTTTCTGTATCTGAGAGAATTCAAAATTTGTAATTTATGCAAAAGATGGGAGGTCCCTTTAACGGCATAATACGTCATGATTAGGTCGTCGTTTACAAGGCAAATACAGTTAACCGTGGAGGGACGCGATCAAAGCTTAATAAGCCGAAAGATGGAATAATTAAACGGTTTATATCGGAATTAACGAGGCACCGGATCGACCTTGCTCCCTTTTTAATTTGATCGATAAGAAAGGATTAAACTTTTTTAATAAAAGAAAAGGAGAGGCTAAGGTTACCAAAACAACAGACTAAGGGTTGCCTTAAGACAACTAAACATATCATTATTATTATTATTATTATTATATAATAACAACAACAAAACGAGGACGGGAGGAAATCGCCGGAAACGCTTTAGATTCCAGGCATACCGGGATATTCTCCGGTTTTCGTCGGTAAATAGGAAATGCCGCGCCGCTCGTAACCTCACCTTTCAAACGACGGCTAATTTTATCTTTTCTCATTTTTATTAATTGCCTTTTTTACAGGGATTTAAGATGTTTGAGAAACACCATTCACACGAATTTGATGTTCACATATGTCATGGCTGATTCTACGTGGATTCTTACGGGAATTATTCAGGTGAGCCCCCTGTCAAAACATTTTCTTTTTTTCCACACCGGAATTAAATTAAAAAGAAAAGGAAACGGAAACATATTCCTCTGGGGAGGAAAAACTTTCTCGTCCTCCCAAGATTTTTCATTTAAACTTTAAAAAAAACGAATGCCATGTTTCGCGTTTTACGTGCATAAATAACAAGGATTTCCGTGCTGATTTCTTTCGAAATTTTTTTTTTCCGTTTTGTTTTCCGATCGGCCAATCTCTTGTTATTATTTTATTTTTCCCGTTAGGAAACTCGTTCTTTATGCTATGTTCAATTAGTTTTAACTCTGTAATAAAAAGCGAGGCATCATTTTCATTTTTTTTTTAATCCGACAAATGATTCGAAAAATTAGAATCGCAACTTTTAACGATGGAAAAAAAAAAAAAATTTAATCATAATGCGGTGGAAAACTGGAAATCGTTAAAAGTTTGTGAAGGAAAAAGAAAAAAAATATATATATAGAAGCGTTAAACTTTTTTTTAACGGATTTTTATTAAGTTGGATTAAGGAGGGGGTCCTTTTCTTAAAGATGACCGAGGCACCTTCTCCTGCGTCACCCACCGTCACGAGGAAGAAACCTTTTAAGCGAAAAGCTCCTTTTCAAAGGAACAAAGGAAACCGTAGCCCATTTCGCTAATTATAGCGCACGGTACACGAGGAGGTTCCCGATAAATTAAATTATCGTTCCTTTGCGACGATTAACGCCCGTTTTTTTTTCTTTCAGAATCGTCTGGAAGCCGACACGACCGCCTGTGTCATCCTCACTTTGGTCCTTCATTATTTTCTGATAACCACCTTTTTCTGGATGTTCGTGGAAGGACTTTATTTATACATGTTGGTCGTGGAAACTTTCAACCGGAAAAACATAAAAGCTCACGTCTACGTCTCCGTGGGCTGGGGTAAGAAGGATTCCCTTTTATCTTTTAAGCCGGGAAAGGATCCCGAAAACCGCGGACGGTCGA
This sequence comes from Liposcelis bostrychophila, assembly GCA_037577465.1. Lineage (NCBI taxonomy): Eukaryota > Metazoa > Arthropoda > Insecta > Psocodea > Liposcelididae > Liposcelis > Liposcelis bostrychophila. The sequence goes on along the minus strand of CM075210.1, from coordinate 344,073 downwards.
CGTCTCTCCGATAACGTTAAATCGACCTTTCAATACCTTTTCAAGAAAAAGGAAAGACGTTTTTTATTTAAAATTGTATTCTTCGGTAATTGAAGACTTTTCACTCTTGCACGCGACTCACTTTCCTTTTTCTTTTGATCCGATTTCATTTTAATTGAATTATAATCATATTCTTTATTTTTGAAGGCAGACTTTAAAAAAAAAAGCGTAAGCGAAGCGAGCAACAGGTAAAATATAAAAAAATCTCTCGAGATTCACGGAAACCGTAAAATAAAATACCGTTTTTTTTTCTTGTTGGGGGTATCGTTCGGCGTGTGACCGGGTATATATTTTCCTTGCTTTTCTTTCTTTCTTTCTTTTTTTTTTTTTTTTTTTTTTGAATGGGAAACAAGGAGAAGTCGTTAAAATAAAACCTCGAAAGAGAATTACGTGAGATGAGATAACGTCGTTTCAATTACCGGTTAAACTTTTTCGAGATGAAAGGAATCCGGTTAGGTCGACGCAGTCGGTGACTTTTTTCTCCCTTTTTTCCTACTATTCTCGCAGCTTTTTTTTTTAAATTGGAAAGCATGGCGATTACTTTATTTTATTTATGTTCCCCATTTTTTTTTCCAACGGATGTTTGGTTGTTGTCATGACGACTCTTAACGCATGACTCGTTGTCATTTCTGGTTCGTATTACATCGATATCGGTAATTATTAAAATTAATTAACCTAATTGGTTGTTAATGAATCGGCGAGGTCGGTCGTTCTGCGACCCGAGACGCCCGGAGCCTTTACCGCCCCGAAAATCGGCGTTCGACTTCTCCCCTCCCCTTTATTTCCGGTTTTCCGTATTATATCCTCGATGCTGAAAAACCCCCGAAATATTGGAGTGGTACTAAATAGGACATATCCCGTTGCCACCCTTTTCCGATTTTAAATCCAGTAAGAAACAAGAAAAATAAAATTGAAGTTTATTAAGGTTAAGCCGAGCAGGGAGTCGAAAACTCGTAACGTAGGCAAAGGCAAAGTTACCAACAAACCGAGAGAAGGAACTTTTCAAAGTTATTCTCTTTGTTTCGGTTTTCGTATGTAAAAGCGACTCAAACGAACTCTCCTTCTTGGAGGATTTCGGCCCCGAAGAAATCCACGCAAATTAAAAAACTTGGGCTTTGTCTATTCCTTTTCTTTTCAGGCGTACCCCTCATCCTCGTTTCGATTTGGGGGATAGCAAAAGCCGCGGCTCCGGTTCGAGAAGAAGCGGTAAGAGAACCCAAAAATTTCTTTTTTTTTTTTTTTTTTTTGTTTTAATAAAAATTGTTTTTTTTTTTTAGGGGTCCAACGAGGTGCCCGTCGCCTTGCCCCATTGCCACTGGATGAACGCCAGCGTCTATGATTGGATATTCAAAGTTCCTGTACTCACGGTGATGGCGCTCAACTCTGTATTTTTAGTCATGATCATGTGGGTAAGCTGCAAACTCGAACAAAATTTAAAAAAGAAAAACTCGACGACATACGTGAGGATATGCGAGATTCCCGGTTATACATTTCTTTTTTCTTTCTTTTTTTTTTTTTTTTTTTTTTTTTTTTTTCCCTTCTTTCTCCAGGCAACTCTTTCGATATTCTCGGGAGAAAAACCCAAGAAATATCTTCTTCAATTTATATGAAAAAAAAAGAATGTTTTCTGGAACTGTTCTTTCTACGACTTCTTTTTGAAAAAAAATTAGGCGAAAGGAGACTTGTTTAATCGAAAAATGAAATCCTTGGCCCGAAGCCGTTTCGATTTTTTCTGCCGAAAGGGACAAGATTTTTTCTCCTTGTTCCGCGATGAAAAAAAAATTTAAAAAAGCGGAAAAAAATACCTATTTATCTCGGTAAAGATCCGATTGCGGGTTTATTAAAAAACAGAAAAATAAAGGAAAGGAGGGAAGGGGAGGGGGTGAAGGGCGGATCATTAACCAGAAATTTAATTAAGTCTTTTTTAATGCTGTTTTTAATTAAGAATTTTTGTGTCAGAAACAATGTTTTTCTCTGAAGTTAATTTTACAGGTCCTGATAACGAAACTGAGATCTGCAAACAATGCCGAAACTCAACAATATCGAAAAGCGACCAAGGCTTTGATGGTTTTGATTCCGCTTTTGGGAATTACTTACATATTGACGATCGTCTCTTCGACTGACGGGGTCATAGCTCAAATATTCTACAATTTGAGAGCTTTGATGCTTTCATCTCAGGTAAATCTTTTTTTTTTATTTCCTTCGAAAGGATTGTAAAAAGGAAAACATGGTTAATAAACTGTTGCACGCGTAAAGGAAATGTTAAACTAAATACAAACTTTAAAGTTTGACCGCGAATCCGGTATTGATTCCCTTTGCCGTTTTCGAATCCAAAGTATATTCCCCTCTATTTAGGGGCAGTTGTGCCTCCGAGAAAAATTTTCGGCTTATATTTTTCCATTTTCTTTAATCGAATATAAGGGGAAAAAGTTACAAGGATATTTTTTTCGATAAAAGCGATTAAAGAGATGACGGCGGAAGTTGTTTCTTTCGACCCTTGTCCATTTGTTCGATTTAGATAATAAAGAAACGGTCGAGTATTATCCCTTTAGGTGATAAAGCTATCTAATTTCCCATCGATGAAGGAATGTCGGCGAAATATCGATCTAGTCGTCTGTCAGTTTCCAAAATGGAAGAGTTGATTAATGGCAAGGGCGTCTCCTTTTTCGCGTCTCCCCGCGAAGACCGATAAATATTACCCCTTTTTTTCTTATTTTTTTTTTTTTTTTTTTTTTTCTTTTGACGTCTTTTAGGGATTTCTCGTCGCCCTTTTTTATTGCTTTCTCAACTCGGAAGTACAAAACACGGTAAGGCATCACATGGAATCCTGGAGGACTGCCAGAGCTTTGGGAGGGGATCGTCGCTACAATTACAGCAAAGACTGGTCACCCAGGTCGAGAACGGAAAGCATAAGGTAAAGGACTTTTTGTTTCCGACGTCGGCGTCTCTTTTGCTCTCCCGACGACATGAAGCCGGAGCGAAAGAGACGAGGAACGTCCACGGTTTTCCCTCCCCCGCTTCTCGATTCGCGGGACGGGAATCTTTAATTTTCTAAAGGAAAAGTTTGTTCGGGTCCTCAGATTGTACAGTCAACCCGCCGTGACTCCATACAAAAAAAGAGAATCTTGTGCCAGCGAAGCTACCACCACAACAGTCGTCAACAGTTCTTTGTACAACAACAACGGATTGCGGGTGTCTAACGGAACGGCGGCCGCGGCACCTTCCGCTTCCGCTTCTTCTTCCGGTTCTTCCAACGTGAAAGCGACCACCCCGTTTCTCTCCGTCACAGCGGAAAACGAAGTGTAAACGGTAAGCGATGAAAAAAAAAAAAAAAAATTACGTTGCCGGGGGACGAGTGGTTTATTGGAATTGATTAACACTCGAATTTCAATTCCGGTTTATTTGGCACTTGTCCGTCGAATATGTCAAAAAAATTAAAACCTTTAATTCTCGAGAGCACTTTAAATGGTTTTCCTAATTACGATAGTTATATTTGATTGTCGTTGTCCTGCCTGGCCCTTATATCAACTCAATTACTTTTAAGGTCGAAATCTCCAATCGAATAAATATACACCAAGGTGGTCCTTAAAAATTCATTTTCTGCACAATAACATTAGAAAATGTAAGTGTTCATCTACTCCCCTTCTCCCTCTCCGCAACATATGTGTTTTATGGGAATACCAAAAACTTTTCCTCCGAACAACAATCCCAATCTGTTTTATAAAAAATTAAAAATACTGACGTTTTCATAGTGTAAATTTTTACATTATTTCGAACGAGTTAATAATAATAATAATAATAATAATGCATAGAAGATGAATGGGCTTATCCTTTTTTTTTCTTTGCACATTTTTACCTCCGAACTGACATTGGGGTATCCAAATGAGTGAGGTCGAAGATGATGTTGCCGAATTTCCTGCAGACTCCAAATTAATTGTATTGCATGGAACCAGGAAAGATTCTAAATTATAAAGCAAAATGAAATGACCTATTCCACTCCTATCGGTTGCGTTATAATGCGTGTACGGCGTTTTTTATGAACTGATAAAAATGCATATTTTATGCGTATCATTTTGCTAGTAACCATGGAGAATTTAGTGGTCCTAGCTTTTCGAAAATGGCGGCCATAAAAATACGTAACGATCCAAGTAAGGACTGGTGTCCAGAGAACATATTCGAAAAATTAAAAGCATGAAAAGTAAAATTGATTCAGAGGAAACATCCAGACATCTTAACTTCTCACTTCTACTCTTGTAAGCTCCGCCATTCGGAAACGGAAATCATATCTTTTGTAAAAGGGGTCGTACATAAATTACGTAAGCATTTTTTTGACAGTTTTTGACCCCCTCCCCCCCGTTGTAAGACAAAGTAAGATTTTGGAGGATCCCCCCCCCCCCTAATATTACGTAATATTTTTCTTTCCTTAAAATCCCTTTAAATTTAGTTTTTTTAAGATTTTCCTCACTTTTTATGATTTTCATTCATTTTAAATGGTTTGAAATTTTTATTATTTTTTTTTCAGTTTTGTTTTGTTTTTATTTTATTACTCCAATCGATTTTTATATCCACTGGTTAGAAAATATATATATATGAATGCTTACGTAAGATTTTACAGACTCCCCCCCTCCCCTTCGTAAGCAAACGTAAGCATTGACCGGACCCCCTCCCCCCCCTAAATATGCTTACGTAATATATGTACGACCCCAAATTATAAATGGACAATAAATGCTGGTTTGATTTACTACGGTCGGCAAAATTAAGAAGTGTTCGGTCCATAGTGGTCCATGGACTAATAATATCACCTGCAACGATGATTGAAATCATATGCAATGGTTTCGATAGTTATTAAAACCTGCTGCATGGACAATATATAAAAAATACAATGCGTCGTGGCGCGTTGAAAATGAGCAATATGAAAAGGAGGTTTATGTTTACCTTTTGAAGAAGCATTTTTCATCTTGCTCCTTTTCAACGCTCCACGACGATTGGGAAGAAAATGTCTCGTCAATAAAATGACATGTTTTATCGATCCTAATTCTTGTTGTAAAGTTTATTGTTTGCTAAAACTTGTTCTCTATAATCATTTTTAATCCCGACTTTAGGGTGTACAGAAAAAATAAAAGTGTTTGGAATTTTGTTGCTCACCGAAAAAATAGTTTCATTGGGGGGTAAAAACCTCAAAAAAATTTTGAAACATTTTTTTTTTACCAGCTAGAGGTCGCGCTTTGCGGAAAAAGGACCTAAGCCAAGAATTTTTTGAAAGCGTTCAATTAAGTTAATATTTAGCGCATTTTTCAGTAATCGATATTTGTAAAAGGGGTCTAATTATATGTTTTTGAGGTCGTAGAACACGAATTTCACCATCCCGATTTTCTCCGACCAATGCCTGAGTCGCTGTTACCGCTTTTTTAGCGTTTAAGTCTGATTTTTCGGGCTTGATTTTTATTTATGTCCAGATTTGGAGCCCCCAAAATTTTTTTTTCCTTTTAAAGTTGCTTATACTTATGAAAAAAAGCTTGAGGAACACGAATTTCACTATCCCGATTTTCTCCGACCAACGCCTGAGTAGGGGTTTAAGTAAGAATTTGGTTTTTTGAGCCAAAAACGAATTTTTTTGCAAAACAATGGCGACAACTCCTCACCAGTTCGAGTTAGAGGTCATGTTCTATGACATTTTTTAGTCAGAACACTCTAATTAATAAGGCACTTTTGTGTTTTGGATCAATTTCCAAAATTTTCTAATGGACGGAAAATTCTACCAGTAATTTTTTTGAAATTCCAAATTCTTTTCGTCCGTGAAAAAATTTTGGAAATTGATCCAAAACACAAAAGTGCCTTATTAATTAGAGTGTTTTGACTAAAAAATGTCATAGAACATGACCTCTAACTCGAACTGGTGAGGAGTTGTCGCCATTTTTTTGCAAAAAAATTAGTTTTTGGCTCAAAAAAACAAATTCTTACTTATACCCCTACTCAGGCGTTGGTCGGAGAAAATCGGGATAGTGAAATTCGTGTTCCTCAAGCTTTTTTTCATAAGTATAAGCAACTTTAAAAGGAAAAAAAAATTTTGGGGGCTCCAAATCTGGACATAAATAAAAATCAAGCCCGAAAAATCAGACTTAAACGCTAAAAAAGCGGTAACAGCGACTCAGGCATTGGTCGGAGAAAATCGGGATGGTGAAATTCGTGTTCTACGACCTCAAAAACATATAATTAGACCCCTTTTACAAATATCGATTACTGAAAAATGCGCTAAATATTAACTTAATTGAACGCTTTCAAAAAATTCTTGGCTTAGGTCCTTTTTCCGCAAAGCGCGACCTCTAGCTGGTAAAAAAAAAATGTTTCAAAATTTTTTTGAGGTTTTTACCCCCCAATGAAACTATTTTTTCGGTGAGCAACAAAATTCCAAACACTTTTTTTTTTTCTGTACACCCTACCCGACTTTCAAATAAAACAATAATAATAGTAATAATAATAATAATATAATATAATAATAAAGCAGGGCATCGTAGTCTAGTACGTAGCATGCTCGACTCTCACACTCGAGACCCGTGCTCGTGCTTGGTCCGATGCTCGCTCATGACATAGGAGTGAGGCCATACTTTCTAATTAATGGATTTATGGTGTTTAGCCTATGCAAGAATAAAAAATTATACAGGGAGAGATGCTATGATTATCGTAGTCATCTTCTTCTTCCCTTTTCAGACTGGTGTAATAACGCCAAAAAAACCACCGCGACCTTGTCTTGCACAAAAGCAAAAATCCAAAAAGAACTCCAAAAATCTCACGATAACGGTGTGGTCAGGACAAACGCTTAAGTGCAACCGTCTTCCCCCTCTATCGGAAGTAGGCTTAATTAAAAAATCTCTTTAATAAATGAGAATATTTCAGGTCTATTTTCAGAGATGAAAACTTTCGAGTTCCGACAGGTCGACGATGTGTGGAATTGTCGTAATGGTTTTACGACCTCCACCATCGGAAAAGGTGTCCCCCTAAGAAGGGAGTCAAATAAACGAAATAATAATAATAATAATAAATGACAGGAATGAAGCCATACTTTCTAATCCATGGATTTATGGTGTTTAACCTATGCAAGAATAAAAAATTATATTGGGAGAGATGCTATGATTATCGTAGCCATCTTCTTCTTCTTCCCTTTTCAGTCTGGTGTAATAACGCCAAAAAGCCACCGCGACCTTGTCTTGCAAAAAAAGCAAAAACCAAAAAAAGAACTCCAAAATATCTCACGATAATGGTGTGGTTAGGACAAATGCTTAAATGCAACCGTCTTCCCCCTATTTCGGAAGTAGGCTTAATTAAAAAATCTTTTTAAAAAAATGAGAATAGTTCAGGTCGATTTCAGAGATAAAAACATTCGAGTTCCGACAGGCCGCGAAGATGTGTGGAATTGACGTAATGGTTTTACGATCTCCACCATCGGAAAAAGGTGTCCCCCTAAGAAGGGAGTCAAAAGAAACGAAGAATAATAATTTAAAAAGAAAAAAAGTAAGTACCAAAAAAAAAAAAGGAGAGTGGCGCAATTAAAAAGTTTCGAAACAATTTCGGTGGAAGTTGTTTCAAAAGATATCGCGAATCGCGATAACTTGCCTGCTGCGAAGTGGAAACAAAAATGGCCGTCCTCCATGTAAATATTTGTAGGATCTCGTTTTTGTTTGGAATCGGGTCAAACAAACAAATTGGAATCGGCCGGTTGAAGTACGTAAAAACGATTACCCGATTGCGGCCTCGTTGGAACCGCAACGAATCCTTTTAAATAAATATCTCGTTTCATACTAAAAAAAAATTTTTTTTCCAGTTGGATCGCTAGGTAGGATAACAAGATTGATGTTTTCTTTTTTTTTCTAGGGATCGCAGAATCGGAAAAAGGTAGCTGATAAAAAGAATAACATGCCGGAGGACGATCCCGAATCCGGGAAACCGGAGTCCGAGGAAAGCCCTTTCGGTTACGTCCTCGGAAATTTCGAAAAGGAATCGGTTACGGATCCGTACGGGACTACGGCAGAGAAAAAATTTGCCGAAAAAACCAAGCCCGTCGATTCCTTCTCCGACTTTCCATTCCCTTCCGGCGAGTATCGAAATGTGGCTGCCAAACCGGCGAAAGCATGGCAAAAAACCGGCCCCAAGAACCCCGCCACAGCCAAAGAAGGAAGAAAAAGTTACAAACCCATCGCTCCTTACCCATTTGCCGGGGACAAGCGGATCCCACCACCGACCACGGAAAGACCCGTTCAAAGACTCATCAACCCCAATCCGATTTTGATTGTCAAAATAGAAGATGAACAGTTGAAAATAAGCGGAGAAGACAATGGGAAATGCCAATATTACTCCGATCACCAAAATTTTAAAAAGTGGAATCATACTTTAAACGATATGGATGATTTTACAAAAAGGAGAATGCCGAATTTAGATATAAGGAACGAAAAAGCAAAAGAAACAAAGTTAAAGTGTTACAAATGTTTTACTTGCCTTTTTATGACTTTAAGTAAAGAATCATTAAATTATCATTTGGAAAAAAAAGGAAAATGTTACAATGACAATGAAACGTTTCACTGTCCCGGTTGCAAAAACGTTTTTTACTCTCCCACCCCCTTCAAAATCCATTTGGTTCACGATCACAAAATGTCGCAAAAAGAAGCCAAAACCCTCGTCGAAAATTCCACGGGGATCGAAGTCGAAACGGGAAAGGAAAAGGAAAGACCGTGCTGGGCGACTTTGGAAACTGACGTTCGAGTCTCGGAAAAAGGAAACAAACGTCCCACCATGTTGGAAACCTATTTGGACGAGATCGGAAGCAAAAGAGATTGCCATCTCCCTCCTCCACTCAATCGCAACGGCTCCGATTTGTTGGAAAACGCTTTCGAGTGAGTCACCACCTAGTTTCCAATAGTTACTTTTATCCCAATATATCGCGAAGACGAGACTCGATGCCTGAAGCCCGTCCAACCTCATGTCCAGACAAGATTATTTTTGTTTACATCACAAATTCATATTTTGGTATTTGAGTAACGAATGAGAACCCAATCTCCATGCTTCTTTCTTTCGCAATTTGCTTACTGTTATTCTATTTTTGTTTTAGTTTCGCGGCTCCCCATTGCGAAGCACAGGAAGTGGCAAGGTCTTCGCCCATTATGGAACCTCCCCAAAATCACGGTTACGTGGAAATGGCCAACGTTTTCCGGGACCCAAGAGGAGATGTAATAATATTTCTTAATACTGTATTTCTTGATTGGATTCATATTAAATTGTTATATTTTTCTTCTTTATAATTTGAAAGGAATACAAAGTGAACGAAGCACATCGGTTCCCGGACGAAAACGACACCGTCGCAAATTATTTATCTTCTCATGTTGACGAAATCCCCGTGATAAATTTGGAGGGAAACAATTTGGACAAATGTTCGGAGGAGGTTTTGCCACGCGAAACAAATGCGGACCAATTTTCTTATCTGGATGAGAATCCCAGCCCCGGTCCAGGCCCAGGTCCAGGCATAAGTCCCGTGAATGACGAGGAGGAGGAAGAGGAGGAAGAAGAAGGAGGACGAGGTGACGGTGACGGTGACGGCGACGACGACGACGACGACGACGAAGACGATCGCCGCTCCGACCAAGGAAAGAAAAAATCCAAGAGACTTGGAGTCGGTTACAGGTGCGACATAAACGGGTGCAAAGTTCGACTTCAATCGGAAAAAAACATTCGATACCACAGGAGGTGTCACGAAGGGACCCTCTACAATTGCCCGGAATGTTGTAAGGATTGTTCCAGTTGGGTTTCCCTTAGCAGTCACCTTTGGCAAGCTCACAAGATCGACATGGAACTCTACAAGTGCGACCAGTGCCCCTATAAAACTCCCAGTTATAGCAGGTTGACCAACATTCACAGGGGAATCCACGGGAAAGCCAGACCTTTCCTCTGCGACATTTGCGGGAAAGGTTTCAAAACGGTCAAGCAAATGCGAAATCACAAAAACATTCACAAAGCCAAAATGGTTCGGATGTCCGTTTGCCATTGCGATATATGCGGAAGGACGGTCGCGGACAAAAGGCAGCTCGAACTTCACATCAACAACACCCACAAAAAGAAAAAACCTTTTTTGTGTTATATTTGCGGCTATGCTTCCGCCGTCAAACATTCTCTAGTCGTTCACATGAGGAGACACACGGGTAAGATTCATTTCTTTCGACAAAAAAAATGTTTGAAAATAACCGTTTCTATATTTATTCTCCAGGGGAAAAACCGTACAAGTGTGAAAAATGCGAGTACAAGACAGCGGATCACAACGCTTTGCGACGTCACAAAATGAAACATACCGGGGCGAGAAGTTACAAGTGCAGTCACTGCAATTACACCTGCATCCAAGCTTCCACTTACAAAGTTCACATCAAAACGAAGCACCCGGGGATGGAAGCGGACGTCATTTTCAGCTGCGGCCAGTGCAATTTTCAAACTTTAAATCGTGGCTCCTTCCTTTCTCACACTTCGGAACACGAAAATTACAGCGGAGAAATCAGGAAGCAAACCAGGAATCAACCCCCTAAACCTGCTCCAGTCCCCGTCCCGAGGGTTCACGAATATTACGGGGAATCCGACAGGATGGATTTCGTGGGTCCCATAATATCCGAGAGAGTCGTGGAAACCATCGTGGATCTCAGCGGAGCTCAATCCCTTTTAGAGGTAGAAAGTCTTCGACTGTAATTCTCTCTCGAGCTCCATCCAAATTTAATTCTCCTATTTTTTTTTTTTTTTTTTATTTCTACAGGACGATTATTACGAAGTGGAAAGAATCACCGGGGATTTAGAAGAAGCTCAAGAATTAAAATTTAAAACGTCGGCAATCACGTGATAAAAATTTTTGAAACAAAAAAAACGGACATGTTACGGGCTTTAATTAAACTGTCCTTAAATTGTAAAGCCCGTCAACGTTTTTTAACACATTTTTTCGGTTTGATCCTTTTAGGACGGTGGAAACCGTTTCGAATTTTATTCCTCTCTGGTAGGGGAGAAGAAGAAAAACGGAAACAAAACTCGAAATGGATGAATATATATTTTATTTTGGAAATATCGTTTACTTTTGGTGGTTTACCTTCTTTCGTAAACGGCTATGAAATCTTTAGAGTTTCCGATTTCCTGGTGATCTCGGAGTTTCCAAGACTCGTTTAAAATAGAAGGTATCGAAAAAGGTTTGGGCTCCGTGTAAGTCCCTCTGCCTTCTCCAGGACCTATAACTAACAATTGAAACCAATGTAACACTAATTAACAGCAACATTTTTGTTACTTACTTATGAAACAAGTTCCTTTGAAACGCGTCACGTAATCCAGAAAGGCCGGCCCGTTGTTAAAGTAACAAAATAGGAGAGTCGCATTTTGAAAATCGAAATCTTCGGGTCCGGATTTAGGTTCTTCCGCGAATATCATGGGAACAAATTTCCTCTTTGCATATTTGGAATTCCACCACCCTCTGTCGAGCTCTACCCCCAAGACCGGGAGTCCCGTGGCGCTGGAAACCAGCCATTCCAACAAACCGGACCCGCAACCCACACCGACGAGCGACTCCGCGTTTTCCCCCGCGTGCCTCCCTATAAACTTTAGGTTTTCTTCTTTCGGCCAGACCCACGGCAGAAAAGGATTCGGTCCGAATTTTTCTAAAATCACCTTCCAGTCCCCTTAATAAGAAAGAGAAAATCGTTTTCGTTATTCGGCTATTCGTCTTTCTCTTTCTCTTTTTTTTTTTTTTTTTTTTTTTTTTTTTTTTTACCTTTATCGTAAAGAGAGAGCAATTCCAGTTCTTCTTCCGTCGCGTCCATTCGGGGGGAAAAAAAAGAAAAATTCCCGAAGAGGAATTCGAAAAAGAAAAAATTCCCGAAGAGCCTCTTTCCGAAGAGGCCAAACAACTTGTGTGAAAATTTAAGTCGAGGAATAGTGTCAATGTCGCCATTTGGAAAATTTGCCAAAAATCCCCGTGCCAAAATTAACCTGCCTTCTGTAATATTTCTCTCCGAAGGAAAGGATTTACGAAAAAAAAAAATTGTACTTAATATAAATAAAAATTAAAATTTATTAATTTGTATATTTTTGTCATTGTAAAATATAAACCGCCAGACCACATCTGGTAAGTCGAAAATAACAACTTACAACCGGCACTAAAATATACATCACAAAGAAAAAAGTCGGGCGGTATATCTATACATGGTCTTATCTTCTAAAAATAAATGATCCTTATCATAAAAATAATTTTCATTTCGTGTAACATTAAATTTTTTTAAGCAATTTCATCCATTGCTGATAAAACGAAAAGACACCAACACCATTTTAGGAATCATAACTGTTATCACATAAATCGTATCTACTCCTCTCCGATACACATTCGTTTCTTGAACAGAGATTCGCCCGACACCCTCCGATTACTAAAAAACAAAAAAATTTAAAAGCTATTTTTACTTTAAGGCGAATTCGATGTTTAGTCGAAAATCCACTGGGCGAATTATATAAAATTCGGAAATAATATAAACTATTTTTCCTTTTCTCTAACGGCTTTTCCCCGTATTTCTCCAGGAACGACTCCTCTCCTCTTTAAATAATTAATTTTAAAAATGATCGATTAAATAATTAATTAATTACCGGTAATTAATTCATTCCCGTTTTTTGTTTCTCTTTCGGAAGACCTAATAACGAATGCGGCATTCATTCAGAAACCTCTTAAAGCTACCAAAAAGTAATGAGGAATATCTAAAATACAAACCAAGGTAACTATTTCCGACCCCCTCAGCAAGAAAAAGAAAAAAGAAAAGACCCGGCAGCACTCTTGCGGAACGATAATACTGCCCCGTGTAGCTTTTTATTACCTCCTTCATTTCATTAATAAATAATTAATTTTTAAATAAATTAACGCGAGAGTGCATTTTTTTTTTCTCGCCGATCCCGACAGTCTTTAATTAGTTTCGATTTAAGTATATAAAAAAAAATCGTGTGTATATAAGTTATGTATAAAAGCTATAATTTTCCCATCCATATCCATTTTTAAGTGATTGGAAAAGAAAATCGACTCTAATTTTTGTCGTGTCAGGACCGATCAAACAGGAAAAGGGGGACGGGGGAGTTAAAAAAAAAAAATCACTCGGTCAGTGACTTTTCGTTATTGATCAGAGTTATGTACATTTTTTCGAAACGAAAAAAAAAAAAAAAAAATTCTTACAATCAATGGTAAAAGTGAATTAAAATTAACTTAGGACTAAAACTTAAATTATTAGCCTATCTACAAATTTTTTAAAATTTCTTTTACTTTTTACTTTTTTTTTCTTTTTTTTTAAAGTTTCCGCCGCAAAAACTTTTGCTCGCCGAGTTTGAACTTTTTTTTTCAACCGAAATAATTTTCGCACTCACTTTTGGCGAGTCTAGACTTTCAACAAATAAATAAAAATTAAAACTTCTTCCGTGAGTTTCGGTCGAAAAATTAAGAAAAAAAAATAACAAAAAGATGCGGTAGTTATAAATAAATAAAAAAGTTTAAAGAAATCAAGAAAGAAAAAAAAGTCGATGCCCCTGAATCCCTTAAAACTCGTTAAATAAAAATAAATAATTTAAGAAAATGGAATGTATAAGTTAAATTATTTAAAATTAAAAAAAAAAAAATTCGGATAAAAAGAAAATCTTACTACAAAATAAATGAAAGAGCAAACTTTTTGCGGCGAAACAAAAAATAAAAACAGAAACAAAGAACACATTTTTTTTAAATAAAAGATTTAAAAGAAGAAAACAATTCTGCATTCACGGTGCTTTCTTTCTCTTCTCTTTAAAAAAGCACATTATCAAATATAATTCTTCTCTTAACTAATATCTAAATAACAAAACAGTATTTAACGCATTTTTATTACAGAGCACAAAGATTTTTCATAAGGGTTTCCCATTTCTTAAAACCCTTACGGAGCCCAAGGCATAAAAACATCATAAGTAAGATTCCTCTCCGAAGAATATTTCCTTTTTTTTTTTTTTTTTTTCTTTTCTTTTGTACTTAATCAAAAGGCAACATTTTTTAAAAGGTAAAAAAACGTTCGAATCCGTCCCCTGCAGAACTCATTTTTAAGGTTTCCGAAAAACGGTTCGATTCACAGAAACGGACCATCTCACGAAAAAACTAAAAACGAAAAACAATTTTAAAAAAAAATAAATAACTAAATCGAAACCATTACGTTGTTCTAGGCGGACGGACGGAATCCTTAGACGCACTCAAAACCGAAAAAGGAAAATACAATGCAGGTGCCGGTCGAACGCCTTTTAACGCATTTGTTTTACGGTGATTAAAATTACACAAGCGAAAAATATTCTTTTTATAATTAACTTTTTTCTTAAAAAAATATCAACAGCAACCATTTTTCTTAAAAACCGGTTTTCCCAATAGCTTTTTACTTTATTTTTATTATATATATGAAAATTTGACAGAAAAAGAAAAAAATGAAAAGACCCACCTTTCGATGTAAACATTATAAAAGAATTTACAAAAAAAAAAAAAAAAAGTAAAATAAATTAACATGGTACAGTGGTACAGGATTTTCTTTTCCTTAAAAAAAAAAAAAAAAAAAAAAAAAATATATATATATATATATCGAGGTAATATTTTAACTTCGATAGGTAACAATTTTTCTCTCTTTAATCTTATAGGTAACAAGTCATCGTTAAACACTTTTTGAACGTTTCGGGGTGAGAAAAAAAAAGAAAGGAAATCAAATTATGAACATGTTGGTTACCAGCAAGCGATACTGATATTTTTCTTACAAAAAAAAAAAAAAAAAAAATATCACTGTGATGTCTCTGTTCCAATAAATACATAATTAGAAATTATGTTGATCAAAAATAAAATCAAGAAAATAAATACCGTACAGTTTTTTTTCTTTTCTTTTTTTTCTAGATAAAAGTAAATGGATCGTTCGGTTTTAATGCCCTTTTAAAGATTGAATCGAGGTGAACGTTGCCGATTTCCGTCCGGTTCGATAGAACCGAGTCAAAAGGCACCCTGTTCGCGATCTAACCAGCTTCTAGAAAATTCTACACTGATTATTCCTCACGAATCTGAAAAAAATGAAAAGCAATTGTTTTTTAGTCAAGAAGCAGGTTAAGGGGGAAACAAAAACGGATCTTACATTCATGAGATCCGCAACGGTCATCTCGGGTTCGATTCGCTCCTGTTATTTCCTTTTCGCGTGTAACATTTCCATGAGCAGCGTTTGCGTAGGAGCTCCTCCGGAGCAATGCTTGTGGTAAAGGTGGTCTTCCCCTCGGCTCGCCATTTGGTGGATTTCCGGCAGGAGTTGTTGAAGTTTAGTAAATTTATCCTGAAAAAACATTTCCAAAAATTGTTATCCCGGGGGTTTCCTCTCATTTGGGGAGGAGGAGGGGGGGGGGGGGAGAAAGAAAAGGGACCTCACCTGGATTTGGGGATAGGCGGTCAACGTGTAATCCAGAAGCGCTTGCAAAACTTGCTCGTGTCCCTCCTGCACGTGTTTTCTATTTGAGATCCCTCGGACGTCTGAAACCGAAACGAGATTAGCACGAGGAAAACAAAATGAAAAAGGGAATGCGTACCCGGATTGAGAAGCAACAAAAACTTGACGCAGATATAGTCGGAAACGTCGAATTTTAATTCTTGGAGTTTGTTGGTGAGGTCCGTGAAATGGTCGGCGAGCGTCGGGACACCCAAAAGTCCCAGGCAGAGAAGGTCGAACTTTTGTCCGTTGGGAAGCGTCGTTTCGTCCGGCAGGTTGTTGTGCATTCTCTGATGCAGGTGATCCAAAACCAACATATCCGACCACGAATGTTGAAGGAGTTTCATTTGGTCGTCCACCTGGAACGAAGAAAAAAAAATCCCACAGGTTCAATAAGAGAAGAAAAAAAAAAAAAAAACTTGGGATCTCTGCTTTTTGCGAGGGGCTAGGTCGAGGAAGGCATTTCCGTTAACCTACCGCAACAGCAAACGGATCCCGTTCGTCTCGACGTAACGGCATCTGCGCGGCTCGTAACGACGACGTCGCATGGCAACAGGGTCGCCCTTGCTTGCCACGTTACCGTTTTTTTTTCATCGTTTTCGTTTTGCGACGAGATCTCTTTCCCCCTTCTCTTTTTTCCCTCTCTTTTTCACTCGCAATATTTTCTTCAGAGGGGGGGGGGGAATTTCTTTAGGAAAAAAAAAAAAACGTTCGTCGTCATCATCAACCGGTGGCCGTCGACGACGAGTCAGTTCAAGAAAGACGGAGGCAAACCAGGGAAGGGGTGTGCGAGAGGAGGAATCAAAGCTCGGTTCGAAAAACGAGGCCGTTGCCAAGCGACCGAGGAAAATTTAGAAGACCACGGACAACGGAAATCGTTTCCAGCTACCGTTTTTTTAAGTTCTCGGCAGATACATTAGACCGTTTTCAACGAAAAAGAGACGAAAAAAAAAAAAAAAAAAAAAAAAAAAAACGACGTTTCTAGTTGAACCCACGACTAAATTTTCATAATTAGCCCCGAAATGAATAATTCATAGAATTAAAATTTAAATGCATAACCATAAATACGTTACAATTAAAAGTGCTCATATCTGAATCCGTCGTAGTTTCGATTATTTTACTTTCGTTAGTCCAAGATCCCGACTCGGAGGAAATGAAAACAAAATTGTTTACAAATAGAAATTAGTCTCGGTAAAATCGTACCTATCGAAAGTAAATTTTTCCCAAACAGACAAAAAAAAAAAAAAAAAAAAAAAATGTTATCGATACAAATCAATGAAAAGCTTTTAAGGACAAAGAAAAAGGCTTTTGCTTTCAATTTTTTCGCGACAATAAAAACGCGAATACAAACGAAACAAAAAAACAATTTTAAAAAAATAAATAAATAAATAAATAAATAAAAGGTTAATAAGAGGGAAAAAAAGAGGCTACGATTCGGGCGAACCAAGAGTGAAAGGCATTTTTTTTCTTTTTTTTTTTTTTTTTTCTACTATTTGGAAACTCTGGCCTTCACCCAAATACCCGAGACGCCGTGACCGATCGTTTCCATTTGTACAAACGATGTTTCTCCCAAAAAATTAAAACCCGTCACAAAATGGATAATAAAAAAAAAAAAAAAAATTAGAACCGTCCGAGATTCTTTGATAGAGTCCTTTTTGAATTTACACAAGAGGGAAAAATAAAAAGGATCCATTGAAATGGTAAAATGAGAGCAATAAAAGTGAAACGTTTGAATAGGTGTCGATTCGAAAATGACCAGCGTGACCGATTTAAAAAAGGAAAATATCGTAAACAGTACCATCCCCTTTGGCACAATAAAAAAAAATATTGCGGGTAAATAAAGTCGTCAAACAATGAGTTAAGGGACAAGAAAAAACGTGTAAATTAAATCGAACCAAAATATTCACCGCTGACCTAGTTTTCCCTTTTTTGTCCTATTCAAAGATTTAAAAAGAACATCTTACCTTCAAATCTTTAAAAAATATAGAATTCCTCGCCCAATCCACTTGAGAAAATAAATTTTGGTCCAACACTTTACACATGAGTTCAAACAAATCCACTTCACATTGATTGTACGTTTGGTTTTGAAGGAGTCCGAACAAACTATTTTGCCACTCTCTGTCGTCCAAGCTCGATACAAAGTCTCTAATCATAGGAGATATTTTATTACAACTAGAACCGGAAGAACTCCCGGGAGGTCCGGAACTTCCGTGAGGTAACGAAACACCGTCGAAGGGAAAGGCCTTGGGCGATATGGAATTCGGTGAAGGAGTCGTCGAATTGGCGGATCCCCACAATTTGTGATCGCCCGGGACGAGACTGTTGGAGGTGGGGTTTCCCCCGGCTCCGACGATTTGAAGCGCGGGAGGTTGGCCGGATTGGGTCGTCGCCATCATGTTCGCGGACCCCGTTTGCCCGAAGGAACCCGCTATCGGACTCGGGGAAGAATCCGGCGAAGAAGTCAGGCTCGAAACCTGAGGGATCTGGATCTCTTGTTTGATGTTGTGAAGATTCCCGAAGTGGCCCTGGGGATTGTATCCGAAAGCGACTTGTCCGTCGCTCAAAGGATGCCCCCTTATCGTTTGAACGGCGATCTGCCTCTGCCTCATCATCTGAAGCTTTCTCGCCCTGTCCCTTTTGTACATGGGACCGAACTTGTTTCTTCCTCCTCTCATCCTGTCGGCTCGAACGGCTGAAAATAAAAACAAACCAAAAATTAGAAAGAGAAAAAAAAAGAAAAAGAAATTCCCGAAACACCGGTCGGGAAACCAGGTGTTTGTAAGCGATGACGAGACAAGGTCGAACGAGCAAGGCCGCTTCGAGTGCGTGACCCCGTTTTCGTCTCTTTAATTTTTTTTTTTTTTTTTTTTTTTTTTTTTTTTCATCTGTCGGGATAACAGCAATCTTTACAGAAACCCCCTTTTTCTTTTCGATAGGATGGCAACGGAAAAAGGATTTGGTTCCGCGTGGTGATGGACCGGCGAGACTCGATATTCGCGAGAGCAAAAAAAGAAAAAAAACTTGCAGTCAAGGACGAAGTCGATCAAGGTCACGTAACGAGTCGGAATTAAAAAAAAAAAGACTTTCACCTAGCGCGGTTATATAAACGTTACCGTAATTCTGCAACGATTCAAGGTCGGGCGTCGCTTTCTTCCTCTCGGATTATGTCACTTTCGCTCTCCTCCGCAGACGAAGACTCGAGTTAAAAAAAATAATAATAAATAAAAACGGAGAGGAATAAATAAAAAGACCCGCATGCGGGCCTTGGAACAGGGTTCCGAGGACCCGAAATCTCTCCTCTCGGGCCGCATGCATCTCGGGGACCGAATCTCGACGGAGACTTTCACCGTCCTTGAAATGCCCGCTCTTTTACGTAATGTTTCTCCTTTGCCCGGACCGGACGCGTGTCGGGAGTTCCGACTCCTCTCTCTCGACGAATCTTTTCCACGGGATGCAGGGAAAAATTCACGCCCCCCCTCCCCCTCCCTCGAAAAAAAAAGGGCAGAGTTCCCGTGATAAGGTCGTGCAACAAGGGAGAGGAACGCAAGACACAAGGATCGACCGGACCCTTTTAAGCGGGTCACACGTGTCGAAAATCGGTGAAAGCCACGTGCGGCCAAGTCGAGATTCCTCCTTCCGATCTCCGAGCGTTTTACAAAATCGAGAGTCTTCTTCCGATTCCTTTTTTCACCCGAGGGAACCCTTCCCCAAGTACGATCTATCGAAGGAAAAGTCTTTCCGAAAAACGAGCCTTCCCGAGCATTGCGTAACCGTTTCGGAGCTAACCTTAACTTTCCATCTTTTTTTGGTTACGTCACCGAGCCGGCGTCTCCACGTGTTTTCGATAGAAAAATGTGAAAGGCTTTTTTCGAGAAGGGAAAAAAAAAAAAAAAAAAAAAAAAAAAAAATATCGAACATCAACGTGATTTGCTAAATAAAAATTTACAGCAAATCGATCCCTCTATATCTTCATTAAATATTTAACGTGGATCGTTTGTCGAGGGTTTCATTTTCCCTCTTTTATTTGCGAAACCATCACTTTTTTTCTAGATCGAGAGCTGTGCCGACTTTACAGGTTCTGGCACCCTCATTACGAAAAATGGAATTTGGACGATAGCCTGTAAAAGACGTGAATTTAAAAAAAAAATAAACTATTATAAAGAGCCTTCTCTTGAGAATCGTTTGTATTTTTTTTTTTTTTTTTTTTTAAATACGAAAAAGCAAGAGCCACGGAACGAAACCGACGTTTCGAAAGATGGAAAAGAAGCGAAATTAGAGATTATGACAGAGGTTCCATACCCAGGTTTGCTTAATACTCAACGTTACAAATCCCGAAGAGAAAAAAAAAAACGTAAAAAGACCCGAGAGCAAAGCGAATCGACTCGAAGAGACCCGGTCGATTCCCGAGTTTCCGAAAGGGATCCTAAGAAGAAAGTGTTTGCCCGGGAAAAAGCAACGAAAAAAAAACTCGTTTAACGTTAAATGCAAGAGCGTGTTAAAGGTGACCACATCTCGACGTTGCCGAATGGAATCTCGGCGCATAAGTCAAACATTGCCGAGAGAAATACCTGTTAATTGAAAGCGGCGTTGCCTCTCGGAGCGAGTCGTTGCATATATTCGACTGCCATACACAAAGCGACCTCGTCCTACTTTTTTGCAACGACTCCAAACCGGCTCTCCGACCGACGGATTAAATCTGCAAAATTACTTGGATTCGAGCAAAAAACCAAAAAGAAAACCGAGCTACCTTCGGAACGGAGCGGAGGTCCCGGATCACCCGAAACTCCGAGCGACGAGGGGGAAAAAGAATGGAATTACAAGACGAATTTTTTTTTTTCCCGTTGCTCCCCGTTGTTCCAAAAAAAAAAAAAAGAAGAAAAGAAAGGAAAAGCGTGGAACGAGGGAGATGAGTCAACCCAATCGGTACCTCCGAGAGGTATGCCGTCAGGCCGGTTGTATAATATAATAGCAGAGTCTGTGGAACCGTTCCAGCCGGGTAATCATCAGGGACGGGCTCTCTGTGTGTATGTATTCACGTTAAACGCCATTTACTTGCTTTTCGGGACCGCGTTAACTTTCAATTAAAAAGAGAGGGGTGCTTTATTGGGTGACATAGGGGTTTCACGCCCTCCTTTCCTTTCCTTTTCGAAATCCCGAGAAAAGGCCTAGTACGGGCGTAGTCCACGTCGCCTCTTTCTTAATCCTCTTTCGTCACCTAACCGCAAGTCTCCGTTGACACGGGTTTCGTAACTTAAAAAGCTTTTCTTCCTTCCAAAAGTATTAAATATATAAAAAAAAAGTTTCTACCAAAATAGTTACCGACAAGCAGAAATCGAAATCGAAAGTAAAGATTTTGTAATGGTATTACCCAAAAAAGGGAGTTAAAAAGAAGGGGTCCAGTCATAAGGTAAATGTGAGTCCATTTGGATTTGGTTTTGTTTTGTTTGCAATCGTGTAGGTTCGACCGTTTGTGAAACAATCCGACTAATAATTATCTTGTTGCAAACACCGATGAAAGCCTCTGCTATTTCTATTTCTATTTCCAATTTTTTTTTTTCTTGGGGGTTCCACTGGCGGATCCAGAAATTTTTTTCGGGGGGGGGGCGCACCCTCCCAACTCGTGAAAACCACACCAATTTTTAAAATTTTTTCTCTTCTGCAAAAATTTTTTTATTTTAATTAACTTTTTTCTTAAAATTTTCCGAGTTTCGGGGGGGGCGCGCGCCCCCTGCGCCCCCCCCCCTGGATCCGCCAGTGGGGGTTCCGGAGGGAAAAACATTTCGTTGCGAAACCTTTCGTCATCATCGCAAAACAAAAACCAAACAAAACAAAACAAACCTCGTGTGTGCTTAACCCCGTTCTTCTGGTTAGATAATTAAACAAGTATTTGGTGTCTCGTCCGCGGAGGACGGATCCGATCATCGGAAAAATCGATCGTTTAAGGTCGCCTCGGCCTCTAAACGACACGCTTTACGTAATCTCCAAAGAATCGCCGAAAAAAAAAAAAAAAAAAAAAATCTTGATACGGTCGAAGAAATCCGAAGCGCGTTATCGATAGGAAAAAAATTTTTTTTTTTCTTTTTCTGCATTATATTCCGGTATAGGTCCCGAATTAACGTAACTCGATTAAAATATGCGACGTTTGGCAAAGATTCAATCCCGCAACGTTCATCATCTCGGTCGTCTTGGTCGGTTTAACCTTGGCCCAAAACACGATCCTTTTCTCTCGGTATCGCATTTGATATTGACCTGATTTTCCCGTTTAAATTTAGGACGATCGTTTGCAAACACGTTTTATCTCTTTCCACCGAATCTAATCGTTTCCGAGACGTTTTCCGATTTAAAACTTTGCTTTCGTCCGGATCGAGGAAAAAAAAAAAAAAAAAAAAAAAAAAAAAAAAAAAGAGGTTCCGAAGATAGACATGCTCTGACAACCGTCACCGTACAAATTAAACAGGCGACGATAATATACCTACAACCTGATTACTGTTTTTTTTTTTTTTTCGAATATAAGGTTTAAAGGAAACGTGGAGGCTCAGGGAGGCTGAGGGCTCCCCCCTTCCCAAAAATAATTTTGGATCCGTAAGAATCGATTTCCGTCGCCTTTCTTTCGAAAAAGCATATCGAGAGAATTTTTTTTTTTTTTTTTTTTGAGTATACAATTAACTGCGCTCAACTAATGGTAAAAAAAAAAAAAAAAACGAAAGTTGCCGAGCCAAGGTCCTTCGTAGGTTGTCTCGTAAAATAAATGTCCCGTTTTATTTTATTTTATTATCATAATCTCGGACTTTGTCGATAAAATTAATTTTTTTTCCCCCCCGAAAATTCCCCCTTTTTTGTTGCGTCGAAAAAATTTCTTTGTTTTCATCCGGGATTTAAAACCCGACAAAAGGTTGAGAAACGTGGACGAGTTAAGCAACCCGAGTTAACGAACAAGTGGAATTCGGTAAAATTAATATTTTAAAGAGTTTCGAAATGGAAAGAGTTTCGAAAGAGATTTAAAAAGAGAGAAAAAACGGTTTCTTACCTTCGAGTTTCATTCCGACTTCCAAGCATTTTTGAAATCTACAATAGGGACACCTTTTCCTTTGGGTCTTGTCTATGTGACAGCTCCTGTCCGCTACGCACGTGTAAACCTTTTTGTTTTGGACGGTCCTTTTGAAAAATCCTTTGCAAGATTCGCACGTGAGAAGTCCGTAATGATACCCGGACACTTTGTCCCCGCAAACCGGGCAGAGTTCTTCGATGCCGAACTTGGTGTCCGGAACTTCTCCTCCGGACCTGGAGGATCCGAGGATGAGGGAAGCGTTTTGGGGGGACTGATACCCCGCGGCCATGTCCATTCCACCTGGAGGCGAATAAAAACACAAACCCGAATCAATGTTTCCCGAACCGTATTCCGGCATCATTTGATTTCCGTTACCGTTGTTGTTATTGTTATTGTTATTGTTGTTGTTGTTATTTCCTATCGAGATCACGTTATAAGGGGAGGAATTGTACATGGGGGGAGGCGGCATGGATTCCGAGTTGCCCCCCGCGGGGCCCCCGGCACTCCCGGTGCTTCCGTTCGGAGACAAATCGAACGGAGGCATGTTCAAAGAGGCCAAAGACGAATGATCCATTTCGACCGGCATCTAAACCTCCTCCCCTTTTTTTTTTGATTACCCGACAAAAAAAGGGGAGGAAACCACATCAAATTAAAATTCCGATTCCTTTCCAAAATAAATATCTTGCGTATCCATTTCCAAAGTTCGAAACGACCGATTCGGTTCGTTCCTATCCTCAAACATGCGTGAATCACATCCGAAAACAAGGCACTCAAACATAAAAAACAAATCCTTTATATATAAAAAAAAAAAAAAAAAATCAAGAAAGCACCGACGGCAGTGTTTGGATTGTTAAACTAGGTCAAAAGAGCTCGACAAGCTTTCGAATGTAAAGAGTCGGGAAACGCGATCCAGACCCCTTCGCGTCCGTAACCGCACTGAACTAAAAAACACAAAAGTCCTCCCGAGAATACGTCACTTCGCGAAAACCCAGTCAAGGCCGCCGATCTTCACTCGATAAAAAAAAAAGAAAAAAAAAAAAAAACAATAATAATAATATTTATTATTATAAAATAAAATCTCTTTCCTCTTGTTTCTTTTTTTTTTTTTTTTTTTTTTTTTTAGTCCCAGAGAAAAATCGATAACCAAAGTTAAACACAAGAAATGAAATCAAAACAAAACAAAACAAAAACGACTTTCGATTTCGCTTAAAGGATTACCATAACGATTCGCATAATTCGCATAAACTAGGGTAACACAGAAAACTGTTTGAAAAAACACACTCGCCGAACAACGAATCTAAAAACCGACTGATCGTAATGCTATGAAATAATAAGTGAAAGTAAAATCGACCTACTTAGAAATAAGGTCTATGTTAGACCGAAAAATATTATATTATACACTCTCCGACTCGAAAACCGGACTGGATCCTCCGACCCCCGAGATTCCCCGTTGGTTAGCCCAAGAGTGTACAAAATATATAAAACGTTGTATTTTGTCAAGTACTCCACAATACTATGGAAATCAAATAAGCATAAAGAGCCTTAGCCAATACGTTCCCGAATCCGAATCCTAAATTTATCGCCTTTCAAAAAGCTTTTCCACCTTTCAAACTCCTTCAACTAAGGATTCCAAAGTCTCTCGGAACCGAAAAGAACCTCCGACTCGTCCGGGTTTCCCTCCCGTTCCCCTTCATCTAAGGATTCTAAACTCGGAGAAAAAAAATAAAAAGACGACGAGGAGGATCCGCTTCTCGGAAACCGAGGGGTCTTCTTAGGATTCCGGCCCCGCGAACGTCCGGGATCGCATCCTAAGAAGACCCGACTCCTCGTCTCGAGCACGAGAGAATCCCTTGGCTTTTTCCCGGCTTTTCCCGCAGTAGACGTCGATACGGGTAGGGGAAATGTCGTAAGGGCCGGGAGGGGAACGTCCCAGTGACCCAGATAGCGAACGGGCGCCCCGTACGTATCTTCCATTCGGGAAAACGACCCCCGATTTCAAAAAAAAAAAAAATTAAATATCGCGGCTCCTTAGGGATGGGGCTCGTCGTCGTCGACCCTGACCGAAATTTAAAGAAAAAAAAAAGAAATGGACCGTTCATTAAAAGAGAGGGAAAAAAATATATATATCAAATTATAGTTAATGCAGGTGGATCGAGATGAAAGAGGGTCTTTGGATTCAAAAGAAATGGAACATGGGAAAATGAATATTATTCGACATATGCCGGATGGGACCGTACCCGAAACAGGTAAATCTCTATCGGGGAAAGTATTCGTTTTGGAGAAAGTTTCAAGGATTTTTTGATTTTTTTGTGGCTCCTCTTTTATTCTGTTAAATAATTATTCTCGTTAGCGGTCTTCTTTTTTTTTCCATTTCGGCGATCCCTTTCTCTTTTTAAGACCCCGTTGCACCGGTCCTTCATTTTTTTAAGGTTAAAAAAAAAAAAAAAAAAAATCAGAACGTGGGAAGGGGTCATGTCCCGCAAGGCACCTGCTTTTTCCCTTTCCTCGACCCTGAGAACCTTTTCATTTATTTTTTTATTTTTTTCATTCAAAAGAAGATTGCAGTCGTTTTTACTTTTATTAAAAAAAAAAGTAAACAAAAACCCGAGCCCAAGAAAAGTTTTCTCCGCAGTGGCGTTCCCATTTTAACATAATTTGGTTAAAAAGGTTTTTCGAGACGATCCCATAAACTCGCAACCAGGAGTGACGTCACCTCTGATAAATATTTTAATGCTGTGGATCCCCTTGGTGACACCTAAAAGCTCAACATCCAAATCTCGATGATGATCAGGGTGAAAGATCTAAGTAAATGGAATTTTGGAATTTCCGGTCGTCGGTCGGCAAGAGATCGGCCAAAAACATGCAGGAAAAAAAAATGCAAATGGGACGACACAGAAACCCGGTGCACTTGGACCGATATATTTCGGTTCGTTTTGACCTATTTTCGAGGTTGACGGCGTCCTTCCCCCTTGTTTCTACGGTAATCATCGATCCCTTTTTTTTTCCGACTCAAAAATAAACGTAAAACAAAGACTCCTTAGTAGGAAAATCGGGTCCAAGCTAGGCCTAGCACACAAAGTGTAAAATACACTCGCATAACAATCCTTTTTTTTAAATTAAAAGACTTGACTTGTGAAAATTTTCACGATAAGGATTTGGAATGGTCAAACCCTTAAATATCTTGCCGAGGCTCTTAGACTTGACGAAAATCGATGGAAATAACAAAGGCTCCTCTAGGACTACTATTTACAAAATTCATTTTTTCGACAAAAAAAAAAAGAAAAGTGAAATAGTTTTAAGTCTATTTAAGAAATTTGAAATACAATTTGCTGAGGAAACTTTACAAATGGTTACATTTTCAAAAGCAAAGTTAAAAAGGATGGACGAAAGATAAAAAAATCCAAGTTAAAACCCATTGAAAAGAAGAAAAAAAAAAAGTAAATGTGATTTAATAAAATGTTTTTGATCATGCTGGAAAGATATTACGAGAGTTCCAGAGTAGTCGAATGTCCTTGACACACTTGTAGGAACCTGTGCGCATGCGCCCACCATACAATAACAAGCACTCATTAATATCAAAATTAAACGATAACGATTTACAATTGATTCTAAATAAATTAACGAAAAATTTGGGCTCGTGGAAAAAGATTGGAAAATTCTTTTCCCGACAAAATAACACAACCTTTCGAGAACTAAGGACATGTTAGCCCAGGAAGCAGTTTTATAAATTTTTCAATTTTGCCGGACCCATGCCCAAAAATTTTAAAAAATTGTGGTCCCAGGGACCAAAAAAAAAAAAAAAAAAAAAAAGACGGATCATAAAATTAAAGAATTTTTATTTGCCCAAGTACACGTGTATTTTTAGAAAAAATATATCAACACCAATGGTGGGACCGTGGGTCCGTGGGTAGCAACACCACCAATCGAAAAGTGGAAAAATGGAAAAATCCTGCGCTTCGAACCTCTGGTGGCTACACAATTTTTTTACAAAAGAGTTTCTCATTACTTATATCATCAACAGAGCCTTTTATAAATGAAGGAAAATATATTAACACCCGGCAAGGAATTATCAAAACTTTTATCGGGGAAGATTTCCAAGTGACCCAGATACCCAGTAAACTAGACACACTTGCTTGCCGCGTCCTAATTATTTCCCTTCGTTCCTTTCCATCGCTATTAAGTCCTCCTCATTTTTCAGGAAACTCCGTTTAGTGCCTTCGGAAGAGGAAAAAATAAAACGGATAATTACCGCCACATAACAGGTAAATATATATTTAAAAAAAAGTAAAAGAAACGAAAAGTTAAAAAAAAAAAAAAAAAAAAAAAAAAAAAAAAATGATAATGACGACACATATTACATTACATGACACGGGTGTTGCGCAACACTCGAATCCGATCGGAAAGTGAAACTGTGTCTAGTTTATTGGGTATCTATGTCAATGGCATTCTGCGTGTTGACTTTATCTCTCCACCTCCTTGGAAGAAAAAAAAAAATTTTTTTTTTGTTCCCCGTTTTTTTTTTTTTTTTTTTTTTTTTTTTTAAAGAAAAGGGCCGCTTTCAAAGTCGGAATCGGAATCGTCCCGTCAAAAAGAGATCCCTTATAAATGAATGAATTAACGAATTAATTAAATTAATGAAATTAATGAAAAAACATTAAAAACGTCGCAGAGGAGAAGAGGTGTCGAGGTCGAATCGATTACGGTATTTCACGAAAAAGACCTTTTGCGGGATATCTTCTCCCTCGGAAACTATGAGATTTTAGCCCGGAACGAAAAACCGAAATATGGCGGAGTGTGACACAATTTTCGATTCGGGGGAACCGAATGGCATTGGCACTACTGACACACTTTTCGTTTTCTTTTCTTCGATGCAAAACCGGACAAATCCAATCGGATGGAATCCTTCAAGGTTATACCCAACCTCCCATTGAAAAAGAAAAAGAAAAATTTAATTGCACTAAAAATTGCTTCAATCGGGAAATTCTCCACTCTAAATTTTATTAGGGAGAAAAATCGAGACTTTGGTCCCAAAGAATTATATTCCATACTTTCTTTCCTTTTTTTAACGTAAAAATCCCTTTCTTCCTGGTTTATCACAAACTCTAAAAGGGACATGTTATTTGTCATAAAGGTCCATTTGTTTGCAAAAGGTGGGTTTTTCGGGATTTTTAAAAAACGGTTCGAAAATCGGAACAAAGTTTTAGTGCACAAGTTTGTAAACTGTGTAAGTAGGACGGTGCGGCCTCGACTCTCGCCTTGGAAATCACGTGACCTAATCTTTCGTCACGACACATTTCCACACGACCGTGAAACCCTCCGAAAAGAACGGGACGAGCGGAGCGTTCGAAACCCCGTTCCGGAAAAACTCTTCCGGGCTTTTCCGAAACTTCCAAGATCTCGAGGAAAACAATGCTCCACCTCTACGGCAAAAAAAGGGGTAAAAGAGCAAAAAAAAAAAAAAAAAAAAAAAAAAAAATTATCAACCCCGTGAATCTATGTGATGGACATTATTTTGGACAACCCTCTCATCTCTGACCGGCGATAAGCCTTAACCGAGCTTGTATTTATAACGTCCCCCGACTTATTTAAAAATTACACAAAAAAAGAAAAAAAAATTGAATAATGCATTTTTACTGTCGACAGGATATGTTTGAATACATGAATTTTTAATACCGCCCGATTACGGCAAGTTATAAATCGAGCCGTTCCTATTGCTATCGGTTCGGGCGAACGTATTTTTTAAACAAGAAAAATCAAAAAATTCGAAAAATTTCTAAACACAATATGTCGCGCAAGGCTAAGCAGTAAAATAATAATAAAAATAAGGAACTGGAAACGGATTAGATCGGCCAAAGTTTATAAAACGCATTCATAACTATACAATCAAAAACAAACATCAGACTTTTATAAAAGATGAAAAAAAAAATAGTCTTATCTAGGCCTATCGAATTAAAAAAAAAAAAATAATAATAAAAATAAAAATAAAAATAAAAATTCACAAGCCTTGACACAAATCCGTGCATTTCATCACAAATCCGGGCTTCTTTTAAGAAAGTCAAAGAAAATACCAAGTGATTCCTATTCAACGTCGTTTTCTTACGATTCATTTTTTTAATATGAGCAACACCTGACATCGGAATGAACTAAGTTCCTTTCGATGTACCTTTTCTCGCACCTTTTGCGAAAGTCTGGAAGAAAGGCTCCGTAAATGGCGGCATCTATATGCCTTTTTGGAAGCAAAGTAATCTGGGGTTAAGTATTCAATAAGGCAAAACCGGATAATCAGTAACAACAATTTTATTTTTCCTCCTTTATGTTTACTGCGTTTCCAGGAAGCTTTTCGGGGTTTAAAACGAATAAATAAGTAAAAAAAAAAAAAAATAATAAAAATAAAAATAAAAATAAAAATTCACAAGCCTTGACACAAATCCGTGGATTTCATCACAAATCCGGGCTTCTTTTAAGAAAGTCAAAGAAAATACCAAGTGATTCCTATTCAACGTCGTTTTCTTACGATTCATTTTTTTAATATGAGCAACACCTGACATCGGAATGAACTAAGTTCCTTTCGATTTACCTTTTCTCGCACCTTTTGCGAAAGTCTGGAAGAAAGGCTCCGTAAATGGCGGCATCTATATGCCTTTTTGGAAGCAAAGTACCTAATCTGGGGTTAAGTATTCAATAAGGCAAAACCGGATAATCAGTAACAACAATTTTATTTTTCCTCCTTTATGTTTACTGCGTTTCCAGGAAGCTTTTCGGGGTTTAAAACGAATAAATAAGTAAAAGAAAAAAAAAAATATATATATATATATATATTGTGACGTAAAATCGGAAAGCGATAGGACGAAAATAAAACGGAGGAACTATGCCAATGTTAGTGGGTGACCCGATTCCGCCGCGGTCACGTGATTCCCTCCCGTTATCATAAGGCTTTTATTGATTTTTTTTTTTTTTCCACAACCGAAGACCGACTTCCGACTCTTCCATCCGATTTTGCATCCCCTACACCCGTCCCATTTCGACTTACCAAAAACAAAATACGAATTAGATTTTTTCTTTCAAAAAACGATTCAAAAAATATTTTTTTCATCGACGGGAAAAAGAAAAAGAAAAAGAAAAAGAAAAACACCCTTTCCTGCGCTTTCAAAAAAGAGAGTGGTTGACGAGAAATCCGACAGAGAGCAGCAACTCGCCGAGCTCGTTATCTCCTAAACCGAATTCCACGTTTGCTATCTTCACAGCGAGTCGCTTTGTCGAGAAAAATCTTTTATGTTTTTTTTCTTCTTTTCTCTTTTTCATTTTCATTGTTTTTTTTTTTTTTTTTTTTACATGCAAGTTTGCATGAGTAAGGTGTCTTTAGAACGAACGGGATGGTAACAGATTTTCCTGTTGCTTTGAAAATGGGGTCGACAAGGGTCTCAAAGAATTGCAAATAACAAAAGAACAGCACGCCCGTGCTTTTTCATGTCATATTTTTTTTCTTTTGAAAAAGCAAAAAACAAATGCAGCGATGTTGTTAACGTAAAGTGAAAATAAAGGGATCAATCCAAACAACTGACCTAATTACGATTTGTGTAGGCGAAATAAACTTGTGTGCCTTCTCAAGACGTAAAAAAAAAGCAACTTCGACTCCCAAATATTCCTCATTTACCTAAGGAAAAAATAAAAATAATGCTAACAATATAATTATTATTATTATTATAAGACAAATAGTTAATGAAAACGAATAAGGCAGATTAAATAAGCAAGTTACGAGTAATGGTGGATTGCGTCATTGTAGCTCGGATTCACTTTTACTTTCTAAACGAGGCTCTAGAGCGCACTACCCGTCAGGTACTCGTCTTGGTAATACATTAATTTCACTTTCCTATCTTTTTTACAACTTGTAATTTTTTATTTTTTTTAAAATGACTTTTTTTAATCCTTTTTACCGACTGTCGCGATATCTCGTCGGGAGGGGTCACGTGTTCCGTACATGTGTGTCAATATTTGCCTTGCTATTTTTTAATAATTGCGCGCAACTCTTCCCAACCGGAGGCAAAAAAATTAAAAAAAAAAAAAGCCCCACATTAACCCGAAGCAACAAGTGTCACGTGGTTCCCATCTTTAATAGCCAAACGTCACACACATTTCAGAGACCTTTCCCGAAAAAGCCGAAAAAAAGTAGTACTGTAGCACAACAATTGAAGTGAAACAGCCCCGACCTATAAATCTCATGCAACTTTCAAATTGTGCTTCTTTTTTTTGCACATCTGTAACAGTTGAATCAGAGGCTGCATTTCATTGCAATTTTTCCAATAAAACAAGGGAAAAAACTTTGAAAAGCTCCTGCCGTATACAACTTTACACAAGTCAAATGATTACATTTTCAGAATCAGTTTTGTCTACACCCAATTCATGAGGATTCAGGAGACATCTCGAACTTGATTATATTGTTGGAAATCTTACATGCAAAAATATTACTTATTGTTCCGAGGAAGCCTGAAATGATTTTCCTTACTTTTCATAGTGTCACAAATATTTTCATCACCGATATGAAAACAAGATCACACTATTTACATAATAACCCTGAATAAACACTTGCACATTCGGTTTCTAGTTAAAAAATTTTTGGATCTTTCTTCCTATGCTTTTAAATAAGTAGGTAACAACAATAACAATAACAACAACAACAACAAAACAACCGTGGTAATGATGACGATGATGATAATAATAATAATAATAGTAATAATAATAACATTATTGTTTTGGTTTCGGTGTTAATTTATAGGAAAATAGTTTTACCTGTATCGTCGTCCGTTTCTTCGTAGGGAACATCCCTCAATTCCAATTCTTCTTCGGTGGCTATGGGGATATTGTTAGGGTCCGGATCGGACTCTAGGTCTATGCCACGGTCACGGTCTTCCACGGGTTCTGCTTCCGAAAGATCCGCCATGATCGCTTCGCTTTTTAAGACGCGTTTGACCATCGCCTCCGAGTGCATTTTTCACCTCGATCTATCGCGATCGGACATGTATTTTCCTTTTCTATTCGATTACATGCATTACACTTTCCTTTTCGTTTCCCTATTCGCACCGTTCACCGCTTGCAAACAAGGTTTATAAAATTTAAAACCGTTTCGACAAAATGTAGGTCTGTAGGCCACTTGACTTGCACTGCATTTAGCCGACTACGCTAGTCGTTTCACCGTCCGAAAATAATTTTTTTCCCCCTTGTTTTATTCTTCTTTTTTCTTTTTTTCTCAGCTAATTAAAATTATTTAATGAGTATAAATAATCGGAAGTGAATTTTTATCGATAAACGGGCTCTTAAAATCTTTTACTTGCTGATACTTAAAAAGTAGGTCACGGCGAAAGGTATTCCTTCTGCGAGTAACGAAGCCCTCGAAAGGTTCGGATTCGATTCTCGATTAATGTCGATTCTTGCAAATGTTTTCGGGGGTTATTTTTTTTTTTTATTATTATTAATTCTTTTCAGATTTCTACAAATTAGAAATAAAATGACTTTTTGAGTTGTAACCGTGTCGACCTTGAGAGTCGATCGCGATCGTGCTGCCGTCCCGCGCAGCCAATGCCAAATACCAAAAAAAAAAAAAAACAGCTTTTTCTCTGTTCCCCTAGGAAAAAAAAACCCTCTGTATAGATACTGTACAAATTTCTTCGTCGAATTTTTTTTCTCCATAACCGTTTTATTTGTAATCCTAAAGGAAATCTATCAAGGAGGGATAAAAAATTCCTTCCTAGTTATTTTTACCAAATCATTGTTTTTCAAAATACTTTCGCCCTAAAATTAGCATTTAGACAAGCATTTACCCCTAAAGAAAATTGTGGAGTAGTATTCCTTTTTTTCTACCGCAATCTCTTAAAAAAAAAAAAAACGATTCCAAGCTAGGAGGAAAAATAAGCAAATTTGAGAAAATCAATATAATATCCAGGTTATATAAATTTTTTATAAAAAGCGATCAAGTTATGCTTTCTGAATGAATATTCATCCGTTAAAAAACAAAAAAGAATTAGAAGAAACTGATATAAAAATATATTACATTTTATCCTCTCACCACATTTTTGTTCCGTTGAATGAGCATTCACATTGTACAATTGTCAAAATTTATAATGATTTTTATTTTACCATATAAAAAAAACCTTAAATAAATTTAAGATTTGGAACCTTCTAAAATATGTCTCGATATGATTAATCTCTGAATTTGAGCGGTTCCTTCATAAATTTGATAAATTTTAGCATCTCTCATTAATTTTTCGACAGGATATTCGCTGTTGAAGCCATTTCCTCCGAAAATCTGAAACCAAAGCAAAATGTTTTAATTTGTATTTGAAAACTAAAAAACAAGCTTCCAGGTTATTACTTGAACAGCGTCGGTAGCGCATTTGTTGGCGACGTCCGCAGCTATAGCTTTGGAAATGGAAGCATGATAGGTGTTTCTTCTGCCTTGATCGACTTCCCAAGCAGCCCGCCACCAACTCAAGCGAGAAGTCTCCACTCCTATGGCCATGTCTGCCAGCATGAAGGCGACTGCTTGATGAGTGGCTATGGGCACTCCAAAAGCTTTGCGTTCCAGAGCGTATTTCGAAGCTTCGTCCAACGCTCTCTGGGCAAGACCTACGGCTCCTGCGGCCACCTTAAAAAAAGAAAAAAAAAAGAAACCTTTTTATAACCTATCGAAAAGGTGATCATTCCATTTTATCGCAACTAAACTCACGGGAGGTCTCGTTCTGTCGAAAGCTCCCATGGCTATTTTGAATCCTGCCCCTTCGCCTAATAAAACATTTTCCTTTGGAACTCTAACATCTTCAAAAGTTATGCCTCTAGTGTCGGACGCTCTTTGCCCCATATTAATTTCCTTTAAGAAAAAAAAAGAAGAAAATAATTATTCCAACATGCAAATTTGGAAATTTTATACACTGGACTTCACTAATGACTCACTACAATAAATATCTGACTAGGAACCAAAAGTAAACTTTTTTAATGAAATTAAATTTAATGAAAAGAATTATTTTGAAACCCAGTCAAAAGAATAATGTGACAATTAACCATGTTATTTTTCGAGTAAGGCTTTAGAGGAGGTTATATCAAATGGATATTCGTTATTTGCGCTCCTTCCCCTTATTCACGACTTTTTGGTACTAAAAAGATTTCAAAATGATATTTGCTTTTAAAGAAATTTCAAAAATTTTTATTGCACCATTATGTACTTAAGGGCTTGGCAATAAAATTGGGGAAATTAAAAAAATTTGACTTTTCCTACGGTATGCCTGTAAAGACAATGATATTTAGGTAACCCATCGGAAAAATTGAACTAAAATTGGAGTCGTATGTTTTTACTTTTCGCCCCGGAGTAAGTCCAGGAGTGTCCCTTTCCACGATAAAACCGGTGAAAGCTTTGCTAGCGGGAGCTTTGGGGTTCGGGTCGGTTCTGGCCAAAACGAAATACCAATTTGCTACACCACCATTGGTGATCCACATTTTTTGACCGTTTATGATCCATTCGTCTCCTTTTTTCTCGGCTCTGGTTTTCACCCCATTAACGTCGGATCCTGCTCCCGGTTCGGTGACCGCATAAGCCTAAAAATTTAAAGTTCGATCGAATTGTACTTTCGAGTATCGAGTGAAATTGGATAAGACTTACAGAGACTATGGGTTCTTCAATGAGTCTTCCCAAATATTTTTTCTTTTGCTCTTTATTGCCTGCGATGAGAACTGGCGTTTGCTAAATATAAAACGGCAAAACTAAATTAATATGCTTCTAAATCAAAGCATTACAAAAATAAGTCTTATCACGCGATAAGATAAAGAACCGCCTCTTTACCCCTAAACCGGATCCGAGGATGGCCGTAGAACATCCAGTACAACCATAAGCTAGTTCCTCGGTGATGAGGCACTCATCAAAGACTCCCAGTCCCAGACCTCCAAATTCCGGGGGTATTCCTCCATTCATCAAACCCAAGGAGTGTGCCTTTTTTACCAGATCCCAGGGATATTCTCCTGTTTTATCATATTTAGGAGCATTAGGAATGATCTCATCTCTAGCAAATTTTCGAGCCACATCTTGTAACTCCCTTTGGGTATCATTAAAGGCTGAAATCAAAACATATTATTTTAAATTGACTCAGATCTCAAAAAAATATTACAACATACCAAAGCTCAAGCCTGTCTGGGGGATGGA
Organism: Liposcelis bostrychophila; assembly: GCA_037577465.1. Classification (NCBI taxonomy): domain Eukaryota; kingdom Metazoa; phylum Arthropoda; class Insecta; order Psocodea; family Liposcelididae; genus Liposcelis; species Liposcelis bostrychophila. The sequence goes on along the minus strand of CM075210.1, from coordinate 309,305 downwards.
ATCCGAAGAAGCTCTTGTGGCAGATAAGGACAAGGCTCGGCTACCTGTTTTTCCAACTGCTGACAGAAGTACCTGGTAGAAAAAAGAAAAAAAAAATTTTTTTTCAAGCATTTATCTCTAACCTACAGAAGCAAACATTTTAAAGATGATTTGGCATATTTCATAATGACTGTCACTCATTTTGACTATGTGTACTCTAAGCAAGTCCTCACAAACCCTGTTCCTTTAAATATTTATACTGTATATACAGGAATGCCAAAGAGTCTTCAGTTTGTTAAACCAAATTATGGTTATCAGACAAAGGTCATTATTCACTTCAAGAAAAAAAGCATGCTATTGGCTTTTATTAAAAAAAAAAAAAAAAAAAAAAAAGAGAAAAATTTGTAACTCACTTTGGTTATCGCGGCCATCGCAGTGGACTTATCACCTACAACTGAATCAAGGCAAAAGGAGCCTATATGCTCGTTTGGTCTTTGAGCAAAGATGAAAGTTTACTCGAAACGTAACCAAACAAGGTTGAAAATCAACATGTAGTTGTAGAATTATCAAACTTACCGGCAATTAACCAATCGTAATCAGTCATTTTATTTTTCACTTATTTAAATTAACAGAGATAACGATACAAATCAAATAAAAAACGAAAATAATAATAAATTTTCTTACAAAAAAGGCGAAGGATCAAATATATAGTTCGATATCTCGAAATAATTCTCTGCTGGCCAACTTTTTTCGCGGGCTTTTGAAAAACCATTAATAGAATTTTTTTTCTCTTTTACAAAACTCGTAATCATTCCCTCAACAAATGATGTTACATGAAGTTTCAAACAAAAAATAAGTTGTGAAGACTCTTATGCTCATACTTTTTCGCCCCACGAAATTTGGAGTTAAAAATGGGGAAAACTTAAATTGTTTTCAAAAAATAAATGATCTTTTAAAGTCAATCGGGCCTGGTAGAGTGTTAAATCATTTATGTAACGTAAACATATACGATATGTAGAAGATATATGTCACATGCGTTCTTTCTCCCTTTAGCCCGGGTAATAGAGCAAAATAAAGAATCCATTCAAATAATTTTTTTGGGAGTGATATATTTAAAATATTTTTTAAAAATCGTGCATTTTAGTAAAATTTAGAGGAACTTCTACATCAAAACTTCTGAGTTGTTCTTGGGACTGGGGGGTCCCGGAAAACTCTGGTAAATTGTTGGCTATATTTTTACATTAATTTGGCTTTCATTCTGCGATGTCTTTCGGGGAGGCAAAGCAAGCCTAATTGGATGTAAACAATGGTTGGGATAAAACTTTCCCTTTTGGTCATATGGATTTTTTTAACGTACCCTAGACTCAATAAGATTCTAATTTAAATTTTACCCAATAATCAGAAATATTTCAATTGTTTCCTTGTCCAATAATTTTTACTACGTTTCCTGAATCTTTAACCAATTTTTAAATTATTAAAATAAATAATATTCAATCAGCCGCATTTTTTCCGACATCTTTAGTTCCTTCGGATTGGTCTTTTCCCGATGCTGTCCAATTTAGAAGTTTTTTAACAACATTCATTTTTGAACTGAATGTTTCCTGTTTATGTATATAAAAAACTGCTTATGAAAAAGTCCTATATAATTTATTTCACTCTTTAGAAGAATGTTGCAAAATAAAAATATGTGATCTGCAATACGATTTCCCATATTTATGTGACTCCTCAAATCTCCTGATCTCGATCGGCTGAATGGGATGCTGAACGTCTGGATCGACTATATTACCAGAACGTTTATAAGATCTTTTTGCTTCTATAAACTCACCAATATTCACTATTTCTGCCCAAAAGTTTTTTAAAAAGAACCGCAAACCCAATGCGCAAAATGTGTCGATTACAAACTTTATTTTTATTTTTCTCCTTCAAGTTCTCATCTAAACACGGCCTCATACACACTGGTCCAAAACTGGACACACTGGTCCACACTGGACAAAATTTAACCTGTATGCGAAAAGTGGAAACGCTTCCAAGTTTGTCAAAATAACAGATTTCCAGTTTGTCATGATTACAATGGTTTGCTGAGTAAAGCAAAAAAGAATACAAGAAAAGATTCACTTTTTGATAATAAAAAATATATGATCGATCATATGTTTTTCATCCAGTTAATTACAAAATGCTATTACCTGGGAGTTGGACACAAGTAATCATTTTTGAAATCAAAGTCTTTAGTCTCAAGCAGTTTTTCCAACTTGGAATTTTTTTTTTTGTCACACAGGAGGATTCCAGTCCACAAAGTTTTACTAAGCAAGTTCTTTGATGATAAGGCCAGGCAACATAAAGTAGAACTGGGGACCATAATGAGTTAAGGCCTGCAAGATAAAAATTGATAATTAATTTAATGAAATGAAGAGTATTCCACAACTCTTTTTTTTTAATTTTATTTTTTGGAAAAATTACAAAAGTTAAATATCAAAAACACACCTTAGCAAGTGCTTTGTCCCATGTTGTCAGTAAAAAGAAGAGCACTCTCATCAAAGGTCATTGTTAAATTATCTATTAAAGAAATGAAAGAAAAATTACAGCAAGAAAAAGGGTGAAAGCTCTAAAATGAAAAACTCACTTGTGCAAAAATATTTTTTTTATCATCATCACTCTAATTCCTTCAAATGTTTTGGCAAAACAATGCTTTTGACATCACCAACGTCATTTAAATAACATAAAACATTTTGCATTGAAATCCAACAAAGAGTAAGCAAAGGCAAATGGACCCCGGTTAACTTATCTATGAATATCTGTGGGTGTCAAAAGGTAAAGATTGTTTCAGATGCAAAGTCCCATATTTCTTTAAAATATGGTTCTTTGGATTCAATGGAACATAACACTATCATTTCTTCACTTGTATAAATTACTATTTCACCAACCTTATTGAGCCTTATGTTTTAAAAAATAAAACATTATGAGGAGTCAAAACAAAAACCAAAACATTTCTTTTATATTTGAAATGAAGTGAATATACAGTATTTCAGTGGTTATATGAAAATGTTGATAACAATCTTCAACAGACAGAAGACACAACTGGTAAACTTTTGAATTAAGTCCTCTGCAATGGACAGGTAAAATGGATAATCATGTCTCATATACTATGTAAGCATGTTGATTTAAGGAAATTTTTGCTTGCCTGTGCTGGCCAGCTTTAGGGGTAACTCAAAAAATCAATTTTAAATTGCATGATGTAATTTAATAAACTTGACAAAAAAAATCTCAAATAGAAACTATAAATGTAATAAAAGTTTTTGAAGTGTATCCAAAACACACACACTGTCTGTGGACTTTTGAAATGAAATTATGACAAAAATTTAGCATGAACAACTTTTAGAGCATCTCGTTGAAATCCCTTAGCATATAATTAAATAAATAATGACATCTATTTAAAAGTGTATGCTTTGGATGCATCTGCAAAATGAGGTAGAAGCATTAAGTATATATAATGGTTGAAGAATTAATATTTAAAGACCCCCGTTTGAATTGCATTCTTAAAAAATTATACAAAACAAGGGTCCATTTTTTACCTTTAAGGCTGCGGCCACTTCATTAAATATCATAATAATAACTTCTCTTCTTCAATATAGATTTAGAAGACGACGGCTAGATATAGATATAGAGCCTATAAATTTATTTACATCGGAGATGTAGTTAAATAATATGAGGACGTGGTTCCAGACTTCCGCCATTTTAGCTTCATTTTCGCAGTGTTGTTGTCCGGCGCGGCGTTGACAAGGCAAGGTTTTGTTTATTTATTTATTTGCTCTCTCCTGAATACCTATTCATGTGAATAAATCTTTAATGTTAACTCTTTTTGTTAGATACAAAGTATCGAACATCAAAGTAGTGTTCTTTTGTGTTCTTTCTGTTCTGTATGATTTTTTTTTTTTTTTGTAAATACGCGCATATAGCTAGTAGAAACGGAACACGACCGTGGCGGATGATAATAAAGATGGCGCCGCCACCACCACATGAATGACATGTTGGTTTAAGTCCTACAAGCAATACCGATGATGAAACTATAAAAGGTAAGGTAATTAAAGAATAATTTTTGGAAAGTTTTAGTCAGACCATGTGAGTACCTTTATCTATATCAACTCAGCTCAATTTAACTTCGTCAACTAATAGTGTTCTATTGACGAAAATGCCGACAGGCTGTTTGTACCATACATGTTCAACGAATTGCTTAAGATATTTTAATGTCCAGGTTTCATTAGATAATTGTCAAGTTTTATGAACTAAGTAAAAAGAAAGAAAATTGCGTTTTTCGATTAGATATATTTTACCGCGATTCTGCTTCATTTGGAATCTATAGATTAATTTAGAGGATGTACTAGTAAATGATAGCGTTTCTTTGATTTTTGGCTGTTTTAGTTCCACATCCCTGATAGGCAACACTAATGTAAACCTTTCTCCACTTATTACCTAGAGCTTGAATTTACAGAATGGTCCATAATACTCTTTTGATCTAATGGTCTCACTTCGATTCGACCAAATTTTTACCTTCGGAGAGCGACGCGACGTCGTTTCAGCGTCAAAATTAAGATTTTTTTCGAGGTCCAATCGACGTAGATTTATCATAGACTTTTTATTTTTTATTTTTTAAAAAGGATTGTTTTTCTGCCAATGTTTGTGGAAAAGTAATTGCATTTTCCTGAAGAGAGTCTCAGCTTGACAAAATGGACTTTTTAGAACATTTATGTAAACAGATGATCGATAAGATATCGGAAAAATCTTAAAATCGACGTCGAATCGATGTCGAATCGATGTGGGATCTTTGTCTGGAATGGTCTGTTCAACTGAAAGAAACATTTTATTAATATGTAAAACTGTATGTATTTTAAAAATGTATGTTGTTGAAAATCACTGTAGTACTGAGTTGTTTTAAAACAGTCTTTTTATTGAAACATCTTTTTGTGGTACGCATAGAATAAGAATCATTCTACCCAAGTAACATTGGTTGGTTGAATAACCATCCCAGCAACGTTGAATTGCGACGAACAACGTCAGAGCCCAAAAATCAACCTTCGATTAAACGAACGTTTTTTCAACTAGGTTGAATAATACTACAAGACAACGTTAACTACTAACCAACCCGGGCAGTCGGTTTAAATAACGTCTAATTTCGTTATGTATATTTTAATGTTTAGCTTATGGGAAAAGTTTTCCCGGATTTTGGAAAAGTCAAAATATAAAATCGCAAAATCTCAACTTGAGGACCTTTAACAGGTCTATAAAAATGAAAAAATACTAATAGTACACAAAAATACCTGAAATCTGATTTTTAAGACAAAAAATTAGGTATTTGGCGTACAGTTTGCTTTGCTCTTTTGCACTATATATAGAAGTTCCAAATTTATAATAGACGAGTAAAATGTAGTGTTCCGTAATACTTAGGGATAAGTTCGCGTTATGATAATACTTTTTTAGAGAAAAAGATACAATACTCTTCATGTTGGTGCTATAATAGTCATATCAAAATGCATTCTTTTTTTTTTTTCTTTTCTTTTCATAGTTGGTTTATAGTCAAGGGCGTAGTTGAATAAACGTTTTTTCAACCGTTGCCAGGACCGTTATTTAGCCCGGACATTTCAACGTAAAAATATCCGTTAACGCCGACCGTTTTTTGACGTTAGGGAAAAACGTTGCTGGGATGGTTATTCAACCAACCAATGTTACTTGGGTATATTTAATCATTGCATGTGTGAGTAAATTCAGTCCAGTAAAGTAATGTGTATACATGTTTCTACATGGCAACGGACATTAGTTTGTCACCATAAAAATAGGAACCAAAGTTTTTCGAAATGCCAATCATGCACGGTACAGTACAAACAAACAAACTTGTATGGGAAGAAACTGCTGAGTTCATCTGCCGATTTTTTTACAAGTATATTTTATTTTTTCTATAACGAAAAAAAAAAGCGGTGAAAACGGGGAGGGGGAGAAAAAAGAAAATGTTGAAATTTGATTAAATAATATTATTTTAAAGGTACTTGTGTATGCAAGAGTAAAGTGGAAGAAGGGGGAGACACCTCACTAGATTTGAGAAAAAGTTGTTGCAATTTACAAAAAATAAAATTTTTCGTCTAAAATGAGTTTTGAAAGTTAAAACGTTTCAGATTCGTTGATTTCAAAGTTTGGTTGAATTCGATTGGATTTTTTCTATCTTTACATACAATAGAATTTAAAATTCAGAACGAATCGCTCCAATTTTTTCGTGGATTGTGATTGCTCTCGGACATTAGACAAATGTGAAAAAGAATTTATTGATAAAGTGAAACTTTTAATTAATTATAATAAGTAAAAACAATATTTAAAATGATCAGTCTTAGGTCGTAATTCGGTTCGAATCCTTTTGGAGACACTTATAACTGGTAACGCGGAGTGCATCAGGCCTTTATCGTTCCGAATTAAAATAAGAATTTTGCATTAAATAAAGTTTATCGATGGGGTTAATTTGTATATTGCTGCTGACGGAATGTTGATGACCTTGGTAATGGCGTTGCTGTTGCTGAACCTGTTGATCAGGATTTTGAAGGGACATGCTGTCGGATCCGGCTTCGTCGAGAGCTTCGAACTGGGAACTTCCGTCCAGAGAAATATCCGAACTGCAGAAACTGTCGTTAGAGTTGGTCGGATAATTGTCTGAGAGAAAAAATGAGAAAAAACATTGATAAATTGGTTGGGGGAAAAAAATGTCGATTTTAGAAGAAGAAAAAAAAAAAAAAAAAAGCCGGCCTCGACGAAAGAATTATTCACCTTCCGGGGAATAAGGTATGTTGGCGTTGGTCGATTGTGCGCTCGAACCCGTGTAATTCGTGTCCGAATCTTGCAGGTTTAATCCGCTCAAGTTTATATAATGAGCTGAAAAATTTAACGTTTGCTTCGTTTTTTTTTTTTTTTTTTTTTTTTTTTTTTCGCCAAAATAAAGTCAAGAAATTAAAAATGGGAATTTACGAACTTACCGTGGTCGCTGTCCGGACTTTCGATTTTTATGTTCTTTTCATCCTTTTCCTTGTCTACCCCCTTGTCTTGTTCTTGTTTGGCTTTCCTTTGGATCTTTTTTACTTTGGCTCTTTGATTTTGAAACCATACTTGAACGACTCTGACGCTGAGGCCGGTCTCCTTTGCGAGAGCTTCTCGCACCTGAAAAGAAAGGAAATAAATGATTTAATTCTGCACTGCTCAATATTTGATATTTATTTTAATTAGAAAAATTTATTTACTTTTCTGCAAGGTTTAGGGCTAACTTCAAAAGAAGCTTTAAATTGCCTTCTTTGGGCCGAAGTGAGTATGGTTCTCGGCCTTTTAGGTCCTCTTCTTCCATCCCTGTGCCTCGGTCCTTCTTCTGCATCGGGGTCTTCACCTGAAAAAAAAAAAATGGTGTTAACCTTTAGGATCCCCCCCCTCGAAAAAATGGAGAATTTTTTTTTTTTTTTTTTTAGTGGTTAAGGGGCTTTCGAAGTCGCTGAATTTAAATATGAAGTCAGTTTTTCGATACAAGCATTTTCCGAGAAACTTACCCGAAGGACTGTGTAAGAGATAAATTTCCTTTTCGAAATCGGGTCTGCAAAAGAGTTGACCTCCTCTTAAAACGAATTGTTCTCCTTTTTGAAGGTGTTGACCGCAAGCTATACAACAAAAGCATCCGAGGTGGAAAACGTGATGCTGGGCCCTCATGACCAATTCGTGAGGCAATATCCGATCTCCGCACCTCGCACATTTGACTCTAAAAAGCCTGTCGTAATCTTGTTTGCAATAAACTTTTCCGGTCCTAGTGTAGCAGCTGTGGGACAGCAAAATCCCGCAAACGTTACAGGAAAGGCAGTGCTCGTGCCAGCTCGCTTCCGCGACTCTCATGAGGTATCTGTCGTGGATTTTTCGTCCGCAACCTTCGCACATTTCATAGGTTTTTTCGCATTTTCCGTTTCCCGAAGAGACATCTAAAGAGAAAGGAAAAAATGAAAAAATAAAAAGAAATGTCATTGCCAGCGGAGGAGGAGGAAAGTCGATGCCGTTAATTGATCCGAGACCTCGGGACGAGGGCGACGAAAGCCGAGGGTCGAGGGTGTATTTTCGGTGTCGCCCCGGGACTCCCCGGAGTGCGTTTCTGGGAGTCCCGTCCGTCTTTCTTCGGTGTCTTTCGCAAGGGAATCGTTTACTCGGTTGACGCTTCGATGCCGACGAAAGAATCTTTTGTATCGCTTTCGAGAATAGAATTTTTCAAGCGGAAGTCCCTTTAAATCTCTCGCGAAACGTTCCCTGGGGAACGAATAGGCCTCGTGTTTAAAACTGGGAGATTTTGTCGTTTCCTCCAAAATTGAACGGGTAGCCCCAACCAAGAAGGAATAAATAATTAAAACAATAAAAGTTTATTTATTCCTGTAAGCCCAAGGTAATTTTCTTGTTGAGGGAAACAAAAAGACGAATAATTATTCGTTTCCGACGCAATCAGTCTTTTCTCGTCGACATTAATTAGCCTTACAAATGAATATAAAGCAAATAAAACTTTTTGTTTCAAACAAAGATTTTAATTTCCGAAAGTTTATCCAAGGTGGAATATTGAGGTGACATCGAACCTAAAAATCCGAATAAAAATAAATAAAGCGAGGAAAAAAATATATATATATTAAAATTTGAAAACGGTGGAAATGAAAATGTAAGCACGTCGAGGTAATGAATTTTACATTGAAATGTGTCTATAAAATTTTACATTTGAATAGATAGCAATAAAATTTTTCATCTCTCCATCAAAGAGAGAACGTTTTTTTCAAAGCAATTTTCTCTTTCACACTTCAATAATTGCATATTTCTTTTCTTTTATATTGTGCTCCAACGCTACCGTTTTTTTCTCTCTTTTTTTTTTGTTTTGAATAAATAAATAAGCATAACACTCTGCTGGTTTTTTTTTTTGATTCAGATTTGGCCGTTTAACTAGCTATAGCTTCTACCTCGGTTACGGAATTCTTTTTCACATGCTATGAGGGTTCTTTTTTGAGTATCCTTGTTAAAATCCTATTTGATCATAGGCATTTGCCTGTAAGGATTGTTTGTCTTAAAATTATTTTATTGCAAAAGGAGCATTAAACTTTTTTTTTTTTAATAAGTTTTTTTTGTTTAAGTTGGTGGGGTGTTTTGAAAGTCAACTTTATTTTCAGGACTTCAAGACTGTCGCTTGCTCAACATTTTGTAAATTTGAGCTCAAAAAACGTAGCTTTTTTGTCCGCCTAAATTTACACTTCTTACGTTCTATTCGTAAGAAGTGTAATTAAATTTTCATTTCTTACTTCTACTTATACGTTTCAAAAAATCAATCTTTGAATGTCTTTGAAATCATACACCCAAAAAATGAATATGCCTCGTTCGCAATGCAAGCGATGATGTTGCTTAGCGGCAAAGCAAATATGCAAATATATTTGCTAGACTTGACGATATGATGCATTGAGGCACAAAACATTTTTACATCTTAGACCTAAGTTATGCGAAAATGATTTGTCGGAAAGCATTTTTGCTTAGACCCAAAGCAGCATTTTTTTTAGTGTAAAATATGTGGACAAAACGAAAGGTTATAACACGATTTAGGCTCGGGTCCCTTGAATCGCGTTACAACCGAATAACGTGTTCCAAAAAAAAGAACTTTTAAATTAAAATTTGATCGCCCCAGGAATTAAACACTTTGAATTTTTTCAGGATTTTAAAATGGCGGGAAAGCGTGCCGCTGTGAGCTTCAAATGTCGGAAAATTGCCGTAAGAACAAAACAGGTTGAAAAATTTTTTTTCGTCGAATAATATTCTATTCCTATCTGAAATTTTGCGTGGATAACGAATCCGACTCCCGGTTTTCGAGCTGGGAACCAAAATATAGCCACAAAAGTGGCAAAGACTTAAGGTTTGTGCACTACGCAAAATTTCCTTTAGGAATAGACTATTTTCGACCTTGAAAAAGTGATCGATTTTTTCGTCCCTGTGGGAAAAACCTAAAAAAATTCAGTGTTCAGGTGTAACAAATGAAACGAATTCCGGAAGTGAATATTTGAATTTGAAAGTTAGCTTTTTTTGGAAAACCCTAGTGTATAGAAGTGAGCTAAAATTTGCGTCTGATTCTACGACTGTGCTTCAGTTAATTATTTATTTGATTCTTTATTTTACTTATTGAGTCGAATTCCCCCAATTTCATGCAGATATTTCTGTAAAGGGCTTCTTTCCTTCATTTAGCATATTTATAATATAGAAAAAGTTCAAAATGACTTTCATTTTTTACAATTTTGAATGGAAATAATTTAGGCTTTAAAAGCCCCCCCCCCCCCCAAAAAAAAAAATCAAAAATCAAAGTAAAACAAATCATTTTTAGCTAATGATGACGAATTGATGTAATTGTTGTTCTAGAAAGTCCTCAGCATACCTCTTTGTACAGCCTGCACGGGGTACTCTATACCGAATACTGTGATCCAAATGTGTAAAAATATAATTTCAAGCTTTTTTAATTTACAAATTGAAACCATTTAGTCTAGTGAATTTTTTCCGAAAATAAAACGTGGACTAAGTCCCCCCCCCCCCCCCTTCGTTTCGTCTTTTTAATTTTCTCGTCGAAAAAGTTAGTAAAAAGTATTTTCGTGTTATATTTATGAAGGTTTTTTTAGGGGGCTACGCTTGGAAACTAAAACACTCTCTTTGCGTAGGCAAGCTTTAAAAAAATTGACAAAGCGCGTCTGTCTAGTGGTTAATGAAAACAGAAATATACAGTAGGACTTTTTTCCCATCGTGGTTTATGTAACTTGAAATTAGGTTCGTTCGGGATTTTTAAAAAACTCTAGGAAAAAATATGGAAAATGTGTAAAAATTAAGATGGTGCCGATGAATAATTGGAGGAGATGGGCCATATGGTTATTTCAAATTCCAAATATTTTTTGGTGCTAATGAACTGCACAATAAATGAAAGCAAATTACATATGTATTTTCGAGTAAAGCCACATTTTTTTCTTTTTGCCCTCATTAGAATTTTATTATTAAAAGGTTTTAGGGAATGAAACCCGAGCGGAAAAGTGACTTGTTGTTCGAAACGGAGATTCCCGACGGGAAATGAACTCACCGGAAGGCAGCGCGGCCACCGTGCACCCGTGGGAGGAAGACAAACGATCCACGGCGTCTCTCACCATGGTTCCCAAACCTATTTGGTGAAATTCTAACATGTGTCACTATCCAAAAAGTCAACATTCACATTCACATCCACATCCACAAACAAAAAGTAAAATAAACTAAAATAAATTTAAATAGGAATGCCGTGAAAAGAGCACGAAATTTCGGATTCGTATCCGAAGGAATAAATGTATCGGGTCCCGTTATTATCCGCACGTCGATGTGTCACTTTATTTCCGATACCGTTCCCTGCGATTTTTCGAGGCCGACTTTCCCGAAAACGAATTATTAGAATTTACTAGGTGTTTGCGAAAAAGAAGGGAAAACCTCCGTCACTTTAAGCGTCCCTAAAGTTTGATTTTTTTTTCGTTTTTAAAAATTGAATGGAATCGTAAGCGAAGCGTCCGTCGGATTCTTGACGATCTTTTTCCGCATAGGAAAAGTTTGAATTTTTTTTTTTTTTTTTTTGACCCTTTTGTCGTAAGGTAAACGTGATCGGCACGTTTCGATTTTCGATTCGAGTCGCCTTTTATTTTCCCTCGAAAATATCCTATCTCTTTGAGCTTGTTTTTCTTGTTTCGAAATTTTTTCGAAAGCTCAAAATTTTCGAGTGCGGGAAACGAATTTTGCAAGAAAATAAAAAGTTGGATCGGGATCGAAATATAATTTTTCCGAAGACGCGGAAAAGACACGTTGGAAAGAGACGGAACCGATTTGGCGTTCGTACGCCAAGGGAAAATAGTCCGGATCCGGAGAAAGCTCCGCCTCTTGCCGATCGGATTGGATCTTCCGACTGCCTTCTCCTCCCATTTTCTGTAATAACGAAAATGTCTTCAAATTAGTTGAGGTCATTTACTTATTTACTTTTTTTTTTCTTTCTTTCATTTTATGTATTTTTTTAATATCGGAAAAATTTTCCTTATGTCGACTATAACTAAACAAGTCTAAACAACAGAGAGTCATAAAAGTATTTAACTCCTTAGAACCGAGGACGATATTCCCGTCGTTTTTAGTTGGTTAAGACAGGAGGAGGCAAAGGAGTGATGCCGGTGCCTCTTTTCGGCATAACCCGTTATAATTTCCGTTTTCCATCTGATTCCCGAGATAGGGAACCTTTATAATGTATAATTTAATCCCTTTATTCCTATGCCAGGACAGATAAACATGCGTCAACAGGTGAATTCGAATTCTAACAATTTGAAGAATTAAATTATTTAAATTCGGTGCAGTTTTTTTTTTTTTTTTTTTTTTTTAACTTCGGCACTTTTAAGAACGGTTAAGGTCGAATCATATTTTCGCTTTTAATTAATTTAGCGTTGTCTCCATTTAGAAGGCCCAGGAACAACATCCTTATTTGTTTTCAAGTTTCCAGTAAAAAAGGACCGTTTTTTTAAAAATTTATATTAATTCGTACAAATAAGATGAAAGATTTTTTGGGAAAAGGACTGAAAAAATTAAAATCGAATTTGCATCACCGGTTGCATGGCCGAGCAATATTGGGTTTATTGCTTTACTTTTAAAGGTATATAATACAGGAAAACAAAATTTGAGAGGGATCTGGGTATTTTGAAATTTCGAAATTTGGCCGGCAAAGGAGTAAGCAGCGAGTGTAAAGGCAATATGAGTCCAAGATATACGATATACAGTAGCAGGGTGTCTACCGACCTTGAAAACCTTTAAAAGCCTTGATTTTTTTGGAGACTTGAGACCCTAAAAGCAGGTTTTTTTACAACTTTCTGTTCTTCCGAAAACCAACGCTCTCAGTTATTCAGTTACCTCGGTTAACTTTAGGGCTCCGCCCTGGAATTTGTTTTTAAATTCTTACCCAGCCACCTTTCCTAGGTAGGGGATATCCTTTTAAAAAAACATTGATTTCCCCCGAAAATGAGCCTTGAAAAACCCCAGATGGACCTTTTTCATATCTAACAGATGTCTATAGGATATCTAATAGACTTCTACGAATTGCTGTATTAGATGACTGGAAGAGATCTAACAGACAGATAATCCGGGAAATGTCCGCTCTAATAGACATGGATATCTAAAATCTATCTTTTAGACTCTTCACATTAGCCACTTTGTAGTGGGCTACTAAAGCCGGGTTTAGCCCGTCGGTTCGGGTTTTATGTAGTATATATGGTTTAAATCAGTTGGTTGATTTTATGTTGCGATTTGCACGTTTGCCAATATTACTACTAGTAATCATAGGCCTATATTTTTGATAATTAAAAATATTTACAAAGTAAAATAAATTTCGTAATAAGATGCCAATAATCAAGTGAATAAAGTGCCGAACACTAGGATGTAAACTTAAAATATGGATATAAGGATTGCTGCAAACGATGTTTAAGAGAAGGCTTCAGATATTTATTTAAATATAGAGTAATTCCATCTAAAACCGACCAGACCCTGGACCGGACCCCCTCCGATTTTTTTCATTTTTGGTTTCTTATTTGTACCTACCTAGAGGTGTTCAGACCAATTTTCAAAAAAATTTTACCCCCACGGGTTTCGGAGTTACGGGCTTTGAAAAATTTCGATAATGTAGGGACCCAACCTTCTTTGATTCGATGTAACTCCGGAACGGCTTGAGATACAGAGTCGTACTATGGCTCATTTGAAAGCTCTTGAAATTGGCTTTCATATGATATGTATCACGCTTGAGCGATAACGAATGACCTTTTAAGGTCATTGACCTAACCCTTTTGACCTTGAAAAGTTCGATTTGGACACTTTTGAAAATTCTGAAAAAATTCATGTGCCTTCGCACCTTTTTGAGGTACCTCCACAAAAAATTTCAGAATGGGTTTTTAAAAGGTAAGGGAGTTATTAATTTTTTACTAAATTTAAAATTCGCTTTTAAGGGCGATCTCTTATTAAACATAGTTTATATTACGGTTTTCTATCTTTTAAACGACATTTAATATTGAATGACGGTCGTGTAGATGTAGTAGCATTTGGATATAGAAGTTTCGTTTGGTATGTCACTTTAATTGGGGGACCAGGCGTGGGGGGGGGGGGGGAGGAGCAACTTAAAAAAAATTAAAAATTAAAAAATTAATGAAATATATTAGACAAGTGATGTTATTTAAAAGGCTTTGGTAAAACTATAAAAGTTTCTGTAACTGAATTCAACACAAAATTATGTATGATTGTAGAGAAAAAAAAATTATTTCTGTATCTTTCCGTATTTGTGATGAACTATTATGCTATGTAAGGCTGATCACCGCCTGCTTAAGATGACGCAGGAGTGATTCATTTTTTTAACACCCTATATTTCGAAATATGCTAATATTATCCTTTTGGTGCTAGATATCAAAATTTCGCTTCCGAGCAGCAATTTTTATGAATCTTTCGCACCTTCATAAAAATTTCCATAGCTGACCATACAGTACTTTTTTGGGAAACCTTGATTCAGGATAAATTCCCGAGAGTTTACAGTAGATAACTTAGCTGCCCATGTAAGGAAATATAGCGTATCAGCCATTCTGGAATTGACTGTTTGTTTACATAAGTTAAAAATAAAAGGGACGTGTCAATTCCGAAATGAAGATACGTTATTTTCGCTTACACGGGCAGTTAAGTTTTCCAAAAAAAGTACTGTACAGTCAGGTATGGAATTTTTTATAAAGGTGCAAAAGATCGATAAGAATTGTTGCACGGAAACGGAATTTTGATATCTGGCTCCAAAAAGTTATTATCAGCGTTTTTTGAAGTATAGGTGTGCAAAAAAAATGAATAACTCCCGGTCATCTTAAGAAACTTAACTGAAGAAACTAAAAGTTGCAGAAACGTTTATAGTTTTACCAAAGCCTTTTAAATAACATCACTTGTCTAATATATTTCATTAATTTGTTAATTTTTAATTTTTTTTAGTTGCTCCCCCCCCCCCCCCCCCCACGCCTGGTCCCCCAATTAAAGTGTCATACCAAACGAAACTTCTATATCCAAATGCTACTATATCTACACGACCGTCATTCAATATTAAATGTCGTTTAAAAGATAGAAAACCGTAATATAAACTATGTTTAATAAGAGATCGCCCTTAAAAGCGAATTTTAAATTTAGTAAAAAATTAATAACTCCCTTACCTTTTAAAAACCCATTCTGAAATTTTTTGTGGAGGTACCTCAAAAGGTGCGAAGGCACATGAATTTTTCAGAATTTTCAAAAGTGTCCAAATCGAACTTTTCAAGGTCAAAAGGGTTAGGTCAATGACCTTAAAAGGTCATTCGTTATCACTCAAGCGTGATACATATCATATGAAAGCCTATTTCAAGAGCTTTCAAATGAGCCATAGTACGACCTTGTACCTCAAGCCGTTCCGGAGTTACATCGAATCAAAGGAGGTTGGGTCCATACATTATCGAAATTTTTCAAAGCCCGTAACTCCGAAACCCGTGGGGGTAAAATTTTTTTGAAAATTGGTCTGAACACCTCTAGGTAGGTACAAATAAGAAACCAAAAATGAAAAAAATCGGAAGGGGTCCGGTTCAAATTTCTTTTTTTTTGGTCGCTTTTAAATGGAATTACTCTATACCAAAATAAATTTCCCTGGCCTAAAACTTTTTTTTGGAGATACAAATTAAAAATCTGGCTTCGTAGAGAACTTTATATTCATACTGGCATCTTTCTTTCAAAATCTCAGATTCTCAGGTTGTAAAGAAACTCCGGAAAACGTTTTCAAAAATAAATGTCGGGAATATATTTTCCAAAGCGTTTTCCGGACTTTCTTTACAACCTGAGAATCTGAAATTTTGAAGGAAAAATGCCAGTATCACTATGAAGTTCGCTACGAAGCCAGATTTCTAATTTGTATCTCCGAAAAAAAGTTCTAAGCCATGGAAATTTATTTTGGTATATTTAAATAAATATCTGAAGCCTCCTCTTAAATGAAAACTATGAACTAAAAAAGAATAAAATTATTTAACTGTTAGATATCTAAGGTTTAGTTATGAAAAAAATTAAAAATAATATTGGTCTGTTTATTAGCTATCTATTAACCATTTGCAAGATATCTATTACTTGGCTAATTTTGTAGTTATGTTTAGATATCTACTAGGCATGTTATATTTCCAAAGAGGCAAAAGAGTATTGTCTGAAATTTTAAAAAAAAGAGTATTGAAGAGTATTTGTTTCTTTTTAAAAAGAGAATAAAAGAGTACTTTTTTTCTGGAAAATTTTTTTATTAAAGTGAAAAAAAAAAAAAAAAAAAAAATCACTATAGGAAATGCTATGTCTCCACGAAAGTAATTAATTAGACTATAATTAATTATACTACAATTAATGATGGAATAATTATTGTTCGAATTCGAAGTACTGTACTTTTTTCGTGATTCAAACACGCGGGCTCAATCTTTTGTCTTCAGTTTGGTTACTTGAAAATTTTTGCGTAAGAGAAAATAAAAATAAATATTAATTTTCCAAAATGTGGGAAGAAATTTTTATTTTCTCTTACGAAAAAATTTTCGAATAACCAAATTGAAGACAAAAGACTGAGCCCGCGTGTTTGAATCACGAAAAAAGTACAGTACTTCGAATTCGAACAATAATTATTCCATCATTAATTGTAGTACAATTAATTATAGTCTAATTAATTACTTTCGTGGAGACATAGCAAAAGAACAATACTGTATTTTCATTAAAAAGACCAAAGAACAGAAGAAAATAAAATAAAACAAAATAAAATGATTTGGCATAAATTATATATGAAAGCTTGGATTTTTAAGACAACTTTTTGAGAAAAAAAAAAACAGTACCTTTTTTTAATTCAAGAACGAAAAGAAAGAGTACTCTTTTTTTTCGAATGAAAAAGAGAGTATATAACATGCCTACATCTACGGCACGGGGTAAAAAGGTCCATTTGGAACCTTGAAAAAATCTTGAATTTCGGAATGGATTTTTAGTAGATACCCTGGGGTCTATAGCAACTCCTCCAAATTGCATCTCCTCCAAAAAGTCTTTGGAGGAGTTGCAAGGATACGAGTTTGCAACTGCTCCAATTGCAACTCCTCCAAAATTTTTTGGAGCAGTTGCAAGGAAAATGACCGTTTATCATTGCAACTGCTCCAAAAAATTTTGGAGGAATTGCAATTGGAGCAGATGCAATATCTCGACCTTGCAACTCCTCCAAAAGATTTTGGAGCAGATGCAATCATAAACGGCCATTTTCCTTGCAACTGCTCCAAAATTTTTTGGAGGAGTTGCAATTTTGCTATCTGCCAGACAGCAAAACTTATGATTTAAAAACCCATTCAAAAAATATTTGATATGAAAAATATCTTAAATATCATACATAAGATGTATTTCATTTGCTAAAGTTTAAAATGTGCATGCTGTCTTTATAACCTAAGAATAAGGAGGTAGTTCGATATAAATAAAATGTCTTTTTTTTTTTTAAATCTAATTTCATCGATTTTCCTGCGAAGTGGATATTCTTTTTTTTCTTTATAAGCTAATTATATATCTTTATAAGCTTTCATAATTTGGAAGTATCTAGAAGGCACTAGAACTTTCTTGCTCTCTAAATTATGATAAGGCATTTTTAGGCTAAAGGAAAATGAAAAAATGAAAAAATATAGCGAACATTTTATTTAAAATTTTAAGTTCTTATTTTCATTCATGTCGTCTAATTTTAAAATGAATTTTTAAATTCAATTTTTTTGTAAATTTTACTTTAAAAACAACAAAAATTTTAAAAAAGTCGTTTACCATTGCAACTGCTCCAAAAAATTTTGGAGGAGTTGCAATTGGAGCAGATGCAATATCTCGACCTTGCAACTCCTCCAAAAAATTTCGAGCAGTTGCAAGGAAAATGGCCGTTTATGATTGCATCTGCTCCAAAATCTTTTGGAGGAGTTGCAAGGTCGAGATATTGCATCTGCTCCAATTGCAAACTCGTACCCTTGCAGCTCCTCCAAAGACTTTTTGGAGGAGATGCAATCTGGAGGAGTTGCAAAGGACCCGATACCCTGAGTAGGAAAACTAATGATAAAAAATTGTATACGAGTTGCATATACCTCGAAATGTAATTTCTTATTGAGGTAAACCTCACTGCTTTTTATCTTGACTCCTGAGGAGGAAAAAAAAGAGGGTAATTTTAACTGTAATATTTCTTGTAAAATTAATTTTGATCCCTTTGATTTATTCTTACAGACCGGCTTCGGACCCCCAAGAACTCCCAAATTCGTAATCTAATACAACTCGAAAATGTTTTGAATTCGACTTTGAAAAAATTACAATATGAACCGCAAAATAATATAAAAAGCTTCGAGACAGATTAATTTTTTTAATTTTGAAATTAATTATTATAAAGACAATGGTCTATTTCAAGATTTCTCTCAAATTTTGGTTTTTTACCCTTTTACGTAAAGGATTCGAAATTTAAAAAAAAAAAAAAAAAAAAAAAAAAAAATTGTTGTCTTGTCTTGAGTCTTGAATTTCAAGACTTTCAAGATTTTCAAGATTCCCGCCTTGCAAAGAGTCTCAATTCATAAATTCGACTAGTAAGCTATTCTCGTAGACCACTTGCATGATGTAAACCCAATTTTAAAATAAAAAAGGCAGAGAAGAAAAACGGAGTCTTGAAAAAGTCTTGAGTGAATCAACAATTTCGATGCTTTACAGCATTCGATGCAATTCGATGCATTTCGATGCAATACAGCTTTCCGGTTGAGAACGATTGGTCCAGTTCAAAAAAAGGAGCTCTTACCTTAAAGAGCACAAGTCGGTTATTTCCGTAACAAACAAAAAAAAGCCCGGTGCTCTTTTTAAGTTATGAACTTGGGAAAATATGGTTGACATTTCTAGGTAATCGGTTTTTAAAAGGATAAGAACCGGTTTCGGGAACCTGCATGTAGGGAAATGACCCTTTTTCAACTGTTGTTTTCACGTCTTGATAAAGGAAAGATCGAAGATATCCGTTATCGGACGACAAGGATTTTCTTATCGGAAACGAAGAAATAAATGCCAGATGAACGTTTTCCGATACGAATTTTTCACGGTCGGAAAATCCAATAAACCCGTTAACAATCGACAACGGGAAATATTTGACTACCCCGATTCGTTTTGGACAGGTCGAATAGTTCCATCGAAACCACTTCAACTCGGGAGTTGCGAGGAACAAAGGGATAAACTATATCTCGCTCCCTTTTCTCCGATGCCCTTTTACATTTTTATTTAAAACTTTATTTTTGTACAATGCCGAATCTGGAACAAAGGAACATCAACGTAACAAAAGAAATCCTCCTCCCCCCCCCTTTTTTTTTTTTTTAAATTTTTCGTTTAATAGTTTTCTTGGCGAAAATTTATTAATTTACTCGGATCTCACCAAGGTATAAAGATCTTAAATTCGGAAAAGGGAATGGGGATGCACCCCCGGTGGTCACGGGTTATAACGCGGGCAACGAAACATGAAATTACCCTTCTTTTTACCACCCCTCTCTTTAACGATATCGATATCGTCCCCTTATTGCTTTCGCTCACACCCTCGCGTTGCATATTTTCGTCCCTCGCCTCTCCGCTTTTTTTCCCCCCCTCTCGTGCCTTTCTTATCCGACCTTTTATCATTTATTATTACACTTGTTCTCTTTGCTTCTCTTCATCGGCGAGAGAAGCAGTTTTTTCCTCTCCCCCCCTTCGCACGCGGCCCCTCACGGTTTTCGAATCCGTCCTGCTTTGGACTTTATGGTAAAGACGAAAGGATCCTACAGAACCGAGAGCTTTGACTCCTTCTCGATCGGACGACTCTTTGGAAAAGACGGAGAAGCCCGAAGGGAAAGGACGCCACTGAACGTCGTAAACGAAGGGTGGTCGCGACTCCGGAACCCTCGGAACTAATGCAAGACATATTGTTACTCCGGTGAACGAAATGAAAAACAGATTTGTACGTCAACGTCGATCAAGGGGACGGGGAAACTCGGAATCCTCTTCGGTATCCAAATTTTAAATTTTTTTTTTTTTTAATTTTTAAAAGAAAAAAATAATATCAAGGCGGGGAAAGGAACGCGAGGAAAGGTGGAGAAAGGTGTAAAAGGTGTTTTACGGATAACTACACCTTTATGGACCGCAAGGGTTAGTAAACTCGCCCGACCCTTCGACCTCGACGACGCGAAACCTTTGGGCTTTCCGTCTGCGGTCAAATGCCCGGAATAACGAAATTCCCGTTATTCCGGGCATTTGTGCTCTCGCTCCCGAGTAGGGGCAGCTGCAACGTCCGATTCGTCACGTATCTGCAGGTCCTCGGTGACGAACACTTGTTTCGACCCCGATTTCACGCTTTTTTTCCGCGTTGTTTGTCCTTATAGGGGAACTCTTATTTCGAGTTCGGGGAGTGAGGAAAAAAAAAAGGAAACTGGCGAAAACCCGATTCTCCACACGTGTCGCATCCTTATTAATCGAGTTTAGTCCGACCCTAAACGACGGAAAAACCTTTCAATCACACCCGGATCGGTTCGTGATTTGTCATACTTTTTATCCTTTGTAAGCGATCACAAAAAGTAAGACTTGAGCCTCTATAAGAAATAGGTTGATATAGGGAGAGGGGGTAAACTAGAATAAAGATTTAATTAAAAATAATGAATCGGAGAATTTGTTTTGAATCACGCGGAAAAGAATTAAATAGAGCAGAAATCGGATAAGGGTTAAAATTATAACTACTAGACATAGAAACTAAGGGTTACCTAGCCGGGGTCGGAAAAATTTCGCTCCTATCGCCTCGCTTTATGCGGGAGCCACAAGAGGTGGAGTAGGACAAAAAAAAAAAAAGGCAAAAAAAAAAAAAAAAAATGGAAAACAACCCTTTAGTCATAACGGTCGACGAACAACAAGGGATGTATATATTCCGGTACGCAAAAAGGGGAAGGGAATTTTTAATAAAAGAATGCTATGCATGGAGAGCACTTTTACCCCTTTTTATCTACATACAAATAAAGTCAGTTTAAATTTGACGTAGCGCGTGCTAAAACAATCGGCATCACGATTATATTCTACCCAAACAGATCGAGATCCGATTTCCGATCGGACAAGTGTTTTATTTTGCGATCCCGTCTCCCCCTATTCTCCTTTTTTTTTTTTTTTTAAATTTTCCATTATGTCGAATCACGAAACATTTTTTTTGTTTCTTAATCGAATAATTTACAACAGGTGGTCCAGAAATATTTAATTTTGCTCCAAACGAAGAAGGAATTATAAAACTCAAGAGTATGTATTTGTTTGTCCGGGATCGGGATCGGGATCGGAAAAAAGAGAAAGGAAAAAGATGGCAGGAGATAGAGAATTAATAGAAAATTATTGGGACGTCCCTTATTGTCCGTGTCGCGTGTCGGATCGAAAATCCGTGAAATCGGCCGCACGTGCTACCTGTTTATCCTTCCGTAAAAGATGGTGGGTGTCCCCGTCGGGTCGCGTGCCCGCTGGCCTCTGATACTTTTTTTTTTTTTGCTTTTCCTCCCTTAAAAATGAAAACTCGTCGGATTTTCGTCATCCTTTAATTGCCCGGATTACGTAGCGGGACATCGATAGTTTTTCCTTTGGATTTTTATTTAAGAGAAGGATGGAAAGCCAAAGGAGGGCCGTTTATTTGTTTGCTTTCGTCTCGTTGCATTTTAAATCCCTTTTTTTATAAGTCGTGGAAACCGCGGGAGGTCTCGGGATTAAACTTTTTTCGTCTTTATTCCCTACGCGTTATATAAAAAAAGAAAAACCGGACTTTATGCCGAGAGGCCTTGGGAGAAAAAGTCGAAGACGGACGAGTTGACTAATGACTCGGCTTAATTAAAAGTATCGTGTCGCACTTTTGACTCGTCGGTTCCTTTTTCTTCCCTTCTCTTCTCCCGTAAACTCGTAAACATCTGTCGCACCCTTCGTTTATAATCGAAGACTGAAATTTCCTTTGTTTTTAATCGCCTAGTCGAAATCTCGCCCGAAAAGGATTTTAAACGGAAGAAAGGCAAAGAGCGAAGGAACAAGAACACGATATGCCCGAGTCGTTGGAAGCGTCAACTCGAAACGAATTATAAATTACAAAGAAAATTTACGCAAATATGAAAGGAAGGAAAGAAAGGGTTTCCAAATGAATCCCGAGGCGGAAGTCTCGACAAATTTCTCATTTTAACATCCTTTTATTCCGTTTCCTTATACAATTTATTTATTTATTTTTCTTTACATTAATAACCTTTTTTTTTCTCTTGGAAATGAAAGCTTCATTAGGTTTAAATATCCACGTGACTTTTGAGAAACCAGTTTTATGTACAATTCTGGAAAATTTTTGGAGGTGTTTCTTAAACCAAGTTTTGAAGCCGGAAATGATTTTTTTATATTTTGGGGAACCTGGCAAAACCCCAGGGTTATGATTTCGATGTTTTTTATTTTTAAATTAATTTAAGTTCCGTGGTTTGGAAAATGAAGCGAAAAGACGAATTATTGCGATTTTCAAAACCTCGAAGAAATCGGGGATTTGCAAATTTTAATTTATATTTTTTTTAAATTATTAAAAAAATGACTTTAATCTTGAAAATCCACGAAAAGTTGGGGAATCCAGAAAATAACAGAAATCAAGTTTTAAAATGCAAATCGCCCACAAGGGCGCGGCAACTGCAGCAAGTCGTCGGTATGACCGTCCCATCATCGCATCGTCTTCGGACGGCCACAGGCCTGCCGGCACAAGAGGCGCAGCACAGCAGATGGCGACACGGACCGGCCGTCCTCCTGGCTTTTGAGGAAACGAATATGAAGAACCGGCCAGACGGCAGACGGCTCTGCTGTAGGCCGTTGCAAACCTCCAAGATGACAGCGATTTCGGCGATGACAGGGTCGCTTACTATATTTGTTTCTCCTTCCATGCCACGAGGATGGCCATCCCGTTACAGCAGAATGGAGGTAGAGATCCGAAAACGGCATGTCTTGCCGCGCCCTTGTGGGCGATTTGCCCCGTGCTTATTTTTAATTCTTATAAGAGTATAGTTCAGGTTCAAAAGAAATATTATTTTAAAACTTATTTTCCGTTATTTTTGGATTACCGGACTTTTCGTGGATTTTCAAGATTAAAGTCATTTTTTTTAATAATTTAAAAAAATATAAATTAAAATATGCAAATCCCCGATTTCTTCGAGGTTTTAAAAATTGCAATAATTCATAATTTCACTTCATTTTCAAAACCACGAAATTTAAATATAAAAAGCACCGAAATCATAACCCTGACGTTTTAAAACCCCGATCGGGGTTTTGACCTTTTTTCTTCTGTTACCACTATTTTTATTGTTTTTTGTTTTTAGGCTTCACATCTACTTCTTTCATTTTATCTATTATTTTTAAAAAAAAAGTGCTGTGGCGCTTATTAGGAATTTTTTATTTTAATTATAATTTTTTTTCTTCTTAGCAAAAGTATTCCAGCAGTGAAAGTAAAGATCCTAAAAGAGATTAGCTATACTTGTAATTCCGGTTCTTCGATATTTTTCTCCTGAAAATTATTGGTCCATGAAAATTTTTTTTGAAAAATTAAAAACGAAAATATAGCCTAAACAGTCAGGCATTATTTTTTAAACTTAAAAAATTTAATAGGCATTTCAGACGGTAATTTATTTTTCGGATTTTTCGAAAAAGAGGAAATGGCCGAATGGCTAATCTCCTTTAGGATCTCTAAACCCAACCAACAAACACCGACCAAACATTTACTTTTTTTTTTTTTTTTTTTTGCTTTTAATGCTCTGTGTTCGTAAAAAAATTCAACTTTCCCATTTTTGCGAATTTTGAAATATTTTCGGTTTTTACATGATCCTCAGGAAGAAATCTGAACATGTCTCTACAGAAAAGTTTGTTCCTCAGTTATCTCAAGGACGGATTAACATGGAAGAGTGAAATTCGGTATTTAGAAACCTTTTAACAAGATGTAGGTGTTGATAAAGGATGACAGCAGGGAAAAGGGGCGGGGGGAAGCCCCCCGAAATAATAAGACCGTTTTTATGACGTGTTTTATTTGAGCGTATCCAAATCCGACTGCTGCAAGGTAGGTCGATGAATCGATGAGAAATATTTGCTGACTACATCAATGATTCATCGACCTACATCTTGATCGATTTTTATACCAATATAAAATGACGACAAAATATGTCCGTATCAGTGTAGGTCCCAGCTAATTTTGAGCAAAACCGGCCGATTCGTTGCGGAACTAGAGCCACCCTCAAATTTTTTTATTTAAAATAGAACTGTTTATATTCGTTTCATAGGTTCTCGGGGCCGTCGATTTCAAAAATGATGTCAGTTTTTTGTGGGGTCAAAAAGGCAGCACTTCCTCCCAATTTTTTTAAAAAGGACAACGAGACAAACAAAAAAGAGAGATGGCTTACAGTGCTCAAAACGCTAAAGCACGCACCGCTTGGTGCCAATTTTTTTGGTTCGGTTTTTTGTAACGGCTAAAATTCCTCCCATCTCTTTCGGAGAGCCTTTAGACTATGGATTTAAAAGAAACTGTGCCCTCGGTTCTTGAAAATTTACACATGGAAACGTCTGCCCTGGCCAAAAACATTTCCATTAATATCCAAGACTTAAAAACCCTTTTTAAAAAAAAGGTCATTTTTTTTTTCAAGTGAAACTTGTTTCGGCTCCATCAAAAAAAAAAAAAAAAAAAAAAAAACTTTTGTAAAAAAAATTGTCGTACGCATTCTTATCATGATGTTTGGCTACTAAAAGATTCCAAATTACATTAGCCCGGCCTTTCTGATGTAAATAAAAATTTTTGATTGATACCGTCAACGTATGCACCCAAAAAAAAAAAAAAAAAAAAAAAAAAAAATGAATTCGCCTTGTCACAAAATACTTGCACTGTATAGAGGTAATAATTTTTGTTGTTTGGATACTTTTTTGTTAGGGAATGAGAGGGAAAAAGAAGTAAAGTTATTAATATCGAGGTAATATAACGAAAGGAGAGAGAGAATTCACCTGTGCGTTGCAAACAAAGGCCTTCGAATTACAAACTATCAAATTTCATCCTCTTTCACCTGCCCCCTTTTCTCCCTTTCGCCGTGAACGCTTCTCTCGACGGTCCCTTTTTCCCGTTGACAAGGACTCGATTTTGGCAACGATAGGCATCGGACGAATAAAATTGAAATAAAATGAAATAAAAAATAGTTTTTAGGGTTTTTGCTCGACACGCGACACCCCTCCCTAATCTTTTGCATCCGGAAGAAAAGTTGAAAAGTTTTTTTACACGTGCAATCATTTTTTTTTTACAAGGTACTCTTGGAAGGAGTTTTAGAATCAACACGTGAGTAAGTGTTTGTCGAGGCGTAATGGAGCGAGTAATCCGTCTTCGGGCCCACCCGGTTCTCCGCGGGGGGGACGAAAAAGGGGCGTTTAAACGGTTTCGAAAGGAAACCTTGCCTCGGTATATATATGGGCATATAGTGGATGTTGCGGCGGCACCCATGGCAATTTGTGAAAGCGGGTAAATCCTTTGTTAAAACCCTCGCCACGTGCTATAAATATTGACACACGACTTTCGATCCGGCTATTTATTTGATTTCGGACGGCGTTCCATCTTTTGCGATACTGTTGCCAACGTGTTTCTCTCCGTTCGATTAACTCTTAAGGGACCTTCTCGCCGACAAATACGTTATTATTATGTTCCCACACCTTGCCTTATCAACGCCCAGCCCCCCTCCCCCCCCCCCCCCTCAAATTTTCATTTCGCTACGGCGACTTGGATCGATACCGGTTTATTTCCGTTTTATCTTTTCTTAAAGAAAAAAAAAGGGAGGAAAAAAAGAAAACTTTGAAAAGATCTCGTCCTTTCTTTTTTTTTTTTTTTTTTTTTTTTTTTTCTCTGGTCGTGTTTATTTTTCGTCTTCGCGATCCTTTCTTAAAGTTTCCTCGAGTGTAAATACCCGGCTCGAAATATATTTCCATTTTATTTCTTCTTCCTTTTTCGTGACTTTCCTTTTCTTTTTCTTTTTATTTTGCTTGGTTTTTTCACTAAAGAAACGTCATAAATTATCATAAAAGAAAAAAAGGAAAGTAGCAATTTTAAAAATTCTTGCTCGCCTATTTCGCTTTAATTTATGCTCTTTGCGGTATATGCGTCTTTGTTTTTTCCCCCCAACATTCGGTTTTTATTTTGCCGAAAAACAAATAAAGAAAAAAAGTCTGTTTCGGTTCTTTGAGAAATTTGGAAATTTGAAAAGGCGGTCGAAAGGGCTGAGAAAACCGTGACGAAGTTCGACTCCCCGATCCCGTCCCCCTTCGGAAGCGAATCCCCGTCGCTCGGGGGCTATTGACTTCCCTTTCTGACTTTTAATAAAACTCTTGTCTGTTAGCATCTGATAGATGATCTCCCTCTCTCGGGGTCTCGACAAACCTAAAAAAAGTCTCTTTTCGGGGTTTCCATCCCGTTTTCCCCTTCTCTTCTTAGGTTTCTTTTCCCGAAACTCGGAGAGAAGTATAAAAATCTAGTCCCTTTTCGTCTTGTTTACATTTGTTTCCTCGTTTTTGTAACGTTCGCTATTTCACGGTCCTATATCCCTTTTGCCAGATATTAAACTTTTTGAATTTAGGGAATCCATCTTCCCAAACTTTTTTTTTTTTTTTTTTTTGCAAAAAAAAAAAAAAAAAAAAAACCAACCGTAAATGTATTAGATTTCATTTTGATGTTAATTTTTATGAATATAAAAAGTCAGGGTATAGGCCTATGCGTATACGTACCTCCGCTACGAAATTTTTATGGAAATGGTTTTTGTTTTATTCGTTTTTCCAAATGTACCTCTCTTCGTTTTATTATTGCTCCTATCTTCGGTTTGCTTTTGGGTTTGTATGTTTGATCGTCCGTGCATTTATTAATGTTTTCTCTTTGTGATCGCCGCTTGTTGCGTCCTCCGTCAACATGCAAAAACGTCACAACTCCATCATTTTCCTCCTCTTTCCCTCAAGTTTTCTTTTCTATTTTTTTTTTTTTTTTTTTTTTTAATCTCTTTTTACTAGAGCTAAGATAGACACGAAACGTGTTTCCGAACGTAAAATGGATCGACCGAAGAAAGTGCCAAGGAAAAAGGGAGAGGAAAAAAAATCGGGAAATGTCGGAGGGTTGTTCCGTTTTAACGCCTGCAATAAAATGAAAGTCATCGACGGTCGCAGATTACGTTTGATGGACGATCCAGATGAAACGCCCACAAGTCGAATAGAGATGTTTCCTTTTTTTAAACGAGGGATGAAAAATGCATCCGTGCAACCCTTCCCTCCTCTTTCAAAGGATGTTCGGCATCTCTTTCTTATTTTTTTTTTTTTTTTTTTTATTTTATTAAAGGACAAAAAGATCGTTCTCTCGGAAAAATTAATTTTTTGCGTGTCAGGTGTCTTTTAGAAAAATAGAGAGAGAGTGAGAATCGATTTCAATAGATAAAGTACTGTATATTTGCCGTACAAATATTTGTTTCTTGTACGATAACGTCAAACGGATTTACGGCCGATATTAACGAATAAAGCTTTTGTTTCACCGTAAGATAGGAATATACGAGGAGAGCCGAACCGCAAAAAAGCGAAAATTAAAAATCGGCTTTTTCGATAAATTTTTTTTTCCCCTTCCGCATTTCGTCGTTTCGCGGTTTGTTCATTTTTATTTCCGATATTAAAAAAGTTGAATATGTTTGCTTTTCTCTTTTCGCGTGCATCGGGAAAAATTTTAATTGACTTTCGATGCATTCGGTAAAGAAAACAAGTAGGAGATTTTTTTTATACTTTTTTTTTTTTTTTTTTTTTTATAATGTTGAAATAATTAATTTTATAAATAGTAAAATTCACTGATCCACGAGGGAAGATTCTTCCCCGCAAAAATAAGAGGTTTGCATGGAATAGAGTCGATCGATTGGGTTAAGTCCGAGAGGAGGGGCCTGATTGATGAATATTTGATGTCCGGGTCCCGACGGATCCAAAGGCGAACCGGAATACGGAAAAGCTAAAAATCCGGAATCCATTTTCTCGTGGTTTCCGTCTGAAACAAGAGAAAAAAGGAAAATGAATATGCTTTTCTTTTGTCGATCGATCTCTTGGGGAACGATGACAAATTTTCCGATCGTTTTCTTGGATAATAAAAACTTTTCTTCTAAACACCGCAAAGTTTCCTCATGAAGAAATAAAACGTTTCCCCTTAACCTTTAAACGTCACATTGCACGACATATTTCACCGAAAGGGAGGGCGTTTCCTCCATCTTACTTTTTTTTTTCTTTTCTGCCATTTTTATCGCTTTTCCTTGCCTTTCGGACTAAGCTCGCATCCTTACAAAAAAGAAAAAAAAAAAAAACTTCCCTTTCCCTTTTCGCGGAGAGATGATTTCCATCGAAAAACCATCATCTCGATCCCGGCTTTGGATCACGACTTTTTTGTTGTTGTTTATTGTAACGGATGTTTGATGGGAACGCAATTTGTATCCGGGACGTACAAATCGCTTTATATACCTTTTTTTTTATTTTATTTATTTTGTTTCTTTCGGATTTCGGGGACTCACCGTTTAAAAATTCCCTCGGATGATGATGGTGATGTTCGGAATGGGTAGAAGTCATTTTGAAAAAGGACGATTCTTCGTTTTCTAACATTTCCTCTTTAATTGGAAGGTATCTGTGTTGATCGTCCGGAGTAGAGTCGTTCCGAAGATAGTTTTCTCCGGTGGGCAAAGTGCTGGCGTTGGTGTCGCTGTCTTCGTTGAGAAAAGTCCCGTTGGGACCTGAAACGAAATCGACGAGGATTTTAGGAAACTCGTTCGACCCCGGGGTTTCTTTTGGATTTTAAACATCTTTGGGAAGAGAAACTCGTAAAGGGTCGAAGTCTCCGTCGAGGGAAGAGACGAAATCAAGAAGGCAGGAACGGATAAAGGAGGGCAGGAGGGGGGGGGGGGGGGGGGAGTGTTCGGAATTTCGTCGAATAAGAAGAGATCACCGAGCAGAACGGCGGTTTCCCGTAGCAACGTGCTACATCCGAGTCTTCGGCAATTTCGAGTTTGCAGCTTGCGACATCCGACCCGGTGGTTCGTCGCCTAGTTTCCGAAACGTCGAAAGCTTTCCCGCCTCCCCCGATTCCCCTTTCAGATATAATCTCTCAAAAATCCGTTTTATACCCCCCACCCCCCAAAAAAAAAAAAAGGAACCCCGTCATGTTAAATACCCGAAACTCTGTGGACGCGAAGAAGACTTTTAAGGACTTGTTAATTTACCTAATTTTCCGATTTGAACCCTTATGTTTGTCCATTCGAAAAAAAA
This sequence comes from Liposcelis bostrychophila, assembly GCA_037577465.1. Lineage (NCBI taxonomy): Eukaryota > Metazoa > Arthropoda > Insecta > Psocodea > Liposcelididae > Liposcelis > Liposcelis bostrychophila. The sequence continues at coordinate 279,914 of CM075210.1, read as the reverse complement.
AAAAAAAAAAAAAAAAAAAAAAAGAAAAAAGAGGAGAAATGGGGACTGGGGAAACGAGTGAAAATAAGAACTCACTGCTATCTTCTTCTTTGAGCTTGGGCTTTTTGTCGTCTCCGCTGTCTCCTTCTTTGGTCTTGTTTTCCTGCCTCGCTTTCTTTTGAATTTTTTTCATTTTAGCCCTTTGATTTTGAAACCAAACCTGAAAGAATAAAAACGATCGATTGCGAGAAGGAGAGTCTTTGAGGGAGGGGGGATCGAGACAGTAACCGTTTCGGATCCGGTTTTGCACGTCTATAACGAATCGGATCGCGCGCCGTCGATTCGAAAAGAAAAAGATGATTGTCCTACCTGAACTATCCTAGCGCTCAATCCCGTCTCTTTGGCGAGCCCTTCCCTCACTTTGCATCCGGGTTTGGGGCAAAGTCTGAAATACTCTTTGAACGCCTCTCTCTGCTGAGTCGTCAGCATCGTGTGCTGCCGTTTGGGACCCTGAGATGAAAAACAGAAAAACCGTCACCGTTCTCGTTCAATCCGTTTTCGTCGCCCCCCCGATGTCGTTCATCATCTCCCGGTCCCGAAACTCGACCGATCCGATTCGACGACTCGTTTTCCCGAAAATTATAGACGTGCAAGAGTTGTCGGGGGGAACGCACGCGGGAGAAAAAGGTTTTATATCCGTACCTGAACGATTCGAACGCTGAGACCCGTGTCTTTGGCGAGAGCCTCTCTCACTTTTCGACAAGGCTTTGGGCTCACTTCGAACGAAGCTTTGAACGCCCTCCTTTGCTGGGTCGTCAATATCGTTCTCGGCCTCTTCGGTCCTCTCCTTCCGTCTTGGGAGCGAGACGACGGCACTAAATCATCACAGGTAAAATCTCCTGCAAAAACGGAATTCTTTTTTTTTTTTTTTTTTTTTTTTTTTTAACTCCATTTTTGATGGAAAAAAAAAAATTCAAGAGAAAACAATCGACACTCTCGCAAAACTGAGGTGCAAAGCTGAAGCTTTTTTCGAGGTCGACGTGCTTTGTATAAAAGTACCTTGGGCGTACCCCTGAAGCATTTCGACTTCCTTTTCGTAATCGGGCCGGCAGAAAAGCTGTCCTTGTTTTATTACGAACTGGTCCCCTCTTTGCAACCGAACGCCGCAAACGACGCATACGAAACATCTCAAATGAAACACGCTGTCCAAAGCTCTCATCACTAATTCGTCGGCTCCGATTCTTTCGGAACATCCGAGACACTTTTTGGCATATAATCTGGAACCAAAACAATCCCTTTCATCGGCAACATTTCAAAAGAGACTTTTCCGAGTGTTAAAAAGAAAAAGATGTAAAAAAAGGAAGGAATCGAAAAAGCCGAGGTATTATTTTGAAGGAAGAACGCGTTCAAATTAAGTCAATATTTGTTCTGCCTCCGAAAGAGCCAAAGCTTTTACTTGGAGTCCTTTCGGAAAGCACTCATTTGGAAACACCACGACCCGGAGTTTCAAATTACATTTTAATTTGCGGATTGTTAACTCGCTCGGAACGAAACTCTCTTCTGTTGCTTTTTGGCCCCTTCTCCCGGAAAAGCTATTCGCTAATCTCTCGGTAGCGGAAAAAAAAAAAAAAAAAAAAAAAAAATTATTGATAAGGAAAAACGATTAGGGAACGATAAGAAAATTAATTAAACACGCGAGGTTGTTGTTAAAGCAAACAAAACACGCCGGGTGAGCAAACAATATGCGAAAGAGCTGCTGGGTGCTCCTGCGACACAAGACGGAAAAGTTTTTTTGCCCGAAATCTCGCGGTCGAGCGGGACTCCGAGGGTGGGATTGCGGTTTTTATATAATTATCGTTTACGGTTGGAGAAAGTCTATTAACGGTTTCGATAAATCATAAAGCCGCGGGAAAAGTTTCCGTCCCGTCCCGGCCCCGAACACTATATACTTTTAAAAATTCATTTATTCAAAAAAGCAAAACCCCAATGGAGTTAACGAGACGTTATCGAGAGTTTTTATATTCATTTTTATTTAAAAATGTAAGCAAAAGAAAAAAATAGAGAAAAAGAGAGAAAGAGAGAGAAGGAAAAAAAGAAAATTAAATGCGCGACATATTGACCCCCGGTGACGTCATACCGAATGCTGAATATGTTAGATTTGCAACACGTGTGTTTAATATACACCCGCGGAGAAGGATTTACTGCCGAGGATAAAAACTCGAATGCGGTTCTCTTTTCTTTTAGAAATTTCTCCTTCTCCTTTCCGACCCGGATTTTAGGGAACAAAAAGAGGCTTTCATATATATTCTACGTCAACCGATTTCGTTTCAAAATTACAAACTTCAATTCCTTTAGTTTGTCCCCGCGAAAGCAGCTTAGCCTTCGATCCTCGATATCGTCCCTTTTCTTTACAATCCATTTCCAATGAAAAAGTTCAGGTTTGAGCCCTCCCTTAGGGTGGACGCCGATTCTTTTTTAGTGACCGAAAGAAACTTTCCGGAATTTTCTCGCATGTTTTCAACTTCCATTAGCCGCGTCCCGGGGAAATAACGAAAAATCAAAAATTTTATTTTTATGTGAAAATTGTGGCGTCCTATTGGAATTTTTATGTAGATGATCGTCATGACAAAGTACTCACAACGGTTTTTCACCTTTTAATTTGAATCAAAAGGGACCTAAAGCCTAACTCAAAAGTTTATTTTGGAAATTGGGAGTCAGTTTTTTTGGAACTTTAAAAGTCTATCTAGGTAAGGGCTCTCATTTTTTTGGTAAAAAAAACTCGACCGATTAAGTTTTGGCTTAGAATGTTGCAAAAGATATTGTTTATGTGATTTTACCCTTTGCTCTTAGCATTTTTTTCATCCTCATATAATAATAATAAAAAATTAATTACATGAATTAGGTTAGGAACTAACGATGCGAACAAAAACGGCGAAAAGAATATTTTTTCATTATAGAACCTAGGGCTTTAAGGGCTTAGAGTAACGTTTCCATTGCCGATGACGGAATTATTCTGGTGCGCTCCCTGAAATATATTTCTCGGTAAATAGCAAGTCGAAAAGTCGGCCGTTGGTTCAAATTATTACCTATAAATAAGCCTTTCAATCTAGGTACAAAAAACTCGTCCAACTTTTTTCTCCGTAGATAAGGGAGAGCTTTCAAAATAGTGCTATACCAGTCAATTTTTTGACTTGATATTTATAGAAAAAAAAAAAAAAAGCATTTTAAATGGGAGAAATGACGTAGCGCTATGCCCCAAACTTTGCACAAGTTATTTTTGAATTATTTGGGAATGTTTTAGGGGGCGGCATCATTAGAATTCCGTCTTCGGCCATCCATGGAAGATACACCCTACTATGGCTGTTATTAAATTGATGCCCAAAAAATCATGTTTAAAACGCATCGAGTTTGGTTTGATCCTTTCAAACAAATCAAATCTAAGCAATTGCTTCAATTCCATCTTTTAAGAAACTCAAATCTAGTAACTGATGCAATGGATTTTTCAACCTGACACCGATGTAACTTAAAGACTTACCTGTCGTAATCCAGGCGGCAGTACAATTTAGAATCTTTGGTGAAGCATGTGTGAGACAGGCGGATACCGCATACGGAGCACAGAAGACATCTTTCGTGGTAGGAGACGTCGTTTACTCTCATTATGTAACGGTCGCAAATGGGCCCCAGACAAGCTCCGCACGTTTTCGTTTCCGCCATTCTCGCCGTCGCCGACCTCGGATGCGAAAATCCCGAATGACGAACCCGGATCAAAAAACGGGGAAAAATCGGTTATGGATTAACTCGATTCCCGGCAAAAAGAGTTGAAAAATGCTACTCCTCAGGAAAAAAGAACCTATGAAACATTCCGAGAGCAAGTCCTCGACACGGGGGCCATCGGGAAGACTGATGTGCGGGAAATCCGTCACGCACCGAGAAAAGCCCCCCCTTTTTCACCCGTCATTTTTCAAAAAATAAGGCTTTGAATACCTTTTTTTTTTCTTCGTCATTAACAACTCAATGCGAGATTCGACTTACCGAAATTTCGCGGGGTCTTCGGACGGAGCAGGTCCTCGGTAAACATGTATTTTTTTTTTTTTTTTTTTTTTTTTTTTTCTTTTTCACCGGGTGACGATTCCGATGGTCCTCGCGTTACGAAAAACCGTTAAATATTAATTAAATTAATTAATTAATTACGATTTGTAGTGAATAGCGAAAATAATTGGAGAAAAAGGTAACGGTAATCCGAGCGACTTCTTCGCGGGAGACATTTTACGTTTTCATCCCTTCTCTTTTAGTGTTTTCCTAGTCTCCCGATGCGGGCGTCGATCGGAAAATTCCGGAACGCCCTTCTGTTACATTTTATTTTCACGCAGATCCACCACCCGTGTCGTTTGTTTTGCGTTGCTGTGAATTTTTCTCGCTTTCCCGATTTTCCGGAACCGATCTTTTCTTTGACCAATCCGAATCCTCTTCCTACGCATTTCCCGATCTCGAATATTTCTGCCGGATCCGAAAATACGCCATTCGCTCTTCCAACCAAGACAAAAAACCATTTCATTTCAATTTATTATTATTTTAAAAATTGCTATTAGCCTTTTCCACGTTCAAGGTGAACTTCTTCCTGTTTACATTTTTCCGTCTGTATATTTGTTTTATAAAATTGCCAAAGATTTTTTTTTAAAAACGATGAAAAATTGGCCTGTAAGAATTATTTTTCTTTCCAAAATCGCATTGTCTAATGTCTATATATTTTCCAGGCTTAAACGCACTTTCAGAAAACTTGAGACTGATATCGTATTCTTTTGCATAATCCGCCAGAAACGGAATAAATATCCAAAGCCTTTTTCTGGCTTCTTTTCAGTCGAAATCTTGCGACAACTTACTTAGTCAAAAAAGCATTCGTGAAAGAAAGGAGGAAGGTAGAAGGGGAGGGGGGGGGGGTGTTTAAAATTGAAAAACTGAAAAAAAAAATCATTCTAAACAATAAAATTCTGTAGTTAAAAAGTTTTTAAATTTTCCGCTTCGAGGTTTTTTGTCTTTTGGACCGTTTTTTCTAAAGCCTTATTGGTTGAAGCTAATGGCCACACAATGTCCACGTAGTTTTTTTTTATTCTGTTGAAGTTTTTAGTTTTATGGGATTTGTGCTTTTCCGTTTGGAAAAAATGAGGTTTTACCAGGTGCCGTCAGAAGGCTTATCAAATTGCACAAAATTATGAAATCCTATTATCGGATGGATCAAAAAAAAAATCATTCATTTTCAAGATTTATAATATGAAATTGCAAGAACATTTGAAACAAGTTAAAAGTAACCTTATAGTTTTAACTTGTTTAAGATAAACCCGGAGCTTAGGTAAAGTTCGGCCCGGTTAAGGAAAAATTTGCATGAACATGTTGGACAAACATTTTCATCGAACATGTTTAAAAAAGCGTACTTTCAGAAAAAATGTTTGTCCAACATGTTTGGCGTGAAATTGCCCCCTTTGATATATTCCCGAAAAATCCCGACTTTAAATTCAACTTTACATCAGCAGGGCGAAATACCTCCATCCTAATCTTATTAGTTGTCCCACTTTTTTGACAAGAAAATAAGGAACAAAAATGATTTTTAAAAATGGGTGCTTCATAGACTTGTAAATGACGGAAACTACTTAAATCAGATCTTCTGATCCAGGAATTAAGGAAGCAATATGTAAAATGACAAGAATGACGTGATATTAATAATTATAAAACAGTAACTTTACTTTTTCAGTGCTATCCTGGATTTATTGTGGATACGCTTGGTTTATTGTTTTGGCACCTGTTAATTAAATTTGCTTTGTATAAAGGCATAAGAATGTAAAGTTACCCCAGAAAGCAAGGATGAAAAGCATCGAACGTTATATTTGAGTTGTTATAATGTTGCCTAAACGTTTCTTAACGTTGATTGCTGTGCGGGTTATTTTCATAGGTTAACCCTAAATTTTTTCACATGATTTACTCGACCTCTTATATTATTATACTTTTATGCTCGGTCTCAAAATATATTTTCCAGGAATATATTAAAAATCTGAAAGGAACTTTAAAAAAAGCTCAGCAAAGCAGTGCCCATATGAGGAACCCTCCCCCAAAATATAAGTAAATTGCACTTCTGACGAGGCTTTTTTAAATCTAAGTAAAAAAAAAGTTATTTAAATAAATACGTTTTTCCTCGGTCACCTACGTCCAAAAATGGATGATTAATTACTTATAATTATTTGTTTATTTATTTTTTCAAGGATTAATCTCAGTTACAGTTTTCGAGGTAGAAGCAATATTACGATCAAAAGAAGTCAGTTTCAGCCTTTGTCGAGCATTTTCAAAATTTTTTTTGAGGGAAAACGTTTTTTTAGCCGACTTAATAAGGTTTGGCATAAGCTAACAAGGGAATTTAGAGATAGGTTCACATAAAAATTGTAATAAAATATCATCGGTTACTAAGTAGCTTCTAAACATAGGCCTACCAAATATGGGGACCTGGAATCTAGAGCAGAAATTAAAAACCCGAGTTCATATCTGATAGAAATTGTCTTGAAAAAAAAAAAAAGGAATTGTCCATTTTTTTTCGCTTATGGGATTTTCCGGACTCTTAAGGCCAGGTCAGCCTTCTTCCTTTTCCTGTGAAAAAAAAATGATGGTATTGAGGGTGAAAACTTTGCAGATTTCGTATGGCTTGGCTTTCCACTTTTTATTCCAGTTTTCCCGTTCTGTCGGTCCCAAGAAAGAAAAATATTTATTTTTACCCTCCCGTTTGGAAAACAATCCTAATCATGTATTTTAACATTTTTTATTCGGATCCAGCCGAACAAAATTTTGATATCCCTTAGGTATTCCTCTTTTCAAGTTTATAAAATTTGTATTATGCTCCTTTTGTTTGGCCATCTGTAAGTGGATTTCAAATTTATTTTGGTCCGTTCTCCGAGTAATATAATTCGGTTTCATTAGCCGTATGATTTTCGTGAATAAAACTTATCCTGCCTCAAATTCCCTCGTACTTAGAGAGAGGGAGTTACTCTCTCTGCCTGAAACCTCCTCCGGAAAACTATTAATTATTGCCCCGTTTTACTGTTTCATAGCTCACGTTAGTTGTCGTTCAACGTTCGTTTATTTTTTCCCTAGTAACGAAGTATCCCGATTACCATTTATTTCCTAGGTTTAAATATCCCAGACCAAGGAAAATTCGTAATTTCGGAAAATTTCAATAGTTTTCATAAGCTAAACATTATAAACAGGAAAAGGTTAAATAACTAAAACCGAAGCTATAATAGGGTGTTTTCAGGTATTTTTATTTTTGAAAAATTTTGGCGTAAAAATAAAGTACATGTGCTTGAAGAATTATTTGTGTAATAAATAGTATTAAATAAATTTTTTTCTCTATGCAATAAAATGTTAAAAGTTTGGGTTTAAATATGTAAATCAAAACCGTCAGAATAAATGCGGAAGCGTTGTGACATCATATGTTAACATCGTTCTGCCGGAAAATTTGTCATAGAATGCGGTGCTTTCATTAGATAATAGAAACCATAGATCGGACATTCCTATTCTATTTACATTGTTTGTTTTGGTCCGAAAAAATTGAGCCTACCTCGTGTTTAGCTTATGGACAGGGGCGGACTGGGAAATCTTTCCGGTCCGGGCAAGAGTTTTAACCGGCCCCTACAAGTGTTATAGAAGAAAGGGGGGGGGGGGAGGGAGAGTAGGGTGGTTCAAGTTTACCTTACTTTTCGCGGTTTCGTTCTTCATGCGATTTTTACTTTTCATTACTCAGTACTAGAAAGTCCACTTTTCAGTACTGCTGAGTTTAGTAAAATGCGTTATCTTCGTGATAAAAAGTATATTTCATCACGGGAATCGAAGGTAAGTTTCAAAACTCGACCAATTACGGCCCTCGCCTTCGGCTCGAGCCGTAAACTTGGCCTCGTTTTGAAATTTCTTACCTTCGACTCCCGTAATGAAACATACTATTTCTTATGGTCTAAAAACAAGAGGTAATTTTCTTTAGATTTTTTTGATCACGTTTAGGGGTGGCTCACTGGCTCACCGCCTTCTTGTGTTTAAATTTTTTTATTTTTATTTTTATTTTTTTTTTTTTTTTTTTTGTTCTTTGGAATTTTTTAAACAAATTTTTCCTCCAAAACTTTAGGAGCAATTTTTCGGGACCAAAACTAACTTTTATACGTTTCGACGCCGTAGTATCAGAAAATGATCACCCCGTTTCGATCAGAATCGCCCCTCTTTGGCCAAAAGTAGCAATTTTTCGGTAAATAATCAAGTTTTAAGTCGATTTTTACCCCTCTGACAATTTTTTTGGGAATTAAATCATGCTAAAATACGTTTTCGACATCTAGAATCCGAGTCCGAATAAAAATATGACCACCGCGTTTATAGTCAATAAAGCCGAATACCCTTTTTCGGCCAAAAATCTGCCGTGGTAAGCGATATGGGCGTATGTCCATTTTTTACAAAAATCGAGATTCTTGTATCGTTAAAATCCTCATTGACCGCTCTATCCGCGTACCATCTAATTTTCCGTCCAAGAAAAAATAAGCTGATTTTTTACGAAATAAAATTTAACAAAATATAAACAAATTTTTGCATGAAATGGTTTAAGTTGGTAGCAGCCATTTTTTTTCCGTTCTGTAAAAATTTTAAATTCAAATCATAGAATGGCGGTGAAGTTTTTATTTTTGTTTTGTTTTTTTATTGCTTGAAAAAAGATAATTATTTATTGATTTTCGTTCCTATTAACTTAAACGGCTAATTTGATTTAATTTTTCGGTTTTTTCATTAAAACGACGTAGGGGTGGAAATATTATCATTTTTATCTTTACCGCTTACAACCTTTGCAGTCGTTCGATCATGAATTTAAATTTTTAAAAAAATATCATCAACCAGATTGCCAACTTCATACAAGTAAACAATCTATTTGTTTACTTTTTTAAATTTTTTTCAAAGTTGTTTTTCTCGAATCAACAAAAACTGGACATACGCCCATATCGCTTACCAGGGCAGAAATAGCAATTTGGTAAAAGATCCAATTTCAAGTTGATTTTCACCAAAGATTTTGTAATTTTGATCAAAACGCGGTGGTTATATTCGGATTCTACGATGTCTAAAACGTATTTTAAGCATGATCCAAAAAAAAAAATTGTCGCAGGAGAGAAAATCGACCTAAAATTTTTTTTTTTTTTTACCGAAAAATTGCTACTTTCGGCCAAAAAAAAAGGTGTTTAGCCAGTTATGAGTGATTCTGATAGAAACGGAATGATCAATTTCGGATTCTACAACGTCGAAAATATTTAAACAATTAGTTCTGGCCCCGAAGAAATGTTCTTAAGTTTTGGAAATAGTATTTTTAAGGCCAAGGACAACACGGGGGACTTTCCTGAACTCGAGACAGTGCGTTGTCAAGCCTCGCTTCGCTCGGCTTGACAACACTGTCTCGAAGTTCAGGAAAGGGCCCCGTGTTGTCTTTGGGGTTAAAAATATTTTCTATTTCGAATGAAACAGAGATTTTTTTTTCGTAAAGATTGATTTCAAGGGGTTAATATTGCTGTGACAAATGGGTGTGATGTAAAAAAAGAAAAAAAAAAAAAAAAAAAAATGAGGGTGTGAATTGAAAACATTCGTTTGTCCAAACAATGTATATAACGTGACTCTTCACGTATATAACGTGACTCTTGATACAATGCTGCCAACCATTTTTCGGGGCCTTCATGGTTTCTTTTTTTTTTCGATGCAGACGACACGATAGCAAGAGTATTAAAAAGTCAACTTTTTAGTACTCCGTACTAAAAAGTAGAGTCCCAAAAAGTTTTACTTTTAAGTCCCCAAATAATTCTCAAAAAGGGACTTTTTATACCATGAGTAATAGAAAATTTGTTTAAGAAAAAAAAAAAAATAAGCACAAAATGGCGGAGAGCCACCCCTAAACGTGATCAAAAAAATTTAAAAAAAAATTACCTTTTGTTTTTAGACCATAAGAAAAGTGAACATCGCATGAAGCAAAATTTGAATCCGGTTAGAGGGGGACTAGTTGGTTTTTCCTTTAAAAAAAAAAAAAAATATGAAGTGAAAGATGAAAGCAGTAAATACCGGTACTGATCAAACAACTTTAGACTTTTTTACCAATTTTTTTCTCTTGCGACCAGCTGGATATCAGGCGGCCCTTGGCCTCATTATTGAGCGGCCCTTCGCGGGTAATCGCCCGAACGGCCCTTATGGCCAGTCCGCCCCTGCTTATGGATGCCCATATGAACATTTTCTGACGCTATTGTCCTATCTATGGATTCTATTATCTAAGTTGCTTTCAATGTTTATAAACCAAGCCACTGCATTCTTGGAAACTTTTTTCGGGCAGAACGATATTAACATTTGACGTCGCAACGCTTCCGTGCTTATTCCGACCGTTTTGATTTACTATTTTTAACCCTCAACTTTAAAAAATTATTGCATTCAGAAAAATATAAAATTTTAATACTTTTTACGACATAAATAATTTTTTTAATTCATGCATTTCATTTTTACTTTAAGTTTTTCAAAAATAATAATACCTGAAAATACCCTATTGACATTCAAGTTTAAATATAACTTTTACCTTTATCTATTTTTTGTTTTTTGACTTTTTGCTTTATCGACCGCAGGGAGAATAAAGCATTGTTTTTAGCACAAATTTCAGATTTTCAGTTTTCGATATTTTTATACGTTTTGAAGTCCCCTGATGCCGGAAAAAGCAAAATTTGGATGGTGGCCGTGTGTGTGTATGTGTGTATGAATAAATGAATATATGTGCAAAAAAATCTGTCCGTCGAAAAGCAGAAACACGGAAGAACGGATGTCGATGATTTTTGGTGGGTAGGAACTTCTAATGAAATGTAGGTGCTGATTAGTTTTTGAGCCAAATCGGTTCAGCGATTCGGAAGCAGTGAGTAAAAATGTTGAATTTTCAACTATTTCAAGATATTTTTTGACTATAAATCGCAAACGCAACTACCGATTGAGTCCGATTTTCGTACTGCAGTAGATATTCATCAAGATACGCTACCATTGAAATTTGGTTAAATTCTGTTGAGTGGTTCAGAAACGGTGAGCAGGGCTAAAAGTATGGGTATAGGCCTAAAAACAGATATCTCCAACTTTTGAAACGTCACGACATGACGTCATCGATTTATTACAATGTTTTCAGGAGTGTAGAATTCGAAAATAACAAGTTTCGTGATAAAAAAATGTTTGGACAAATTTTGAAGCTTAATTCCGAGTTTTTCTTGTTTTTCAAGTGTAATTTTATTAAATATTCAAAAACTTTTTGACGAAAGTTTTGAATTTTACTAAAACTATCTGGACTTATGTTTTAAGAGGTGGGGAATCCGAAAATAGCAACAGTTTTCCGAAAAAAATATCGTATCCTATCATTTACATTATATTAGATTGCAAAATTCTTATTGAGTTTTAAAACTAAGTGACTTTTGTGGATTTCAATAAAAATGCGCAGCAACGTTCCTTAATTTTTTATTTTCTCCCTATCTCCAGGGAGGGCCAACTTGAAACTTTGCATCCATGAAGTCCATAAGTCTAAAAATCGTATTTTTTTTTTTTTTTTTTTTTGCATACCAGTGGCCAATGACCTCTAAAATATAAAAAGGTCAAATCAGGTCAAGTGGCAGCTCACTGACCCTAAGTTTAACTTTCTAAGATAAAAATTGACTGAACTGTGATCGTTCAAAGTAGACCAGGTAAAATCGGAGTACGTTTCTGGGGGGTCTTATATCCGGCGGACCGGTCGTCAGAAAATTTTTTGAAAATCGTTTTTTTTAGACTACTATTGGTAGACCCTATCCGCAAAATAAAAAAAAAAAAGAAAATAAAATAAATCGGAGATGGCCATGCCAAAACTCGGTCGATTGCGATTCTGTATCTGTATGGAATCAGTCATATATACGGTCTCGGGATTTAAGTAAATTATTAAAAACTGGAGCTGTAAGTGTATATTTACTGCTTATATTCGTAGCAGGATGCAACTTTTTTCTCCCCGCGATTAAAGACTTTTTCGCTTGGAAATTCAACATTGGGTCTAGGTTGGGAATCATGCTGGTCCCAAGGGGCTGTACATTGTACAAGTATAACGTAAGGACGAATTTGGTCTTTTTTCACCCCCTCCCCCTTCTTGTAAGATAAAATAAGCAAATGACAACCCCCCCCCTTAAGTATTACGTAAGACTTTCGACCCCCCCCCCCCCTTTTTAAATACTGCGTGAATGAAAATTTTATATTTAAAAAAAATCACCGAATATTAATTTTTCTTTTCTATGTTTGGTTTTTTGTTATGATTCAAATTTTCATATTTTTTTACGATTCAATTTTTTTTTCCCCGAATTTTTGCATGTTTGTTATATGAAAAAATTTAAAAATGAACTTAAATTAAATTAAATTAAATTTAGAATCCTGGATAATTTTATAGAGATTTTTCAAAAGAAATAAATGCTTATATTCTGTCTACACTTATGGGTTGCCTTGCTCCTAGGCACCCGGACACCCATACATGTTCCATGTTTTTAGCTTATAGAGCAAAGTTCTGGAACACCTAGGGTGTCAGGGTGCCTAGGAGGAAGTAACCATTAAGTGTAGACAGAATATTACGTAAGACCAACTCAACCACTAGAGATCCTAAAAGAGATTAGCCATTCAGCCATTTCCGGTTTTTCGATAAATCCGAAAAATAAATAGAGTCGAAAAGTGTGACGTCACTTCCTACTTTCTTAATACTGGGTCTGGAATTTTTTCGTTTACGTGAAAATATTCTGCTTTGTTCCCGATTCAAGAATCCGTGATTATTTTTCATTAAAAAAATTTTTTAAGCTCGCACGGGCCGTGGGAAAAAAACTACTTATAAGTTAAGAATAGGTGGCATTAACCGGTTAGGAACGTCATGTTTAGCTTATGAATTCGTAAGCTAAGAATAGGCGGTACCGCTAATACTTAGCTTATGGATGACGTAATCACTTTTCGACTCTATTTCTGTCTGAAATATTAATTTTTTTAAGTTTACAAAATGGTTCCTCACTGTTTATATTTACCTTCTTAGTTTTCCAAAAAAATTTTTAATGGACCAATAATTTTCAGGAGAAAAATATCGAAGAACCGGAATTACAGGTATGGCTAATCTCTTTTAGGATCTCTATCAACCACCCCTCCCCCCCCCCCTCCCCTCCTTGTAAGAAAAAGTAAGCACTTTAAATATCCCCTCCCCCCTAACGCGCTTACGTAGTACTTGTACAGACCCCAAGAAATATGTAATGCACGCCCAAAGTTATATATTTCAGTACAGCATTAAAAATTCTGACCTAGGAATCGTTCAAGTATTACGCAAATTCGAACATGAGCCATATCATGCAGAATATCGTTGCTCTGTACTTTTCGTTTGTTTTGAGCTATAATTGAACCGAAATTGTCATATTGAACAGAAAGAAAAACGTTTCACGTTTGTTGACAACTGCCGTTAGCAAAAGGTATAAGAAACAAGGTAGAAATACCCCAATAAGCTTCGAGTTCAGTTTAATTGAATTGTTTTAGTTCTACTTTTGCCGCATCTAGCGCCACCTTCCGACTTGCTTTCCTTGCTTTTCGTTTTGCTCGTTAAACGGAACGCACCCACAAAGTGCAAAGTCTGTGGAGATTGCCGTAAACAAAAAACAATTATGGCCGATCACAACACTGTGACTATTAAAATAAAAAAAATAAAAAAACCGATTAAAACAAGAAAAAAATCGGAAAGCTGTGACAGTGACCCAGAAAAAGAAGTAAAGGAGGAGGATGAAGATGAAGATATAAGGTTAGAATAAAGGTCTTGAAACTTACATAAACATAACCTCAAATCGACGATTTTGCTATTGGTTTTTCTTTTTTCTTTTTACGATTGTATTATTAATGATTTATATAAGTCAGATACTGAGTTGCTTTTAATTTATTTTATTGACTTTTATAATAAATCTTGTTGAATCGTAAGATCTTTGATTATTTGTCAAAGCAAATGTATCAAAGGCAATTACGTCTTGAATTTCTTTATTTCAGTTTGAAATTAGAAGAAATGAAGACGTTGCAGAAACTGAGGCAAAGACCGAACGGGGTCAACGCTTTGGGTTTGGCACTGGGCACAAAAAGTATTCGGGAGGAGGAAGACGACGGAACAGGAGATTTGTTTCGCTCCAAATCGGGAGGAATGGTCAACATGAAAATTTTGAAAAGCGGCAAGGTCAAACAAACGGACGACGCTTACGACACCGGGATAGGAACCCAATTTTCAGCAGAGACCAACAAAAGGGACGAAGACGAAGAGATGTACGTCAAAAATTACCCGTAGTTTTCCTTTTATCTACAATTATTTTTGGAACGGTCGACTTTGATCTATGTCTAGAAGCGATTTGAGCTCTGCATTCGTCCGCCCTTTTCGTTTCCTCCGACAGAAAAAATTCGCGGTTTCGAACGAGCTTTTCGTACCATGCATCTTGAACAATTAAAACATTTTTAGCGGTTTTATCCTCCTGGCGAGGGCGAAGACGACTCACCTGACATTTCCTTGAGCGTGCCTGCTACACCTCCGTATTCCGTCGGAAGCAAGCTGGGGTCCACGTGCTTGTGTAATGATTCCAACGATTTGTGGAATCGAACCTGGAAGCGGTAAAAAAAACAAGAGTTTGGGGGGGGGAGGGAGATGGGAGATGAGAGTAAAAGTTTTACGAACCACTTTAATTTCTTCCGGATTTAGAAACGGTTTAAAAAGCGAATGGATCGATTCCGCGAAATCCGGCAAGTTCACCGCATGCACCGCTTTGAGTCTTCCTGGCAAATATCTTGACTTGACAAAAAAAAATTGACATATTAACTGGGTTGGTTCAGTTTGAATCAGGTATCAAAATAAGTATTAGGCATCAATTGGACTATAATAAGAAAATGGGTAGAGAGTTCACTTTTACAGTGAACTTTGTTTCGATAAATGGCAACATAAAAAATGTAAAAGTGTACCTATGCTTACCCTTTCGCATTCTGCCACTTTTCTCGTTAAATAAAAGGTGTAGCCGGCAAGATTTTGAAAAGTAATATCCTTGTAGCCAATGATCA
Organism: Liposcelis bostrychophila; assembly: GCA_037577465.1. NCBI lineage: Eukaryota > Metazoa > Arthropoda > Insecta > Psocodea > Liposcelididae > Liposcelis > Liposcelis bostrychophila. The sequence continues at coordinate 264,809 of CM075210.1, read as the reverse complement.
TTATCCGATCGCCGTTACCCCATTCGTTATTCTGCAAATGCATTTTTCCCAAAGGGAAAATTTTTTACAAAACTTTTGCTGACCTTCCTTACCCTTATCATCAGATCGTAGCACATGAAAACTAGCCTGGCAAACGCTCCGAAGTTGTAATGTTCCGAGTCTGTGATAGATCCCAGAAAGACGAGGCATCCGTTTTGGGTTCCCGACAGAGGTCCAAAGCAACTGAAACATTTTTTAAAAGGAAGAATGAAGAAGCCTCGATATTCTTTTTTTTCCCCTCTGGCTTCTCTTACGATCCTTTCCAAGCGTCTAGATTTTCTTTTGAAAGGGGATCCCTGTTTGTAAAAATTTCCGGTACGGATTGGCGCGCGTAAAAGTAATTAGCCAAAACTCCTTTCGCTGCGTTTTTATCGCCTCTACATCCCCACAAAAAAGTGTAAATAAAATCTTCGCCTAAAAAAAGAGTCAACTTTGTTCATTTTGAGAAACTTGTTTTCGATCGGTTCTCAATCTTACTCAAATCTCGGGGTAAAAATGTTTGATTCGAAATCCAATCTTTAATTTCTTTGATGTCCTCGTTCCAACTTTTTCGCTCCATTTTGACCTTATTTGTCCCTTTTTCCGCTTGATTTTTAAAATGTTGATAAACACTATGTTTGTTTACTTTTTGAAGGGCGCGGCAATTCTAGAGTACGGAGTTTGTTAGTTTTTTGTTTTCGTTTTTACAGGATGAAATACATCGAGGAACAGCTGACCAAAAAGAAGGGATCCTCTAAAGGAAAAGTAAGGGAGGAAGACTCACAAGAAAAAGCAGTACAAGGGAAGGAAGCCAAATATCGATCGCCAGAAGAAGCCGCCCTTCAAGCCGTACCCGATCACTTGCGGATCTCTTCTACTCGAAAGTCGGAGGAAATGCTCTCGAATCAAATGCTAAGCGGAATACCGGAAGTCGACTTGGGAATAGAGTGAGTCACAAACCGAAGTTTACAGGAAGATTTTAACACTTGCATTTTTATATTTTGTTTGTTTCTGTAGCGCAAAAATCAGGAACATCGAAGCGACGGAGGAAGCCAAATTGAAACTCTTGTGGAACAAACGGAATAAAAACGAGGGACCTTCACAATTCGTTCCCAGTAACATCACTGTGAATTTCGCACAGCAAAACAAAAGTGAGTACATTTATTTACGTCTGGAGGCTAAAGAGAAAAGGTTGATCACCAGTTTTTTTAATTTGACTTCAGTTCATGTAGAAGATTCAGAGATTTTGAAAAAGGAGCCATTGAAACCTATAAGAAAACTAAGCGTTATGTCCATGGATGAAGACAATAAAATGACGCAAAAAAGGAAAGATGGTGAAAAAGCAACTGACGACTACCACTACGAGAAATTTAAAAAGCAGTTTCGCAGGTACTGAAGGGTATTTTATTATTAATATGTATTGTATTCGACGATAGGCTTAATTTAGGAATAAATCAAATTGAAAAACCTTTTCCCATGTAAAAGATTTTTTCGTATTTCAGCGCTTCCTACTGAACTTATTAAGTCTGGGTCTCCTATTTTAAACGGAAATAATGTTTGTGTTTTTGAATCCACATGTAAAGGGTCGTAACAGAGATGGCATACCTGTAAAAAGCAAAAGCCGATGAATTTCGAGGTATGATACTAACTGCTGTATGCCCTTACCAAGTCGCGGCGTACGAGAGGTGCTCATCCCGAAGAGATGTCCTCGTTTGACCGCCGATCGGTCCTCCGGGCACCGTCGAGCTCTTGGCCGCGTCAAGAAAAACTGTCGACGATCCGGTGACTTGACTCATGGCTTTCAAATCTCTAAATCGAAAAGATGGCGTTAAAAAAAATTAGCCGGGAAAAATGACTGGGACCGTACTAACCTGAACAACCAAATGCCTTGTTTCGGCTTGTTTTTGACCGCCATCGGATGTATTTTTTCAGTGAAACGAAGAACTCCCACCAATTCGGTTTCTCCTTCTATCTGACCTTTCTTTCTGCTTTGTGGAGATTTTGAATTCATGGGGATCCAACCTCTGTTAACTAGAATTGTCAAGCTGAGGACATGGTGCAAAAAATCAGATTCCCCACGATAGGCACTGAATAAATAAAAAAAACCAAAGACTTACTCCCTATTGGACAGCTTGAAAGGTGTTATCACTAGATATCCACTTTCTGGCGGGGGTGCAAACATTTTATTTGATGAATCACTTTTTAAAATTAACTGTCGAGGACCCAACAGAATTTCCTGGTCATGCATGAAAGTGCCCTTAACCCGAAAAGGTCTGTATTCCTTATCTTGCAATTCCGAAAGACTGAAACAATTAAAGCAGCAGTTTTAAAATGTGCAAAATCATTAAAAAAAAAAAAAGCTCACTCTTCAGGTAAGTCTACTGGTTCGAGATTAATATTTTCATTTATCCTTGCAATCAAGTTCACTTTCCAGGATTTTCTTTTTATCTGCCACGTTCCCAAACCGAAAGTCGTTACCGGAATTATCTAAAATCAAAAAGGGTAGTAAGCTTGTAATTTAATAAATTCACAAGAGGCAGAGAGTGAACTCTGGCCTACAAGAAAAAGCCACCCTGCTGTCCATCTCTGCTTTTCCTTTCCTTCGTTTGCATTTAAAAACTTTCTTTCGATGCTTAAGGAAGAGGCGTCCTTTTTAATTATTCCCAAAAAGAATAATCTTAAATTCTTTCGAAGGCATCTCAACAGCAGCATGATCCCATTCCATAGTCATAGTGTGCTCAAGCGCAGGATGTACCACGTGATTGTCTGACTTGTGACGTAATATGTCAGACTTTTGAAAAGATTTCTTTTGCTCTATGCCATAAGAGCAATGTATAAGAAACAAACCGAAGCAGAAGAAATGGCTTCAAAATTCTGACATATGATGTCATGCGCGAGTCGGACGAATTTTCGTAAACCGATTGAGCTTGAGCACACTATGGTTTTCACTATATGATCCCATTCGGCGTGATTGTTTACAAACGATGAAGGGTGAAGGGATGGTAAATATACGGTACATATTCAATGCTTGAATATATATATTCATAAGCTAAGTATGGGCAATATCGATATGACCACGTGATTAACTTAGAACACTGGGAGAATGCAAGTCTATGGTAGTGGAACCCTTTGGTGAAGTAGGGCCAAACAGAGAACAAGTTCTGATTGGTCGTGTTGGTAATATGGAAAGTTGCATATATATAAAGTCAACGATAATAAGGGTATTTTTATAATAAATGAAATGCCAAAGTCAAACCAATGGGCTCCACTAATAAAAACGTTCTTCAAATCAAACAAAATTGATGAAAGAGTGGATATAATATTATTTATTTATTGTTTACAGTGTAAATCTCAATATTCTGGTTTCTTTTAAATTTTTGTTTCATATTTTTCATATTTTTATTTGGTTTTGATGTGGCTCTTTTACAATTGATATAAATATTGGCTTCAAAAAAGCTTTCACACATCAATAAGGTAATTGCAGCAATAGCTAACTAACTAGTATTGACATTATCCTTATGCCATGCACTGGGGATAAATATTGTCAGATACTAGTAGAGGTGATGTATGTTTAGAAATTTAAACTAGAAACTGTTCTGAAGGGACATCCGTCATTGTAGTTCTATATGAGAATCATTTTTTCTCATCAACTGTCTGAAAGTTTAGGTTTAATTATTTTGAAGTTAAAACTACAGTTATGGTGCTATTTCCCAGCTGGAAATCAAGTGATCTTGAATTCAGTGGTCTTTTGTAGCACTTATTGATCTCCAACCTCTTTTTTTTTCTGAATTTCTAATCTAATCAGCATTTGAGTCAACATTCTTCCAGAAAGCCTGTCATATACAGGTTCCTAAAGCAGTATTTCAATGTTTAAAATTTAACCTGTGTTTTGCAGTGTTATTAACCTAAGAACATAGTGATATATGGAAAAATAAAAATACCAAATGTATTCCTTCTACTTTCAAGTGTTGATGTTTTTTATAATGGATTTAAATTTTTTTGTTTTTGTTTTAGTGGCTTACATTCCAAGAAGAAACTGACTTCCTCCCAATTTTTGATTTAAAACTAGAGCCAGGAAAATGAATGGCTGGTAGGATGGAAGATCAAGAAAGAAAAATTTTGCATATTTTTTTAATAGGTTTCCATCACAAGAAAGGTTGTCAGGTAATATTGACATGCAGGAATGTCGTTAAAAAGGCATAACGATGTGTCTCTTTGTACTTGATCAGGTTGAATTTTCATATCCCGAGCTGAACCCATTGCCAGAAGAATGGAAAACTTTATCCTCTTTGGCAATGCCAGACGGCGCTCACAATTATCAGCAGGATTCCGTTTATTTCCATCTTCCGAGCTTGACGGAACCGGTGAGAACGGTTTTTGGGGTTTCGTGCTTTCAACAAATTCCAATAGAAAATGTTAAGAAAAAAACCTCCGACATGACTAGGGGTGCCGTTCAAAAAGCGGTGTGTCTGCTCAGCTCCGTACCGTTCTACGGTTACATTCAGGTGAAAAATTTAAGATTTTTGTCAAATTGATGGAAGTTCAAATCGTTGATTATGTAATTTGTCCTTTAAAAGGTAAAAATGGAGTTGGTGACGGCCGCTTTTTTTGAAAAAAGTGATTTCTCTGAATTTTCTTTGTTGATCAACGCTTATAATCACCTTAACGCCTGCTTACCGGAAGCATCTTCTCAGCATTTATACGAAGGTATTCAAGGAATTTTTGGACAAGTTGCTTCTTTGGATAATTTTAATTTTTTTTTTTTTTTTTTTTAATTCGTTTTTTATTGTCAGGTTTATCCGTTCGAGACTTATTGCTTCGATTCAGGCATAAAACTCTTTTGCTTTATAAATTGCTGCTATTAGAAAAGAAAGTAATTTTTTTTCATTCGCCGGTCAAACCGTTGTGCACTACAATTTTGTCTTTGTTATCTCTGCATCCCGGTTTGATTCACGAAGGATTGTTCGACTCTTGCACTAGGTAACCATCTTTTTTTTTTGTAAAGCAATCTGAAACTCCAATTTAAAACTAATTTTTTTTTTTTTTTTTTTTTTTTTTTTTTCAAGCAATAAAATGGCTTTAGAAAATATTAATAGTTTACACGATGAGGAGCATTTGGACTCATCGAATCACAAAGATGATCTAAGCAGAGCTGACCTTGATCAATCGGAACACATCGAAAACGGAAACGAGGACGAGGACGACGTCGATGTCGATGCCAAAAGGGATACTCAAATGGACGTTCCACATAAGAATAGCCTGGATAATTTGGAAAAGTCGAACCAAGTGATCGATACGTTACTTTTTGACGATCCTTTTAGAGATTTAGAAAAAACGGAGAGTAACGAAATCAGGTATCTATTCAAAGCGGTGCTTGGTCAGGACGATTTCTTTTTTAACACTTTATTCTTTTTTTTTTTTTTTTTTTTTTTTTTTTTTTTGTTTTGTTACAGTTCGTCTGAGTTATCTAAAAGCGAATCGATTGAAGTCGGCAGGAACGAAACGCTTAATTACGTCTCTTTCGTCGCCGATGTAAACTTGAAAAATTGGGGATTGCCTCTGCCGATTTTTACCGATGGAAATTTTTGCATGCCGTATTTGTGTGTGACGGACTTGGATTTTTTAAGCGGAGGATTTTGTAGAGGTGAGGGGATCACGAGAAAATATTCCGTAAATTTGGGGCTTTAAACGGATCCCTTTTTTTCCTTCCAAGGTTTTCACGGAGGAGCCGCAAACGTCCTCTTCAAGCAGAAAAAACAGTGCGCCGACGTACTGATTGAAATAGATAATTGTAAAATAGAAATACGATGTCCGGATTTACGACGGCAGTTGTTCTTAACTACGGAAGACCTCAGGTTTGTGGATCAAGTGATAAAAACCTCGATCGAGACGAGGGATTCCTTGGGGAAATCCATGTTTGACGAGGGAAGCGAGGACTGGATCCGAGCCCAATTCACATTTTATTTGTTATCCTTGTTGCGAACTTCCTTGCTCGATGCCGGCAGCAAGGAAACCGAGCACTTTAATGTTCATTTCATGAACGAATGGAAAAACAGCAACAATTACAAAACATGGCTCTGCCGCGATTCCAACTCTGTGTGGGATTTGAATCCCGGACATCCTTGTGCTGGTACTTTGTCCGTCTCCGACATGAAACTCAGATTTTCTCAGTAAGATTTTTAAAAATTTTTAATAATGGTCCGACTCTTCATCATTTTATTCTCTTATTCTCCAGAGCCATTTCCGGTACCGAAAGCGGGAGAAAAATCAATCAAGTGGTGGCCACGACCGGTAGAGCAGTGGGAGGAGCCATCACCAACGCGAAAGGAGCTCTCTCTCATTGGTGGAGCAGCTTGGTCGCCACCGAACCCAAAATCGAATAATTTAAGTTAAGTGATGCCGAATTTGCCGAATCTAGAAATGTTGTCGCGTCGTGAAAAATCGTAAGTAAGCTTAAATCGGTCCGAGATTTTCTTTGGTAAAACCCGAGAAGGGTTTTTTGTTTTTGAATACTATTTTCGAGTCTAAAAGTTTTGGTCAAGCAGCCCAGATTTCATTCGATTCGATTCGCTTTAAGATCTCTGACAGAAACTTGTTCTAGTCTAAATGCGCGGTTTATAAAACTTTTGTAAAAAAAAAAAAAAAAAAAAGTTTAATTAATTTTTACTTTAAATATTTATAGTCTTACAATTAGAATCACAGGAACAAATAGATGAGTATGTTGTTATATATAATCCGAAGGAACGGTAACGGTTTTTTTGATTTTATACCGTTTGACCCGAGGCGAGTATTTGAGATTTTCCCAAGAATTTTCCTTTCCCGGTAAACAAACAGTTTCGTAGGTTCTGTCCGTTAAATGGCTGTAATATGAGCCGCTCGAAAGGGATACCGTTTGGAAATCCGGATTCGTGTCGGTTCCGGTGTAAGCCGCATTTTGATATGCCGGATCGTTGGCCGTCTCTTGATCGAGCTCCGCGTATAAAGCCTCCACTAAAAAATTTAAATTTTAATTCAAATTTTCAAATTCCAATTGGAAATGACAAATTGTATGTCCAACTTTACCGTTGTTCGCACTGCAAGACTCTTCGAACGTGTAATGATTGTCCGGAGCGGAAGGTGCCAAAGATCGCAACTGCGTCGGAGCGGAGCAAGATTTTTTCGTGAGCCAAATCCAAGGTTTCATTCGTTTGTAACGGTCCGTTTTTTCTTCTGGTACCTGGTATTCGTTTTCTATCGGTTTGTTGTTTCTTGCATTGTTCCTGTTTGATAAATGAACGACCGCATCGTTTCCTTCGTTACTTGTTTGGAAACAAGCTATACCTAATTGCGAAAAAAAAGTTTTTATATGAAAACCCTTGTTAAGATCATGCATAAAAAAAAGGGAAAACAAATCGTGTTCCCCAGCATTTTTTTCTTCTTGGCATGAATATGAATGTAAAAAAAAAGATGCGGGGGGAAAAAATCATTTCTTACCGGAAGAGTAGAAGGCCTTTTTGAATCTCCTGAAAAATTAAAAAATTTCCGTGTTAGTTATTAAAAGCTAAATCCATTAAAGCGGGGGTCGACTTGGGCACGGCTGTTCAGGTAACGTCTCGCGATCAATGAAGTTAAGCTTCAACGATCGCGGACGGCCACTGGATGGGTGACCATGGAAGCTCCTCTCTATCTAGCGGAGAAGGTCGAAACCTACAGGTATGTTCGTATCGTGGTGCTGGGTTTTTCGATTCGGGAAAAACTCTGCTTCACATAAACTAGAAAGCTAAGAATGAAAATGGTAATGGTAATGAGTTAAAGAGACTGTTACGATGAAAGTCAGGAAACGGTCTTTAGACTATACACCATAAGAGGCAGATAACTGGAGGGAAAATAATTTGAAAAGCAATTCCTGAATCGAAACCCCGTATTTGTTTTAAAGGGATCAAAAAGCTTAAATCATTACTCCTGGTTGTCAGACAGTTTTAGTTTTCGCGGTAATACTAGTACATAACAATTTGATGAGAGTGTCTTAAGTAAAACAATGGATTATATCACTAAGTTAACTTGGGGACGTACCATTATTACGAATTTGGGTGTCTACCACTCCTGCATTTCTATTTTTCTCGTATATTTTCGATTTTTCCAAATTTTATTAGGAGGCCTTGAAAAATTTGAAAGAAAAAAAGAACCTGGGCTATAAAGTTGTTTAGAACTTTTTATTTTTCCATTTTCATTACCCGGTGCACCCTGAATTGAGTTGTCTGTCGTCGTCGTCGTCCCTGTTTTTTTTGTTTCAGCTATTTTAGAATGCAGGGTACAGTCAATTGTATTAATGAGCCTTCCTATTTTTTTTAAAGTAGTTGGTTATGTCTTATCTTGCAACAGAGCAGGTATCGCATGGAAAAAAGATGTAAGCTCTGCCTACGGGACTGGTGAAACCTAAAGCTTTCAATTAGAATTTTATCTTTCATACTTTTCAATTAACTGAAATTATTTTCCCATTTTTGATGTCACTGACTGGGCAAGAAATGTTAATTAAAAGTTCATGTTTGTTTCCTGACTGCTTTAATGGAATTAGGACTTGTGCGATGGGAAAAAACCCGGTAGAGGACCGTCCGTTGGCTTAACCTGAATTACTGATTTTTGACTCGTTGATAATTTTACATTCCCATTTCGATCTTCAATCGATCAGGTCATCGATTTTACTTTAAAAAGAGCTCTGCTTTTCCCAGTAGGGAATTCAAGACTTTTCTAGAACTCCCATTTTCCGTAACTTAAATGGGCTATTAACGGAGTAACCACTTCCCCCCGCCCCCCTCTCTCCCCCAAAAAATAATAAGGATGTTTTTGTATTTTGCATGGGAGGGCTCATATTTCTCAATTCTATTCTTCGCCTGGATTTTGATGAGCATGGGTTCTTATTTACAAGGTTTCAATGTTTCAAAAAAAAAAAAAAAAAAAAAATCTGCTTAAGTATTTCTGCATTTTTGCTTACATTTTACATCGGATTATCGTGATCATGATTATCGCTCCTGTCAAGGCCGACAGTAAGGAAACTGCAATCAACGTGCCGATCCAGCCGAATCCCCGGCCGTCTGAAAAAAGAAATTTACAAGGAATCTGTTCGCTGCGAGAGGGACTTTGTGGTTTCCTCACCGAAAGGTTCGATTTTCGAAGAATATTTCCAGGCCCAGGTGCAGAGGTCGCAGGAGCCGAGGGAGTCGTCGGTGATGTCGTCTTCCAGGAACTCCGGCCTGGGAGGAGGAGGAACGAAATCGGAAGACCAAAATTTGCTTTCTCCGTCGATGGACATGGTGTGGACAGTATCCGTTTCGACGGCGTCGATCCACCAATCCTCGCTGAAATTTTGCATTGCCTCTTTCCGCTTGAATTTTTCCGTCAAGACGCCGCCGGAAAAATTTTCACTTGGTTCAGATAAACCAATGTCTGAAATAGCTCATTTTTTTTTTTTTTTTTTTTAAATGGTCTGCGGTCGCCGAGACTGTTAGGACTGCGATCGTATCGTAAATAACATGATTGTGGCTTTAAAAATGTGTTCCGTTTTCGTGATTAAGTCATTAACGTGAATCTTGCGTTAAAAATTTCAACTTTTTTTCTTTTTCCCTTGAATTCCGTTTAATCGCGCTGAGTAGATGTGAAAACATGTTAATAAAAATCACATTTGTTAATTGCAAGTACCGATGTGTATGGAAAATAAATAAATAAGTAAATAAAAAACTGCACAATGAAAAGCTACAAAAATAAATAAGGTGAACGATAGTTGCGGAACTTTCAACTCTTACTGAGTTAATTTCGTTGGTGGCCTAGGTATGGTATACGATCGCAGCGCTCTCTTCATCTTGAAAATGTTTTTTTATACCATCGACCGTGGATTTTATCTTTCTTCTTCATTTTCATATTTTCTTTTTATTTAATTGCTTAATTAATTAGTTAATTACTTAATTGATTGATTGATTGATTAATCAGTCAATTGCTCGCTTTGACATTTTTTAACGTGTTAAACGTATGATATTTTTGTTTTTAATCGTAATCTTTTTTTTCCCGTTAAAGGAAAAGGGAAAAGGAAAAAGGAAAGAAAAAAAAACCAAGATGATTTTATTGCTGGCGTTATTTGCGTAGAATATATATAAAAAAGAAGAATTCTTTTAAAAAACCCGATGTATCGGTATCCGAATAGACCGGTTTAATCGTGGAATAGACGAAGCAAAGAGGTTCGAGTTCTCTCTTTGGTGGCCCGATCCGTGGGGGGCTCAGGTACGGAGCGATCGCCCAGGGTCAGATGCGATTACGTCTCTATTACTCGGCACCTTCTCGGTTAGGACGCCATTTGGTTGATGTCTTTATTTTGTAGCGATCCACCTGATTCATTTATCACGAGCTTCTTTTTTTTTTTTTTTTTTTTTTTTTTATGCATACTTTTTTAATCCTTGTTTCTGGCCTGAGAAGAAAGAAAACCAGCATTATTTTTAGAATGAATTTAATTTTTTCTTTTCAATTTTAAAATGATGGTTCGTATGTTATTTTGTTACCAGGTTTATAGGGAAATTTGAGTTTGAAGCTCATGAAGAGTCTGTGCAGAAACTTTGAGAGATTTTTCTTCTTGTTGGTTTAACGGAAGAGTAACCGTGTGGGTAACACCTTCCGCTCCTAGAACGCAAGGAACGGAGAGGAAGATGTCGTTTTCGATTCCGTAATGACCCTGGGAAACGGATATATTTTCAAAGTTTGAATCGTTGTCAAATTGTAAGGAAATGTGTGTAATGCGTACCTTGACATTTGTGGAAACCGCATGAATGTTTTTGGTGTTTTGGAGTATGCTCGCGACCAAAGACGAAACGCTCAATCCTATCGCCCAAGAGGTATAGCCCTTGAGTCGAATCACTTGGTAGGCGCTTTCGATCACTTGACGATGAATGTCTCCCCATTTTCCGTCGTCCTTTGAAAAACCAGCGGAAGGATCGACGTCTTGGAGTCTCACCCCTGCTACGTTAACCCCCGACCACACCGCAACTTATAAAAAAAGAAAAAAAATTAGTTTGTTCACGTCGATAAGGACCGTGACCGCTCTCTACCGCTCGCATCGCCGTGCTCGCCTATTATCCAACCGTGGCAACTTGTGGGCGAAACCCCGAGACGTTCGGACAACAGAACTCGAAACCTCGAGGTATCCAAATTTGTGCCGGAACCCATGACCCTATTTTGTGAAAATCCGCTCAGCTTCCAAGTGAGGTAAGTTAACACGTCCACTAAAAGCAACAAGTAACGGCTTAAAAAAGTACGTTTTTTTTTCTCGTCTTTCCGCCTTAAACGAACCGCTTACCCGGATTGCTGACGACGAGGAAAACCGCATCCGGACTGGACCGAGCGAGCGAAGGAATCAACTTTTTGAATATGTCGACGTTTCTTTGGACGAGATCCCGCCTGCTTTCTCCTTCGTTTTGCCTCGCTCCGGCAGTGATTATTACGATTTTCGAACCTGCCGAAGCCTCGCAGTCTAAAAATGAAAAAAAAAAAAAAAAAATCAAGAAAATCGTTGGAAACTTGGAGGGTTGTTTACCTGTGCCGGATTCTATTTTGGCTCCTTTGAGAAAAGTGGAGCCGTGACGAAGGTCCATCGTTTCTCCCTTGAGTTTGGTTTCTATTGGGTCGATGAGGCACAAATGGTTGGTGACGTTTTGGGTTAAAATACTAAAGGCACAAGCCATCCCGACCTGTCCTGCTCCCACGATTGTCACTTTATTTACCGAACCGTTTTTCGGAGTGGCGATTTCCCGAAACAAGCTTTTCCTGACGTCCCCCATGGTGAGGAATTCCGAATTTAACTTTGACCTTTCCCGACCTTAACGGCTATCGCTTTTCAAATTCTGATCAATTAGAAAACAATTTTAATCAAAACTTATGGTAGAAGAATACTTGAACTAGAAAAAGCAAGAAAGGTTAATGGAAATAAATAAAAAATAAAAAACGCGTTTCGTTCCAAAGCGAACGATTTTCTGCAAGCTCTCGACGGTTTTCAAAATTCGAGGAAGAGATCCCGACCCGAAGCGCAAAATCGAATCAAATGGTTGATGGCTTATTTAATAGAAAACAAATGGACATTCGATATTTTGTGAGGTGAGGTCAACGAATTTACCCATTTTATTTATAACCATTCGCACGTTCATCAAATCAAAATAGATTTTCATTTTTTTTTTATAATTTGAATCAAGATGAATGACATCGTGGGCTCTTTTAAACCGTTCCGTTTGATTTGTTGACTTGACCATTTCTTTTCGATAACCGAAAGTCGAAACTGAAACTTTGGAAACCAATACCTATTCTCGATGGAAAAATGAGAGTATGCATGTTGAATGGTATCGCCATCTATCGAATTAATCGAAATTTAATCTCGTCATAGTTCTCGGTAATCTAGGTAGATAGCAGACGACGGTTCCATCTCTCGGCGATTTCGTTTCCTCGGATTCGCATCCCGAACCTGTTTCGTCGTTTCCTCAGTGACAACCTGGCGGTTCGCAATGAATTTGTAATAGTAATTTCGTTTTCGGTCGGTCGGTCGTTCTTTTTTTTTTTTTTTTTTTTTTTTTTTTTTTCTCCTCTCTTTTTCTTCCCCTTTTTTCTTTTCTTTTTTTTTCTCTCTTTCCCTTCCAAGTTTCCTTATTCCTTTTTTTTTTTTTTTTTTTTTTTTTTACTTTTCCGTGTTTAAAATGATTTACGTCGGAGACTAGATCGCAGAGGATGACCGTAACCTATTCGTCGGAGGTCGCAAACGGTAGCAGTTTCGGATGTTTTTGGAGAATTCTTTGCAAGTAAGCGATGGTCATAAGGATTAACGTGAGGTTTTCTCTGGGAAAAGAAAACGGGAAAAAAAAGAAAAAGAAAAAGAATGAATTGCTGCAATTAAGAAAGAAAACTTTTTGGAGGGTGCCGAGGAACCGCGATCGATATATATCGAATGATTATTTAAAATTGAAATAGGCTTATCGCATGGAATGTTTGTCTGTCTGTCTAGGCATTTTGCAAATTCCGTTTAGGTTGTTTCACAGTTTTCTGAGCCTACATCCTATATTTAAACTCATTATTAATTGCTTCTTCTACTTATACCTGATTAATTAATTGAATTAATTGACTGATTAATAAAAAATGTCGTCAACGATCTTTGGATGATTTTTTCGACGAGTCAAGGTGAACACGGCACGACCGCGGTCCGAGTTGATCGATTTTAAAATGATACCATTAACTCTTTGAATCTTGCAAGTTTTTTGTCCCACGGATTTCGACTAAAAACTTATCAAGACCGGATGATGGCGGTCGATTAATCAAAATCGAATCCCATTACATTTATTACGACAGTCGAAAGATGGACGATGACGAATAAATAAAAAGTAATTTATTAAAATAAAATTACATCACCGCGGTGTTTACGAACAAAGAATATGCGGTTCCGTCACGATGCATATAACCGATTCGTAACGATACTTTAATTTGATGATTTAGGTAATTTTTTTTATTTATTTATTTTACTCGGAGCGATACAGGCACACGGGACACGACGCACTTTTGGTTCGAGTCAACAAGATTGCTGTCGGTCGACGATCCCGATTTTATGTGTCTTATTGCGAGCTTTTCGTGTTTTTATCGGAGCCGTAACTAACGCTCCGTCGATCGATTCGTTGAGGGAAAAAAAAAACACTTTGGGCGTGGGTACTTTTTTCTTTTCTTTCTTTTTTTTTTTTTTTTTTTTTTTTGAAATGCTTGCAACCTTGAATGTTTAGTTTGAATGATTACATCTGATATTTTACTCACTATGGATCATTAAAAAAATTACTTGGAATAATAAAAAAAATTGAGATAAAAACCAAGTCAATCGACACCAAATATTTTCTTTTGTCAAACTTTTTATTTTTAACCGCCGAGTTTTTCCCTTGCAAATTAATATTTTGTTGGTAGATTACGCACGAACCGTGAGATGAGTTTTCAGCTTATTTAACCATTAATTGTAGGATTTGCAAATATGTCTCTGTTTTCAGCCGATTTGAAAAGGTTATTTAAAAGTCAGGAACGGATTTTTAAATTGCATTTTCAGGGATTTAATGTTGGTTGATGTGATTAATTTGCTCAGGTAAAATGATTTATAATATTTTAATTTTCTTTCTGTTGATTTTAGATGGAGAGGTAGCGTGTACAAGCTGGTATGGAGGGAACTGGTCGCATACCTCTTGATTTACTTTACCATTAATATCCTTTACAGATACGCTCTCAACGAAGAACAAAAAAGGTAAAAAAGTGATGCATCCGCGTACACATATATATATATATATTTTATTTTGATTTTTTTTTTTTTTCAGAATGTTCGAAAAAATTAGGCAATATTTTGGAGCTCACAGCGAAAGCATTCCGATGTCTTTTGTCCTCGGGTTCTACGTGACACTTGTCGTAGGAAGATGGTGGCAACAATACAAGTTACTTCCTTGGCCCGACACTTTGGCTTTATTCGTTAGCGCCGCCATACCGGGTGCCGTAAGTTAAAAAAGGAAAAATATAAATGGCAAACCCTTATTTTTCCCGTTATTTCTTGCTGTTTTATATCAGGACGAAAAAGGTCGCTTGATGAGAAGAAACATTGTCCGATATGCAATCCTCTCTTACGTAATTACATTACAAAGAGTCAGTTTGAGAGTTAAAAAGAGGTTCCCCTCCTGGCAGCACATGGTCGACGCAGGGATCATGATGGAGAGCGAAAAAAAAATATTCGACCTCATGGACGAAAAAAATCGGGTCATGTCCAAATACTGGATGCCTCTGGTTTGGGCCACCAACATAATCAACAGAGCTCGAAAGGAAGCCCTCATCAGCAGCGATCATTTGGTCCAAACCATTTTAACGGAACTCTCCGACATCCGGAGAAGACTTGGCTCCCTCATCGGCTACGACACGGTTTGCCTTCCTTTGGTTTACACCCAGGTAAATTTTATTTTCGAAATCCTCTTTTCGAAGGTTCTGCCTGTACCTGATGTTAAACGGGTTTGACACGGATTCCGTGCACCGTGGAATTAATTCCCAGAATTAGTTACGTTCGAGGATGACCTAGCCATTGTTTTCGAGCCTGCATCTTTATTTTTATTATCGTGTAAAAAAAAAAAAAAAAAAAAAACTTGGCAGACTGATCCGTCTTTGATCACGGCATTCGACCCTGAGGATTTTACACTACTTTTGCTACAACGATAGTTTGACTTGTAGTAGTAGTAGCCGCAGGAGATGGGCCAAATTCTCAATGATTATATAATTGCGCACGCTTTTTTCCCCCCGCCTCCTGACCGTATTGCACTGCAGACAACACACACAATATCAAATTTTGTATCCCCTCGCCATTTTTTTTTCTTTCTTCTCTTTATAAAAATCTACTTGACACTCTGGGTCAAGGGAATAATCGAGTTCTCGTGAGAGTCGAGTGTGTACTTGAACGGATAATTTTTGATTTTCCCCTTACTTGGGGCTTGACTACTTGATTAATTTTTCCTTTTCATTTTTCCAAGGTGGTGACTCTGTCCGTTTATTCTTATTTTATTGCGGCGCTCATGGGAAGGCAATTTGTCCCAGGAGATAAAGTATCCAATAACAAATTTGAAGATCCCGACGTGTATTTTCCGATTTTCACCACTCTTCAGGTAAAAAAAAAAAAAAAAAAAAAAAAAACACGCGAGTATGATATATAATCCATTTTGGGATTTTTTTTTTTCCCCCCAGTTTTGTTTTTATGTTGGGTGGCTCAAAGTGGCGGAAGTGTTGATCAATCCATTTGGGGAAGACGACGACGATATCGAACTCAATTGGCTCATCGACAGGCACATAAAGGTAAGCGTTTCGATGAATTTACAGTCAAGGTTAAGCAGATTTACCGCCGCGATCAAATCACGAAGATGAGGATAATTGCACTATCGGAGGGAATTTTTGTCGTAAGTCAAGCAAAGAGATTCGCTCATGGAGGAATGTGGATTTACATGCGGAACTAGGCGCGCGGGAACGGAAATTTCCGGAAGCACGGTCGATTTATGCACGTCTTATTTCGCGTATCTTTTTCAGGCGGCATATATGATCGTCGATCAAATGCACGAAGAATATCCGGAACTGCTCAAAGACCAATATTGGGAAGAAGTCGTGCCGAAAGACTTGCCGTACACGGTGGCTTCCGAATGTTACAGAAGGACCGAACCCAAGGGTTCCGCGGAAAATTTCAAAGTCAAAGAATCCGATTCGATTTATTCAAATTTGTTGTCCCCTCCGAGCCAGCACCGTGGGAAAACTCCGCATCCGGAAGACGTCTACGGAGATCATCCCGACTTGGACTATGTAAGTCGTGATGCCCGGTTGGGCAAATTTTTCTTGGACCTTTAATAATTATTTTGAAACATTGTGTGCATGTGTAGGAAACCGTAGACACTCCCGTTCTCGGGCGTAGAAATTGGTTTCAAAGGCAGATGCATAGAATGGGATCGATGAGGTCTACTTCCACAAATTATTCCTCGGGGAGACATTTCGCGAGAACCAGACACAATTCCGTTTACTCCAGTCCGGAATCGGGAATCCAGTCGCTTTCCACCGTTCTATCCGGCGGCGGAGGAAATAATGTCGGCGGCGGAAATGCTTTGCCAGCTCCCGCGGTCACCGTCCAAAGTCAGAAAATGTCTTTATACGACAGATTAGTCGGTAGGAAGTCTTCCAGAGGGCCGCAAAAAAAAGGAGGTAATTAGGAGATGCTCGTGATAAAAGTCGAACGTACCTTAAGGTGGAGGTAATTTATTTATTGTTTTTTTTGTTTTTATAGTGTCTCTCAAAAACCGGCCTAGAATCCCAACGCCGGACGTGTCGAAAGAGGTTGTCGTCCACGACTTGAAACTGAGTAGTGGCATCGTGCCACCCTCTTCTTCGACAATAACCACAACGACGTCGACAGCGACGCCTTTTGGTTACCCTGGTGAGATGCCCATGGTTCACGTGGTTCTTTCTCCGATTCAAGAGGCTGAAGGCACCGGGACTCCAGCCGCATCAGGGCATCAACCGGGGGCGGCTGCATTGGCTCAAGCAGTCCTTTCTCCGGCTTTGACCAGCGCCGGCCTGGGACAAGTCACCTTGGGTCCTTCCGTCACTTTGGCCACGGTACTTTCGTCTTTTTTTTTTTTTAAACTCGAGCCTTTTTCCAAGAGCAGTTTAGTTGTGTGCCTCGCGAAGGAGTTGCGTGTAGCAGCTCCGAAAACATTCGTAATCAAAATTTTGTTTTATTGTTTGCGAGTGACGGTCATTGTAGTGGCACTGTGCAGAGCATGTTGTAACATAAGAACTGGGTGACATTTGTGTCACCTAGTGCCCCAAATTTGTCACCCAGAGAGAGAAAATTCGATCGACTAGGTGACAAGTAAAAAATTTTTTAGAAACTTATTTTTCGCCATAGAAATTGTTTTTAATTTTTTTCCCTGGGATATTTTGAAAAAGATTTGTCTGGTCCATTGAATGCTGGTTGTAAAAATATCAATGTTTAAAAATAACCTTCCAAGAAATTTTTGCATTGTTTTTTGAATACTCTTTTTCATTGAGAAAGGATACCCGAAGGTATCTCAAATTTAATCCGGTCAAAGACTTCTGCAAACTTTTTTTTTTATTCTCTTCTCCCCTTCAGCTGCCTGCTTTTGGTCTTTTTATCAGGTAGTGACGTTTTCAAAGCCAAGTTCAAATACCTCTTTCCTTTCCAGTTTTCAAGACTGTACTTGCTTCTGATTCTCTCTTTCCTCTCCGGCCCAAAATCTAAAGTTCATTCAAGGTCAAAAAAAAAAAAAAAAAATTGGTAGTCTTCTAATTTTGAATTTTTAAAATTGAAAATTTTTTACATCACGGGCGGGAGGGGGGAGTGGCGGCCCGCCGCCTAATATCTTTGGTCTTTTGTCACCTATTGAAAATTTCTTACAACATGCTCTGGCACTGTGGTGTCCAGGGTGTCTACGAAGAAATGATCTGCAGGTCGTTTTTAGGGTTTTCAGGTCTCATTTTTTAGGAAATTTAAGTCCAAAAGAGTCGTTCAGAAAGATGAAAACTGGCTCCGGTGAAATGCTTTACCTCTATTTAGCTTTTCTTAATCATTTTGAACATCTATGAATTGAGGGAGGGCTGTTTTCTAAATTTTTTAATTATAAAAACTCGATGAATTTTGGTATGAGTTATTTGGGGGTCTGGCAAAATCCACTATTTTTGATTATTTGATTTTGAGCGAAGATAAATTCAAAAATTTAAGCCTTTTTTTTGGGTTGTTTTTTAAAATAGAAAGGCAATTTTTTTTTTTTTTTTCATCATCGAAATTAAGGTCATAGCTCAAAGTTTGAAATCAAGGCCATTTTTAGGTTTTCAAGCCAGGACCGTAGCCAACCAGGAGCAAAGGGTGGCTCAGCCCCCCGTAATTTTTTTTCACTAATGCAATTTCCCTATTTCTTACGTTAAAAGGAGCCCCTTACATTGTATTGGCCTTCCTGGCTGGCTACGGGCATGTTTCAAGGTCGGTAAACACCCTGATGCTTATTTCCGACGTTGCTTGCGCCTTGATGAAATTAAAAATAAAATGCTATCTGTAGCACTTCACCATTTGCCCGTAAAAGTGGGGAATATTTACCCTATGAAAATTAAATTTGAATGACGTTCTTTGTCGTATGCAGGTGGGCGGAACGCTCCAACCATTCACAAATCTCGTTTTAACGACGACACCGAACAATTCGCCATTACCAGATAGAGCAAAAGCGGCCGATTTTTCTATAAGGAAAATCACACCACCGAAATTTTCTTTGCCGAGTGCAACCGTTACCGAGGTAGTTTTTTCCCCCCTTTATTCATTTGATAATGTCTGAGCGTTTGCATTTGCCAAACATTAATTGTTTTTGTATTTTTGAAATCAGATTCAGTCAAACACTGCGGCGGGGGAAGAAGAAGCCTTAAATAACGTCGATAGCAATGCCGGGAGCATCGGCAGCAACAGCACAGTTTCCAATTCCGGTGAGTCAATTATTGCACTACATTTTTATTGCTTCAAAATGATCCAAGGCGGTTGTGTATAATGTTTGCCCTCTCTTTTTCAGCGAGCACCGCTTCCACATTACCTCTACCGGACGATCGGATTCGGAAAATAAGTTCCAATTCACAAAACGGAGGGACTTTGCCTGCTAAAAAGAAGGAAGTATACGTTTGATCCGTGGTTTTATAATTGTTGTCGTCATCGTGGATCTGACAGTTTTTAAAAATGACGACGATGATGATATGTGACTTTTTAATATAGACCAAAAGAAAAATTTTACAAGTGCCGTTTTAGTCTAATATGACATGATGATGATCATGATTATGATTATTATTAATTTTCAACGTTGTTGTTGTTGTTTTTGTTGTTGGGGTTTTTTTTTTTTTTTTATTAATTTTCAAGTCCTGTACTTGAGGTTTTCTTTGACGTGTCTGTGTTGATCGAAATCACTGACGATGAAATTTGCAAAGAAAAAAAAAGTACTCAAGCTTTTCGTTGCTACTTTTCTTGATCTAATCATGTTCCGGTAAATTACTTTATGTGTAACAGAAAATGGAAACAAAATGGAGTAAAGTTGAAACAAGTTTGTTCATTTTGTAAGATTAGTCGAAACAAACGAAAAAAGTAGAATATAAAAAGATAAGCGTCGATTAGGATTTAAATTATGAGCCCATTTTGCTCTACCTATTACGGCGTGCTTAAGCTAAACATGGCAATTATCCGAATTCTGACACTTGTGAGTGTATAAATTCTATTTAATATTAGGATGAACCTCGATATTTTTTCAACATTTCAAGAATATTACTCATAATAATAAAAAATAAATAAATAAATAAAAAGGATCTAAAAAAGTTAAGCATTCAAAATATGCTGTTTCTACCGGCTGGACGTATTAGTGTAATGTCAAAACATGCATCTCTATGAGACCAGCAAAGGTCCGATGTCTACATTGTTCTACTGCAAAGTTTTGAAAAATAAAATTGTTAATCATATATCGGGATGGTATTTGGAATCTCGATTACTAACTACTGATATTCCAAATTATTACTCGAGGTGTGGCGAACATTTTGGAATAAATTTTTTTTTTTTTGTTCAGTTTAACGCGGCAATTATTTTTCAACTTGTTTAACACGCTTCTTGTCTTCAATTTTTCAGGTAAATATTTCGCAGGTAAATATTTCAAACGCAGGTAAATATTTCAACACGAGACTAAGAGTATTGAAATGTACCTGCGATCGCCGGTGTGAAGGTCATTTGTCATCACGATAAAACCGATTTTCTCTTTATTTTTTCATTACCGTGGTGAAATAACTAATTTTTATCTTTATCGTTTAAAAGATCGAGAAAATACCGAAGCCAACTGGCAACATCCCCCCCCCCAGTTTAAAGCAGCAACACTGACATAGATGAGGGGATTACCGAAACAAGATCATTGCGCCATGTTTACTGCTGTTGCATCAAGTTGTGAATATTGTTTCACTTAATCCACAGCAGTAGCTCCTGCGGAAAACTGGAAGCAAAAGTTTTCCTTGTGTGAAGAGATGAATCTTGTTAAAATTTTAAATTAATTTATTGCAACGACATAACAATACTCCATTACCCCTTGTAAGTTGATTTACAAAAATCGAAATGGCCTTTTACTTTAGCGCGGTGTACAATTTTCGGCCTTTCTATCAAAATTTTAAGTGTTGGGAGAAAAAAAAAAAAAAAAAAAAAAAAAAAAATTGACGGATTTCACGGGACTAGAAATTTTATGGTTGAAACTAAAAAAAAAAAAAAAATTATTTTTTTAAAATTGTTATAGCACTTCAAGATTTTGGGTCATTTGCCAAATTTTCACAGTAAAATCCAGAACAAAAAAATTAAACAATCAAAAAAAAAAAAAAAAAAAAAAAAAAAAGGACTTTGTTTTTAATTACAGAGTCAGATTAATAATCTGCGCAGACTGTAAAACGTTTCATTTGAAATTTAAAATAAATAATTACAAAAAAAAGAAAAGAAAAAAAAAAAGCAGCTGAGGCAATATTTAAAAATTACTATAAAAAATTAACGTAGTAGAAAAAAAATTCAAATATCAACTAACTAAACAGTTGCTCTGTAGCTCTTTCTAAATCCCAGTTATATGTAGAGAGGGCCACTCTAGCTTTATGTTCTTCTATTCCCATATCAATTAATCGTTGTATTTTAACGTCGAATTCGCTTTGCTTGTGGGGACCACCTTTAAAAAAAATAAAAAAAAAAGTTGTGCAAGACTATGTTTTTGGATACTTTTGTATGCTTCTCTGCTTTACATACCCGCATATATAGACGTCCAATGCTTTGCAGTTTGCCTAAATAATTCCGGATATTCCTTATACTGCCTCGCCACGACGGCGTCTTGGGGGTCGTCCGGTTCTGCCGCAGATAAAAGAGCTTGAAGAGATAGCAATACAGTTCTAAGTGTCATCGCTGCAGCCCTGTGAAAATAAGTCATGTTCATGATAACTGCTTGCCTTGAGGAAAAGCTCTTGACGCAACTTTTTTTATGTCTTACCATTGGTCTTTTAAAATATCTAAACAAATAGCCCCTGTAACAGAAGAAATGTTGGGATGCCATATTTTGGTTATAAATTTTACTTTAGGAGGATTGAACGGATATGTCTCTGGAACTTTAATTTCCAAATGGAATGTACCTCCCTCATAAGGGGTATCAGGAGGTCCTGCTATTGTTCCTTTTAATTCTGAAAAATTATCATTTACTAGATCCACTTTGATAGAACATCTGGCAACCTAAAAAAAAAAAAAAAAAAAAATTCACATACAAGTTGTGTTACTACAGTGAAAGAATTCAAAAGAAGACGTAATCGTCGCTTTACGATTACGTATTAGGATGCCCCCCATGAAGGCATTAACCTTTCGACTCGTACAAAAAAACAACGAATAGATCTCTAACACAGAAAAAAGAAAAAAAAAAAAGAATTGTACTAGCAGTTCAGTTACTAGGGTGACTGCAAGAAATTTACACACACAAGTTTTGACCGTCCCGGCGAATCGGACACATAAAAGTTCCAGTGCTTTACGACCAACGAACGGTCCATGAATAATCCAAACGGTAAGTGTATCGAGCAAAAAACATTTAGTTTACGAGGTGTGTTAAAAGTTCTTCCACGAGCTCACTTCAAAAAAAAAAAAAAGAAAAACACGTTTTCCCAATTTCTTTTTTTCGGGAATTGGGGGATCGAACTGAAACACATTGTGGATTTATCTTACCTCTTCGCTCGTGGAAACTTCCTTGAATTCTCTTTTAATTCTTTGAGCGGCGATGTTAGCCATTTCGGTGAAGGCTCGCTAAACTCGACCGTTTATTCGACATTAAGAAACCCACTGCAAACTAACGGGGACAATTTAAAATTATAACAAATTTGACAAAACGGATTCGCGTATGTGAAAAACCATAGAGGGGACAATAACAACAGTGAGCGCCATCATGATTTGTCGCCAATTTTAAGAGTACGCATCAGCCTCCTGCTTACTGCCACGATTCAATATTTCCGCTTATGCTTAACTTATGAATCGATGATCGCTTAAATTTCACTGATGCGTACTCTTAAGACGGCGACATGATCCGTTGAACATGCACCGCCTTCTTTTCCCCCCATGTTTAGCTAATGAAAATAAAGTAAAAATGATGAGGATAATTTAGTAATGCCTGTGTTATTTGATTCAGTTCGTGCACGAAGTTTGATACGGGCCAACTTGGAGAAACCGAGCGTTCACCTCAGCAGCAGAATGCCGAACATCAAAATCTTTAGCGGCTCTTCTCACCCCGATCTCGCGCAAAGGATCGTAGACAGGTTGGGAATCGATCTCGGCAAAGTCGTCACAAAAAAGTTTAGCAACCTCGAAACATGGTGGGTACGCACGTTAAACCTTTAATTTTTTTTTTAAGTTTAAATTGTTACAGCACCTACGGCATCACTTTTTTCACGTCGGCAAGACTTAATGTTGCAAGATTTTGATTCAAATTTTTATCTATACCTTTCTTTTATATCTAGTGACTAGTGATGGTGCATTTTAGTAAAAAAACTATTTTTTTTAGTGTGGAAATTGGAGAATCAGTAAGAGGAGAAGACGTCTACATAGTTCAATCTGGAAGTGGGGAGATAAACGACAATCTGATGGAAATGTTAATCATGATCAATGCTTGCAAGATTGCTTCAGCATCCAGGGTCACTGCAGTCATACCCTGTTTCCCATATGCAAGGCAGGACAAGAAAGACAAGGTACCGGTAGGAAAATTGTTCCAAAAATATTATTTCTGAGTGTTCTGTATAATTAAATGCTTATAGTTTTGGTTCGAAACAAATGAGAAAAAAGGTTTTTGCATATTGCAATCATGTATGCACATTGGTCACAGTTACACTGCACTCGAAATAGTATTTTTGGTCATGTTGTTTTATCATACTTTTACATTTGTTTATATTTAAGAGAAAAAAAAGGAAAAATTAAAAAGGTTGCAGGGAGAAAAAAAACGGTTTGTGACGCGCACTATTACCATCTGCAAAGTATAACTTTGAGAGCAAAGAAAGCTCCAAGGCAAAAACTGACTGCGATGGAACTTTTGATGCTTGTGTCCAATATTAATAGTCCAAGTTCTTCACCGGATTTCCCTGTCTTATATCCTATCGCCAGGCCCACGAGTATTCCGATAAATATTCCCAACAAGTAACCTTCCGCCATTTTTGGTTTTACCGTTCCCGAGAACATGGGGGACACTTTACATTTTCGGATGTTACATATAAAAGGCTTTTTAGATACCATTTTCTTTGAATTTGTTTTATTTACTTGACAATTTTGAAAAAGGCTTCTTGTTGTTTACGTCGTCGTCAAAGATTTGCGGCAGTAATAATTTTCGGCAAGTTTTTTTTTTTTTTTTTTTTTTTTTTTCCGTTCTGGAATGGACAGAAAGTTTATTCGTCGTCGATCGATTGGTTACATGTTGGTGGGGCAAAGCTCCGAGCGGTACGAAGACGAATGAATTATTGATTGAAATAAATTTGGCGATTAACATCCTGTGTGTTTTTGGCTATTTCTGGATTTTTTTTCCCCCCCTCGGTCATTTAATTCTTTTCGTCGCTTATAAATTTTACATACATATTTGTTTTTCTCAGGGTGGTTCGGAGGTTCCGGAACAAGTGCCTTTCAAGAATCCAGATTGGAAATTTCGGGTAATTGCAAATTTTTTACCAATAATTTCTCAAGGGAAGAATGCGCTTACTGTCCGTCAATGTCTTGAATTATAATCGTGTTTCTGGAACACGTTCATTTTCATAATAGGTTCACGAGGGTATTTTCATTCGAATCATCACCCTCCCATTCGACACATCCTGTGTATATGTATGTGTTTTAGGGTTTACATCGAAATTGCTCCAGCCGCATGTTACACAAGGGACTCCTACTCTCATGTTTCGTTTAATTTATTTTTTTCCCGTAGGTATCACATTAGTAGTCACAGCTTTTGCATCGTGAAAAATTCACTTGGGTAGGCCTAGATACTACAAAACAATTTCGAGTTTTTTTTTTTTTTTTGGGCAACCAAAATGAAACCGTGTTTTTTTTCGGCGGATTGAAAACGTTTTGGCTCATGTTCTGTTTTGCGGGTGGATTAAAACAATTAATTACATAGACGTCTATGATTTTTTAAGTGTTGCAAATTTTTCGAATTCAACAAGACTCACAAAATGTGTAAAAAAAAAAAACGATGGAATAATGTGACTCGTGTTTTCCGTTTTGCAGGACCACGTTCCAGACATGTACACTGTGAGTACCGATTCCATCGAATGAAAGTTAAAAAAAAAAAAAATAAATAAATAAATAAATAAAATAAATAAAAAAATAATAAAAAAAATAAAGTCTTGTTCTTTTTTTTTCGGTAGACTCGTTCGATTCTTTTTTAATTTTTCGTTTTAAAAACACAACATTATTAATAATAATAATAATAATAATAATAGTAACAGTAACAATAGTGATAGGTAATTGAATTGCTTGCGTGTGGTTATTTTTGAAGCTCGTTTCTCGTTTTCACCTTGTATGCCTTTCTTTTTAAATGACTCCAAAAGTACGGAGCCGATGCCGATACTCGACGATACTGGCTAGTGTGTGCTGCGGGAAAAAAAAAGTATCGGCTTTTGGCTCAGGCTTTTCACGCGAGAACCCGGTAGGAAATCGAGCCGCCCGTGTATACAGATTTTCCCCGTAAAGTACTCGAGTATGGTTGCCTTGATTGTTGAATGATTAACTCACTAACAGGATTTTTAAATAAATCGACGGGGGCATTAACAAGTCTCAAACTTGAGCTGTTATTCCGTCACTCGTAGTAAATACTGAAATGTACATTTGCAACTTCACATTTAATGGCTTTTTCTTGCAGTTTTTTTTCGCCAAGGGATACACAAGTTTTCCGAAGCGGTCAGTTTTTTTCGGTTGCAAATTACATTTCAGTTTCCTCGACGTGTACTAACCGAGTTGTGTATTTCCTTGGTTCATATTTCAGTCGCGAGCTCCGATCTCGGCAAAATTGGTTGCCAATATGCTTTCCGTGGCCGGAGCAGATCACATCATCACTATGGATCTTCATGCCAGTCAAATACAGGGATTTTTCGACATTCCCGTAGATAATTTGTACGCTGAACCCGCGGTTCTCAAATGGATCAAAGAAAACATACCAGAATGGAAAAATTCCATCATAGTTTCCCCCGATGCCGGAGGCGCCAAAAGGCAAGCTATCTTTTCCCCTTGCCTCTAGTTTTTGGGCCACGTTTAAAATGGTTTTTTTTTTAAAACTCTTTTCAGAGTGACTTCCATTGCCGATAGATTAAATGTGGAATTTGCCTTGATTCACAAAGAAAGGAAAAAAGCAAACGAAGTTGCATCCATGGTTTTGGTAGGAGACGTCAAGGATAGAGTAGCGATTTTGGTCGACGACATGGCCGACACTTGTGGTACGATTTGTCATGCCGCCGAAAAGTAAGTTGAGCCCGAGTAAATTGAGGCTAGACTTTATTTGGTCCTCCACCACTCGTGCGTTTTTTATTTACAGATTGCTGGAAGCCGGAGCTACCAAAGTTTATGCCATTTTAACACATGGAATTTTTTCGGGACCTGCCATATCTAGGATTAATAATGCTTGCTTTGAAGCTGTTGTAGTGACTAATACCATTCCACAAGACGGACATATGAAAGACTGTCCGAAAATCCAGGCAAGTGAAAAAGGACCATTTTTTAAATTTTTTTAAATTGCCCGTTAAACGACTTTTTTTTTTAATAGATGATTGACGTTTCAATGATGTTCGCCGAGGCCGTAAGACGGACGCACAATGGTGAATCTGTATCATATTTGTTTTCAAACGTTCCTTATTAATCCAACGAGAAGGATTCTTTGTTTCTCAGTCATAATTTCGAAGGAGACGTGTGAAACTAGGAAAACTAAAAACTATGGTCGTTTTCCATATTTCTCTGTCGTTTCCTCGACACACAAATGCATGTGTTGAGAGGCGGAAATTTCGACAAATTCCCCTAGGAAATTTCTTTTTTTTTTTTGTGTAATAACTTCTAACAACTCGGATTTAAAAAAAAAAAATTCTCCAAAGCATTTCAATTGTGATAGTGCAGTCAAATTTTGACCTAGGAGTAACTTTCTGACAAATCTCTTGTTGCTTGGAAAATATTATTTTAATTTTACTTTTTTTTTTTGCACAAGTCTGTCCATTTTTTTACCTTCCCGGAATAATTTCTGGGTCGGACTTGTGGGGTCACAAAATCTACATATAATCTCGTAGTCGTATTAAAAAAAGATATTTTTATAGACAAAATTATATAGATTTTATTGAAAAATTGAATTTTAATCGTAACTTGTAAGATTATATACTATAAATAAAATTGATTTACAGAGATAAATAATCCAAATCCAAATTTGTATAATAAAAGCCATTAGAAATGGTATAAGCAAAACTTTTTCTTTTAAATTTAATAAAACAACTTGGTACACCTTGTAAATTTCCAAATTGTCGCTGATAGTATCTGCAAAGAAGGGTTCTTATATACACAAATCTGTTGTATCCATCTCAGATGTCGTACCAAAGTCACCATGGAGACTTTTAAATTTTAAAATAAAGCTGGCACCAGAATTTTTTTTTCGGTATTAAACGTAGTGAATAAGGTTTAGCCCCCCCTTTTTTTTTCATATTCAACATTTCGATTTTTCTGTTTCTTTAAATAATCATTAACTTTGTTTGTTTTATGTAAACACTTGTCAAACTTTCCTTGGGCTTCAAGCAAATCTTGTACCGAAAAGTAAGGGTTTTTAAGTCTTTTTATTTCCTGTACAGTTCTTTTAAAATTTTCCTTTTCGTTGCATTCGCTTAATTTCACCCTGGAGCTTTCCTGAAATGTATAAAGAAAGAATCAAGATGTGGTGATTAGCTTGTGTGACAGATCACTGCAATAAACATACTAATCTTTCCGAATTCAATATAATGTTTCTCTTGTGCAAAATAAAGCATTTATCCGGAACTGTCGTTCTCCCTTTGATGACCGCGGTTAACAATTTTTCCACATCTTGAGCATCGTTTTTATCTAAAATAAAGAGAATCGAACAAGGAAAATGTATCGTCATAAAGCGCAACATGAGCTCGCCACGAATCTCACTCACCTTTCGCTGCAAGCAGTTCATATTCTCTCAAAATTGGCTTTTCATCGGCCATTGTATTTGTTTACATTACAATAACGTAAAATTGTTACATACTCGGGGCACGGCCGTATAAACAGGTCCGGAAACTTCCTATGCCGATCATGTCCCGCTTAACTACGCCAAAATTAGTTCTAAAATTGGCCACTGGCGGCGCTGCGATCTAGAGACCAGCAACATGTCTAATGTTTACGTTGGGACTCCCACTGGGACTCTCGTTTCGAACAATAAGAGAAAGTCGGAGAAAGTAGCCGCCATCATTGTTTACATTACCAACGACCAATAAAAAAGCGTCTCTCTAACAAGTAGCGCTCACGGTGGTAGAAAGGAGGAACTAATTTTGGCGTAGTTAAGCGGGACATATGGTCTCCAATGTATAAGGGATATAGGAGTTTCCAGACCTGTTTATACGGCCGTGACTCGGGGTCGGGAACCGTTGGAAACCATAGACGTAACAAGTTTGTGGATAATTTAGAGAGTCTTGACTGCAGCGCCACCACTTCTAGGCTCTCTATCTATGGTCGTGTCTTCACATCCGATCGCAACAGTGAAATGTCACCGTTCGCTATTGTCAATGTTCACCAAAGTACCGGAAACTGAATCAACGAAAGTCCGAAAAAGAAATTTGAATTTTGAATTCATCACTGCCTTCTATAATTTTTAAAAAGTTTTGCTGCAACAATAAAAACAAAAAAAAAGTTCTTTTTGTGTTGAGAAATCCATTACCTATTGTAATTGTTACAAGAAATATATTTTGTATTTTTTAAAATCCCAAATTTGTTTATAGTGCTTCTAAAATATGGCAGCTTATTACAGCAACAAGGAAACTTTCCAAAGTGATAGTGGTATGGTTGATTCAGTTTCCGGTACTTTGGTGACCATTGACAATAGCGAACGGTGACATTTCACTATTGCGATCGGATGTGAAGACACGGCCTTTAATGGCCGTAGTAGAAAACACAGAGCAAATAAGACTATCGTAGAAAATGACCCATAAGGGGAAGAAAAAGTTATTGTTTCGCTTTTGACCGCCAAACGGCGCCACATGGCGATTTGTTATTGTTTTTGTGCTTGAATATAAGTGATGTAAGTTTAACATTTCTATTACACCTTTCGGCGGTTTAATCGCTTGTCCATCAACATGCCTTCGCGGCAAGTTGGTTGGTATAAAATGTGCAAACGGTTATTGACAAATTCAATTGTCGTAAGTTATAGTCGACATTTTCACGTGAATTGCAAGTCGGCTGTCGAAACCTTCAAAATATTTGATTCGAAACAGCGTGTTTTAAGGAATTTGTCATTTGTCTGTCTGAATGAAAAGCACAAGCATTGGAAACGTACATTTTATTGGGCAAAGTTTCTTTCAGTCACTCACCTGGGAATACTGCCTTTTGGGTTATCTCTTTTACTGGTTGATTGCCACGAGGACTACAGCTTGAAGGTAAACGATTAAAACCGTTGCAGTTTAAATTTTACTATTGTCCTTTTTTTTTTTTTTTTTTTTTTTTTTTTTTTTTTTAACAGGAAAAGAAATTGATGCATGCGGCCAAGTACGGAAACGCATCGGAAATCAAGAGGTTATTTATTTTCCACACGTCTGGTCGTTGGTCTTGCACAGTTTAAAAAATTTTTCATTTTCAGATTAGCGAGCGAGGGAGTAGATGTAAATACGAGGCA
Source organism: Liposcelis bostrychophila (assembly GCA_037577465.1). Lineage (NCBI taxonomy): Eukaryota > Metazoa > Arthropoda > Insecta > Psocodea > Liposcelididae > Liposcelis > Liposcelis bostrychophila. The sequence continues at coordinate 235,344 of CM075210.1, read as the reverse complement.
TGCTTTAGGTTGGACGGCATTACACGTTGCCTCCGTCAACGGAAGAGTAAACGCAGTCGTGGCATTGTTGGAGGCGGGGGCAGACCCGAACTTGGGAGACACATTCATCAATGTACAAAGAACTGCGATAGAAAAAGGACTCCACGCTATGCACGGTAAAATGATAAATTCGCTGCGATTTGTGCGCTCAGAACAAAGAGAAATAACATTGTTTTTGATGCTAGTTTTGGAACAACGAGAAGAAGAATTTACCAGTTTTTTAAACAAGAGAGCCACCTTTCAAGGATTCACTGCACTTCATTATGCAATGCTAATGGATGACGAGCAAGTGGTGGAAGCTCTTTTGCAAAATGGAGCCGATCCCTTAAAAGAAAATGACGCTGGACATTTGCCCGTTGATTACGCCAGGGAAGGAAAAGCCAAAAACTTGCTGGTCAAGCATTCTCTCAAGGTAATTTTTTTTTAGAAAAATGGTTGTTGCACATTCCAATAAATTTATATTTTTATACTTTTGCTTGTAAGTTTCAAGAAATGAAGAAAATGAGGGAAGCAGAGGAGAGGCGTCGGTTCCCGTTGGAACAAAGGCTGAAAGAAGTTATTGTCGGACAGGAAGGCCCCATTGCAATCGTATCGTCAGCCATTCGAAGGAAAGAAAACGGATGGGCAGACGACGAGCATCCTTTGGTTTTTTTGTTCCTCGGATCGTCCGGTATCGGAAAGACGGAATTGGCCAAGCAGCTGGCCGCGTACATTCACAAGGATAAGATGGACGCCTTTATTCGATTGGACATGAGCGAATACCAAGAGAAACACGAAGTAAGTCATGAACTTGTTGCTTAAAGCAATAATCTCCTCATATTCCAACAAAATTGATGTATGCTAAAATAGGTGGCGAAACTAATCGGAGCTCCTCCCGGATATGTGGGTCACGATGACGGAGGTCAACTTACAAAACGATTGAAAAAACGACCGGACGCTGTGGTTCTTTTTGACGAAGTGGACAAGGCACATCCCGACGTGCTGACTGTCTTACTTCAATTGTTCGACGAGGTAAAAGCCATTTCCTCATCGGCCAAAGCTGAAAATGAATTATCATATTACATTTTTTTTACAGGGGCGCCTCACGGATGGAAAGGGTAAAACAATCGTTTGCAAAGATGCTGTTTTCGTCATGACTTCCAACTTGGCGAGCGACGAAATTGCGCAGCACGCCCTGGAGCTTCGAAAAGAAGCCGAACGACTGAATTTTGCAAGACGGCAAGAAAAAATCGGTACGTTTTTTTTTCTGCCAACTAAAGGAAATTTTATGTGATTGTATTCCTGTTTCGCTTGCAGATGATGAAGCTCCTTTGACCATCTCCCGCAAATTTAAAGAACAAGTCGTTCGACCCATTTTAAAGCGACATTTTCGCCGTGACGAGTTTCTTGGGAGAATCAACGAAATCGTCTATTTTTTACCATTTTCTAGGAAAGAGCTTTTAAAGCTCGTAATCAAGGAATTGGATTACTGGGCGAAAAAGGTAATTGCGCACGCCTAGATTGCGGGGTAAAAAAAATGATGTCAGCTTAGCAAACATTTTTAGGCTCGCGAAAAGCACGACATTCAACTGGAATGGGACGACCAAGTACCTGCCGCCTTGGCGGACGGTTATGACGTCCATTACGGAGCGAGATCCATCAAGTACGAAGTCGAAAGGCGAGTCGTGAGTCAGCTGGCGGCGGGACACGAACGAGGGGTAAGTCCCGATTCGGCGAGTTAACTAGTTTAACTTGCTCTTTTTTCCAGATTTTTTTTAACTAGAGCAATTCCTCTCTCAAGGTCATCACCGAGGGTTGCAAAGTATCGATCAACGTCACCTGGAAAAAAGTGGACGACAATCAAGAATCTTTACCAATTATACATTTAAAGGCGCTCCAAAAGGGCCAGAAAAATTTTGTAGACGTAGACATTTGCGATGCTGCATCTCTATCCAGTTTCCTGTAACGATAAATTTTTTTTCTCGTGTCGAAAAAAGAAGCAACATTTTATGTTTTATTTTAAAGGGGAAGGGGAATGGGAGGAAATTGAGTTTCGTTCGTTTTGCTTGGAGGTGGGGGGTTTGACCATTATTAATCAAAAGCCTATTGGCCAAGTCTCCTTTTTTTTTTTTTCTTTTTACTGGGACTTAGCCTCTAGGCCCTCAAACCCGCCGTTTCCTTTCTCATTTTTTATTGGTTGCCTTCAACCCCCCTTTTCCTTTCACCCTATGCTCTTTTCGAACCATATCGGTTGAAAGACACCAAGTTTTTTGAAAATGGAGACGTAATATTCTTGACCCGTGCTGTCCGGAGTTTCGGGGAATGATACGATGTGCGAGGTTAGGATGGTGGACTCGTGCGTACTTTATTTTATTCAGGGAGTAATGATGAGTGAAAAAACGAATCTAGTAACATGAAAAAAAAAAGAACGGATAATTGAAAAGCGTTTGTAGGATAGCCGAGCGAGAACAAAAAAGTCGGGGTTTCGGAAAAAATCAAAAATGACTTCGACCCCACCGGATCAGCATGACCAAAAATACTGGCCAGGACTCGAGTATCCTCGCTATTAAATAGATGATCGAAATAGGATGTTTTGATAATATCTCAAAACGAGGACATCTTGGAGAATAGTTTACGTTTCAACTATGCCTACAAGGATGGTTGTAATGTTATTAAAGAAAAGTTGGAAATTCAAGGGACGTTGGAAAGGTTGTAGATGGAGAATTCAAGTAGACAGAAAGCTGTAGCATTTTTTTACTTGAAAAAACATTTTATTTCGAAAACATTATTCTGGTGAAAAAATTGTTTTAGCACAGTTTCCGAAATAGCCCAAAGAAAGAGTTCATGAGTTGTAAAAAAAAAGAAAAGAAAATTTTTAACACTTTAATCAAGTAAGAATCAGCAATCATTTTTTTCCTTTCTTTAATGGTATCTAAAATATCAAAGGTTTTAACAAAGTATAAATTTTTTTTATATCTTCCAAATAAACTCCTGGTCGTTTCAAGTACCTTACGCCACAATTAGACATATTGGATTACATCTGTCCACTTGCAATCTCATCAATCGCAATCAATCAAGTGCACCATTTCAACAAGCTCTGCAAGAGAGAATGGAAAACCAGAAATAAAACCCAAAACTGAATATTTAAGCGACCGTCGTGGCACCAAGATTCCGGTTTGAAACAAAATATATATTTTAACAACGGTTCGTCCACCTGAAGAACTAAAAACGCTGGAGTCACGCACCGGCACTTTCAAAGAATAAACGTAAATGACGGTTTAATTCTAATAAAAATTTTAAAAATCTCCGTTTGGTGACCGAGGAGAATCCGAGGGAAGCAAGCGAGAGTTGACACTCTAATCGTCACTTACCGATGACAAAAGTGCAAAAAAATATGGTTGGAAGTCTGCTGAGTCCCTAAAGGAAGGCGGAAAAAAAGGAAGAGTTTGGGTTACAGCCGAAGAAAAGAAAAAGAAGGATGTTTTATAAAAAAAATGTTTGAAATTTTTACGACGCCTGTCGTGTGCTTTTGCCGTGTCATGGAAATTCACTCAAGCAATGCCATTTGCCTAATTAGTTTGAAAAGGAGATTCGAGCTGAGATTTACTATTTACAAAGGCAAGATTTGGTATTTAGTCATTTCGAGTCGGGTCGGAGGTTCGCACCTGTTCTTGCAAGACCAAGCCGCCGCGCCGGGTCGGAGGTTTATACTCTTTTACCGTTCTCTCGTTTTCTTTGTTTTGTTTTTCTTTCACACAATCCTTGTGTCTATTTGTATTATAAATTCAAGCGCTGGAACTGAGATTGTTTTTCGTCATAATTTTGAGTGAAAAAAAAATTGTTGGAGAATACAAAAGAAAAAAAGTTGACGATCGCGAACGAAATTCGTTCGCCGGCGGAACTAGGGAATCGAACGAAAATGAAACTTGAAGAAACATGGACGGAAAAGAGTCGTGGAACGGGCGTTTTGTAGTCGACAAAAATCCAGGTCAACACGGCAACAGAAGAAAAGGGTAACACAAAAAAACGGCAAAAGAAAAAAATAATAAAATAAAAAAGAAAAGAAGAAAATCTTGATTGTTAATGAAACGCCTTTTATTTTACCGAAAGGATACATTACCATACCGTACCTGGAATTTTTCATTTCCATCGTTAGATGAGTCCTGGCCACACAATTTCTTTATTAAGGTTGACTCTTTATACACGACATGTTTCCTTACCCTGGTCTTCCCACTTGAGGCATTTTTCCGTCCGCTACGAAACCCTTTTATTCTTTAATGAAAGGGATCAATTATTATTATTATTCTCTAGGATCGTTACCTCTTGTAGGCTTGCTGTGTTTTAAAGATAAAAAATAAAAATAATTAATTACTTCCATTACGGCCATATCGTGCTTTTATTTTATTTTATTTTTATACAGTATTTATATTTTCAAGCGGGTGCTTTCGCTGACATCGACAAATTTTTTCCCAATTTGCTGGTCATTTATTCTTTCTCATCTTTAAAAGTGGCCCAATTTGGGCTTCAGCTAAAGAGGAAGAAAAGCAGTGTGCTTGTAATGATTTTTTTTTTCTTTTCTTAAATCGAAACATTCAGCTGTAAGAATTTTCGAATGATGCTTCTAAACCGGTTTAAAAATTTTAATTTAAATTTGAAAATAAAAAACCATGAGTCTTCTTTTTATTCGATAAGAGTTCTGTCAAGTCATGCACTGAGAAACCTAATGGATTTCAAATAAATAGAAAATTTTTAGATACTTTTGTTCGTAACTATTATTGTCACAATCCTCTTAATCAATTACAGGAATCTTTTTTTATATCGACAAATATAATTATTAAAAATCTATAGAATAGGTACCGAACTGGGAATATTTGGGTTTTCCAGTCAGGGGCTGCACGTGTATTCCATATGGACATGACTCCTTACTAGGGGGTTCGAAAATACTGCTTTGGAATTTCAAAACACCTATATCGGGAACAATGTCTGTAGCTATAGTATCGAACCTGACTTTTTTAAGATTTTTTTAACGGCATCTTGAGGTGTCAAATTGGGCTTGAAATTTTCGAAAAGCCCATATAAAGGTCAACATTAAAAATTTTTTTGATGACATTAAATACTATCAATTTTTATCGGAACTTTTGCGTAGATTACGAATTTAAACTCCAAAATTAGTTTTGGTGCACGGTTTTTGAGCCACAGGCCGGATTTAAAAGCTCTGAAAACCTTGTTAGGGCTTTTTGCCTGTGGCTCATAAACCGTGCACCAAAACTAATTTTTGATTTCAAACTCGTAATCTAGGCAAAATTTCCGACAGGAAGCAATGGTCTCTTATGCCAAAAAAAAAAAAAAAAAAAAATGTTTTAATTTTTAGCCCTAATATAGGCTTTTGGAATACTCTAGGCCTATTTGACACCTCAAGATGCCGTAAAAAAAAATCTGAAAAAATTCAAAGTTGTTACTCTACTTATAAAGAAACTTTTTCCGTTGTGGGAATTTTAAAATTCCAATAACTCGATTTCGAACCACCCTACTCTCCATACTCTTAAACTTGCTTACGCAATATCTGTGCGGACCGTAGATTAACTTGATTACGTTGGGCTTTTCAGTATGTACCGGCAGATACATTAGTCACTTTTCATAAGATTTCAGGAAAACGCTCACGCGCCATTTTCTAGCAATTTATAGGTGTTTGCCAGTAGAAAAGACGCAAGAAAAAAAAAGCTAAAGATGCGCGATTATTCTCCGTTAAAAAAAACTGTACAGTAATGCTTAAATCCGATTCTGGTTTTCCCATAAGTTCGAGCAATGTAAAAATTGTCATGTATGTAAGGCTTGAAAGTAATTTATTTTTATTTATTTATTTATTTATTTATTTTTGAAATTTAGATCAAGGTTTTTAAAAAAAATGTACGGGCTTTTTTGCATTTTATTTTGTGAAGTAAGGCCTACTTAATAACGTGCGTCCCGACTTTTTTTTCTTGTTTAAATTGACAAAATGCTTCACAGTTCAAAAAAAAAAAAATAAATAAATAAATAAGTAAATAAATAAATAAAAATAAAAATGAAAATTAATAAATAAATAAATATAGATAAAATTAATAAATAAAAACTAATAAATGGACTCAGTCTGAGTCGGGGAAAGGTTTCAGCATAAAAAGTTCCAAATATGAACCATTTTGACTTCAAGTAAGCCATACCTATTGGTTTTAATGAACCTTTTTGAGCTCAAGCTGAAAGTTTTTATGTCCAAATCGATATCGAAAATAAATGTTTGGACGTGTGGTGAAACCGAATAGTCTCAAAAATTTTGAAGTGTGAAATCTTTTTTCCCCGCATATACCGGGTGTCCGTTTGTAGACTGTTTTTGAATCCTAGATGGTTAGGTGCATAGGATCGCGATGAAATTTTTAGGGTATATTCCATCCCTCCAGACCTATCAAAATGCTGCCTAACCGTTTTCGGCCATAAGTTGGCTGGGGCTTTGAAACTATAGAGAGAAAATGGAATTGAACATATTTTTCAGTTATTTAAAAAATTAAAACGCATGCGCCAATTTATGGCACTTACGATTACGGTTAGGGTGCATTTGACTGGAGGGATGGAATGTAATCTAAAAAATTTCATCGCGCGATCCTATGCACCTAACCATCTAGGATTCATAAATGCACTAATGCAGTCTACAAACGGACACCCGCGGTAGACTACAGCATGTCCGAATTGTCCGATGCCAGAAAAGTGGTTGTAAAATATCGAGTACCCTATACAACTTTTAAATTGAATCATTGTGCACAAATTGATTTATTTTTAACCTAACCTACAGAGAGAAAATGTCCTAACCTAACATAACCTTACCTACTTTTAGCCTTATGAATTAATAAGAAATCATTGGAGGAAAGGATGCACGCCTCAGTTTTTAACCTGCTTAACTGGGAGGGGATGGGAAAGCAGAAAGACATTTTTTACCAGTAAAATTATACTGCTGCTGTAGGTCTTGCGGTAAATTTTATCGTTTGGGTCAAATTTTACTAATTTTGGAGTAAATCATAAACTGAAATTACAGGGTTCGGACTGTTTTCCCTTATTCAATCGATAACGCGCGATAGAATCAGAGTGTGAAAGCCCCACAAAATTCGTTACTATTTGCTTGATTTTGGAGGTCGATTCGAAAATGACAAATTTTATTCCCAGATCCCGTATAATGTACTATTCTTTGAAAGTGCAATGTGCAAGGTATTTCTTATTTTTCCGGAATGATCCTTGCTACTTTAACGAAATTAAAAGAGGAAATTGATAAAAGACAATCGTTTTGCAGTCGGGTAATCTTGTTATGCTTGCTTCTATACTATACACACAGTACTGCTACTACTCCAAGTCCTTGACTCTTCCACAAGGTCCCTGAACTCGAAACGCTCTTCATTTTCCGGTCCTGTTTTTTTTTTCGTCCTTCAAAATGCCCGAAGGACCATAAGCCCCCCTCACTCTTCTCACCCTTTAATTAAACTTAACACTCGCCTCCATGGTATCGGAAACGTTTTCTCGTAGGTTTGCCAACTCGAAATTTTGAAATCGAAGTACTTTGCAGGGAAAATTATTTTCCGAAAAGAAGTATATGTATATTTTAAAGAACGGATTTCCGAAACAAGAATTTTGTCGCGGCTTGGCAAGCGAAAATAGGGACCAGAGATGTAAGTTTTGGCATATGAAAAATTTTTTCATATGCCATAGGAGGAGGGAAGGACAGACGGGGGTAAAATAGAAGGCCTATCCTCCCGAAAAACGTACAGTTGGCAACCCTGGGGGGCCGCCACGAGCTAAGCCATGGTGGGAGCCTTGTTGTATTTGCGTTTCCTTTCTCACGCAAAATGTTTTCTCTTTTATAAATGCTAATGCACCATTTAATTTATGAAACAATCGCGCAGATTTTTAATCGTTTTAAAAAAACAACAAAGATTTGTACTGTTTTTCACTTTGACTTGTAGAAACGGGGAAATCATATGTATGTATGTATAGCTCTAACAGACAATAAAAGAAATTTTTTTTCTCCTTTTCGTTGATGTCCTCATCATTAATCAAATGCATCCCATTCAAATTTTTATATTACTACTTCCAAAATGTATAAGAAATAAAAAAAAGATATATTATACGATTTTTTCTTCTTTTTTTAAGCGGAAAAGTCATCATATCTTAATTAAAAAGAGATAGCAATTCCACCAAATCAAATGAATTTTCTTCTCTCGGTTTTCATTAATAAAAACGTTGACGGGAAAATTCATTTTTCCCCCTGGAAAAGCAAACTACCATTTCATTGAAAAAAAAAGGCGCGTGGCGGACGCATTATCCGTTTGCGGTCGACTTTATTACGGCTCGTTAAAGACGAAGGGAAATTTTTTAATCCGACTCGCTGATTTGAGACAGCTACTTAAATCTTCTATTTTTTTCATTGTTTTGCAGAAAATGCCGGACCCAACCTCAGGTAGATGGCGGAGAAGGATCGTTCGCGAGCATTGGAAACAAGAGCGTTTTAGGGAAATGGCTAACAGATTTCCGTTCCGGTGGACAAAAGGCGAAAAAGGTTCGTCATCCTTTGGGCAGAACATTATCCGCAAACGCCAAAACCGGACAAGAATCCAAGAAAAAACCGGCAAGGACTATGTCTGCAAACCAGAAAGAACATCGGTTCGTTTCTCGACGACACCTGGAGGAAAGAAGCAAGTGCGAATCCTGCGGAAGAAACTGCCATCTTGTTTTCCCTTTCGCCCCTTCAGACGTAAGAATAAAGGACGAATCCAGCAGGGGGTTTTGCCTCGTTCGAGGGCCTACAGAGTTTTATTGCTCCCCAAGCAGCAGCAGAAAATTATTAAACAACGGCTCCGATTTAGCCGTGAATCCGGACGCACTGGTATCTTGGTTGGATGAAGAAGGCTTAAATGCCGCCGGCGCCGGAAAAAGGTGAGAAATTATCGCGGGCTTTAAAATGACCCAAGAATGGTAATTTTCGGGCTGGGAGATATTAGAAACCAATGGGATCAACATAGTAGAAAAAGCGTCCGTGATGATTGATGAAGGAAATTTTGGGATATCTTTAGTGTTGCAGTCACGTGAATTCCATTGTCTAGTGCTTTTCCGAGTGCCTAAAACCCATTATCCTGAGAATCGTGTTTCACCTTTTTTGCAATGTTAAAGCGGGCTATGGTTCCATTTAAACCCTCAAAAACTCGCTCGTATTTTTGTGAACCTTTTTAAATGAAGAAACCGCACCTAACAGTCAACAACTCAAATGCAAGTGTAAAGCTTTAATAACATAAAAATATTGTTACACGCACAAACTCTCAAATTTCTACTTATAGACCCAAAGAAAAGCAAAACAATCAAAGAGACAAGAGAAAAAAAAAAAAAACGTACCCTACGGGACTTTCGATAAATTCCACCATTAACAATAGTTTACTTTTCCTTCGTTTTTGCAGGTATGACCAAGGTATCCGAGTCGTGCCTAAAAATTTTTTATTTAGGAATAAAGACTAAGTAATAAAAGTTTGTTCGGGTGAGTTCGTGATTGCTCGGCAGTATTCGAAGTGATCTTGCATTCTTTGGCATTTCGTCGATTGCCTTGCGCGGTCGACTTGTGTCTTGCGGTGTGGGATGTCTAATTTTTTTTTTTTTTTTCTTTTTTTCCAATTCTTGTAAAAAAAATCAAAAAGAGTAAATAAAAATTTTTAGGTCGTTTTTCACGTACGGTGTACAAGTGTCAGTGGACATTGGACTAGACAAACTGCGGGATCATTGGGTTTTTTACACATCGGAGGTAGGCCCAACTCTACTCTTCAGCCCTTTACCTTGCACGTTCGCTAAAAAACATCTCGGGTCGGAAAAGGATGACGTTAAAAAAACGGAAAAGAAAACGGTGCAGGTGGCTGGCAAGTAATCTCGGCAACGTCGCTCGCCTCGGGCCTCGAACCCGATCTCGGCCGAGTCAAGTCATTTTCTTTCTTTTTTTTTCTTTCTTTTCTTTTTTTTTTTTTTTTTTTTTTTTTTTTTTTTTTTTTCCTCCTTGCTTGGTCTTCAGGGAAAAAAATGCTACTGTTTAAACGAAAACCATGCTAGATCGACAAAGAAAATTTTATCAGTCAAGAGCGAGCGGTTACGTTATATTAAACTATTGGTTGGACTTCCGTAGTATTCAGATATTTTAGGTGTTATGATTCCAGTTTTAAAAATAAAAATGACGATTCTAGAAACCCAAGACGGTGCAAGTGAAACGTAAAACTCGCAGATATCGCTATTGTTTATACAATTAATTATCCCATAGAACGAAAGGTGAAACCGTGTGTGCGAAAAACGCCACATTTCGTTCTTCTTTTTGCTTCCTCCTAATAAAAAAAGTACAGTTGAAGTTTCCCTAGTGGCACAAGACGACGGTATCGTTTTTGTTATTCGAAATGTAATGAAAAATTTGGAGCTGCACACTAGTACGAATACACAACTGCTGCTCGTAATAAATTTTGGCGTCGCGCATCGAATTAAGAAGCCCGAGTTCAAGGGAAAATGAAATCCTTGGTCTTTGCAATGTGTCGCTCTGTTACGTAATAACTCAATTTGTTTTTTGGTTTTTACAAAAATAAAAATAACCCGTTTTACAAAAGGATTCTTTATGTATAGCACTTCTCATTTTCATTAAAATTTGTTCTTTCAGGCCATCGGGGTCGGCCTGCGGTTCCGACGGAGATGGGTTGATGATGCCTGCCACTTTTTACGCAAGATACAATAGATACGAGAAAAATGTAGCGCCAAATGAAAAAAACATTAGCAGGGACCGTTTCAAAACGGAAAAATTGCAACTCAAGGACCACGATTACGAAAATTTGAAAAGAAGGGAATCGCTTCGGGTCTCGCAGGAAGATTCCGTAGATTCGTCAAGAGGATGCCGCCGTTTCCGATTCGGAGACGACGATGAAGGAGGACATCAAGACGACAACCACGAGGAGCCCGATGTCGACGTCAACACGTCGGAAGCTCCCGGCCGAGGTCCGTCAAGTCTCAAATCCGTCAAATACGGTCCGGGTCACGAAAAATATCCGTCTTGGCCGGGATCCCTCAAGACGTGTTGCGAGAAACCGCAGAGATCTCGTTCGTGGATGGACAGGACGGATTATTCCAAGGAAAAAGTGACGTCATACGAGAAACCTCCGAATCCGACCTTTGCGAACGTAAGTGAACAGCCTCGTCGCCATCGCCGCTCCGCTTTTTTCAAAAATTTCTCTCGTCTACTTACAGTTAAAAACCGTGATGGAGCGATGCGAAAATTCATCTTGCCAAAACTTTCGGGGAAAACCCCCTGCGGATCGCATCGAACAAGACAGAGTTTATTTGCCGAAAGTGGACAGAGAAGGTAAATCGCTCGGTGATGAGGATTACATGGTACCTTCCCCTCCAGAACGGGACGAACCTTACGGCAGGTCTCGTTTGGAAATTTTTTACCGAGGAGATAACGTTTTCAAAGTGAGTTATTTTTTTGTTTAAAATATTTATCGACTTGAACCTGCATTCATCATGTTTTTGATTTTTATCGACAGGACGAGGCAGATTATTCAATGCCTTACCAAGATGTTCACAAGGCCCGTTTTACTCGAGCCGATTTAGAAGAATACGCAAGATCTTACGAAGAAATTCCAAGGACTCTTCACCATCAACACGAAGGAAGCTACGCACAGTCCGAAGGTAATCCCTCGATTTTTCAGTTCTCGGCATAACGTAAAACTCGGTAAAACGCTTTTATTTTTCTTAATTTTTTTTTATCCTCAACAGGATATCACAGTTACGTTTCTAGCAGCGAGCTTGCCATCGCGCCTTTTTCGGAAAAACCCAGTGGTGAACAAACAACGCGGAATCGGTGGGAAGAAGAAGGTTCTGCAGGAAGAGATTCCGTAGTAACGACCAGTTCGGGAAGCGCCGGTTCCAACGAGACTCTTAAATGGCACGGCTCCATGTCCGACGTGAGCGTAGGAGCAAGTTCTTGCAGGTTCGCGATTTTACTATTTGAAACTGTTAGTATGGTAGCAGTGCTTAGTCTATAGGCCAAGGCAGCCTACCTTTTTTACGAGTTTGTAGGGAGAGAGTCTTATTGATGTCTTTATTCTACAACTTTTTATATTATTTTTATACTTCCAAGTCTTGTCAAACTCGTCTTGAAGCTGCATGAACTACCGTTCTCTCATTTGTGGCGGCTGAGAAAGACTTCCTATATTTCATCACAGTATGATTTCGAATGTTACATAATTCCACGCACGGTCAAGTGAAGCTGAAGAACCTAATTGCGCGCAGGGGTCCAATTAATATGGAACCCGAAGTTTGTCCCGGGACTCCTGGTACTGGTATACCTCAAAATATTATACTGATTTAGTACTAATTTTGTATCCTCACCCGTTTTCTGGAAAATAGAAAATCAATCCGGGTTCCAACTTGATGCGGGAACCTGCCTATTTCCGATTGGTTTCAAAGTTTGCAGGAATATTGTACACATTTAGTACTAATTTTGTATCATTTGCAAACATTTTGTATATAAGTTAGCTTAGTTTTCGAAAAAAAAAAATTTCAATTTTAATGCCTTTGCCAAAAAATGAGGAGTGATGAGTGCTGTGCTAAAAAATGGAAAAAACTTAAATTTTTCTGGCGGGGGTATCAGAATTGAAAATTGTTTTTTCGAAAACTATGCTAGAACGAAATTTTTGTAAATTGTACAAAATTAGTACTCTAATTAGTACTCTTAGGAGTACTACATGAGTACAATATTCCTGCGAAATTTGAAACCAATCGGGAATAGGCGGGTTCCAGAATTAAGTGGGAACCCGGATTGATTTTCCATTTTCCAGGAAACGGGGGAGGGTACAAAATTACATTATTTTAAAGTATACCAGGAGTCCCGCGAAAAACTTCTGCTTCCATCTTTATTGCGCCTGCCTAAGGCATATAACAGTAATACCGAAAAACCCCTGCATCCGAATCATGAGGAGATCAATTTGACGGCTTCTTTTGTGAATCATTTGTTTTTTTTTTCCTCCTGCTTTTATGATAATCTCGTTGCTTGTTTTGTGAAATTTGCTTAAATTTCTCTCTCAGTTTTTCCAAGCCGGCCTTATGCTGACTAAAACGAAATAGTCCAAACTTTCAGAATATGTTTCTAATGCCCCGAATTTCAAATTTCCCAAATTTAATTTGCAGCAGTGTCGATAACTCATCAAAGGTAGTCTCTATAGCCATATTCTCTACCACAGTCGACCGGAAGGTCAACTTTAAGAGCAAATGGCAACTGTCTGCTATAATAAAGAGCTACCATTAACCATCAATCATATTATTTCTTAAATTCAAGATTTTGGCTCTGCGCTCTGTTATACTAAGAATTACAATCAAGATTTTATTCATTCCCCCAAAAATAGTGGCTAAAAAATAGTAATATATTCTACGGAGGAAAATGAAAACCGAGGAAAGGAAATTTATTTGAATATTAGACTAGCCATCTACCAGTCAATGATGACTTTTAGTTGACTTAAAAATGATAAAAGATTACATGCCTTTTTTGTTTACATCTTCGGAAAATGGCTGTAACTATGAATAATGAAATCGTATGTTTTATATCAAGATCAGCAAGAGGGTCTTTCCTGAACTCGAGGCAGTGCGTTGCCAACACTGTGTCGAAGTTTAGGGAAAAGCCCCTTGTTGTCTTTTGTATAAAAGATATTTTCTATTACGAATAAACGGGAGAATTTTTTTTTCCTTATTCATTTGAAGCGTTTTATATACCAACCAACATAAAAAGAGTAATAAAAAGTCTACTTTTTAGTAAGGAGTACTAGGTACTATATTAAATAATAGGTACTAGGTAAATTTCATCTCCTATTGATCATGCGAGACAGACTGAATGCGGAGGAACAAAGTGAAGAGGAGAGCAGGGGGCGGGGGCACCTTCGGAGAGCGCAAAGGGGAACCTGGAAACTTTATCTCCTAGGCAGAATTGGTTTCCAGGTTCCCCTTTGCGCTCTCCGAAGGTGCCCCCGCCCCCTGCTCTCCTCTTCACTTTGTTCGCATGATCAATAGTGTCAATGCACACCACCTGCGCCTAGACATTTTTTCCCGCCCTCGGTACTTTCAAGCAAGCCCTAAACGATGCCCTTTTGCTAGGCGTGTAGTATCATCTTTACTGTTTCTATTCCAGTCAGTATTTATTTAATATTTTTTTTTTGTTTGCTACTGTATTTATTTTATTTTATTTTGCTTTATTTTACTTTTGTTCTGTTTTATTTTATTTTGTTTTATTTTTCTCTTTGACAAAGATTGCTTCTAATAGGCGTACTTTCGCTGTCGGCCTCTTGCCTATATATATAAATAATCACGGACCTCGGCTTCGCCTCGGAGTACTAAAGTTTAACTTTTAAGTCCCTAAATAATTCCTAAACTATCAAAGATAAATTTCAAGACTCGACCAATTACGGACCCCGGCTTCGCCTCGGACCGTCAGGGGCGTACCGGAGAATCCGGGGGCCCTGGTGCAAACATTTTGAAAATAAAAAATATTTTTTAAAAGTTTTTTTTTTTTTTTTTTTTTTTTTCTTTCTTGGGAGTCTTGAGTGCAAAGTTTTAACATTATTAAGGATTTTTTTTAAATTTCGTGAAACAGAAATTTTGGGGCCCTTCAGGTTGGGGGCCCAGGCGCATTGCACCCTCTGCGCCTTCCTCCGCTACGCCACTGCGGACCGTAAACTTTGTCTCGTACTTGAAATATTTACCTTCGACGACCTGTAAAGAAAAATAGTATTTTTGACAAAAACCGTTTGAAAGTCTGTGTAACAAAGGCGCCCATTCACTGGAAAATTTGACCGGAAGCATAAAATAAGACCAGGAGTTTGACTTTTTTGAAAAAATTTAATTTTATAACCGAGATTATAACCTTCCTTACATCTTATTTGGGGGGGGGGAAGGAATTCGTTTACTCGATACGCTCCCATTAAGTCATTTTATAACGAGTTTTAAAGTTGTGGATAATACAAGAATAACTACGAATATTTACGTTTTTATTCATTTCTGGTCTATTTTTTTAAAATTTTTTTTATTTGCAGCAAATCTAGGCAACTAATTGCTCACAGTTCGCGAGTTCCTGCACCTCAAAGACATCATTCGGAAAGCATTTTGTATTTGAAAAATGGACGGGAAAGATCTTTTTCGAAAGAGGAAAGGAGTCAACATCTCAAACTCTTTCCCGTCAACACGTACACGGTGAGACCTTTTGAAGAAACGTAAGTGGAAGCAATCTCTGCCATTTTTGCCTGATATTCTCTTTCACTTTTACAGCTACTTTTTTTTTTTATCTTTATTTTTTTTATTTTAGAAAAAGCTTAACATCTCCTACTTGTGTGCCTCGGTTCTCGGTCGCCGATAGGATAAGCGAACTAGAGCGACAACAACAATTTCACAAACTCGCTTATTTAGATCCTGATAAACGTCACCGGGTCTCTGATCCGACTTTAAAAGCCATACAGAAAAAAGCATTGCTTAGCTTTTATGAAAGACATCAACATTCCTCGGGTAAATCATAGTTTTAAAAAAAAACCATACTTTTTCCATTTAAGCATGATCAAGAACAAAAAAAAAAAAAAATAAAATAAAATAAAAAAAAATAAAATAAAATAAAATAAAATAAAATAAAATAAATAAATAAATAAATAAATAAATAAATTGAAGCAAATTTAACGAAAAAAAGTATAGCTTTGAAAATACCGATTTGAAGGCAGTCCAAAACAACGGACATAGTTGGAAGTTGTCGCTTATTCATGAGAATTTCTGTAACCACCCCAAAGCCCCTGCACGATGACGGCATCTTGTGTTTTTAAATCACGTATTTTCTCTATGATATGCATCTACTTTTAATGAAAAAACAAACTGCCTATTGGCTGAGATCCCACTTCCTAATGATATGGATAATGGGTAATAAATTACAGCACCGGAAGTACAGTACATTGATATAACTCCGCTCTCTACGCGTTTGACCCAAATAAATGACATAAGGGTATAATACATTATAATGTTTTGACGCCATTTTTCTGGTCCAAATGTGTGGAGGGGAGATGTCAATTTGCTTCCAGTGGTATAATTTATTATCAAGTGGAGTCACACCAATTTCTTGGCAGGAAAATTCCCTTTTTATTTTTCTACACATTTACTGTCCACTTGAATGGAATTAATAGCATTGCCTCACTTTATATATACAGTATATCATACAATTTGAACTTAAACTTTTTAGAGTTAAAATCGATAAAGATGTCAAGTGAGCCATGCAACGTTTTTATAATAAAAAAAATGACGTTTTCTGCTTAAAGGTCTGCAAGCCGAACCGCATCCTTCGCAAGACAAAAGCGGTAACCTACGAGAGCAAGAAGTGAATGAGGGAACTCAAAACTTGACCGTCTCGCGTCGATGCGACGACAAGGTTTCGTCTTCGTCAAGTCCGATTCATGCCGTGCTCCAAGATCCCCGGGGTTCCGACGTACGTTTTTGTAAGGGTTCTCCTCGGCCCGTTTCCGGTCGCCCGCGTTTTCCCGATCCTCTGAACGTGTTTCCGTCACGTGGGCCGGGGTTTCCGGAAGAATCCGCACCGGAACGACCTCCCAAAAAACCCCATTCTAAACCCGTTCCTCCTCCACCTCTTCCTCCGAGGAGCCCGAGCCCGGTTCGAAACCGAGTTCCGGAAGCCGGGGTGGAAGAGGACCGCCTTCCCACTCCCGATTTGCCTCCACCTCCTTTTCCTCCCTCTTTTCCGGAAGACGAAACCCCAGTCGACGAACCGTTGCCTCCTCCCCCTCCCGAAGCGGAATGGCTTCTCGCGACGGCCGTTCCCGGGAGGTCATCCCCATTTATTTCCGTTGCTCGACTTGAATGCGACTCGGAAGAAATACAGTATGACCAGAATGCCATCAACGCCATAATGGAGCGCAACAGGGTGACCCAAGATTTTCAGAAAAGAAAAAGCTCATCCAAGAGCTCTATGAAAGACAAAAAAAATTGCAGCCAAGAGGACGACAGACTAAGAAAAAATGGAGTGGAAAACAGACCTCCGCTGCCGTTGCCCAGGGATGCCCTTCCTTCTTCTCCCTTCTTTGAATCCTCAAAATCTATCCGGACCGCCAACTTGGAAATGGAACAAACGCTTTTATCACCTCGGGGAAAATTCGGGGATCGATTCAAGAAATATTCACGCCGCCTACCGAAAAGTCAGAGCTCGGAAGAAAATTTTGTAAACGAAATTTCCCTTCGACTCGAACAAGAAGAAGAACGTTTTCGTCGTCTCTTCCTGGAAAGGTGAGTCATTTTTAATATATTCCAATTCAAAAAAATAAAAAACGCTTTGACGTACCACACAAGACCGAATCGGTGCATCTGGCATCGTTAAAATGAAGCGAATGCCCCACTCTTGTTTCCTTTCTAATGGGACAACCGCTCCAACCTCGCATTTAGTCGAGTACGGTCAGCCGATGGGGAATATCCTGCTCATTTATTCCCATTTTTTCAAAACATTGTTTAAATTGTTATTTGCACTTAGTTCATGTACCCGATAATTTATGGGTTCGTATATTTATAAATGGATCGCTTATTAATAGATCCAAAACGATGCCGTAAGTGATGAATGTGTGATGCGCCAAAAATGGATTATTGTGCTTGATTCAACTCGTAAAATGTCGGCTACATTTTTCTGTCAATTAACGGAGAATATAAAAGGAAAATGGTGTTTGGTAGCGGGAGCAAATTTCGGATTCGAAGGTGAGAATGAAAATGTTGGGCCTGTAACAGGAACTCAAACTCATCAATTCGAAAAAGAAATGACACATCATACCATATCGTAATTATCGGTTAAACACTTGCAGTTTGATTACTTGATATATTTATAACTTGTGTGTTGGTAAAAAAACGCATCCGATGCTTAAAGGCGAAAAGACTTTCCAGCTGCTGAAGTATTTCAAGGCTAGCCCAACAACCCGTTCACTCGAGAATAGTTTGGGGAAATCTGTGCAAATTAGCACTAATAGGGAAGAAAAAAGAAAAATTTTATAACCTTGTTGCGCACAGCATTTAAATCAATTTCGAGGCTCGTTACATTTTTTTAAAATTTTATTTACTTATTTATTTCACACTTTTATTCAAAAACAACGTCTGATCCATTACGGAAAGGAAATTATAACAAGGTCTTTTAAATTGCGGCCTGACTTTTAGCAAGTATACAGAGCATGTTGTATGAAAGTTTCTGTAGGTGACAAAAGACCAAGGGTATTAGGCGGCGGGCCGCCACCCCCCCCTCCCCCCCTTCCCGCCCGTGATGTAAAAAATTTTTAATTTTAAAAATTCAAAATTAGAAGACTACCAATTTTTTTTTTTTTTTTTTTTTTTTTTGACCTTGAATGAACTTTAGATTTTGGGGCGGAGAGGAAAGAGAGAATCAGAAGCAGAAGCAGGTACAGTCTTGAAAACTGGAAAGGAAAGAGGTATTTGAACTTTGCTTTGAAAACGTCACTACCTGATAAAAAGACCAAAAGCAGGCAGCTGAAGGAAAAACGTGCCTAATGAAGAAAGTTGCAAATCAGAGAAAACAATTTTTACCGAATAGAAAAGGAGAAGAGAATAAAAAAAAAAGTTTGCAGAAGTCTTTGACCGGATTAAAGAGATACCTTCGGGTATCCTTTCTCAATGAAAAAAAGTATTCAAAAAACATGCAAAATTCTTGGAAGGTTATTTTTAAACATTGATATTTTTACAACCAGCATTCAATGGACCAGACAAATCTTTTTCAAAATATCCCAGGGAAAAAAATTAAAAACAATTTCTCAAGCTTAAAATAAGTTTCTAGAAAATTTCTTTCTTGTCACCTAGTCGATCGAATTTTCTCTCTCTGGGTGACAAATTTTGGGCACTAGGTGACATAAATGTCACCCAGTTCTTATGTTACAACATGCTCTGCAAGTATATGGTTTTCTCGTAATATTTTATCGCACGAGAATAGATGAGATGTATAAATATGCTGAGCAAGCACGTGCTCAGAACTTTGGATTAAAATTTAGTTTTATACATTTAATACTTCTCTTACAAAATGTGGCGTGTACCAAGAAAATGAAATGCTGGCCCAATCGGCCAATAGTTTCATCGCTTAGTGAAAAAATACAGGTCGACCTGGAAATGGAATTAAAACTTTTGAAATTGGTGCAAGAAGGTGAAATTTATCAATATTTGTCTTAATAGTTTTTTTTTTTTTTTTTTTTTGTAGTCTCACTTTTTATTATAAAAGAGAGAAAAAAAATTCCCTGAGGCGAACGAGCGAACCACTCTCTTTTTTCCGTATGAAATGATACTTTAGAAATCGTCTCGTTTCAAACCGGTTAGGCTTAATTTTTTTTTTCTTTTTTTTTTCCTTTATAAAGACGACGATTTTGATACTGTTATTCCCGGTTATTCCGTTTTTCTCTTGAAATTGTCCAAGAGGTTATAGTTTTTAAAAACTTGCACAGAAGTAATGGAATTAGCCCGTTTCTAATACTGCAAGGACATGCCAGGCCCGTAGCCAGACCGGCATATAGATGTACAGGGGGGCTGGATTTTTTTTTATGCCTTATACAGTGTAGGGAATTGGATGATAATTAATTTTTTTCCTGTTAAAATTAGAATTTGATTTGGAATGGGGGTATAAATTTCAAATCCACAGGGGGCTCAAGCATTTTCACAGGGGGGCTGAGCCACCCTATGCCCCCCCCCCCTGGCTACGAGGCTGGGACATGCTCACTCGGGGGGAAAAAATAAAGTAAAGACGCCTTGAAAGAAGAAAACGATTTACCCGCTATTATCGAAAACAAAAACAGTAAAACTATATTAACAAAAAACAAGTTGGCATACACATCATCAAACGTAACAGCGACCAAGATTTCTTTATAGAAAGCGGTCTCGAAAAAAAAAAAAAAGACTCGCGTTTTGATTGTGAAACTAATCATCAGATGGATTCCATGTACAAAACGCGTGTGTTTTAAAACGAAATAAGAAATAGGCTTATTTCAAATTTGTTTTTTTTAGAATTTAAAGTTTCTTGTTGGCCTGTTTTCTTTTTTATGCCAGGAAAACGACATCCGCCCGTCACGATTTCGCAAATCGTTTCGGCAAGAGGTTACGCAAAACCGATTTAAATATTCCTTTCTAATCCTTGATCTTTGGTTTCTATTGCAGCCGAAGCATCGGGCTTTAGGTTTTTATGCTTCCTCGTATAGTTTTTTTTTTTTTTTTTTAGGTAAAAGTAGGGTTTCACTCCCTCTAATATAGACGCTCGTTCCCAGACAAAACAGATCCATGGATTAATCGTGGATTACACGTGGAAGTTGTTGTGGAATACTGGTGGATGTTCCACGAGTATTCCAGCAAGATTTTAAGACTTTTTCCACCAATAATCCACCACTATTTTCCACTTATATTCCACCACATTTTTCCACTACTTTTCCACCGTATTTCTTTCTAATGCTTCTTTTCTTTCTTTCTAGTACTTCTTTCTAGATTAGTTTTATCTGCCTAAGGAATATATAACTGTGTTGTGAAACGTTCACAACACAGGACTTAGAAGAGAATTATTGTCAAAAAAGTTTTTTTCAACAAAAATTATTTTCCAAAAATTTTGTGTCATTAACTATTTTTTTCTGAAACTTCTCCAAGATTTTTCCCTGGGATTTCTACTACACAAATTTTTTCGAAGCAATTTGTTCCGACAGAATTTCTTACTGATATTTTTTTACGAGTTTAGAGTGAGAGTCTGTTCATTGAAAATTTGAAATCAAATAATTTTTACTGGGATTTTTTTCTTCCTTTTTGATAAAACTAATTTGTTAGTTTTTTTGACAGAATTTTTTAAGATTAACTGTTGACATAGTTGTCATTATAGAAATTTCACGAAATGGGTCAAATTTGTTTTTTCGTTGAATTTCAGCGAAAAAATTTTTTTTTTTCGATTTCTTGTCGACAATTTTCAATTTAATTCTGCCAAGAAGTTTTTTTTTAAATTACTGCCAGAAAAAATCTTTTTAAAGACTTCAAATTGTAAGCATGAATTATCCACTGGGAAAAATTGAAGCTAGAAAACGGAATTATTAAAAGTTTAAAGGAACAGATTGTAGAGATTCTACGACATTTTGTCATAGATTTTTAGTCATAAGGCCTTCTTGTCACTGATTAATTGTCATCAGGCTTTTTGACATACAAGACTTTATGTCATAAAACTTTTTTGTCATTAGATACTGTGTCAAAGCTGGTTTTGTCATAGTAGTTTTGTCATTACAATTTTTGTCATTTTTTTTACAGTAGGGACATTTGAAATTTCCAAATCGTTTAATTTCATTGACATATAATAAATAGATACAAAATGTAATAAAAGACATCTAAGAAATAAAAAGAAATAAAAAATAAGGGGATAAAAAATAAAGAAATAGAAAATAAAGAAATAAAAAATAAAGAAATAAAATTCGAGGCAAATTTTTATAAGTTACCCGCGAAATTGTACCCCAGAGCCTTCAGATACTTCAAAATTTCGTTTTGATCACAACGTTATTTTTTCAACGATTTCGTTATCACAACCGGGTTACCCTCATTTTTGTTCGTAGTGACAATGACACTGCACTTGGTTCTTCTCGAACATCTCCATTGAATTTTGGTTTCACTTTCCGAATGTTTTAAAAACATATACCCGTCTAATATTAACTTCCCCCCCGATTTGTTGAAATTATTCGGGGATTATTCATCACTTATAATTTTTATTTCCAGAAATAATAATAATAAAAAAAAAAAAAATAAAGATGATCAAAACAAAAACAATAACAAATAAATGATGAATTTATCTACTGCTTACATTCGAACAGTTCAAGTAATTGCACTTTCCTTCAATGACAAAAATCAATGACAAAAATTTACCATGACGAAAAAATTATGACATATTCTTTAAATGACAATACTAAACAATGACATTTTACATTATATGACAAAATGTCGCAGTGACGTAATATTTTATTATGACAAAAAGTCGCAGTGACGAAAAATCTGTGACCAAATGTCGCGATACCGATTGTAGAAATGAATTATTTTGACAAAAAAGTTTTGCAGGACTAAAAGCTTATGACAAGTAATCTTTTTGCTTTATCGACCGCAGGGAGAATAAAGCATTGTTTTTAGCACAAATTTCAGATTTTCAGTTTTTGATATTTTTACACGTTTTGAAGTCCCCTGATGCCGAAAAAAGCAAAATTTGGATGGTGGCCGTGTGTGTGTATGTGTGTATGTGTGTATGTGTGTATGAATGTATGAATGTATGAATATATGTGCAAAAAAATCTGTCCGTCGAAAAGCAGAAAAACGGAAGAACGGATGTCGATGATTTTTGGTGGGTAGAAACTTCTAATGAAATGTAGGTGCTGATTAGTTTTTGAGCCAAATCGGTTCAGCGATTCGGAAGCAGTGAGTAAAAATGTTGAATTTTCAACTATTTCAAGATATTTTTTGACTATAAATCGCGAACGCTGCCACCGATTGAGTCAGATTTTCGTACTGCAGTAGATATTCATCCAGATACGCTACCATTGAAATTTGGTTAAATTCTGTTGAGTGGTTCAGAAACGGTGAGCAGGGCTAAAAGTATGGGTATAGGCCTAAAAGCCGATATCTCCAACTTTTGAAACGTCACGATAGACGTCATCGATTACGTCAACAAAGCGATTTGGATGCTGATTGGCGGGTTCCTCGTGGGAGTTAACGAAAAAATAACCGTATTTTTGAAAATATTTTCGGGGTAGAGGATTCCGAATCTGAAATAATTTTTCCGAAATTCGAATTCCTTAAGCCAGTATTGCGGCTTTGGTGGACCTCTGATCAAAAATCTAACCGAATTTTTGAGAATATTTTCGGGGTAGAGGATTCCGAATCTGAAATAATTTTTCCGAAATTCGAATTCCTTAAGCAGTATTGCGGCTTTGGTGGACCTCTGATCAAAAATCTAACCGAATTTTTGAGAATATTTTCGGGGTAGAGGATTCCGAATCTGAAATAATTTTTCCTAAATTCGAATCCCTTAAGCCAGTATTGCGGCTTTGGTGGACCTCTGATCAAAAATCTAACCGAATTTTTGAGAATATTTTCGGGGTAGAGGATCCGAATCTGAAATAATTTTTCCTAAATTCGAATCCCTTAAGCCAGTATTGCGGCTTTGGTGGACCTCTGATCAAAAATCTAACCGAATTTTTGAGAATATTTTCGGGGTAGAGGATTCCGAATCTGAAATAATATTTCCAAAATTCGAATTCCTTACGCCTATACAGCGACTCTGGTGTCTCTGATCAAAAATCTAACCGAATTTTTGAGAATATTTTCGGGGTAGAGGATTCCGAATCAGAAAAAATTTTTCCGAAATTCGAATCCCTTATGCCCGTACTGCGGCTTTGGTGGAACTCTGATCGAAAAACTAACCGTATTTTTGAGAATATTTTCGGGGTTGAGGATTCAAAATCTGAAATAATTTTTCAGAAATTCGCATTCCTTGTGCCCGTACTGCGGCTTTGGTGGAACTCTGATCGAAAAACTAACCATATTTTTGAGAATTATTTAAATAGTCGATAAAGCACTTTGATCGGTTCACCGATCTCATTTTTTTAAAAGTAATAAGACTCGACAAGAAAAGTTTTCTGGTGTTAGAAGTGTCAATAAAAAAATTTTAAAACCAAGAAATACGGTGGAAAAGTAGTGGAAAAATGTGGTGGAATATTAATGGAAAAAAGTAGTGAAATATTGGTTGAAAAAGTCTTAAGATCTTGCTAGAATACTCGTGGAACATCCACGACTTTTCCACCGTGGAATCCACGTGGATTCCAGACTCTGCTTTGTCTGGGTTGCGGATGAATACATGCAATGAGGGAACCCGATTTTAGAAAAAAGGGACTAAAACTATATAATTTTACTAGCAAAATTGTTTAGTTTAATTCCCTTTCAATTACTAACCGGGAACATACCCGTAAACTTTTTTCTAAAAACGAAATGCAGTAGGGCGTCCCATTTTGACTTCAGATTCGGAATCAGGGGTTCAAATTACCCCTGGAAACATTTTATAATTTTTTTTTTTTTTTCTCCTACTCAAGTTTTTACGAAAATAAACTCGGGAGCTCGACTCTCCGAATTCGCGGGGCCTAAGGTCATACGACTTTGCTTTTAAATACAATATTGGTATAGTTGAAAATGAGTAGGATAAAACCCGAATCTAGCTAAGTATGAGTAAGTCGTTTTCTTGGCCTTGCAAACGGGAAATTGCATCTGAGTTAAAGTATAACATGTGACAATCCTCTCTTTTTCTTCGTCTAATTTAGGGCCGGTTCACTTGTTTTGTGCTAAAACTTTTTCAGTTAATTTTTTTTTTTTTACTATGTTTTTGACTCTAAACCGTATTTTTTAGAATCCCTCTAGTACCTTTATTTTTCGGCCGATTTCCGCGAAATTTGCATCGATCGATTCGTTTTTTTTGCTTTATCGACCGCAGGGAGAATAAAGCATTGTTTTTAGCACAAATTTCAGATTTTCAGTTTTTGATATTTTTACACGTTTTGAAGTCCCCTGATGCCGGAAAAAGCAAAATTTGGATGGTGGCCGTGTGTGTGTATGCGCGTACATTTTCGTCACTTTGGCGACCGATTGTGCAAATTCCCTTATCACTTTCGCGACCTGTGCACTCTGGCGACCAATACCCTGGTCGCCAGAGTGATCACGCGCTGATCACTACCCGAGCACGTGCAAAGGGCGTGACCTTGGCCGGGTAAAATTTTGGACTTATACGGTTCTGGAACTCCGGTCGCCACAGTGTATGGCAATGTGCGTATTTATGTGTGTATGTGTGTATGTGTGTATGAATGTATGAATATATGAATATATGTGCAAAAAAATCTGTCCGTCGAAAAGCAGAAAAACGAAAGAACGGATCTCGATGATTTTTGGTGGGTAGCAACTTCTAATGAAATGTAGGTGCTGATTAGTTTTTGAGCCAAATCGGTTCAGCGATTCGGAAGCAGTGAGTGAAAATGTTAAATTTTCAACAATTTCAAGATCTTTTTTGACTATAAATCGTGAACGCAGCTACGGATTGAGTCCGATTTTCGTACTGCAGTAGATATTCATCAAGATACGCTACCATTAAAATTTGGTTAAATTCTGTTGAGTGGTTCAGAAACGGTGAGCAGGGCTAAAAGTATGGGTATAGGCCTAAAAACCGATATCTCCAACTCTTGAAACGTCACGATATGACGTCATCGATTACGTCAACAAAGCGATTTGGATGCTGATTGGCGGGTTCCTCGTGGGAGCTAACGAAAAACTAACCGTATTTTTGAGATTATTTTCGAGGTAGAGGATTCCGAATCTGAAATAATTTTTCCAAAATTCGAATTCCTTATGCCCGTACTGCGACTTTGGTGGACCTCTGATCAAAAATCTAACCATATTTTTGAGAATATTTTCGGGGTAGAGGATTCCGAATCTGAAATAATTTTTACAAAATTCGAATTCCTTATGCCCGTATTGCGGCTTTAGTGGACCTCTGATCAAAAATCTAACCATATTTTTGAGAATATTTTCGGGGTAGAGGATTACGAATTTGAAATAATTTTTCCAAAATTCGAAGTCCTTATGCCCGTATTGCGGCTTTAGTGGACCTCTGATCAAAAATCTAACCTTATTTTTGAGAATATTTTCGGGGTAGAGGGTTACGAATTTGAAATAATTTTTCCAAAATTCGAAGTCCTTGTGCCCGTATTGTGGCTTTGGTGGACCTCTGATCAAAAATCTAACTGTATTTTTGAGAATATTTTTGGGGTAGAGGATTCCGAATCTGAAATAATTTTTCCAAAATTCGAATTCCTTACGCCTATACAGCGACTTTGGTGTCTCTAATCAAAAATCTAACCGTATTTTTGAGAATATTTTCGGGGTTGAGGATTCAAAATTTGAAATAACTTTTCAGAAATTCGCATTCCTTGTGCTCGTACTGCGACTTTGGTGGACCTCTGATCAAAAATCTAACCATATTTTTGAGAATTATTTAAATAGTCGATAAAGCACTTTGATCGGTTCACCGATCTCATTTTCCTCTAGGCCAAAGTTATATATAAAACAAGCAATTCCTATCGTGAAAAAAAAGAAATTACGAAAATTAAAATTCTTATCATTTTAGAGAAGATGAATCGTGCGGTCCGGTCAAAAAAAAAAAAAAAAACGTGGTCCATAAGCTAAGCCCGTTCTCGAGTCATCAAGTTACGTTGCACAAGTTTTATGAATTTCTTTATCTGATTGTCATCGGGTTGAGGCGTGCGCATGCGCTGTATCTGTTTTAAGTTAACGGAAATTCTGCAGGCTTGCGTTTGATCACTGTTAAAAATCAAAGAGTTTAATTTACTCGATACAGATATTATTTGGAACCGAGTTAAATCCTATGAGTTCGTGAACTCAATTATCCCAGACAGCAAGACACGTCTCCTACACCTCTTTTACACGTGTATGATACACCACTATTACACGTGTATTTTAAGATTATATACACGATGTACACCCCGTATTTAGTTTTGCACAAAATCAAAAAATGAAAAATATCCAACACCTTAGTCTAGGATGAATGGAAGTGAAGTCGGTGTTGTCGCGGTTACTCGATTAGTTGATTTGCTGAGCGGAAAATCGAGCAAAACCCTTCTTGGGTGAATCAGAAAATGGCTCCCATGGCTGGGTAACTGCTCGAATCAAAAAAATGACCTCATATTCGAATTCAACGACCTCGAAATCCCATTATGAGTTAGTAAAATCGACACTTAAAATTTTTATTAAAATCTGCTGTAAAAAAGTCTGCTCGAGAAAAAGTCGTTTTTACTCAGGAAAGTAGCCTCATTTTAACTCAAAAAACACTAATTGTCCACAAAAGATTAAATACTATGCTTTTACCATGATATCAATAGCAAGTTTGAAATTTACTTACTTCGGGTCGATTATAACGAACCCTTTTTCTAAAAAAAATTTTGTAATATACCGTAGTAAAAAATAAATGTCATTTCTTCACATTTCAATCGTTTTTTTTTTTTTTTGATAAAAACCAAAGAAGAATAATAAATAATTAGGTGGTATTTTCCTTATTCTCATTGGTTTGTAACTTTCGATCTAATTAACTAAACAAAAAAGAAGAGAATATTCCATTTGTTTTAATGAAAAAAATATGAACCGCAACACGTAGATATTATCTTAAAATACACGTAGAATACTCGTGTATTGTACACGAGTTTTCTACCAAACTGACACGTATTTTACACGTGTAATACATGTGTCTTTAGTTCAACTATATTTTTTAAAACGGAAGTTGATAAACTCTTTAGATAGTTTAATTTTTTCAATATCGAGCTCATGAACTCATCTTTGAAATTGAAGCTGCAATAACTCTGTTCCGAGTGGAGGAAAAAAGATTCTTTTAAAATTCTGAACTCTTAATACATCCTAGGAACTTTGATAGGAGTATCAATAAGGGTAAACTCTTTCACGAGTCCTGAAATTGAACTCTGTAACGGGTTGAACAACGAGTTGTCCGAATTAAAGATGATCAAATTTTAAAAAAATCTAAAAGGAGCATTTTGAACTCGCAAATGAACAACATTTTCATCGCAGAGTGAAAAAATTATTATACTCTTTAAAGAGTACTTTTTAATTCAAACTGACTCTTGTGTGAATTCGAAACTCTTTTTAGATTAAAAATGATGTTGAACTCCGTCATTAACTCTTTTCTTTTTAACAGTGATAATTATAAAAATAAAAAAAAAATGAGAGTGGTTTTATGGTAATTGTCCGTTCAGATTAGAAAAAAAAAGCGTGAATCGTGTTTTTTCTTTTAATATTTTTATTTTGTTTGACTGGAGACATGAATTTAAAAATGTTGAAAAAAGTGAGAGCCATTAAAAGTAAGCCCACATTCATTTGTTATATTTTCCCTTATGAAACATCGCTATCGGAAAAGTAGAAAAAATTATTGGTTCCGATGGTTTGCTTTCGGTTTCGGTGGCTTATTAAAATCTCAATAGCTTTTTGTCATGAAATTATCGACTCATTTTGAAAACTCGCCAGTTTTTCAAAAAGATTCACATCCAATAGCTTTTTGACATGAAATTATCGACTCATTTGGAAAACTCGCCAGTTTTTCAAAAAGCTTCACAACTCAAAAGCTTTTTGACATGAAATTATAGATTCATTTTGAAAACTCGCAAGTTTTTCAAAAAACTTATACTTTTCTGAAAAATTATAGATATCTTGAAATTAGCGAAGAACTTTTCAAAAAATTATCGAAAAAAATGGGAAAAACTATTGAAAAAATTATCGAAAAAATGGGAAAAACTATCGACATTTAATTTTTATCCGCCAGTTTAAAAAACTGCCGAGATTTTTAAAAAACTGGGTAGCGAAAAATCGGTCCAAAAAGACTATTCGAGTCTCGGTAGTTTTTTTTTTTTTTTTAAAAACCGATAGCAACGTTTCATAAGGGTTTTTTATTCATTAAATCATTTTGCTTTCATTTTTTTAGAACTTTTCTTTTTTCTTTGATTTTTAATGTCACACCAGTGAGCCATTGTAATCTGCTCCTAATAAGAAAGCCAAGCAAAATATTGGTGTAATTATTATATTTCACAAAGTGGTCTTGAAAAAAAAAAAAAAAAAAAATCCAGAAAATTTATTTAACAGATGACTGTGAAAAGCAGCTTTAATTTAAACTGATGTAAAAGAAGAATTCAGAAGAAAAGCCAATGCATACATGAACAATACGTGTAACATTTTCAAATGTCTGTTTTATCCAAGTCAGGATTAAAGTTGCTTTCGAAGAAAGGTCCAATTTCAGAACAATCATCTGTTGAAGTAACTTTGTGGATAATTTTTGGTTTTCAAGGTCGCTGGAAAATAAAATCATCATTATTGGTATGTTGCTTTGTTTTTTCATTAGGAGTGCTCACCGGTGTGACATTCAAAATTAAAGACAATTTCAAAAATAGTAATAAAATGATATAATGAATTAAAAATAAATATAAATTAAATGGATGTTGACTTAACTCTGTTCCTTCTCCCTCTTCCCCTCCAACACTAAAAACTTAAGAATAAAATTAAAGCATTTTTAAAAAAATGCTGTTTGCTATGTTTTTTATGTATTTCAAAAAATCTGATTTTTTTAAACAGTAAAAAGAAGCACTAAAAAGAACGGAATAATTTTTTAAGTCCCCCAAATGGAAAGAGGGGAGCATTTATAAACCAGCAGTTCTGTACCGGTAGTCAGGTGACAGAGCTCTCATTTTGACCAATATTGATTCAAAATGCAGAAAAACATGGCTGTGAATAAAAAATAATGAATTAAAAACATACAGTTAAACATACAGTTAAACATACCTTAAACATACAGTTTGCACTCTTAAATGCACAGCCATGTTTTTCTGCATTTTGAATCATGGTCAAAATGAGAGCTCTGTCACCTGACTACAGATCTGCTGGTTTATAAATTCTCTCCTCTTTCCATTTGGGGGACTTAAAAAATTATTCCGTCCTTTTTACCCCTTCAACCAATTTGTTACCCCTTCAACCAATTTGAAGGGCGTTATGTTTTTACCCCTTCAACCAATTTGAAGGGCGTTATGTTTATCGCTTCGTCTGGTTAATGGTCTATACGGCTGGCTGGCTGACTGACTACCGTGTGGCATGATTTTGGAATTCCCTTGTAACTTTGAAACGGAAATATGTAGAAATCTGAAAATTTCACAGTTGATTCTACATATTTTCCCGGAGGCCCTGTTGTAATTATTTTTTCGAAATTCCAAACAGTTTTTGAGTAAACCGAGAAATCCGAAAACACTAAAAATGTACTAAACACGTAGCTTTAACTTATGGGGGAAGAAAAACAAAGAGAAGAATGGAAGGGTATCGTTTGCTAGCGAGAAACTTTTTTTTTCAGTGATGACCTATTCTTTTTTTGGGCTTATCCGACAGAGGAAGGTCCAACGTAATGTTTAAAATTTTCAAAATTAAAATCTGACAATATCAACAGGAATAAGGGGGTGTCAAAGTTAAGGTGGTTCACAGGTTAGTACTCATATCTTGAATATTTCTGTGATAGTAATCGGAACCTTGAAGTGAGCCACATAAGATGACGGCGAAGCCCATTGACCATCGCATAAGCGTTCAGTCATTTTATAATTTTCATTCAAGAGTAGAATGTTAGAAGGCTGGCGGTTAATATGAAATAACATTATCATTTAAATTAAATTATAAAAATAAAAAAAGATGGAAGAAATGTAACTTGTGAACAGCTGATTTTTTTTTTTTTTTTGAAATTATTAGTTTTTGTGGAGTAGGCCTAAGCATTCTTAAATAATTTTTTTAAAAGAAATTAAAAATTAATAAAAAGAATTAATTAATGGGTGTTGCATTACAAATCCAGCGGGAAATTAAACAGGGGTCCGAATCCGATGCCGGTGCCGGCCGCAGCCGGCTGAAATCTCGGGTGGATGCCAATGCCGATTCCATATTATTTATTTAACTCCCGCGATTCCGATTCCGATCATATCCGATGCCGCCTCTGATTCCGATTTTAGTGAAAAAAAAAAAGTCGTGGAGCCTAGACGATTTTTGAAATCAGGGGTCCGAATCAGATGCCGGTGCCGATGCTGATGTCAGCCGCGGCCGCGCCTAAATATCTCGGGTAGATGCCGATGCCGATTTGGGATAATTAAAAAAATCCGATGCCGGCATCGGCATTGACATCGGCTTCTGAATCGGACCCCTGATTTTAAAAGCAATCTAGAATGGCTCTATGACTTTTTTTTTTCCCCCACTAAAATCTGGATCAGAGACGGCATCGGATATGATCGATGCCTGGTGGCGTCGGCATCAGCATCGGATGTAGGTGCCGGAATCGGAATCCGGAGTTAAATAAATAATATGGAATCGGCATCGACATCGGATTCGGACGCCTGATCTTGAATAAATTTGATAAATAAGAATGGGAGATCGATTTCTTGAGTAATTGAAAATTTATTATTTTAATCGAAATCTTGCAGTAAATTTGTGAATAAGAATCTGAATATATTTCGTGAACAGCTAAAAATTGGAATCTTGAAATAAATTTTGCAAATAGGAATCGGAATTGGGATCAACTTTTTTATTTAATAAAAAAAGAAAAATTGGAATAAGAACGACAAACAGAGCAAAAATTCTCAATTGGAATAGGACTCGGAATAAATCGAGTTAGAAAAAAATTAATTAGTCAGAATCAGAATGAAAATAAAAAAATTTGCGATTAACTAAAATGCGCAAAATAAATCGTCAAAAAAAAAAAAAAAAAAGAAACTTTCAAAAATTAATGTAATTTAAAAAAACTGAAATGCGTTAAATAAATAAATTTAAAAAAAAAAAGAATACCCCTTCAACTAAAAGAACTAAAAAGCAAAAAATAACTTTTTTTTTTTTTAATTTATAAAAAAAAACTGAAAGGCAGAAAACGAGACCAATTTTCACTATATAGGTAAGAGTTTGATTTCCCGAAAAAATGAACCATGACCTTCAGATTTGAAAAATTTTCACTACACGCAATAAATAGGCCAATAAAAATGCATTCAAAGGACAAAAGAAGCGCAGAAAAAATTTTTGTTGAAGGAGCAAGTCCCCTTTTTTTTTAAAACTTGCTCCTTCAACAAAAATTTTTTCTGCGCTTCTTTTGTCCTTTGAATGCATTTTTATTGGCCTATTTATTGCGTGTAGTGAAAATTTTTCAAATCTGAAGGTCATGGTTCATTTTTTCGGGAAATCAAACTCTTACCTATATAGTGAAAATTGGTCTCGTTTTCTGCCTTTCAGTTCTTTTTTAAAAATTTAAAAAAAAAAATTATTTTTTGCTTTTTAGTTCTTTTTGTTGAAGGGGTATTCTTTTTTTTTAAAAATTTATTTATTTTAGTGCTTCTTTTTACTGTTTAAAAAAATCAGATTTTTTGATATACATAAAAACATAGTAACAGCATTTTTTTTTAAAATGCTTTAATTTTATTTTTAGTAAGTCGCGACTTTTTATACGAAACATCTTTATTTACGATACTACTTTATCTGCCCCTGTATCAAAATTTTTAAATTCCGATTGGATCTGGCACATTGTTGAAACCAAAAAGTGCTATCTCGGAATTTATTTAAAATAAAATTTAGAACCGAAAGGTTCAGTGCCATCTTTCCAATAGGTCTCTCAGTATAAAAATGAAATCCCTAATACAGTATGTATAAAAATGAGTTTTGATTGACAAAGAATTATTTAATTATTTCTTATAGTGATTTAATAGATTGTTAAAATAACAAAATCGTTACCGAATGGTCGTTTGTTTAACTAAATAAGTAATTATATCATGCTCCATTTCAATGTTCAGCGTTGGCAGCCATGTTATTATATACAATTTTTCGTTCAGATTTGCCAATTTTAGAGGAGAATAGAAGAATGGTCCAAAATTGACTTAAATTGATAAAGGTACTTGGTCGCTGATGTATGTACCCCCCCATTACGTAAAAAATATAATAGACCCCCAAAAATAACATCGGACATCTTCAAAAATTTTCGAACATGTTCGAGAGCAAATGTGATTTTCCTCGCGAAAAAATATTCGGAACGTTTTGAACAAAAATTTTCGTGCAACGGAACCAACCCCTTAACGTTGTTGCTCAAGGGAAATGGACCGAAAGTAATGCCTATGACTAATTTTTTCTTTGAAGCTTATCTCGTGTTACTTTTATAATGGAAAATTTCCAATTTGGTGCGATGCATTTTTTAAAAAATAGTTAACGAATAATCTGGATATTTTGCTTTTCATTTTCATTTTTTTTTTTTTTTTTTTTTTTTTTTTTTGAAAGAACAACTTTTGGAATGTTGCTAGAAGTGGCGAGATTCATCTGGTTCTTATTTCCAGACCAATATAACATATATGAACATATGATCAGTGTACCGGTATGTATAATGATTGGTGATGTTACAATATTCCTTTTCCATGTTTCAATGGTTCAAAGTGAACTTGTAATCAGATCACCGAACAATTTGGCATTAACCTCTCAAAAACCCGCAAACAAACGTCGCGTTCGAATCTTCCGTTCGGTGTGTTCAAATATAGTTTTCGTTATCTCAAGATTTTAATACACAAGAATTAGCCAAGTCACTTGTACTTGATGTGCGAACGTGCTTATCGTTCAAGGCAGTTTACGGATAGTTTTCGACTTCGTGACTATGCAGGTTTGTTGGCTTTGTGTGCTTTTTAGCTTATACAGCCTTTAAGTTGTAAAATAACTGCGCTTGGTAACATACGTTTTTTTTTTTTTTTTTTTTTTTTTTTGTGGGGAAAGATTGTACAGGAAATCGGAGGAGGCCTCGCAGTAGTTTGGAGCGATCCGTAAAGTATCAAATACAAGCTCGGTCACCTCAGAGTCGAGCATAGGATTTTGACCTTTGCCGTTTGTTTTCGTTATCTAGGCCCGCTCAAATAGAAAAGGCGAGGGGTCAGTTGTCTACGGAACGTGCAGAGAAAAAGATGGAAAAAATAACGCTCATTTTCGTGGTTTGCATTCTCGGGGTGGCGAAAGGAAGTCAGAAATTAAGCTGCCAACTTCCACCCGCCAATGTACCCAAAGAATGGGCAACGATGGTCGACGCCTGCGTGGAAAAGATGAAACATCAAGTGGAAACGGAACTTAATGCTGCAATGACATACATGGCGATGGGGTCTCATTTTTCAAGGGATTCCATCGACAGGCCGGGTTTTGCTAAATTGTTTTTTGCAGCTGCCGACGAAGAGAGAGAACATGCCACCAAATTGATTGGTTATCTTTTGATGCGGGGAGAATTAACGGAAGACGTTAGAGAGTTGATAAAGAATCCTGCACCTCTAAAAGATTTTTGGAAAAACGGAGTTTCAGCCCTGCAATACGCTCTCGAGTTGGAAACTACCGTCACTGCACAAATAAGAGACATAATCCAAGTTTGCGAAGCTCCTCCGAAAGTAAACGGAACCTCTTTTAACGACTATCATCTGGTAGACTACCTTACCGGCGAATTTTTGGAAGAGCAATATAAGGGACAGAGGGAATTGGCTGCCCACGTTTCAACTTTAGGAAAAATGATGGATTCCCATGGTGAAATCGGAGAATTTTTATATGACAAAAAGTTGCTGGAATGACAAAGATATATATTATGGTTTGTACCTAGAATAACGAATAAAAAGAAAAGTTCTTAATCTGCCATTTCGTTATCGGTATTTTTTCTTTCAGGCACCGAGAGTCTCGGTCTGGGAATCAGGAAGGACTATTAAACTTGTTTACCTCGCTGTGATATTTACATTGCTCCTACGAATCCTTCCGAAAGAAACTAGACTATTGTACCAATTTTATACATTTTATTTTCAACTTGCAAATATATACGCATAAGTTTGTGGATTTTAGGTTTTCATTTTCTTTTCGTTTTGTTTTTGCTTATTCTTTCTTTTCGATAAACCCTACGGCATATCACTAAATCAAACTTTTGTGTGTATTAATAAGACCGGTTTTATTTATCGAAATGATGTACCTTATGTAATTGCTCTGTTTGTTCATTGAGATGACGTTAGTTTATCGGTTGCAAGAGATAGTTAATGCGTCTTTTTCGATCTCGAAAAAAAAAAAAAACAGTGAAATGACATTATGTAGGTTTTCATCGGTGATTGTAAGAATTAAAAACAACAAAGGAAGAAAAATAAAAATAAATTGTTACTCCTCTAACCCGTTTATTTCGTTAACGAGCAGATTTTAAAGAAAAGAGTATAGACAAAGAAAAAAAAAGTCATCAAGTGGTGGGAGCGAAACAAAGACGGGCCACTTTTATTCGAGGTCGCAGTGGCATTTTATTCTTTTGTTTCCGTTTATGTTTAAGTGTTTTTTTCAAGAAATTGTTTGTCTTCACGTATTAGAAAAAAAAAAAAAAAAAAAAAAAAAAAAAAAAACATTTTTTTTTCCTCTTCTAACTAAACCTCCATTCGAGTAAGAAAAAGAGAAAAAATTTTATCCTCGTTTGGACCCTTGATGTGATCCGAGAGGCGGTCGGGAATCGGTCACGGCCATAATTCCATTTTGGCAGTAGTCACGCGACTTTGTTTACTTGAGGCCACGTAAAGAAAAAAAAAGGGGAAAAAGACGAAAAATTGCTAAATTGTTTTTCTAAAAAGATTGCATTTATTTTGGATGTAGGAAATCTAATAATTTTTTATATTTGCCTTTTTTAGGACAAATTCCAAGGCAGCTTTTCTGGCCGTGCGGAGGGAGAAAGAATTAGGTCTGAGCAATTACGAAGGAAGCTACAAACTGACAATATCTCCTTCGGGAGAATTTTTGAACTCTGCAAGGGCTTCTTCGTCCTCCGCAACGATCGAAAAAATAGAAACTTCTACGGAGAAAGTGATTTTAGAGGGTCGTTTGTCACCTTTGTCACATTTGTCTCCCGAACCTCCCGATCTGATTCCTTTAGGAGACTTACGTTCCCGGCGCTCTTCGTTGGAATTTCCACAACATGACGATGGTAGATTTCATTGTGTGTTGGAGGAAAAAAAAGATTTGGGAAATGGTTCATTTCGAAAATTTCTTGGTAGTCGAAAAGAAGATGATTCCTGCTTGGACAAAAGGAAAGAAATACAGGACGTTTCGCAAGAAGCTGACTTTTTGCCAAAGCCTCAAGAGACCGCTCCGTCGGTGGCTCAAAATTTTTCTGACGTCCGAAACGAAGAATTTTCAGATCGAGATGATACCCGGGAAGAGTCCGAATGCGAACGTCTTTCTAGAGATTTAGCTAGTCAGTTACCGTCCTCCGACAAACTGCAAGGACTTTTGGGTGGGTTTCCGCAAAATAAACTTGGACTTTTTTTTTTTTTTTTTTTTTTTGTACGAGTAATCAACGGTTGATTTATTTCATCTTTCTAGTTTTAGATTCAGAGAGGAAAAGATCGACGGATTACGTCGCCGGCCTATTCCGTTTGGAACCTTGTTCCGGAACTCGAAGACGCAATTTTCATGAATCAAGAGCACGAAAACATGCAAGCAGTTACCTCGTGCAAAAATCTTTATCGGTCGGCAAGGATTCTGTTGGGTAAATCGATTGCGCCTCGTTTATTTAGTTCCGTACTCTCGTTTCATTGTTACTTATTTTTTTCCGCTGGAGTAGATTAACTCAGTCTCATTTTCCGCTCCATCAAAACCGAAATTCTTTATATACCTTACGTCGTTATGTCATAAGATTACCTGATGATGCCTGGCATATATTTTTTATCTCATGCAGTACTAGGGTGTCTCTTAAAAATGTAAATATGGAATTTAAAAACGTTCGCCCCCTGAACTAAATAAATAAATAAAAATGTCCCGAAGATAGGCTTCGTAACTTGTTTCAAACCCGTGCCTCTGAGGCCTTGCTTTTTCCCATATAAAATGCATGGGGATTTTCACGACAATCCGATATAATTTTTTAAGTAAACAAAAAAAGTAGGGAAAATTCTGCCAGTATGGTGGATCAATGTCTATGAGAAGGGCTTTCCATAGGGCCTATCCCGGACTTTCTCCCCTGACTAATAACGGAGATAATGGGGGCTAAAAATGAGAAAAATTCCATTTTGAACTCCGTTATTAGTCAGGGGAGGAAGTCCGGGATAGGCCCTATGGAAAGCCCTTCTCATAGACATTGATCCACCATACTGGCAGAATTTTCCCTACTTTTTTTGTTTACTTAAAAAATTATATCGGATTGTCGTGAAAATCCCCATGCATTTTATATGGGAAAAAGCAAGGCCTCAGAGGCACGGGTTAGAAACAAGTTACGAAACCCATCTTCGGGACATGTTTTTATTTATTTATTTATAAATTTTTCAGGGGGCGAACGTTTTTAAATTCCATATTTACATTTTTAAGAGACACCCTAATGCAGTACAGACTTTCAAAAGTTTCAGAACAGAAATATAAACGGGCTTCGCTCTAAAATTGGAATTTAAATCGAAGCAAAAAATTTTAGTTTTTGTCTAGTCATCTGTAGGTAGGTAAATAGCCACAAAATGAGCGGTCACGCAACAATCTTTTTTTTTTGTTTTTCTTTCCTCTTCTGTGGCGGAAATTAAAAATAATTCCCGGATGTGATGAAAAAACTTTTTCTTAAGAAGAAAGGAAGGGTATATTTTGATATTCAATCAATTTTATTGTATTGCCACTAATTTTAGTTTGCCCCAATTTTTTCATCATAAATCAAATGCCTGATACAAAAACCTCCATTATTACGTTAAATAAGATCAGTTGGAAGCGTACGATTGGAATGGCCGAGCGGTTAAGGCGTTCTCCCACGGATTGGGGTTCAAGGATGTGTGAGTCCTCGTTGGTTCGAATCCAGCTTCCAATAAATTTTTTCTCTACTTAATTCTCAAAAATTTAGTTATCCTACCTGAGGAATAGAAGGTGGATTGTCTTAAAAACTGAAAGATCAGATAGTTGCAAATGATTGTCAGTGTTACGACTTCATAAACATTGTTGGCTTTCAAAATCTTCATTTAATTTTTTACGCTCTTTAATTTCTTAGAAGAGTACATTAGATTCGGTTTTTAGTTTTGGGTACCTCAGTTAATATTGAACGGAGAGAAAAACGAACCGCACATTTCGGGGGTAACGTTTTAAGACATAGCCATTTACGCTGTCCGTCTGGCTATCCTCATTTTTTTGTGCTTCGATTGGAGACGCAATTTCAGCCCGATCGATCCCAAATTTGGCATATGAACAGGGGTGTTAAGGATTAGAACTGTATAATTTTTGGTTCAAATCCGTTCGACGATAGCAGAACGACGGCCATTCGAAAAATATAATAATAAATTTAACAAAGCGGGAATCTTTTTTTTTGAACAATTTTAAATTGATGGATTTCCATATGGTGAACGGTTTTTGAAGTATCGAAATCAAACGGTTTTCGTATTTTATCTCGTTTGTTAGGATCTGCTCATTTTATTTTTTTAAATTACGAAAACAGATATCGCCCGTGCTCTACAAAGAAATGGAACATTCCAGAATATTCTGGAATGCTCTTTATGTAATGTTTTAGAGTATTTCAGAATTAGTGATTGCAATACCGGTTTCGGTAATACCGGTAGTACCTGTATTTAGGGAAATTTTGGCAAAACGGTAGTACCGGTACTACCGTTGAAAGAGGCCGGAATTAAAGTTTTTAAGCGAAGGAAAAATATTTCAATTCTGTTGAGTGAAAAAAGCAAAAAATTATCAAAATTAAATAATGCATGTTCAAGATAAAGCATTTTCGGCTTTGCCTTTGTGCTCACGCCGCTATCGGACTTACTTAACCAGCTGAATTTTCCAAGAATTGTTTATTTGTTGCAAAACCCTTTTTTTCCTCTCTAAAACTTAGTTTTCTTACAATTTTTTGCCCCCTCTTATGTTATTTATTTTACATCAAATCATTTCTTTTCTGCTAAAATATTTTCAAAGAGCACATAAATTCTAAAAAATGAAAATACTTACTGCATATCAAATTGACTAGAATTTAGAAGGGTTAGGTGGAAAAATAAGCCCGGATTCGAAATTAGCTCAAGTGAAAACTATGAAATCGAGTTCCATATTGTTTTCATTTTTTACATACCGGTATTGGATGGTAAAACCGGTATTAAAACAAAATTTCTACCGTACTACCGGTATTGAAAAACCCCCACTACCGTGCAATCACTATTCAGAATATTGTGATTCTAGAATATTCTGAAACATTCCCGCAAGCGTCGTTATACTGGAAAGATCAGGAACATTCTACGTAGAGTATTGTGGATCATTCTGAAACATACTAAAATATTTCGTAACATTCTACAATATGCTGGAATATTCTACGACATTCTGCTATTTTGTGAAACATTTTAGAATAGTCTAAAATGAAACGGTATTGTGTTTAGGAACCATTAAACTCAAAATCCCGCATAATGTTTATTGACATTTTTACTCGTGTGAGTAAGACCTATGTGAAATTGAAGAGTATCGAACAGTCTTAAAAAGGATCGGTACACCTTTTTGACGTTTTTATTTTCATCGTTTATTTCGAATGTTATTGATAGGCGCAACATTTGTTTATTTTGCGAAAGCTTTTCGAATCTACAAAATTTTTAAGGAATGGTTTTATACAGCGAAAATCATTACGGTATACCGAAACTACATTTTCTATCGATTGACAAAAAGGAAAATTAGGATATATCGTGGAATATTGAACATTTTTTAAATAATGCACAAGTTTACTTAAAATAAAAAGCGATGTTTTTGTTTACTGAATGGGTTGATTAGTTTAAAATACCTACTCATTGTTTCACGATGTATCCGAATTTTCTTTCTTATAAGTCGATAGAGAATTTAGTTTTGGTATACCGTAATGATTTTCGCTGTATAAAACCATTTTTTTTAAAATTTGATAGATTCGAAAAGCTTTCTCAAAATAAGCAAATGTTGCGCCTATAAATAAAATTCAAAGCTAAACAAGCAAAATAAAAACGTCAAAAAGGTGTACCGATTCTCCTTAACCTTCACTGTAGCTTGACTTTTTTTTATTTTACTTGGTACAGTATTCTAAGTTGATGTTTCTTTTTTGGTTTCAGTAATGGGAAAGGTCAATGCTTTGATGCCTCCGAGTCAGAAACTTCAACTGGAACGAAAACGTCCAATTGTCGGACGAAAGATTACGAGTCTCCATTGTATTACGATCCCGGAGAACTCGCAAAGAAAAAGGTAAAATAAATTTTTATTTATTCATCAAGCTCTAAAGCTTGTTTGGAATCTCCATGAACTGCTACAATTTTTCTTAAATCATCATCTTTATCACTAAATTGTCTATGTTCTAAAGCGCAAACTAAGAGGTTTTCTTTATTTTATTTTTAACGGGATATGGATCATTTTATTAAGAAAGCCACGCTTATATGATATCTTAATTTCATATACTGCGTGCTGTTTCATTCAAGTACCATATCAGTTGATAGTTGAATCGATTGTCGAAGTAGCTTAGTGGTAGAGCAATCGTCATGAAAACGAGAGGTCGATGGTTCGATTCCATCTTTCGCCACTTCGATTTAACTTTTCAACTGATTTCCTATGTTTAGCATATATAGTTCACGATCATATAAGCGTGACTTTCTTAATAAAATGATCCATATCCCGTTAAAAATAAAATAAAGATTATCAATTAGGATCGAAAATAAAAATATCTTAATAAAATAAGAGGTTTTCCTTTTCCGTATGCAACGTGAAAAAAACCGTGTTTCACGTTGACACACCAGGTTTCCTGGCTTTATAGTCGGATCTTTGACAACTTTGGAGACGCGACAAAAACTCTTGGTTAAATATAATAAGAGTACTTCTTTATTTTCAGTTTTTTGGAAACACATTTCGAGGGCTAGATTCGATCGGAATTCCGCGTACCGGTTTTTTACCGTCGATTTATTAATTATTTTTCAAAATGCAAAAGATGTGTTTAAAAAAAAAAAAAAAAAGTCTTTGTTAATAAACAGATAGTTTTGGAGCTTGTGGACCGGAAGTATGATAACATCCTTTATTTTTGTAAATAAACTCTTTTATTCGGCTACAGAATTAAATCATATGACGACGGCTTTCTGCTATTCGCCATTAGACCTGTTTTTTTGCTTTTAAGCTTATTTTTTTCAAAAAAATATATTAATATAAAAAATGGGAGCCCGTTAGGGAGGACTGCAATAAAAGGCCCCAAACTCCTCGTTTGGAATTTCCTTCGCAAGATGTAGGACAGGGGCAATTGTCCTCTGGAGAAAAAATTCCCACAATATTTTTTGCATAAGAAGCTATTGTCTATCCTGAAAGGGGTTTTTTTTTTCTATTTTATTTGAAAGCTACTGTAGTTGCTATCGTAATTTTTTCTTGTAATTGCAAAAGCATTTTTTTATTTGAGTGTTTGAATGTATTTTTATCATAGTCCGCTAGACTGCAATGTTCTCAGAGAGCGGGAAAAAGACCTTTCGGAATCTCTAAATCTCATTTTTCAACGTTAAAACTTGTAAGAACTACAGTATATAGTTGCATTTCACTTCAGCTACGAGAATTCAACAACTGTGCTTTTAGTATTGGTTTTAGGTCTATAGTTTCACAAATTGAAACCGACATAGCCCACCATTTATACCCCTAAGGATTTGAGACAGTCTTTCACCCCCCAAAATTTAACAAATGTAAAAGAAATGTATATGATATTAATAATCATTTTTCCTTTTTTTTTCTAGGAGGAGTTGATGGCGAGTTTGGGTAGAAAGTTGGAAATATTACGACAAGAACGAATCGCTTTATCGGAAGAATGCGCTGCCAACGAAGAACTGGGTGCAACAGTAGCCGCTAGCGTTTCCAAATTGGCGAGACCTTCGGAATCCGCAAAGTATCGACTGCACGTAGAAGAAACCGGGAAAATCACCAGCCTTTTGTTAGGATTATCAGGCAGATTGGCAAGAACGGAAAACGTTCTTTCCGGGCTTCCTTTGCATGACGAAGAAAGAGTGGGTGGAACATTTTTTTTTTTTTTTTAGCCTGAATTATATTTTATTTTATTCTATTTTATTGATTTATTTATTTTCAGAAAACATATGAAAGTAAAAGAACAAAACTAAAGGAACAACTGGTGGAAGCCAAACAGCTGAAAGAAAACATAGATAAAAGAAGCGATTCCGTGGCTAAACTGCTGGAAAAGTACTTAAGCAAAGACGAATTTGCAGATTATCTTCATTTTATTCAAATGAAAGCGAAATTGATAGTAGATTCTCGAGAAATCACCGACAAGATTTCACTCGGCGAAGAGCAATTGGCGGCCTTAAAAGAAACGTTGTCTTCCTAAACTAGTCCTTTATGACGATTACGTCAATGTTACCACTTTTTTTTTGAAAAAATTGCGTTAATGATAACGCGTTATGTAGCGATAGCAAAAGTTTTCGAAAAACTTTGTGTAAATAATACTGGACCGCTGAAAGATAGGGTTGAGCAAGCGATAAAATTTAGAAACGTAACTTTATTTGATCGTTGCCGAAGCATTCTCTTACCAAACGACAAACTTTTTGTGTGAGCTACGTCGGATTTTTCGCGATACTGGTTTGTAATTTATTAATAATTTTTATTCCGTCCTTGGCGAAAGGCAAAACATTTTCCTGTTGCTCGAATATTTTGCTTAATAATGACTGATCTCAAGAATAGATTTTTTAATATTTTATAATTTTTTTTTTCGTTTTTTGCTAAAATTATATTAGCAAATAATGTGCTTGAATTAATCGTTACCGTCTTGTTTTACATTTTCTACTTGATGTGGAAAATAATTTATTATTTTTCGGACATAAAAAAGATACGCATGAATCTCAAAAACTATGTGACATTAATAATTTACTGGGTGTGCCTACTGTTCTTATAATTCTTATAAAGTCCTATAATCCTATAAATTTTATAAAGTCCTATATTCCTCGTATAATTTTGATACAAGAAGGTAAAACGAATTTCTCATATTCATACAAAATTTTTCTCGCTGGGCTTTTGGAAATTAAAATAATTTAACTTCGAATAATCCAACAAAAGAAGGATTACAACTAATTTCAGGCTACGTATGGCACAATCTAGCAGGAGTTAGTGTTAGTACAGCCACTGAGAAATCCACTGAAATCCATTTGGTTTGAAGCAAGTTTTAAAAGAACTTGGGAAGTAGTTGCTTGGGTTTGATCCTATAGAAGTTTTATATTTTTGTTTTCACTTATCAGTAGATATTCTGAAAATTATCTTTTATGATTCAAATGAATTTTGGTCATGCTCAGAAAGAGCAGTGGCATTACGTATCTTTTTTTTTTTTTCATTTTCTTTACTTGTATTAAATGTGTTTCGAATGGAACATGCATTTTAAACAAAATTCAATTTTTTTTTTTTTTTTTTTTTTTTTTTTTTTTTTTTTTTTTGGCAAATATATATATATTTAATAGCAACATGTACGTAATAAAAAATATTTTATATTCAAACAATCTTGTTAATTTTCTAGCTATATTGCATCGATTATTGATAAAGATTAAAAATCTGTAACCCATCAAACGGTTCTTTGCTTTTGCCTTTGTAGCAACGTATTTGGTCTAGGCGTACCTTGAAAAGATCTTCTATAACTTGCTCCCGTGTCTTTCTCTTCGGTTTTAACTGTGGCTTCAGTTGCGAGCGTTGTTTTCCTGCTTGAAGATGAATTTTAAATTAGGTTAAATCAATTGATCTTACTTTTGAAAAATAATTTTAGCAGTGGTTATCTAACACGTTCTTACTTGACAGGGGAAGAATGCTTGTTCCGATGTTCAATCCTGGAAGCTCTTCTTCTAATTTTTATTTGATAACCGGAAAGGTCGGTCATCATTCGGGTCAACTTTTCTTCGAGGCTTTCTACTGAGTTCTCTGTAAAGAGAAAAGAAAAAGGTTGTTACTAGAAACGAATCACTTGAATCGAATTTTCCTGCAATTACCTAATCTGTCTACTTTGTCTTTAAGTGTTTCGTGTTCTGCTTGGGACTTTTTAAAGGCATTTTCGTCTAAAAGGCCATCTTTCCGCAATAGTTGACATCCTCGTTCCATTAGGCTATGCCTCGCTTCCGGGTAATCCACGAGAGCTTCCCACAAATCCCTTTTCGCCAAGCAAAATAGATCCGAATAGCCGAGACTTCTGACGTTCGCAGTTCTCCGGTTTCCGGTTTTGTTTCCGGCAATTTCCAAGACGCTAACTTCTCCAAAGACACTTCCGGCTCCTAGGGTAGCCAACACTGTTTCTCCGTCGTCTGCGACGACACTTAACCTTCCTCTTTTGACAATGTACATTTCTTTGCCCACGTCTCCTTTCCTACAAATGTAATCTCCTGGGCTGAAGACCTGAAGTCGCAGTTTCAAAACGAGCTCCTCCAAAAGCCCTGGTTCGCAGTCCTGAAAAATCCGCACTTGCCTCAGAGTGTCAAGATGAACGTGGATTGCGATTTCGGCTTTCAGCTTGTCCGGCAATGCAGCCAGAACTCTGTCTTCATCCAAAGCCTGAAAAAATCAAGTCGAGAAATAAATTCGGCCAGCAACATGAAGAATGTGAAAATAAATAAAAAGAAGGTAGAAAATAAAACGGATTTTACCTGTTTGTTGGCCCAGGTATATGCAAACCATCTTATGACTCGGGCTTCCAGATCTTTGGAAACTTTTCTAAAGG
This sequence comes from Liposcelis bostrychophila, assembly GCA_037577465.1. Taxonomy (NCBI): domain Eukaryota; kingdom Metazoa; phylum Arthropoda; class Insecta; order Psocodea; family Liposcelididae; genus Liposcelis; species Liposcelis bostrychophila. The sequence goes on along the minus strand of CM075210.1, from coordinate 190,973 downwards.
CCATGTATTGCTTGACTCCATCCATTCGATTTTGAAAATCGACTCGAGCCAAATTCATGTTACTTATCATGCTGCCAATGTTACCGACGATGGTGGCGAATATGAGGACCCCCGCCAGAAAATCCGCTACCACAAACAAATATTCGGCATCGTTTTCAGGCTGAGGAGTTTCACCTGCAATTTCCAAATAAGAATCATCAAACAACCGGGAAGTCCCATAATTTTACTGCCGTGTTATCGCCAACTCGTAAAATTTTATAGACCGTAAAAGCACGAGGATGGCCGAGTTATAATAAAAAGGCGTTAATCGACCCGAATTAAATTGAAACGTCTTCGACGCCGTCGATAGGGAACTCACCGATGGTCGTCAGGGTCAAAGTCGACCAATAAAAGCTGTAAATGTATTGTCTGGACAAGGTCGAATTTTTTTCTCCCCTCGTGTTGTAGACCCAGTTGTCCGTTCCGAAACCGATCACGTAACTGATCGCAAAGTAAAAACAGGCGTTCCAGTGTATGAGAACCAGTATCGCCAGAACCACCTGGTCAGAAAAAAAATGAAAAGATTATTCCTGCACGCAACGGTAACTTACACCTTGATAGATCAGAGTTTGGGAAAGAAACAAAAGAGCTTCTCTGTCTTTGACTCGTAATGTGAATTTTATGCGTTCGAGATTTACAAGAAACGAGTACACTATTAATTCGAAGACGAAAAATATTTTATCTTGGTATATTTTTTTTCATTACAGTGTTTCACACAAGTTTTGATCTTTTCCGAGATGGTAATAAGCTTTTAATCCAGAAAAGGAACTTACTTTGCATATTCTAAAGGCATTGGGATATCCCGTTCCGGTCTCAGTTCGATCGAAAAATTCGCACATTCTCGGAAGCCGGAAAAGTCTGTTAACTCGAACGATAACCGGGCACGGTACTCTAGCGAGGCAACCATGAGGAGGCCACCAATAATAAGCTACATCCGTCGGAAGCAGACTTATCAGATCTGTTTTCCATCTTCCGGTAGCAACATAATGCCTGCGTAACTTTGAAGAATCGTTTACTAATAATCCTTGTTCTAGATATCCTGTAAAAAGTTTATGCTAATTTAAATTACTCGTCACAAAAAAGTTGGTTACCCAAAAGCTTCTTCAAGATATGAGACCGAATGCGATGCGACCATAGTCAAAATTACTTGGGTGTAATTTTGCAGGTTCTCTAATTACCATTTTCGGGCTTTTGTCTTGTTCTTAAAAGGCTTTGTAAAAAGTCGGGTTTAATTGGTAATAAAAAAATCAAGGAAACTAGCGCTAAGGGGAGACTTTTTAGAGAAGCTGAAATCTAAAGTTATTACCACTTCAAATAAAGTTTATTCCAAAATTATATTTATCGGAATGAAGGCAAGAATTAAAATGATAATCCGTTTTTAGACAGTGACTCTTTAAGATATATATTTCGATTATGACTATTATTCATTTTTCGTTTTGAATGCGTCTTCTTTGGAAGACACTTTTACCGGTGGAGCCCGTAAAACCATTACGACAATCCCACATGTTTTGATCTCTTAAAACTCCCAAAGTTTTTTCATCTCAGAAATCGACCCTAAAAATCTCTTTTTTTTAAGAGTTTTTATTAACTAAGCCGACTTCCAAAATAGGAAGAAGAGGAGGGTTGCAAAAGAACCATTTACTTTGACCACGCCGATTTTGTGAGGTATTGAATATTTGATTTTATAAACGACAACGTTTGGGGCTGTACAAGTATTACACAGTAAAAAATATTATGTAAATATGTTCTAAGCGGTCCACATAAATTTTTTCTGTTGTTTGTCCCATAAGGTAAACATAAACAAAAACAACATAAGAATTATGTGGACCTAGTTATGTTGATTTATGACTGGGGTAGTACATAAATTACGTAAGCACATTTAGGGGGGGAGGAGGTCCAAATTTTACATCTTACTCATAAGCTAAGCATAGGCGAAATGGGATAAAGCGTGCAAAAAGATCCTAACCCATGCTTACGTAATTTATGCACGACCCCTGTTGATTTTGACACAAAATTTTTTACTGCGTACGTAAACACGAATTTGGTCTTATTTCACCCCCCCCCCCCCCCGGTAAGATAAAATAAGCAAATGACAAACCCCCCCTAAGTATTATGTAAGACTTAACATAAGATTAAACATGATCTTTTTTTCTTACATAAACTTCTCAACGGGTCCATCCACGATTGCAACCTCTTACAGCAGGTCGGTTTGTACGTTCCTTATCATAACCTTCGTCCCCAACCTCGTCCATTATTCTCTTCAAATTCCCTTTCCCCCCCCAACACCTGTCTTGGACGAATTACTAACTCCTTCAACTCCTTCAATCCAGCCCTAGACATTTTCTCGTCTTTCACCTCTTAAAAAATCTGTTGTTGAGACATTGGAGGGTTTGGATTTTTCTGGAATTACTATTTTTTTTTTCTTTTTGCTTTTGTTTCATTGAAAAACATTGTGTTAATTTATTTCATTTCTATGTTATTTTACTTTTCTAATTTATTTCATTTTTTTAAAAAATATTTTATGTTATATTTTACATTTTATGTTTTTTTTTTTTCAATTTAATTTTTTACTAATTAGACAAGGTCTGCTGTAATAGGCTTAGTTTTGTTCTAGCTGTTGCATCCGTATATAAATAGATAAATAAATAATAAACAAGACTTTCCGACCCCCCCCTTTTTTTAGGAACTGCGTAAATAAAAATTTATACTTTAAAAAAAATCACCGTATATTAACTTTCCTTTTTTTTCGTTTGATTTTTTGTTATGACTAGCAAAATTCAATGCTAGGAACTATAGGAAAAAAAATCGCTAACAAAAGAATATTTTTAAATATTCTCGCGAAAAGGATTCTAAATTTTTTTATTTTCGGAATGCCCGGTTGTAAGACATTTCGCAATACTTAGCTTATGGCGAAGATGGTGGATGCGGACCCCCCCCCCCCCTAAAAATCTTACGTAATACTTGAACGTTCCCAATTTTTGCATAATTATTTTTGTTATATCAAAAAATTTAAAAATTAACTTTAAAAAAATTTTGAATTCTGGATAATTTTATAGAGATTTTTTAAAAGAAATAAATGCTTACGTAAGACCAGCTCAACCACCCCCCCTCCCCTTGTCCAAAAAAGTAAGCATTTTAAATATCCTCCCCCCCCCCTAACGTGTTTACGTAATACTTGTACAGCTCCTTTCTGGGGTTACCACACCAGGCTAGTTAACTAGGACAAACATATAACATCTGTCATTAAGATTTCGTAAGCTCATTATGATATTGTTCTAGTTACACTTCCCAGGTTGACACTAGTCCCCTGTACAGTACTTAGCTTATAAAAAGCGCGTGTCAACCCGGGAAGTGTAACTAGAACAATATAATACTGAGCCCACGATTTTTTGTTTCATTTACCATAAATCTACGAATGGCAGAAATGGTATACATATCGCTCCCTGTAACATTCACATTACAGAGGCTTGGATGTAGACTGGGAATGGAGCTTGGAGCTCGAAACTATACTACCGCCTGCATTATGTATTATTAATTTTTGCGTTTCGCCTTTTAAATAACCGCCTTTTTAATAACCTTTTTAAGAGGACACCATTTTCGACGGCCGGACCGTTGACAGAAAACCACACACATCTTGTGTCAAAAGAGTTTCCTTTTCCTCTGAAATCGGCTTTTTGAAAAATACCCTAATTAGTTACTATTTTTACTAAACTAACCGATTTCCGGTAAAGTGGGAGGACGATTGCTAAGCATTTGTCTTGGCCCCACAAATACCGCAAGTTTTTAACGTTATAAATGACAAAGTCGCAGTAGATCCTGGGATTATGGTCACATGGCTCATCAGAAGTTGGTGGTCAGAGGTGAGTTAACGACTAGGTGTTGAGTCTAAGCCGTGTTGCATATGCAAGTACCACCCCATACATCCTAAGACAAACCCAGGACCTGTACCATTAAGGGGTAGTACCCACAGAGCCACTTATTATAGGCATGGAATTTTAGGCGTAGATTCCCATATGTTAAGAATCGTGCATAGCCTTTTAAACGTTTAAAAGACTATGGAATCGTGTAAATAGCCGTATGTAATATAAAGTTGGCACCACTGTGCTAATAGATTGTTACTGTTTAAAGATGTCTTATTATTTTCATCCGTATTTTATCCTTATAAAATCGAGTCAATCGGACGTTTTGCTCTCAAAGTAATACCATGAACAGATGTGAGAGACATCCCCTGCAACCAGTTACTATTATGCTGTGTCTACACTTAGTGCGGTTCTTATCGTGGGTAGTAACTACTTTGCCATAAGCTGAACACATGGATCCGTGTGGTCATTATATGTGTTCATTCTATTAGAGTCGTTCACATGTTTGGTTTTCATTTAGAATCGTTAGGATGTATGGGGTGGTACTTGCATATGCAACACGGCTTAGACTCAACACCTAGTCGTTAACTCACCTCTGACCACCAACTTCTGATGAGCCATGTGACCATAATCCCAGGATCTACTGCGACTTTGTCATTTATAACGTTAAAAACTTGCGATATTTGTGGGGCCAAGACAAATAAGCTATAAATATACGATAGCTAGAGTCGTTCGAACGACTCTAATAGCTATCGTATTTATATGGTTTTGTTATCAAGTGTGTAGACATGGCATTACTGTATTATTATTAATATTAATAATATTATTATTATTATTATTATTCATTTATTTAGTTATTTATTTACTTATTTATTTATTCATTTATTTATTTATTTATTTATTATTTTTTTAAATTAAAACCAAAAGAAACCAAATTCACGATGAGAAAGCATTCACAAGCCGGAAACAAAATGCTACAGAAGATTTTTCAAAACTCGTAAAACGGTCATAAAACACCTTTAATGTTGAATTGCGCAAAAGTAAATAACTTGGAGATAAGAGTACTTTTTTCACTGGAACTTTCACATCCTTTAAAACAACTTTTCTCTCACTTTTTTTTCCTCAGAAAAAGGATTTTTCTAAAATTTCATTTTTTGGACTCTACTGGGACGACTCTTTCTTTCTCTCTCTCTCTCTCTCTCTTTTTTTTTTAATATTACGATTGTTTGTTTTCAGGGAGGGTTCTAAATGTTTCTAGTAATTTATCGCTTTTCAACAAACGATCGGCTCGTGTTTGCCGAATAAATTATTCTCAAGGTGGTTTTCGGTTACTGCCATAAAGAATAATCGACTTTCCAGTTGATAACTTGCCTTCGTGAGCGTGGATGACGGAATCGAGCAAATAAATGGTGTCGCAAGTGTAATCCAAAAACCACCAAAGTCGAGGCACGGCATTGTTGAGTTCCCAAAAGACGGCTCTTCCGAGAACGAACACAAGATTATACAAAACGGCTAACGAAACGAGCACCATCCACTGAAAGAAAATACGACTTTTTTGACTTCTGGATTTCAAAAAATGAAAGAGGAAAACTTACTCGGTAATGTGAAGGCAACGTCGGATCAATGGAAACAAAACTTCTGCAACACCGCAATGACGAATCCTCCGAATAATCCGTATCTTTTTTAGCATTCTTTCCGATTTCGTCACGGGACGGATGACGTCTACAAACGAATCTTCTCCATCCGTGCTACAAGCAAAAATAAAAAAATCAAAAATCAAATAGGTCTAAATGAATTATAAATGCAATAAATCTATAGAAAAGGAAACGAGCGCCTTTTCATTCTGCTTTAACCGGTAGAAAGGAAAATTTCACGACCACGACTTACCCGAAACGAAGAAGCCGCTCGACGCATTCCGCATCGTAATCTAAACGGCATGCTCGTAACGGGTTTTTTACCTCCTTGCGATTCGGACTGGAATCATAAAACGTTCGTTAAACGGTCAGCAAATCTCAAAACTTTTTCCCATCCTTAAATGATGAATATACCGTATAAACCGAACCGAATGACGAATTTTGTGATTTATAAAAAGTACCATCCGACTTTCGCGAATAAACAGTTTTTGAAAGGCTTTTTTCTCCGTCGACTTTTCAAGTGGGAGTGATCCGATCTTTGAAAAATGCAACGTGAAAAAATTGAAACCGGTTTGTCTTACATGGAGCCAATGTCATTATTTTATTTTTAATTAAGCTTGAATGTCAGCATTTTTTTTGTAAAACGTTTTGGAAAATGTGAAAATAATCAATTACGGTGGAAATCATACGACTTTCTCTTAGGGTTTCTCTTCCCAGGGGGAGTAAAACATTTTTGTAATATCGCCCTCTCAAAAAACTCAAAAGAAAAAAGTGCGTGAAACCTAAACTCTAATTGTAACTCCACTCCAACATGTGTCCGTAAGCACTTAAATCTTCCCATTTAAGATACATATAAGAGATTTTTCGACTTTCACATTTTATTTTATTTTTTTGCTTTATCGACCGCAGGGAGAATAAAGCATTGTTTTTAGCACAAATTTCAGATTTTCAGTTTTTGATATTTTTACACGTTTTGAAGTCCCCTGATGCCGGAAAAAGCAAAATTTGGATGGTGGCCGTGTGTGTGTATGTGTGTATGAATGTATGAATATATGAATATATGTGCAAAAAAATCTGTCCGTCGAAAAGCAGAAAAACGAAAGAACGGATCTCGATGATTTTTGGTGGGTAGCAACTTCTAATGAAATGTAGGTGCTGATTAGTTTTTGAGCCAAATCGGTTCAGCGATTCGGAAGCAGTGAGTGAAAATGTTAAATTTTCAACAATTTCAAGATCTTTTTTGACTATAAATCGTGAACGCAGCTACGGATTGAGTCCGATTTTCGTACTGCAGTAGATATTCATCAAGATACGCTACCATTAAAATTTGGTTAAATTCTGTTGAGTGGTTCAGAAACGGTGAGCAGGGCTAAAAGTATGGGTATAGGCCTAAAAACCGATATCTCCAACTCTTGAAACGTCACGATATGACGTCATCGATTACGTCAACAAAGCGATTTGGATGCTGATTGGGTTCTCGTGGGAGCTAACGAAAAACTAACCGTATTTTTGAGAATATTTTCGAGGTAGAGGATTCCGAATCTGAAATAATTTTTCCAAAATTCGAATTCCTTATGCCCGTACTGCGACTTTGGTGGACCTCTGATCAAAAATCTAACCATATTTTTGAGAATATTTTCGGGGTAGAGGATTACGAATTTGAAATAATTTTTCCAAAATTCGAAGTCCTTGTGCCCGTATTGTGGCTTTGGTGGACCTCTGATCAAAAATCTAACTGTATTTTTGAGAATATTTTTGGGGTAGAGGATTCCGAATCTGAAATAATTTTTCCAAAATTCGAATTCCTTACGCCTATACAGCGACTTTGGTGTCTCTAATCAAAAATCTAACCGTATTTTTGAGAATATTTTCGGGGTTGAGGATTTAAAATTTGAAATAATTTTTCAGAAATTCGCATTCCTTGTGCTCGTACTGCGACTTTGGTGGACCTCTGATCAAAAATCTAACCATATTTTTGAGAATTATTTAAATAGTCGATAAAGCACTTTGATCGGTTCACCGATCTCATTTTTTCCCTACGAATTAGGAGGTGAAAATTCTATCATCGGACCCAGTTACTACTTACATATAGCGATAAAAATTTCAAAAATATTAATTTAACATTTTCCGATGATCTGAAAATTCTAAAGTGTGCCCAAAACACCGATTATTAAGCAAGCTCAGGACATTGGAGAAAATGTTGAATTGAAGTCTGAAATTTTTATCGATACCGACATATGTGAGTAGTAACTGGGCCCAGTGATAGAATTTTCACCTTGTTTGCAGGAAAAAAAGTTTCATGTGAAAATCGAAGAATCTTTTACCTATTTTAAATCGGAAAGTGCAAGTGCTTACGGGCGCGTATTAAAGTGGAGATACAATGTTCAGGTTTCGCAATCAATACTTTCCATTTTTTGGAGGTTTTTGAGGGGGCGCACAACACAATTTTTTATCCTCCCTTCCTGGGAAGAGACACCCTAGTTTTTCTCGATATAGGTATAATGGCAATGGGTAGTTAGTCTCAATTTTTATCTACACTCTATTTCAAATGCTGATTCATTAGATACCGACCATAGCTATAATTATGGTAAATTAAATTAACGATATCGGCACTACCTTAGGATTTGCATCTGTATAGAAAAAAAAAATTACTTTTTACGAGCTCGTTTTGGACCCCCTCGTTTTATTGTGTGAAATTCAAGGTGTTTTAAGTACAAAAAAATTAAACAATGTAATGTTTGAAAGTATAAAATGACCGATTTGAGCACAAAAGAGATAGTGTTGCATCTAATTTTTTCCCCGTGCTATTTAAGAAAGAAAAAACACAAATAATTAAAGTAATCGCCTTCTTTTTTCAAGAGCGCATCAATTTTATTATTTAACAGTCCTTGTTTAATATTCCGGTGTGATCGCGATTTCCATTTGGCGGTTTAAAAGGTGCGCGATTCGTGACTGGAAACTCACTCGGAAAATTTGGGCGGTTTCCTTATCACTTTCCCTCGTCGATCTAAAGGAGGCGTCGCCGGAAACGACGGCGACTCCGGAAGACGTTTGTTCTGCCGGTCCAAGACTGGGTTCCTCCGCGGACGGGCAATGACATCCGCTCCCGCAGGTCGGACCCATTTGATAGGCCTGGAAATCGATCGGATAAACATCTCCTCTCGAATTCCCACGTCCCGACCTTCGCTGAGACTGTCTTAGCGGGTCACCGTGGGCCGCGGCCATCAGCGATATTCTCCACATGGGTCTCGAAAACAGATCCCGGCTCTCGAAAACTCATGCCTGAAAAAAGTCACAAAAAGAAAAATTACACAATATAAGCTTAGGCATAATTTTTTTTTTTGTTTTTTTAAATTGAAAAGTCGTTATTAACTGTTTTGGCTTTTTTCTAAACTCGAAAAAAAAATTATAAAATAAAATAAATTTTACAAAATAAAAATAAATGAATAAATATATAAATAAATAAATAAATAAATCAAATTAAAATAAAATTTAAAAGACAGATTTTCCAACCAAAAGAGGAACGTCAAAAAATTTTCATGCAGAGAAATAGAAGTTGGGAAGCACAAGGAAGATTCTATTTTTGCTTCCGTGAAAACATTTATTTTTCCCAACTCATGATGAAAAATAGGATTTTAACTGGCTAACTTTTGCGGTCAAAGTACGTCTTTTCCCCACGTAAAATTTCGTCCCGTTGAGATATTATGAGTATATTTAAACGGCTGTTCAGTTTGAGATAAAGATGTTCTTTGCCTATAAGGTTGACATAGGCGAAACACGAATTCTAACGAAAGTTTCTGTGAAAAAAAAAAAAAAAGAAATCTGCTACTAGGTACGATCTGCAAAACGAATCGTAACTTCAATATGTTCCATAAGCGAAACACGAGATTTGATGCGAAAACGACTATGCGTGCGAGGAGTTGTTTTTGTTTTTTTTAAGATTATGTTCACTATGTGCAATATTGATGAAAAAAAAAGAACGTTAAATAACTTAAAACTCCAAATTAGTTAATTAAAATCGGAAAAAGATTAAAAAAGAACAATATAAATTTTTATCTTTAATATTATCCAAAACTTTTCATTCTTTAACAACGTACACATGACTTTTTTTTCTGTCAACTCCGCACTTGTGGAGGGGGAAATCTTCACTCCAACTTTATATCAATTCATTTAAGCCTCAGCCTCACCCGCATTAAAACGACACCAAGAACTTTTTTTTTTTTACACATTTTTCAAAGGTTTTCTGCCGTTTCCCATCCTAAATTTTTCAAAAAATCCCGTGGTTTTCATCACTCGTTGGGAAAAATAGCTACCCCTAAGGGTTAGGCAAACGGAGTTGTTTTCCAAACGGGGTGGGCGTTAGCCACACTCGAGGCTCGCTTCGCTCGCCTCTCGTGTGGCAAAAAGCGCCCACCCCGTTTGGAAAACAACTCCTTTGCCTAACCCTTGGGATAATATCTATTTCTTGTTTACTTGCTTTCGAACTCTTATGCGACAAACGCTTTCTTCTTCTTTCTTATAGCTTCCGCCTCGTGTTTCTCTCTTCTCAATAACTTTTGCTATTAAATATTGGAAATCACTGAGAAAATCTTCCTCGCTCTTCGATTAACTTCTTTTATCTTTATACCTTATTTGCACCGGATTTTCTCCCGCGCTTGTCTGTTTTTTATCCTTCCTTCGGCAACTGACTGAAGCACGAAAAGTGCTATTATCAATGCCAACATGCCAACCGCATTATAATATACAACGTTAAATCTTCGTTTTACGATTCGCGACTAATTCATAAAATACCATTGCTTTCGTTCGTTATAAGTGTTTCATGTATCTTTGTTATTTTATCATCTCCATTTTCTTTGAATGTAAAATTTGTAAAATAGCAGAAATAATTCAAAGCTTGAAAAGATGAAAAAAGATCGAAAACCAACGAGAAAATAAGGCAAAATTTACAAAAATCGTTTTCCCGTCGTGCTCGACGAAATGGAATTAAATTGATATCGAAGGATTCCGATCCATCGAATCCGACTTCCGATTTTAAATGAAATAAAAAAAATTGCCCGATATAGCTTAGAAATTTTCTCCTTCGCCCCTGAAGTTTTTTTGAATTATTCATATCCTTAGTTAAAAAGGTAAAGCTTTTCTAAGGGAATACATGCAAAGGTAAATTCTCGCGAAAATGAAATAAGAGGCTAGTGAAACTATATTCATGAACCATTTATTACTTGCAGCCGAGATGTGGTTGTTTGGTTAGTTATTTTCCTTTCAAAATCAATCTTCTTCGAGGAACTTGATATAAGAAGGAGAAAAAGGAACCTTGAATAATTTTTTGTTGCGGAAAAAAAATCTAAATCCCGAAATGAACATGTTTTCCATGTTCATTGTCCACAAACGTTCAAGAAAAAAGAAAGTTTTTTTTTATTACATTTATGAATTACGATTTTGACATACAAAGGCAAGAAAGAAATAGAAAGGAAAGGAAACGAAACGAAACGAAACAAAAAGAAAAGAAATGAAAAGTCTTTTGACTTTGTATCATATAAAAATAAGTAAAACCCGATATTTTTTGCCCTTAAAAAAGTACCTACCTATAGCTTTTAGGGAGCGGATCGAGTTAATTTTATTACCGTTTTTTCTTCTTTTCCATTCTGGTTCTTCGGATTATTTCGTTTCGATTTTTGGAAAGGGATCGATTTTCCTTTTCCCTTTTTTTCCCACTTTTCTACATCCTTCGCCTTATTTTTAAAAAAAGTTTGGAAAATTGTCTTTTTTGAAAACATAAAACTAATATAATTATGTTTTTTAAAACTTTTATTTCATAGGCTAGATAAATGAAGAAATACTACTTAAAGAAAATAATGCGGAAGCTCAAGTTCTTACGAATGGAAAACACCCGAATTTTCCATAACTAAATGACTTAAACGCCCGTCACCAGTGAGATCAATAATAGTTCTTAGCTATAGGCCCCACATCCCAGATGGACCTTTCCCATAAGAGATGTCTATAGGATATCATACTAGATATCTAATAGACTTCTGCGAATTGCTCTTAGGTGACTAAAAGAAATCTAACAGACAGATAATCCGGAAAATGTCCGCGCTAATAGACAACTTACAATACGTATAATAGAAAAATCACATGTTTTGAGATTTTCGCTGGAAACTAATGTATGGTATGCTCTTAACTAAAAACTAGTATTTAAACGGGAAAAAATTTTTCATTAAATTAAAAAAAAAAGAAAAACAAAGTCCGAAAAAGGTTTTGTCACGTGATCACTCCTTAAACAATTTTTTATTGGTGTGACGTTATCTGCCTTGAGATAAATGAACACAACCACTTTACATTCCGTTTTGGCGGGCATTCAAATTCAAATTTTCGTTTTTTCTTTTTTCGGGGGTTAACAGTTTTTTTTACCGAGTCAAAATTTACGCTTTTTGTCGTATCTCCCCTAGCACAATTAAACGATATGGGAGTCATCTCAAAACATGTGACTTCTCCATTCATGGATCTAAAATATCCCAGACAACAAATTTTGGTGTAAAACACGTGTAATACACGTGTTGGTTTTGGTGTAATACACGAGTAACTTACACGTGTATCATTCGTGTATTTTAAGATAAATTTACACCGCTTTTACATAGTGAAAACCATAGTGTGCTCAAGCGCAGGATGTACCACGTGATTGTCTGACTTGTGACGTAATATGTCAGACTTTTGAAAAGATTTCTTCTGCTCTATGCCATAAGAGCAATGTATAAGAAACAAACCGAAGCAGAAGAAATGGCTTCAAAATTCTGACATATGACGTCATGCGCGAGTCGGACGAATTTTCGTAGGCCGATTGAGCACACTATGGTTTTCACTATGCGCTTTTACAATTTGAGTTAAATACATAAAATCAAATATAACCATATGTGATTTTATGTATTTAATTCAAATTGTGTGACCTCAAATAATGCCACAGATATTTTACATACTATTATTAACAGCCGTTCTATAAAAAACTTTATTAAAGATTTGACTTGTTATAAACTTGAGTTTGCGTATATAATTGAATAACAAAGCAAACTGTACGCGGAACACCACCGACTCATAACATCTTCCTTCCAAAATCGAAATTCCGAAATGTCTCAACTTGATGATCCTATATAGGCTAAATACAATATAAAAATACAAAAATCAGAATTTTCGGAGTGAATCCTGATTTTTAGAACGAGATTTTCAGTTTTTACAATACAAGCATTCGGGAATAGCCAGGATATGTAAACAAAAAGAATTGATATCTCGTTTATTTATAAGGCTGGGAGGCATAAAATTTTGCATCCAGGGGTTTATCGATCCGAAAAATCCTAATCTAAAGTCAGAGTCACGAAAATGTGAAGTCTTTATGCTTGATACAGGTAAATTAAAGCCCAAAATATTATAATTAGACGCTAATTTACAAAATAGTCAAAGTATCGGCTCAAGTGCCTCGACTACTACTAATAATAACGTTTTTTACCTTTTTTCTTTTTACGGTTTTACCTTTTTTTCCCCGGATAAATAACGGCTCAATGTCCCCGGCGCCACCCAGAACGAAACAAAACAAAATACATATACAGGCTTAATGTACTCAAAGTGTACCTGAATGTACCACCCATATTTTATTTTGTACCGTTCTGGTTTCCTAGGGAAAGTATATCATTGCGGGCGATTTCAGGGACATTCAACTTCACCCGATGTTCCCGATTCAGGATTAAATGATTGTACCCGACAGAGGACCTTTGTACCAAAATGTACCTAGTCAATTTTTTTTTGTACCTTAACCGTTCCGGAGTTATTCGAATTTTTATTGGGTGGCGGCGGAGACACAATTAGGTCAACTGAAAGATTCATAAACGATTTAACAAGGCTTAAAAGAACGCGTTTTGTACCGAAATGTACCGTAAAAATTAAATTTTGTACCCATACAGATACCGAAAAAATCAAGGTTTATTAAAAACCGCGATTTCCTGCAATTTCGGGTGAAACTCTGGACATGCATTTTTATTCCAAGGAAAGCGTACAAGTGATGCGGCAGGAAGTTAGTATTAGACGTGTACTAAAACGTACCGGTAGAATTGTACTTTGTACCCCCTCCCCTAAAAAAAAAAAGAAGGTCAGAAAGAAAATTTCATATACCTGATTTTGACCCAGGACACAAATTAAATTGTTTATAAAGGAATATTTTGTCCTCGTTGTGTACCGGACTCTACCAACCATTTTTGACTTTGTACCGATTCCGATCTAGAGAAAATGCAAATTGCAAAGAAAAAAAAAATGAAAAATAACCCACATTGATTTTTTCAATTTTATCAACGGAATCATGGTGTACCCGTTCTGTACCGGACTGTGCCAGGCTCTGAAACGTTTGTATCTTGATTCAATCATTTGTACCTGACTCGGAAACGTTTGTACCTTCATGGAAACGTTTGTACCAGGCTCGGAAATGATTGTACCTCTCTCGGAATCGTTTGTACCTTGATTGGATCTTTGTACCTGACTCGGAATCGTTTGTACCTTCATGGAAACGTTTGTACCAGGCTCGGAAATGATTGTACATCTCTCGGAATCGTTTGTACCTTCATGGAAACGTTTGTACCAGGCTCGGAAAGGATTGTACCTTTCTCGGAATCTTTTGTACCTTGATTGAATCTTTTGTACCTGAATCGGAAATGTTTGTACCTTGATTGGATCTTTGTACCTGACTCGGAAAAGTTTGCACCTTCATGGAAACGTTTGTACCAGGCTCGGAAAGGATTGTACCTCTCTCATAATCGCTTGTACCTTGATTGGATCTTTGTACCTGACTCGGAAACGTTTGTACCTTCATGGAAACGTTTATTACAAAATTTAGTACAAAATTTAATTTTTACGGTACATTTCGGTACAAAACGCGTTCTTTTAAGCCTTGTTAAATCGTTTATGAATCTTTCAGTTGACCTAATTGTGTCTCCGCCGCCACCCAATAAAAATTCGAATAACTCGCGGAACGGTTAAGGTACAAAAAAAAATTGACTAGGTACATTTTGGTACAAAGGTCCTCTGTCGGGTACAATCATTTAATCCTGAATCGGGAACATCGGGTGAAGTTGAATGTCCCTGAAATCACCCGCAATGATATACTTTCCCTAGGAAACGCGAAACCAGAACGGTACAAAATGAAATATGGGTGGTACATTCAGGTACACTTTGAGTACATTAAGCCTGTATATGTATTTTGTTTTGTTTCGTTCTGGGTGGCGCCGGGGACATTGAGCCATAAATACCGGGTAAAAAAAAGTCTTAAATTTTTTCTTTCTTTTTAAATCAAAATCTTTCCTTTGCACATGGTTTAAAATTTAAGTTTAAAAAAACCTTAAAAAACCTCCTTAATCAACATTCTACCATTTTCAAAAATCAAAGTAGAAAGATAAGTTAAAAAATATAACTTAAAAAATTTTTCAAAGGAACAAAATAAATTTGAGTACTTAAGGTGGAATAACCAACTTGACTAGTAAACGCTTTGAAGAAAAAAAAGCTTATTTTAAAAGCTTATTTAAGCTTATTTTTGTTACTAATTATGTACTTATTAAGTTAGTTTTGTTTATAAAATAATACAGAAAATATTATGATAATGTAAAAAAATTTAGGTGTAAAACTTGTGTAAATTTGTCTTAAAATATACCTATAAAAGACGTGTAAGGTACACAAAAAATACACGAGTTCAGTTGTCTGGGTATATCTTTTAGACTTCAAATTAGCCATTTTGTAGTGGGCTACTAAAACCGCCTTTAGCCCGTCGGTTCGGGTTTTATGTAGTATGGTTAAAGCAAATAAAAATCAGTTCGTTGATTTTATGTTGCGATTTGCAGGTTTGTCGATATATTACTAGTTCAAGGATATTTTTGATATATTCCGATCTAAAACTTACTTTAAAATGTAATTGTTAATCAGTTATTTTTTATGCATAAAGGCATATATGGATTTTATATTTTCAAGGCATTTGAATGTAAAATATTTGACTCAAAGAAAAATAGGTTTCGTTATAAGATGTCAACAATTAACTGAACAAAGTGCCGACAGGATGTAAACGTAAAATGGATTTAAGGATAGTCAAACATAAAATATCTACCTCACTATAAACGATTTTTAAATTAACTATGAACTTTAAAAAAATTAAATTATTTAACTAATACATGTCTATAGTCTACTTACGAAAAAAATTATAAAAATAATTGGTCTATGTTTATTAGCCATCTATTAACCATTTCATAGATATCTATTACTTCGCTAATTTTTTAGCTATGTTTAGATTTCACGGGATAGAAAGGTCCATCTGGGATATTTTTAAACGATACTTATTTATACAGAAACTAAATTCTTCTCTTTTAAACCTGAATGGCGTTGTTTTTAGAAATTTAGGCCCAGAACTCGGTAAATTATGCTGTATTGATCTATACGGGTCAAAAAAATTCTTCCTACCAACTGCTGCCAATTCCTTTTAATCAAAAATCTATAAGGGCTTACATTTTTGAATTAATGTAAATTCCGAAAAGGTTAACAAAAAAAAAAAAAAAAAAAAAAAATGGAAGAGGTTTTACCGGACGTTCAGTTCAAAGACCCCACTATATATACCGGTAGTGGAAAAATCCAGACCATATTACGCGATGATAGGAGCAAAATGTTTCAAATGCCCCAAAACCCACATAGACCCTTTGAGCTAGATATCTATGAATCGCTTTAAAAATAGCTATACTAAAGATATCTTATATATGTCTAATAGTCTAGTATGTAATAGACATCTATTTTCTTTCTTTTTCGGCATAATCAGGACATGAAGCCCTATGACCCGGCGCCTACCTTTCTTTACCAAGTTCGCGGTTTCTGGTGTAAGCGATTTAGGCGTTACTACGTCATACCCCTTAATGTATCGAGTGACGAGCTCGAAGACGGGGCACTCATATCGCAAAGTTATTTTACGAATGAGCGGGACCTACTTTATTTAGACAGGGAATCCGAACCCTGTGACACATCGGTCTTCTTCACATGAGTATCAGAGGTGAATGCTGGCGGAAAAAAATCGTGACTGAAATCAGGTTCGAACCAAGACTCCACACAATCATTCGTTTCGGAGTCGAGCACGCTCGCCACTCAGCCGACGTCGTGTCATCTATTTTAGTACCTCTTAGATATACTATAGACGTTTTAGAGACATCCACGATTTTGTGCCTGTTCGACTTTTTATTGCAAGCACATCAAGCATTTTTAGTACTTAAACAAGCTACAGTGGAGGTTACTATCCGATACTCTTCAATTTCATTTAAATCTTACTCCCATGAGTAAAAATATTATGTTGGGTTTTGAGTGAAATGGTTCTTAAACACAATAAACTGACAAATTACACTGTTTTAGAATGTTCCAGAATGTAGTAAAATGTTCTAGAATGTTCTAGAAAATTGCAGATGTGCGAAATTGAAGAAAAAAAAAAAAGGCCAAGTCCTAACAAATGAGATAGAATACAAAAACCGTTCGATGTATCGACAACGTTCACTATATCGAAACGTTCATATAATCGGATATGAAATGCATAATTTGACATAATGATAACAAAAGTGAGAAAAAAAAGCCACGAAATGTAAATACTTTTTTCTTTTGTCTGCACCAAAATGACTTATCAAACATTCCGGAATGTGAGATAATTTATTTTCGCTGACACAGCTCAGAAAGCAAGAGCGATATCCTACTTGTACGAAAAACAAAAGATAAGAAAAAAAAAGTTAAAAAAAAAAAAAAAAAAAGATTCCCACTTTGTTAAATTTATTATTATATCTTATGAACGGCTGCCGTGTTCTGCTATATATGCGAACGTATTAAGACCAAAAGTTATACAGCTCTTGTCCTTAGTGCCCCCTATTCATATATAATATTTGGGATCGATCGGGCTTAAATTGCGTCTCCAATCGAAGTAGGAAAAAATGAGGACAGACAAAGAGACGGACAGACCGTCGGACATGCATAAAGCTTTGGATTGAAAAGTTACCCCCGGCAAGTGCCGTTCGTTTTGCTCTAGCTCCGTTCAATATTAACGGAGGTACCCTTCACTCAAAACCAAATTTAATATACTCTTCTTATGAAATTGAAGAGTATAAAAATTAAAAAACAAATATATGATCATTTTTTAAAATGATAGAGTCGTTTTAATAAATAATTAAATTACGTGATTTAATTCATTCAGATGTATCTAATTTTAATTTCAGTAAAACTTTTTTAGAATTTAAAAATGCGAATTAATTTATGTATTTATGTATTTATTATACTTATTAAGCAGCATTTAAGTCAAAAGTTATCAGTTAAAGAATTAATGTTATTGGTACATTGACCACTTATATAAAATGCTGTATCTCTCAAATTCAGACAATTTTAAATCTTTTTATTAACTTAAAATGTCTATTTATTTGACTCGTCAACAACAACATCAAAAATGATGAGCTTAAATACTGAAGATGGTAAAATTTTTAGGATTACAAGTATATATACTGTATGTGCAATATCGAATCCTACATAAAACAGTAAGTTGAACTAGTCTACTCCCAAAAAAGTCACAAAAAAATTAACAAAATGTTTTATAAACAACATAGCTATACAGCGGTGTAACAGAGCGAAGGTTCTGGTTACGGTACGATAGCCTTTTTATAGCCTTAAAAAAGTAGCCTGTTATTATACCGACTAATAGCGAGGACATTTTGAAAAATAGCTTTAAAATAGATGGCCATTAGCTAGCTATCGCGAAATTTTAGATTTCTGTTAGATATATTCTCAAATGTAGACATCTTATATAGGCATCCTATAGATAGATGGAAAAGGTAATATGTGGGAAGCTAAGTAAAGAAGTTAGAACCCCTTCAATGTAAGAAAAAAAGTACAAAAAAAAGTCCCTAAATTAGGGACTTTTTGAATCACACCCAGATGGACCTTTCCCATCTAAGGTACTTTAAAGATAGTACTGGTATTTACCCTTTTAAAACTATAAGCTCTTTAGCCTGAGTTCCATGGTTGTATAATGTACATCATGACAAATAACATGATTCGCCTCAAAAGAAATACCGTTTGTTTCAACTTTAAATCAAATTTCAGTAGGCTTATTGACATAAATATATATTCGCCGCGGTGCAGCATAATTTATTAAAATAATCATTATAACGAAATGAGTCTAGGAGAAAAAGAATATAAAAAATTATTAGAAAAAGGAAGAAAGAAAAAAAAACGTAAAGCTTAGAGATAAGGAACAAACGTTTCTATTAAGCTTAGAGAGTTTTAACGGCAGGATAACAACTTTGGCTTGTTTTTCGAAATCCCAAAATCGAGAAACAGGAAAGTCTGCCTCTACGCTGAACAAAATCCACAGGAAAAACTATATTCTACTTTTTTCCCCGCCTATATTTGCTTCTAGTCGTAAGTAAAAACTTTTTCCCGTTTTTTTATGTGCTTTATGCAACGGCTTTTGTTTTGTTGATCTCAGTAGCGAAAAAGAAAATGATAATTTATGTAACATCAACGAGGATAGCGTTTGTTGACGGATGATTTGACGGTGGATGGACATTTATTGTTTTGTTGAAATATTAAACGGAAAAACATATCTTTAATTATTCTTCAACCGAGCTAGTCTGTCTCTACGCTAAAGTACTGCAAAAATCAATCTTTTCCAGCTTTCATTAAGCAGAAAGTTTCAAGCAGCAGTCCAAGCTCTCTTAATGTCCATGTAATCCGAAATTTAAAAAAACATATAATGGTAAACTTACGTTTTTCGGTTAATCCGAATACAGGAATTCCGGCTCGGTGAACCCGTACAGAGGAAGAGAAATGCAAAACTTAAAATTTGAGATCGACACTGTTTTCGCCGTGGGACTCCTTCAGAAGTTAAAGTTAATTAGGTCGTCGACGAGAAACCGGAACATACCGCAAATGCTGCGGGTACCTTGATTGCCCTGATTTGTTTTATAACCGGATTTTTTCTCTTCGAGAGATAATTCATTTTCTTTTGATTCGACGGATGTGCTGCAACAAATTTTTTCTTTAAAGTAAGTGTGTATGCTCCCTTAAATGATGATTATTATTAATACACCGCCGGGAATCGACAAATAACTAGGACCGGTAAAACGCGAATTTAATGTTTATTTTATAATTTAATATTTATCAGCAAAAATGTTATCGACAGTGGCGGCGAGGCTCGGTGCGAGGCCTGAGGCGAAATATTTTTGAGGGCTCCTTTATCTAGAGCCAGAATGAACGGTGAAAAAAAATTTTGCCAAAAAAATTGGGGTTCACGAAATTAAGGGACGAAATCCTAAAATTAATTTTTAACTCCTTCAAGTTCGCTTTTGTGATCAGGTCGTTTGCGTACTTAACAAAACGAGAGAAGACGGAACTTTCAAAAAATGTATGATTTTAAAAAAAGGAAAAGCTGGAAGCCCCCAATTTTATAATTTTCGAGAGCCCTGAGGCGGCCGCCTCATTCTCCTAGTGGGCTCGCCGCCACTGTTTATCGAATGAATGGTATATTTTAAAAAGTTCATCCGATTAAGCCGGAAAAGCACGTGGGGAGCTTCAGCTAATTTTGAGTGGTCATTGAATCCTTCCAGAAATAAACGAGAAGATGGAGTCGGATAATATATACCGCTATTTTCGATAAGCTGAGGGCTTCTAGTTAATCAATTATCCAAACTTTAAAGCGGGGTGGGTTCTGGTTCTCTGGAATTGATCCATTCAACCGAAAAATGGAATCCTGCCTTGGTGATAAAATATAGGGACGGGGAAAAAAGACGAAAAGCATACGGGAATCCGACTGAAAAGGCCGACCATTCGCAGAGGGTGAAATTAAATTCAAGTAAAAAAATAATAACAAATAAATACAAGTTTGTCAAAAACTAATTGAAGAGGATTGTCCATCTCGCAGTCGACGTCAGTGAGAAATAACGAGAAGAATCGATCTTTCGGACTATCACTTGACGCCGAAGGCGACGGAAAACCTTTCCGATTAATATTTTAATCGTTTCTACTTCTTTAATTTTGTACGTAAAACTCGATGTTCTTTAATCAAAAAAAAAAAAAAAAAATTTTTGTATTTGCACAAAAGATGCATGCAGGAAACATCTTCCGCTTTCTACCGTCAACTCGTTTGAGACGACGAAACGAAACGCGGAAACGTCGCGTCCCGTTCAGTCGCCAGGCTTGCATTTCTCGGCTGAAACATTACCTTTCTCGTAACGTCCTTATCGATCCCGGACGGAATTTCCTTCCTTTTCCGGGAAGGGAAAAGAAATTGAAAAAGAAACGAAAGACGTTTTGGAAAGAACCGGATGTGTCGGAATTATTTTTGCGGAAACACACTGATCCAGAAAAACGATCCGAACCCTACCGTCCAGATAATGAAAAGAAATCAAAAAGGCAAAAGCAAAGATTGAAAAGAAGGAAGGAAAAACAGCAGACAGTAAAGACGAAAAGAAGAATGCGAAAACGTTATGGTGGAGCACTTGAAAACCGTTTGAATGAAAAGTCGAGTCCGGAAAAGCGAAGAGCGATACGAGACGCACGGTATCCCCGACTGGCTCGGAGAGATAAGCTCGGAAAACGAACGGCAAACGCGCATGGTTTCCAAAGGACCGTTCCCGGAGACATAAATCACTTTCCGTTCTAAATATTCTTATCGTTTGCTACGTAGTTTCTGCATTCTTTACCGACCAATACCGAATCTTTTGATTTTTGTCATCTCTCCCCAACATCGAAATTCTTTGGGACGGAGATTTGAATCCTTTTATTTTATTTTGCTTTGTACTGTTTATTTGTTTACACCTATTTTTATATCCATTTTGTACTATTTGTACTTTTGAGCTGGAATGGACACAGTACATGAGAAATGCGAGTAACAAGAAATTTTGAATCCTCCTTGTTAAAAAAAAAACAAAAAAAAAAAAAAATAAAAAAATAAAAAAAAACGAAAACGGCCAGTTCCGATGCGGCCAAAGGAAAATGAAAGAAACGACTCTCGGGCGTCGTTTACGTCACCCTTCGGCGCCCGGCTCGATCTCCGTCGAATTGTATTTTTCTTGTCGAACGGATGCTGTGAAGGAGCAGTAAATGTTAAATGTCTTCGGTTATCGAATAGAAGAATAACTGTATATCGCCTGCAAAACAATAGGGGCATTCCTCCGCCTTTTATTCGGTTAATCAATTAAACTAATTAAGTAATTAGCGAATCCATCCGCATAGCATTTCCGTTTACATATTTATCACGTAAAAGAGAAAATGATAGGCGGGGTTGGAAAGATTCGGGCGTCCCGATGAGAAGAAAGGATTCGGGACAGATCCGGTTAAAAACGTCCGCCCTACAAGAAAAATGATTTAGGGTCGCAAGCCTTTTCGTGCGATGACTTGTCGTCACTGTTACTAATACAAGCAACACGAATCAACGAAAACGAGAGAATAAAATAAAACTCGCTGACGTTTTCCTTCTTCGTAATTCGTCGGTGAAGACTTTTCGCTTTTCGAAAAGCTACCGCTCGAGCTCTTTCTCAGCCATATCCGGGAGCTCCCGGATCGAAAATAAAAGAAAAATGGAAACAAAGAAGCGGAGTGTACAGTATATGACGAGACCGGCGCAAAGTAATTCGGGGAAGACGAATCTAGATCCATCTTCCGACGGCTTGCCGAAACTTTTCGAGGGATAAATCATCAAAATTAAAATCCTCGATTCTCCCCCTTTTTTTTTCAAGTCTACTTCCGATATCTTTTAGTTTATTGTTCGCCGCGTTCAAGTTATTAATTCCATTAACGAGTCAGCGTTAAACGTTACAATGAGTAATGCAAACCAGACGGTCCTGACATCACGTTTTTCCGACTGCGCTTCGCTTTTTTCCATTTCGGCTATGTAGATCGCAAGATGATTTTAAATCAATCGGTTGTTTAAAAGGACCCGCCGTAACAGACCTTGAAAACGTCGATTTCGACGGGGGGGAGGGGGGGATCTCCCTGTTCGAAACGATTAAAACCTATTACATCAATTGCATAATGATATCGCGTGATCAACGAGATGAGAAGGATGACGACCATTTTTAAATCGCTCTTTCTCATTATTCATAATAGCGGTTATGTGTTCCTTTTGGCAAACTTCTTTTGAAAAACGTCCTTCACAGGTATGAAACTTGGTAGCAAAGACAAAAGAATGTATCATCAAAAAAGCCTTGGAGAGAATAAAGGCAATTCTATTTTTTTTTTTTCCTCCATCTTTTTAAATGCAGAAAAATTGCTTTATTTTATTTCAATGCAGACTGCAGAGCACGAAAAGGAAATTCCCTGAAAAAAGGCGGTAAAAACCCCTCGAGACCAACGGACGATGCGGCTCGTGCGACGTCGATAAATAAAACGTGTTTCTTCGAAACGACGCTTGCGCAAAAATCTTAAAGCCTTTTTAGAACCTTTTGACCAGTTTTTATTTTTAGTCGTTGTCTTTCTCGGCCGAACGTGGCAACATTCCTTTTTTGAAATCTAAAAAGCGTATAAATTTGATCGACGGGAACGGAAAAATTGAGTGCTGAAACCGAAATCGAAGGAAAAGTTAAATTTTGTTTTAAAACTGAGTCGGAAAACAAGCAGTAACATGAGAGATATCTCGTTACTTCCCGAAGGTTGTTACTTCCGCTACGTAGCCGATGATGAAGAGACTATTTCGACCGTTAAATTCTTGCGTTCATTGTTGGTTATCACCGTGTGCCTTTAGCTAGCCTTTTTTTATTTTTCGCCGTTTTTTTTTTTCGGTGAGTTTTTTTTCTTTTACTATATAATGATAATTCAAAAAAAAGGTAAATAAATAAATAAGTAAATAAATGGAATAAAGGGAGAAAAAAATCAGAGGAAATATCGCATCTGGCATTTTCTGGCATTTTGAACTCTTCAATAAAAAAAGTAGGTATCCTTTTTTTTCCGCGCAGCGTAACAGAACATAATATTTAATCGTTTTAAAATAGCGATTTTAAGAGGCGAAAAATCGTTGCTAAAAGTCATTCAAAAGCGTTGCGGCATCTAAAGACTAGTGCTTGGACCTGCATAAAGTCAGTTTTATTTAAACTTATATTTATATATATATATATTTTTTTTATTTATTTATGTACGTCGTTATATATTACCATCCACGTATATTTATTGCCTTTATTACGTTTTTACTTTTTAAAATAAGGTAAAAAAAATTCTTGGACAATTGTTTATGAAATTGAAATATCGATTTAAATGTCGTGCGTGTAATAACTGTTGCGTGTAACGTATTTTGCATTCATTATTTATAGGTTCCCGTGGAAAAGAGACCGAAAGAATGATTTTTTCCTATGTTAACATTCCTGATGTCCGTTTTCATTTTAGCCTAGCTTTTCTATCTTTGTGTAAAGTCCTTTATGAATCTCATGAATGAGCTGACGAAATAGTGTGTAAGGCTTACGATGAGGTAATCCATTTAATTAGAGCTATATGATTAGAATTAATTAGCTGCATCGTATATAAATCCGCGAATGAAAAAATTTTCGAATCAGTCTAACAAAATGGCGCTTCAGGTAAGACTTAGTTTTACAACTTTAGTATAAGAGTCGAAAAGAAGTAGAGACATATAAAACATATTTTATCATATAAACCATCAATCATTTTTCTATTCTTTATTTCGCATAGTTCAATAACACCCATAAATATTAAAAGTAAAATTTACTTCCAAACTTAATATGGAATTTGAAAACTGTTTTTGAATAGAATACGCTATATACATTCTAAGACAAAGTAAATTTCGTTCGTTTAAAATTATGAAAAGAAAAGTCGGAAATACTTTGCAGTGTGTATTAACCGATCCTTTAATAATTAATCAGCATGTGCTGTAAGCTTTTTATTTTAAAAGAGAATCTGAATTTAATTATAAAATTCGAATGAAAAAAATATACAATAAAACCTCTGTAAGACGAACCCTGTATATTTCTCGGAAAACTGGCTATATAACGGAAAAATTTTTTCGTCCCGGCAGAATAAATAGGGATTCCCATGTAATTTTCCATATAAGACGGAAACCTATCTAACGCGGAAACGGAAGCAAAAAATTGGTCCCTTGACATTGAAATGTTTGTATAAGACGGGAAAAAAAAATCGTTCATAGGGCGCAATTTCACGCCAAACATGTTCGGCGAACATATTCGGCAAACATGTTGGACAAACATTTTCACCAAACATTTTTCCCAACATGCAGGGGAAGCTCCTTACAAGCAGTGAAGCTTTTTTAAGCATGTTTGGTGAAAATGTTTGTATTTGACAAAAGTACCGAACATGTTCGGCGAACATTTCGGACAAACATTTTTACCAAACATGCTTAAAAAGCGTCACTGCTTATGTGGAGCTTCCCCTGCATGTTGGGGAAAATGTTTGGTGAAAATGTTTGTCCAACATGTTTGCCGAACATGTTCTCCACTTTTTATCAAACACAAACATCTACCAATTTTGAGCTTCCGTCTAATCTTTTACGACTCTTACAGTCTTATTTAAAACACAGAAGTCAGTTTGTCACGTTTATGAGCGCCAAATCATCTGCTTTCTCCACTCCCAGCGGCGTTCCGCAAGGATCTCATTTATGTCCTCTTTTATTTATTTTATTTATAAATGACTTACCAAGTAAAATTACAAACTCCCATACTTTACTCTACGCTGACGACGTAAAAATTTCTGATACGGATTCAATGCAGGTGCAGGAAGATATCAATCATGTCCTGTCATGGTCAAGGGAAAATATCTTATTTATCAGTAAGAGAAAGTGCCTGTCTGTAATTTTTTCCGTAAAAGAGATCCTTCCCAGGTACGGTATCTTGTTGATGATGTTGCGCTTGAGCCGCAAAAGGAAGTTTCAGACCTAGAAGTTTTGTTTACATCCAATTTCTCGTTTCACACTCATATGCTAAGAATTACTCAATCTGCGTTACGGATTCTCGGTTTTGTATTTAGAACATGTTACTATTTTCAGGACATTTCTACTCTTATCATCCTATATAATGCGTTAGTTCGCTCAAAACTTGAATACGCTAGTGTTGTTTGGCATAGATCTCAAGCCACACAATCTGGAGACTTTGAAAGCATTGAAAAAGTTCAGAGGCGTTTCTTGCGCTACGTCTATTTCCGCAAACATGGTGTCTATCCACACTACAGTCGACATCCTGTTAGGTCAGCAGACATACTGAGAGAGTTTGGCCTTATACCACTAGAGTGTCGCCGTGATGTGGCTGATTTTGTTTTTCTTTACCGTGTATTTAACAACTTAGTTGATTGTCCCTCAATCGTTTCTTTGTTCAATTTCCGAATTCCCGTCAAAATTACAAGAAACAAACAACTTTTTGAATCGACAACACTTTTTTCCTCAACTTCTGCCAAACTTTCTCAGTTATATAATCAATTTTGTGAACCTATGAACCTAGACTTGTTCTTTTATGTAGCTGGCTACTTTTAAATCGTCTGTCGTCTCTTTTTTCAAAACCGATTATGTCTAAAACCACTTTATTATGTCTAAAGTTACTCTGTCGCTTTGTCTTTCAGCTATTACTGTCATTGGTATTTCCATACTGTTGTATTAGCTTTAGCTTAAATAAATAAAAAAATAAAATAAATAAAATAAAAAATGTTTGGAGTGAAATTGCGCCCATACACTTATTTTTTTCTTCTGTGACTAAAAATTGTTATAAATTTTGCGAGAATTTGCACGTCAATTTCGACTGTCGGTAAAAACCGACAAAGGTCCGAACCAAAGTTCGACTGTCAGGTTAATTTAGTTTAACTCGGTTTAACTTTTATTTAATGAAATTAGAAAAAAAAATTATCGCGGAAAAAATGAAAAATGCCAGGCAAACATCTTTGCTTCAGTATTTCGAAAAAAAAATAAAAATTTACTAAACTGTGAATTTTGAATGGGAAAAGAATTTTTTTTCGGTCGCCTCTATTATCCGGAATACTGTCTATGACGGAAAATTTCCCCGGTCCCGAGCGATTCCGTCTTACAGAGTACGTCTTACTGTAATACTTCTCGCAGAGTGGCGTTGCAGCTAAAACTTGCATACTTGAAGAAACTAATATTTACCATTAGCAGCTAATTTAGGCCTACTTGATTTTTTTGTGGGGGTCTACTTGCAAATTTTAAAAGCTGTTCGTTAGGTCTGGAATGCCACACTTATCCATTGACTAATGCCTATGAGCCTAATATTTCTACGCGTGCTTGATGGTGTGCAGCAATTGCATTTTTCATCGTTTTTCCAGAATATTTTTGCGAAAAAACTTTTTTTTTTCGTTTTTGTTTTTTACATAACTTAAAATTTTTTTTCAAATCGACAAAATTGAAAAAGATTCCTAGTAATAGACCGGTCTGCAGGCCCGTAGTCAGACCGGCATGTACAGGGGGTAGGAGGTTTTTAAAGGGGGGCTGGAATTTTTTTTGTCTTACATACACAACACAGTAAAAAATTTTATGTAAAAATTAAAATAATTAAAACGGTCTACATTTATGTTGTTTTTTGTTTATCTTTAACTTTGGGAAAAAACAACAGAAAAAAATTTGTGTAGACAGGTTTTAACATAATTACATCATATTTTTACTGTGTAGGGAAAAATACGAAAACTGAATCTAAAAAATTGTAATTTCGGTTATTTTTTGTAAATTAGTAATAACATTAAAATTAATCAAATTAAAGAACGACCAATGAATATTAAACCAAAGACATGAATTGATGGTTTGAAAATGAGTGTGAAATTATTTAATGATTTAATTTTTTTAAATGGCTATTTAATCCATGTTATGTTTAAATTTCTTTTATGCTTGTTACAGGTTAGGTTAGATAGGTAGACATTATGCATAAGCATTAAGAGGTCAATAGCTCTTTTAGAAAAAAAAAACCGAAATAACGTAGAAAAATATGAAGATATAAAAATTATAGCAGCTAGGATTGAAACAACGAAAAATTAACCGATAAACTGATATTGAATGATAATTAATTTTTTTCCTGTTAAAATGTGAATTTGAATTTGAATTTGGATGTAAATTTCAAATCCGCAAGGGGCTCAAACATTTTCACAGGGAGGCTGAGCCACCCTATGCCCCCCCCCCCCCCCCCTGGCTACGAAGCTGCCGGTCTGTGGAGGTTTTAATAAGGAACAAATTCAAGAAAGGAGTATTTTTTTTTCATAAAATGCTAATATGGGATGTAAGAAACCTTGTGTGAAAAATGCGACCAAATCTGACCCCGGTCTTTGGGAGTTATTCCACGAAAAATGTTATAGAGATGAAGGAGTATCTAAGTGAATTTATTAATGCCATTCCATTTTTGAAATTAAACAAGCTACAGTGGAGGTTACCACTGTCCGATACTCTTCAATTTCATTTAAATCTTACTCCCACGAGTAAAAATATCAATAAATATTATGTTACGTTTTGAGTGTGGTTCTTAAACACAATAACACTGATTAGAATTAGATTAGACAAATTACACTGTTCTAGAATGTTCCAGAATGTAGTAAAATGTTCTAGAAAATTGCAGATGTGCGAAATTGAAAAAAAAAGGCCAGGTCCAAACAAATAAGATAAAATACAAAAACCGTTCGATGTATGGACAACGTTTACTATATCGAAACGATCAATCGGATACAAAATGCATAATTTGACATAATGATAACAAAAGTGAGAAAAAAAAAAAGCCACGAAACGAAAATATTTTTTTCTCTTGTCTGCACCAAAATGACTTATCAAACAATCCGGAATGTGAGATAACCATTTTCGCTGACAGCTCAGAAAGCGATATCTACTTGTATATGCAAAAAAACAAAGATAAGAAAAAAAAAGTTTAAAAAAAAATATTCCCGCTTTGTTAAATTTAATATTATACCTTTCGAACGGCTGCCGTTCTGCTGTATGCGAACGTATTTAGACCATAATTTATAAAGTTCTTGTCCATAGTGCCCCCTATTCATATCCCAAATTTGGGACAGACCGGGCTCAAATTGCGTCTCCAATCAATGTATGAAAAATGAGGACAGACGGACAACGGACGGACGGACATGTGTAAATAGCTTTGGATTGAAAAGTTACCCCGGCAAGTACCGTTCGTTTTGCTCTCCTTTCGATATTAACGGAGGTACCCTTCACTCAAAACCAAATTTAATATACTCTTCATATGAAATTGAAGAGTATAAAAAATGATCTAAAGCCTCTATTAAGTCGGCTCTACTTCACCGTTGACCACCGTGCTTTATGTCATTTTTAACCAAGTTTTTTGTACAACGTACCATTTTTGATGCGCAAGCTGAGATGAAAAAAATTTCCATTTTTGGGTTTTTTACTGACTTTTTTAAAATCATCAAAAAAATTTTTAATTCGTTTCTATTTGTCGTACAAAGTTGAATAAAAAACTGATCAACGCAGAATTTTACGCTGAATAAAATGATACCAAATGCAGGCCCGTAACCAGCCTAAGAAGCACAGGGGGGCGCAAAGTTTTCAAAGGGGGGCTTCAAATGGCCCCTAATAACATGGAAGATAGGGAAATTACATGGGCCAAACAAAATCTACAGGGGGGCTCAAGCTTGACCAAAGAGGGGCTGAGCCCCCCTTTGCCCCTCCCTGGTTACGGGCCTGACCAAATGCGATTATTCCCCGAATGAAATATTGGCTTGTAAAACTCAAAAAACGCAATAATTGGACTTTTCCGTGGAATAACTCCCAGACTCGGGGTCAGATTTGTTCGCATTTTTCACACAAGGTTTTTTACACCCCATATTAGCATTATGAAATTAATTCCTTTCTCAAATTTTTTCCTTATTGCATCAATTTTTAATGCCTACAGACCGGTCTATAATTTGGATTCCATTTTCAAGTTTAACACTTTATTTTGTTGGGAAAAATGTCTTCACTTCAACAACTGACAATCCTTCATTCATATATAGGTTTCGTCATTGAGTTTTTGTATGTATATGTCTTTGAAATACCCAAATGGCTCACATATAATTTTGTTGAAATAACGATCTTATAAACCAGGTTTTAAGTTTTTTTTTTTTTTGTAGTTTTTTAAATATGACTTTTACACCGATCAGCAGTTTGACTGAAAAGGGTGATGGCATATATGCTAAGGTTCCATTCAGATAATTTACATAGGTATACATAAATTGTCAAGAAGGAAAGGAGATTTTTGAAAACCAAATTTCTACTTTAGAGCGGAAGGGAACGGGTATATACGGTGCAGACGGACGGATTCATTCATTGGACGTCATATTATCACAGATGTATTACGAATAGGAAAAATAAAATAATAAATAAACCGCTGATAAAAATTTTCCGCTAAATGTTTACAGACCGCAATTACGGCGCAGTTTAGATCGGGCCGGAAATTTGAGGACTTTTTCGAAAATTTATTCCTCTCGAATTTCTTTAAGTTAAAATCGAAAAAAGAAAGTAAACGTGATAATAAAGGAATGTCGTCCAGTGACTGGTCGTTACCACTCACATTGATCTCCGCGTATTTTTTTTTTTTTTTTTTCATAGACCGTATTCACGGAGGGGAAATAAGGGGAAGGAACACATGGGTGATCACGTGATCGCATAAGTTAAGTACAGACGCCATCTTGCGTGCTAGCACGCTATACATGGAGCTTATGAGAGCCGTGACGTCACGTGAATACCATCTATTGAAGCTACAAATTCTTAGAATATATTTAGAAAAATTTCGGTTCAATAGATAATATAGAGTTCAATTAATATGCCTGAGTTTCGCATAAAAAAAGGCTTCGAATTCGATTTCACTTATAAAAGCCACATAGATAAATACCATTAAGGTTTAAAACACAAGGCATCGCCTTGCTTACTCACAGACGTTTCTTCGTTTTCTCAATTATTCCTTGTCAGTTTCTGCTTTCGTGCACAATAAACATTAACGGCCGCGCCAACCATAATTTCAAGTTTCAAATGAACCATTTCTACTTACGTCCAGACATAATTCTCAATAAAAAACAACCAGATAAGAAAATACTAATATTGCTGCTTAGCAAGAGGAATATTCAAAAATATTGCAAACAACCTTGCATTTGATTCCTTTAGGTTTTCACTTTTCGCCGATTTGAAGGAAAAAAAATTAATCCTCTCCCCCTTCATCTTCCTCGTCACCTTCTCCTTCTTCGTCGGCAGTCGCTTCCTGATATTGCTGATATTCGGAAACCAAGTCGTTCATGTTGCTTTCCGCCTCGGTGAATTCCATTTCGTCCATCCCTTCCCCCGTATACCAATGCAGAAAAGCTTTTCTTCTGAACATGGCCGTGAACTGTTCGGATATCCTTTTGAATAACTCTTGTATCGACGTCGAATTGCCAATGAAAGTAGCAGACATTTTTAACCCCCTAGGAGGAATGTCGCAAACAGCCGTTTTCACATTACTGGGGATCCACTCGACGAAATAACTGCTATTCTTGTTTTGTACGTTAAGCATTTGCTCGTCCACTTCCTTCATCGACATTCTGCCCCTAAATATCGCCGCACAGGTGAGGTATCTACCGTGACGAGGATCACAAGCCGCCATCATATTTTTCGCGTCAAACATTTGTTGGGTTAGCTCGGGGACGGTCAAAGCCCTATACTGTTGAGACCCTCGGGAGGTAAGAGGAGCAAATCCCGGAATGAAAAAGTGAAGCCGAGGAAAAGGAACCATGTTAACGGCCAATTTGCGGAGATCCGAGTTGAGCTGACCAGGAAACCTGAGGCAAGTTGTGCAACCAGACATGGCCGCCGAAACCAAATGGTTAAGGTCACCGTATGTCGGGGTGGTGAGCTTTAATGTCCTGAAACAGATGTCGTACAAAGCTTCGTTGTCTATGCAGTACGATTCATCCGTATTTTCAACGAGTTGGTGAACAGAAAGTGTGGCATTGTAAGGTTCGACGACGGTGTCAGACACTTTAGGGGAGGGAACGACGCTATAGGTGTTCATGATCCTATCGGGATATTCTTCTCGGATTTTGGAGATAAGAAGGGTGCCTAAACCGGCGCCGGTTCCGCCCCCCAGGGAATGAGTCAGCTGGAACCCCTGAAGGCAATCGCATCCTTCTGCTTCTTTGCGTGTAACGTCTAACACGGAATCTATCAATTCGGCTCCTAGAAAAACAATTAGCACGATAACGTATTTAGTAGCAGGGTTTTAACAATAAATATTTACTAACCGTCCGTGTAATGTCCTTTTGCCCAATTGTTTCCCGCGCCGCTTTGTCCGAAAACAAAATTATCTGGTCTGAAGATTTGTCCAAACGGTCCAGCTCGAACAGCGTCCATAGTTCCGGGTTCCAGATCGACAAGAACTGCTCTGGGGACATATTTTCCTCCCGTTGCTTCATTGTAGTAAACATTTATGCGTTCTAATTGTAGATCGGAATCTCCGTGGTAAGTTCCCGTCGGATCTATACCATGTTCGTCTGACATAACTTCCCAAAATTTAGCTCCAATTTTATTGCCGCATTGTCCGGCTTGTAAATGGCAAATTTCTCTCATTTTTTTTAATGTGATATTAAAAAATTGCGGAAAATATAATAGTATAGAATAAGAAATATATATGATATTCTTCTAAAGGCAAAAAATAAAAATAGAAGCGCTATAATAAATAAAATGGTATAATTCCAAATGCGATAAATCAGACGACAAAATAAATAACAGGTTTTTTTTTTTTTTTTTTTTAAATATGATTTGACTTTCGAAAATCCCGAGTTTGGAAAATTAAATTTCATGCGAGTAGTTATGCCGATACTCTAAAATCACCTTAAGTAGTCATTTCAAAACGTGGACGCAAACTAAGCATGTAAAACTGATTTATTTTCCTAATTTTAATCGGATTATAGTTACATTTGACCAAGTTTTAGATTTTTTATGAACAGCTCTGCGAAAAAAATCGAAACGACTAAACCAAAGCCTCTTAAGTCAGCACCAAGTTACGGATATTCCATCTAAGTAGGAAAAATTCCTGTTCTACCCGTAACTTTAATTTGGAATAAAGTTTTAGTTCCCAAATAATCGCCTGCCCAACGAACTACACGAATTTCGAAAGATCAAATACCAGTAGTGAAGCCGATAAGTCGGAATTAGTTATCGTTCCTACTATCGATGAAAATCAAGAAAAAATATTGGTCGATATATTCACCAAAAAGTTGTCGATGCGTGACTTATCACATAAATTCAGACGGTTTTTTCGAAAGTCCGTTATATCGGAAGAATTTACTTTGCAAAATCATAGAAGTCCAGGCATAAATGCGCATAAGATATATTGTGTGACAAAATTCCGCCAAAAAATTCCTTTTTTTTCTCGGATATATCGAAAAATTTATAGACTAAAAATCATCAATACGTCGAAAAATATAATCGATACGTCGTATTGATAAATTTCTAAGTATCGAAGAAACATCGATATTTCTGCCCCGACTTATCGATAAATTATCGGCATCATTAACACCATGTTTTGTTCCAGTAAAAAATAAGTTATTTATTCTCATCCAGTTTTTATAAATAAATTTCGATTAGTGGTCTCGTTCTCTGTATGAAAACCACTTTATCTCTATTTCCACTTCACTGTGCAACACTTTTGGAAAAATCATTGTTCGCTCCATTTCTCGCTCCTG
The DNA here is from genome assembly GCA_037577465.1 of Liposcelis bostrychophila. Taxonomy (NCBI): domain Eukaryota; kingdom Metazoa; phylum Arthropoda; class Insecta; order Psocodea; family Liposcelididae; genus Liposcelis; species Liposcelis bostrychophila. The sequence goes on along the minus strand of CM075210.1, from coordinate 157,753 downwards.
GGACTTACGTTCTAATGGTCTACAACGTTCACTTATTTTTTAAATGATTTCGCAATCCTATTGACAAAGTACCCGAAAATCATTTTCCTAGTTTTAAAACTTTCGGAGATATCAAGCTTTAAAAATGGATAGTTTGAGCGTCATTGACTTACTGAGCATAACCTCCTGGCCACTTGTTGGCTCGAATTTTGTTTTGGGATATATCTTATGACCCAAACCCAGCAATAAATAGAAAATTCGGAAAATTCAAAAGTTTTTTAGAGGCTAAACATTATGATAGAGATATCATCTTTTTGCGATCAGTTTCACAAGAGGAAAAAGAAAAAAAAAGAGTTCCGCGACTGTTTTGGTGCTGTATTCCTATTGTTATCGTCCACCGTTTATTCTTTTCAATTAAAAACCTTACATTTTTTCTCCAACCAAGCTTGGGCTTTCACAAAATATTTTTTTAAGTTAACACTTAGGGCCCACAAGTTCGAGCAAGAAATATTTGACTTCAGAAACCGCCTTTTTTTTTTTTTTTTTTTTTTTTTGGTGATTATTTTGTCGTTTCATTTACTTTTCAAAGAAAATTTTCACGACCGGAATGAATTTTTTAATAAGCAAATGAAGCTGCATTTGTATATTTCTAGATGCCCAGCAAAAAAAAAAAAAAAAAAAAAGTTTTAAAATGGTCAAATACTTCTGAATCAACGAGTCGTGAATCTTTTTCTGTATTTTTATATGTTGCTTATTTAGGTAGGTTTACGATTTTAACAATCTACGCGATCATAAAAATAAGATAACTTTTGGTGCTATTCTGAAGTTCAAAAAAAGCTTCACAAAAAAAAAGTGTGATATCCCGCAAACAAACAAAACATTCGGTAAAAAAAAGCAGCCAAGTTTACGAAGTATTCGTTTTTTAAAAGCTTTAGCTTTTTGTTGTAATATCAAAAAGAAAAAACAGGCTAAGCTTGTTTTTCAATTAATAAATTTCTTTATTCGTAAAATTCTGCTTTCATACTGCAAAAAGTTGGCCGCGCTCCTTCTTTTTCAAGAACGTTGTCAGAAAATGAGTTGCAATTCCATATCCTAAGGCACGTTATTAAGAATCCTGTGCTTGTTGAAAATAATCGATAATATTCTGTCTGCTTCTAAATAAAGTTCTCGGACTAAGGATGAAGCATAATCAGAAGCTCTTCGGACAAGTGAAAGAAAAGAGCCTAATTATATTATTTACACTATTTTTTTAAAGAAGACTAATGCCGGGTGAATAAAGTACTTTAATACACTCCAAATTATGAATGAAAATAACATCTTACTTAAATGTCCGACTAAAGCAGCAGAGATAAAATCATTTTCAATTTCGTCCAACACTTCCCCATAATAACTCCTTGCATGTCTCGAAAATAGCAGAAACGTATAATTTTTGAACAAGTGCCTACAATATGATAGACAATACCCCTACAATATGTTCTGACAATAAGAGGAACTCTGCTATACTGTGTTTTCTATTTCCATATATAGTCCCTAAAAACAATTTCAACTGGCAATCGAATAACAATTTCAGAAATTGAAAATCATTTTTCTCCGGAATTTAAATTTATGAAAATAAAAGAAACAAAAAAAAACTAACTTTTTGGAAGATGGAAAAGAGAATTTTACTAGAAAAGGAATTATTAATTGAAAACCAAACTTGGCCTTTTCCTTTATATAACAACTTTAAAAGGATCAAAGTTGAAGAACTGGTAATTCTTAAACTTGCTGTTTCTTTCACAGGGCGTTTTTTCGGAGTAATTTCTATGACAAGATTGTTTTGGTCGCAGTGCTAACGAGGTGTAAGAGCCCAACTAACAATACAGCCAATTTAATTTAAGAAATAAAATAGAATTGCCAAATTTTAATAGTTGAATAGATACTAACTTCTAGACAATTCTGAAAAAGCACTTTATCAAAGCACACGTTGACATTTTGTTGATATACAGTATTCTTTTACATTATTAACGGTCTAATAAATACAGAAAAATAAACAATTAAAAAAATTGAATAAAATAAATAATACATTATAATAAATAAAAGTATCTGATACAAAAAAAATAAAAAATAAAAATAGTAAAGACCTTAATAAGAGTAAAAATAAAAAAGATGTCTCTGCCAACACTAACAGAACTTAAGTCGATGGACTCGTACCAAAACCGGAAAAACGGATGCGAAATCCGGCATATCTAACTACTGTGTTTTGGTTCGACTTTATTTGAAAATTTAAGAAACAACTACACTCAAAAATATTCCATTAGATTTTCAGTTTTTTACTATAACTACTTTAGCCGGTAGTATTCAAAATCCTTTTTGGTAAGAACCAGATTAATCCTCTCCTCCTTCATCTTCCTCGTCACCTTCTCCTTCTTCGTCGGCAGTCGCTTCCTGATATTGCTGATATTCGGAAACCAAGTCGTTCATGTTGCTTTCCGCCTCGGTGAATTCCATTTCGTCCATCCCTTCCCCCGTATACCAATGCAGAAAAGCTTTTCTTCTGAACATGGCCGTGAACTGTTCGGATATCCTTTTGAATAACTCTTGTATCGACGTCGAATTGCCAATGAAAGTAGCAGACATTTTTAACCCCCTGGGAGGAATGTCGCAAACAGCCGTTTTCACATTACTGGGGATCCACTCGACGAAATAACTGCTATTCTTGTTTTGTACGTTAAGCATTTGCTCGTCCACTTCCTTCATCGACATTCTGCCCCTAAATATCGCCGCACAGGTGAGATATCTACCGTGACGAGGATCACAAGCCGCCATCATATTTTTCGCGTCAAACATTTGTTGGGTTAGCTCGGGGACGGTCAAAGCCCTATACTGTTGAGACCCTCGGGAGGTAAGAGGAGCAAATCCCGGAATGAAAAAGTGAAGCCGAGGAAAAGGAACCATGTTAACGGCCAATTTGCGGAGATCCGAGTTGAGCTGACCAGGAAACCTGAGGCAAGTTGTGCAACCAGACATGGCCGCCGAAACCAAATGGTTAAGGTCACCGTATGTCGGGGTGGTGAGCTTTAATGTCCTGAAACAGATGTCGTACAAAGCTTCGTTGTCTATGCAGTACGATTCATCCGTATTTTCAACGAGTTGGTGAACAGAAAGTGTGGCATTGTAAGGTTCGACGACGGTGTCAGACACTTTAGGGGAGGGAACGACGCTATAGGTGTTCATGATCCTATCGGGATATTCTTCTCGGATTTTGGAGATAAGAAGGGTGCCTAAACCGGCGCCGGTTCCGCCCCCCAGGGAATGAGTCAGCTGGAACCCCTGAAGGCAATCGCATCCTTCTGCTTCTTTGCGTGTAACGTCTAACACGGAATCTATCAATTCGGCTCCTAGAAAAACAATTAGCACGATAACGTATTTAGTAGCAGGGTTTTAACAATAAATATTTACTAACCGTCCGTGTAATGTCCTTTTGCCCAATTGTTTCCCGCGCCGCTTTGTCCGAAAACAAAATTATCTGGTCTGAAAATTTGTCCAAACGGTCCAGCTCGAACAGCGTCCATAGTTCCGGGTTCCAGGTCTATAAGGACGGCTCTGGGAACGTATTTACCCCCGGTAGCTTCGTTAAAGTATACATTAATGCGTTCCAGTTGCAAATCGGAATCTCCGTGGTAAGTTCCCGTCGGATCTATACCATGTTCGTCAGAAATTACTTCCCAAAATTTAGCTCCAATTTTATTGCCGCATTGTCCTGCTTGGAGATGACAGATTTCTCTCATTTTGCCGAGTTCACTTGCTTATTGTTGGTCAAGAAAAAAGCAATATAATTTAAAAATAAATAAATAAATAAATAAATAAGTATAAAGTTCTTGTTCAGAAAGTGACTTGGAACGAAAACAAACTTTGATCGTCCTTTGATATTTATCGTCCGATGAAGTTGATTGTTGCAAATAAGAAACGGATCTGTTCTTTTTCTTATACAGTAGATTAAAAATTGAATCCCTTTTTTTTTTTTGCTTGAGAGTAATAAAGTAAAACTAACATTACGCTTACGGTGTATCAATTAATACTAATATTCTGCAAAACTTCTGTGGGATTTTTCTACTGTCAAGCACAATTATCATTTCTTTTTCATATGGAAGCCGGCCCTACATTAACCGTGTACTGCATTTAACAATGAAAAAAAAAGTCATTTCCATAATTTCATATTTTATTTTCTAGGTGAGATCATCGAACATGGACGGAGTACTGCAACACTCTCCTAATTATAAAATGAACAAAGTAGTGCTCGATAAATTTTTAACTTTGGAGCAGCCGGAGGATAAAGTTCAAGCTACTTACATCTGGATAGATGGGACGGGGGAAAACGTTCGAAGCAAAGACAGGACATTAAATTTTGTCCCCCAACACCCTTCGGGTAAATTATGTTTTAAATCTAAGCAGATTAATCTCGAAACCAATATAGTAAATATTACTTTCCATTCCGTCGATCTTCACAGAGCTTCCCATCTGGAATTACGACGGAAGTTCCACTTATCAAGCGGAGGGCTCCAATTCCGACGTTTTTCTTGTGCCGGTGGCTATTTTTCGCGATCCTTTCAGGAGAGGAAACAACAAACTCGTTTTGTGCGACACTTACAAGCACAACAAAAAGCCCACTGGTAAGATTATTCTTTTCAATGAAAATTTTGAGTGCACGGTGACTTTAAACAAAATTAGGAACTTTGATCGCTATAGGTTTGGTTCGCAAAACCGATTAACGAGAGAATAGGAATTAAAATCTTATGTTTTACGATTTACTACATTAAAACTTGTCAATCATGACACTCTGCGAACCGACCCTACAGTGAGCAAAGCCCTCGTTGGTCCTACTGCGTTCCAGACAGTAAGGAATATGATATATTTACTTACAAACATGCCAAGCGTGATCCTCAGAGCGAAGCAGTGAGCAAAACTCTTCATTAACGAATTTCAGAATCAAATAAAAGAAAATCATGCCACGAGGCCGTCGAAAGCGCTAAAGACGCAGCTCCGTGGTTTGGTATAGAGCAGGAATACACTTTGCTTGATATGGACGGACGACCTTTCGGCTGGCCGAAATGTGGCTTTCCTGGACCTCAAGGTCCTTATTACTGCGGAGTGGGAGCCAGCAAAGTTTACGGAAGAGACATCGTCGAAGCACATTACAGAGCTTGCCTTTATGCCGGAATCAATATAGCAGGGACCAACGCCGAAGTGATGCCTTCCCAGTGGGAATTCCAAGTGGGGCCGACGGAGGGAGTTCATGCAGGCGATGAGCTTTGGGTCGCCAGATACCTTCTTCACAGAGTAGCCGAAGAGTTCGGGGTTGTCGTTACTCTTGATCCCAAACCCATGGAAGGCGACTGGAACGGAGCCGGAGCCCACACCAATTTTTCCACCAAGCCAATGCGAGAAGAAAATGGAATTATGTAAGTCAAATTAACTCTCAAAATTACAACTAATTTCTTAAATGCTTTCCTATTTGTAGAGAAATCGAAAAAGCTATTGATAAGCTGTCCAAAGCTCACCTCCGACATATTCAAGCTTACGATCCAAAAGGCGGAAAAGATAACGAAAGACGACTGACGGGAAAACACGAAACGTCTTCCATACATGACTTTTCGGCTGGTAAGAGCAATAGAATAACCTCAAAACATCAAAACGGTTAAAAACCTCACCGCAAGGCTTTCAGCAGCGGAGCAACCCAATTTTTTATTATCAAGGCCGGTTTCGAAAATCGCCTAATCAAGTATAGCTAATTAATGTTGATTAAAATAAAAATATGTTTTACGTAACATTTATCATCGATTACAAAGTAATTGGTCGAAAAGGTCAAAAGTTGCATTATTAGTTCAGCTTTAGAGGGTAACCATTTTGAAATAATTTCCATCCAATTTTCAGGCGTAGCAAACCGTGGAGCCAGCATAAGAATCCCGAGGGGAGTCGCAGAAGAAAAGAAAGGATATTTAGAAGACCGGAGACCTTCTTCTAATTGCGATCCATATTCCGTCATTGAAGCCTTAGTTCGAACTTGCGTTTTAGACGAATGATGATAATAAATAATATATTAATGATAATGATTATGATACTAATAATGACGATACAATTTACTGTAATTATTGTGAATTTAAAGGCAGCCGGTTGCAATACTCGGTTTTTTTATAACGGCAAGTTCGACAGAAGCAAAATCAGTAGAATCAGAGGCCTTCCATCACCACTAACAGACGCGAGTGGTCATTATTAAACTTGTTATTAGATGTTATTAGATTTAAATTATTTTATTCTCAATTAGTTGAATAAAGAAATTATAATTAATTCTTTTCGCGTTGTAATGATATTTTAACTGAGAAAATACTGTATGCAATCAAAAATTATACAAGTACAGTACATTCTTAGCCAAGTTTGCTCAATAAAATTAATAGCGAGCTGAAGCTTTACAGAAATTTTTTAAACATAAATAAGGTAGAATATTTTTATATTGTTTTCAGTATTTCAAAAAATATTGTACATTTTGTAATTTAAAGGATGTTTACGAGAAAATTGACTTGTTTTTCATATTTTCTTTTTGAATATGGAGAAGCCTTCTTTTACATTAGAAAATATTTTCCCTTTCCCACTGAAAAACGTTTTTCCTTTAGCGCATTGCACTCGCATACTACCAGAAATATTTAATATTCAATCTTTTCGACTTTTTAAATATTCCAAATTAAGGCGATAAAATGTATTACAGAAAATTTGAGTTGTTCATTTAAAGCAATAAGAAATGGAAAACGTTCAACGGTACCTCAATGCTTGCCAGTTTGAAACTTTTTCTGTGCTAGTTCAATTGTTGCTTGTAAATTCTTTTGCAGATGTGTTAATTTTTCCCTGTGGGTATCTTGCTTTTTATCTATTTCAGCTATCGATTCATCTAGCCTTTTTCTGAAAAAGAAGAAAGATTTTCAAAAAAAATTAATTAATGAATATTAAGCTTAATGATCTAATTTGCCGATTAGATCTTTATGATCTAATATGCCGAAAAGTCCTCCAACTGAGAGAATTACACCCCCCTTGCGCTTAAACGCAATTTATACGGCTTTATTGGAAAATAATTAAAAAATTAAGCTTAATATTAAAATACTAAAGTAACGAATTTAACAGAGAAAAAAAATTTTATTATTATTTTTTTCTTTTGATTGAAAATGGAAAAAGGGTAATTTTTTTTTTTTTTTTGCTTTATCGACCGCAGGGAGAATAAAGCATTGTTTTTAGCACAAATTTCAGATTTTCAGTTTTTGATATTTTTACACGTTTTGAAGTCCCCTGATGCCGGAAAAAGCAAAATTTGGATGGTGGCCGTGTGTGTGTATGTGTGGATTAGGGTGCGTCGAAAAAAATTAAGTGTCTGGGATTTTCGCTCCCCGGTTAAAATATGATTATTTGGCTATCGAAACACCTCCCTAATTTTTTTCAGCTCGAAAAAAAATTTTTTTGATAGGGCCCACGATTTTTTAAGTTTTTTCGCCCAAAAAAAGGGCTTTTTTTCTTTTATTTCGCAAAGTTATAAAAATTTGTGCAGGGCTTAAACTTTGTTATAAAAAATTGAAATTTTGAGCATAGGTTTCAGGTATATAGAGGTCCTTTACTCGATTAGAGCGTGGTGATCTCTCACATACACCTGTGCGTGCGCTCACAGGCATATGGGACCTACAGTTTAACGCCGGTTCCGAACGGCTATTTTTGAGAGATTTTACTAGGCAGTTACCGCTCGGTGGTTTGCCATTGCCTTCTGAGGGGTGGTGACCCTTGATTTTCTGACTAGCGCGCTAGTTTTGACCTGAGAAAAATTCCTAGCTGTGAACTAGGATAGAAGCACGACGCGTCGCATCTCATGATTGAGAGTCGAGCGCGCTATGAACTAGGCTACGGGCCACCACCCGTACCGATTTTCAAAATTTTGACTCCACTATAATTTTGAAATTTTTCAAAAATTTCAATGCATTAAAAATTTTTGAAAATCGGTTTGGAAGTTGATTATTTCTCTTAATTATAGTGTTCTGAGTAAAAAATTACATGGAACATTTCTTCTAAATCAAACGGCTGTGGAGTTACATAAGCTTTTGGTCAAAAAATTAAATTTTTAGCCAAAAACATTAAATTTAGCCAATCTCCGTAACTAATAATGGGAACGAAAAGTGTTTCATATAAAAAAGCTTTCTTTTTGCGAGATCTATCGAATAAAATGTGTTTCGAAAACAAAGTCTAAAATTTTTTAAAATTTTACCCTATTTTGGCCCCCTACAGAGCGTATTAGGCCCGCAACGGTTCAAGTGCCACATCATTTTCACATATTTTAGACGCATTTTGGCTATTTTGAAATTTTCGGATCCCTCCCCGCTCGAAGGCCCCTCGCAAAAATATGTTTTCACTATGTCCCCCCTGCCAAAACGACACAACTGCTTTTTTGACGACTGCGTAATTTTTTTTTGGTACCTCTATATACCTGAAACCTATGCTCAAATTTTAAATTTTTTATAACAAAGTTTAAGCCCTGCACAAATTTTTATAACTTTGCGAAATAAAAGAAAAAAAACCCTTTTTTTGGGCGAAAAAACTTAAAAAATCGTGGGCCCTATCAAAAAAATTTTTTTTCGAGCTGAAAAAAAATTAGGGAGGTGTTTCGATAGCCAAATAATCATATTTTAACCGGGGAGCAAAAATCCCAGACACTTGATTTTTTTCGACGCACCCTAGTGTGGATGTGTGTATGAATGTATGAATATATGTGCAAAAAAAAGTGTCCGTCCGTCGAAAAGCAGAAAAACGAAAGAACGGATCTCGATGATTTTTGGTGGGTAGGAACTTCTAATGAAATGTAGGTGCTGATTAGTTTTTGAGCCAAATCGGTTCAGCGATTCGGAAGCAGTGAGTGAAAATGTTAAATTTTCAACAATTTCAAGATCTTTTTTGACTATAAATCGCGAACGCAGCTACCGATTGAGTCCGATTTTCGTACTGCAGTAGATATTCATCAAGATAGGTTACCATTGAAATTTGGTTAAATTCTGTTGAGTGGTTCAGAAACGGTGAGCAGAGCTAAAAGTATGGGTACAGGCCTAAAAACCGATATCTCCAACTTTTGAAACGTCACGATATGACGTCATCGATTACGTCAACAAAGCGATTTGGATCCTGATTGCCGGGTTCCTCGTGGGAGCAAACGAAAAACTAACCGTATTTTTGAGAATATTTTCGGGGTTGAGGATTCCGAATCTGAAATAATTTTTCCAAAATTCGAATTCCTTATACCCGTACTGCGGCTTTAGTGGACCTCTGATCAAAAATCTAACCGTATTTTTGAGAATATTTTCGGGGTAGAGGATTCCGGATCTGAAATAATTTTTCCAAAATTCGAATTCCTTATGCCCGTACTGCGGCTTTAGTGGACCTCTGATCAAAAATCTAACCGTATTTTTGAGAATATTTTCGGGGTAGAGGATTCCGAATCTGAAATAATTTTTCCAAAATTCGAATTCTTTATGCCCGTACTGCGGCTTTGGTGGACCTCTGATCAAAAATCTAACCGTAATTTTGAGAATATTATCGGGATAGAGGATTCCGAATTCCAAATTATTTTTCCGAAATTCGAATTCTTTATGGCCTTACTCGGCTTCGATAGACCTCTGATCGAAAAACTAACCATATTTTTGAGAATTATTTAAATAATCGATAAAGCAATTTGATCGGTTCTCCGATCTCATTTTTTTTGGACACAACCCTACCTGGTGCACCTCCTTTCAGAAAATTCAGTTGTTTTCTCACTAATTTTAGAGGACGTTTCAGAGAAATTATTAAAAGTGATTCCCTTTTTTATGTTAAGTTGTTCTTTCATAATATGCCATTCCAGGCAAAGCTTGGTAAAAGATTTTATTGAGTTTATGCAAAATTACTAAAATATACTACCAACGGCTAGGGCCTATTGAAATATCATGTGAAGATGATTTCGAAATTTTTTACCCCCTTCCCTTGTAAAAAAACAAAGTTATTTGAAAACTCTCTCCAGCTTTTATTATGTAAGATTTCAGGTTCAAATCCTTCCTCAGAATGTATCGTATCGTCTTAACTTTCTTCACCCCCCCCCCTCTTTAGTAACCGAAAACAAGAATTTCCCAGACTCTTTCAACCTCTCCCACGTAATGTTGTTTGGCCTCCACATAAGTTACTTTTAAAGCAGATGAAAATACTTCAGAGTGATATGTCTGAACATTATTGGAAATAATCGCATAAAAGAGTTTAAGTGAATATTGAAATTGATCGTATTGTTTATACTTAGCATATAGCAAGTTAAATTATGTGAGAGTTTCGCAGTTTTTACCAAATATCTTAAGTAACCTGGTTCAGTAGGAGATGCATCAGAGCCCGAGGTAGCTCAGTGGTAGAACAGCCGTCACGAACACGGAAGGTAGGTGGTTCGAGTCCACTCTTCGAGTGCCTCTGGTGTATTCTTTTACTGAACATCTTCCCGGTTCCCTCTTTATGATCCATATACCGATAACCCCAACTGAGAATTACACCCCCCCTGCCTTAAAGCAGTGTTTGGTTTGTTGGAAAAATTATTATTGGAAATGTATGGAATTAATAAAAAAGTCTCTTAATAAAAAATTAAAATTAATAAAAAAGATCTCTTCCGCCTTCGTAAAATCTTGCTTATGAAGTTTATTTCATTTACGTTTTCTGGAACGTCGATTACTGGGAGCTCTTGCTCCCAGTAATGACCATTGTACAAACCATAATTTTACCAGAAGTTTTCTGAAATGTTCATTTGGATTAGTAACCTTTTTCTGAAACCATATCCTGAAACCTCAACAATTCATCATTCGTGAATAATTTATTACCTATTTTCACAACCCAAACAGAACTTTTGTTTAACTTTAATTTTTGCATTTGAGGGGCACTAGTTAAAAAAAAAAAAACAAAATACAAACATCCGAATCTAACACGGCACCGACAAAACCTCACGCCTCACCGGGGCACTCGACCTGTGCCTACTGTACCGTACGTATAATACGGCCGATTTCAGACCCTCCTACCTCCAAAAATAAAAAAGCGATTTTTTTTCTGATTTCACTATCTTGTTACCGCTTGCCTTGTGACTCTATGCTCCAATTTGCAACTTTCTAGCTTTTGCCGTTTTCGAAATATTAGGGTCTAAAGTTACGGTTTTTAAGCGTCAGATATATATATATAGATATGTATATATATATATCTATATATATATATATATATATATATAGATAGATAGATAGAGAGCATAATTCTTTGGGCACTTCTAATCGACGGAGAAACTTGAAACTGAGCATGGTGATAGATCTTAATAGTAATCTTAATAGTATCTTAATAGTAATGGACAGGAAAAGTCCAAAAACCCGAAAAATATTAATGGGGGGCCGAGAAAAGCCGATTTTCTTATTCGCCTGCAGTATCGAGATTAGATAACCCTCAACATTCAACGAAAACAAATGTTCGTAGTGAGGACGACGAACTCTATAAAGAACCCTCTGCTTCATTCCTTTATATTGTCACAGGTGTTTTCATACCTGGAGCACTTTTTTTTTTGAAACGGGAATTTTTTTTTGAAAGGGCATTTTTTTCTTCTTCATTGATTATTATATCATAATTTTTTTTTTCTTTTTCTTTTTTTTATTATTTTTCCAACAAACCTAAAGCTGCTGTAAGACGGGAGTGTAATTCTCTCAGTTAAGCTTTATCGGGCTTTAAATTATTTTTTTTTTTTTATTTACCGACTTTGTATTCAGCTTTTTAATATGTAGAAATAAAACATCATGCGGCTGTCACAATTAAGTCCAAAATTTTTAGGGGTATAACTTTGAAAAAAAAAAAGTAAAGATTACTTCATTTTGAGGCATTGTACTGAATTTAATACCGTAATTTGGATATATGGAACGAACGTTTCCTCTGATATCGAACATGTCTGATTTGTTTCAATAATATTTAAAAAGATGATAGGGGTATTCGTTAACTTAATGACCGAGAATATATTCCACTATGAGCGGAAAAAACAGGTACGTTTGCATATTTTATTGAGCCTTTTTTATCTCGTCCGGTATAACCCTATGCTTGGATTATATTGAACGGCATTTTTTTCGCGGAATTTTGAGAAAAATATTGATTTTTTATTCCTCTATTTGCTTTTATTATTTTTCATTTATGATTGATTGGGAGTGCAAAACCCATTGAATTTACTGTAAATTACCGGCAGGAATGCCTTAACCTAACTGAAGAACAATAAAAAGGCCAAAACGTAGCATATAAGCTTAGTGGAATCTTTTTTTTTTATTCAAATAAAAGTCATCTCAAACCGAAACATTGATTTTTAAAATTGATAAACATAAAGTACAATTAAAAAATAATTTTTTTTTTGAAAGTTTTTATAAATTAAAAACGGCAATAATCATCTAAAGGCTTTACAACGCTATTTCTATGGCCAAACGACTGACACTACGAAAAAATATTTGTTAAATAAAAACGTGCAGTTTCATTCAATATAACCCACATAGTTTCAATGTACACCCAAATTACGATAGAAAAGACAAACTGAATTCAGTCATTTCAATTTTAAAAAGACCTGGTAGGTATTGCAAGTTTCATGTTTTTTGCTGGTTCTTATTTTTTGCAAAATCCATTTTTTGCAGGCAGAAAAAAATTTTAGTGTGAGAGATTATTGCTAACAAATAATTTTAACTTAAATGGTAAAAAATTTTGGAACAACTTGTAAAAAAAGTTTGTAAAAAAGGTTCAAATTTTGCAAAAACTCGTGATATCTCCAAAAAAACAATTCCTTGTAAAAAGGTTCAGCCAAGTTAATCTTGCTAAAAACCGAAGCGCTTCTGCCCTTAAAAGTTCTGATATCAAAAAGGGCAGCCAAGTTTTTTAACGACAGCTTTCATTTAAAATGCCGTTTTTCTACAAAATACATTAAAACTTGGCCGCTTTTTTGCCCACTCCCCTTTGCCCTTACAAAAATATCAGTACGACGCGTATTATTTAACAAAAGTTAAACAAGCTACAGTGGAGGTTACCACTGTCCGATACTCTTCAATTTCATTTAAATCTTACTCCCACGAGTAAAAATATCAATAAATATTATGTTGGGTTTTGAGTGTGGTTCTTGAACACAATAACACTGATTAGAATTAGATTAGACAAATTACCCTGTTCTAGAATGTTCCAGAATGTAGTAAAATGTTCTAGAAAATTGCAGATGTGCGAAATTGAAAAAAAAAAGGCCAGGTCCAAACAAATAAGATAAAATACAAAAACCGTTCGATGTATGGACAACGTTTACTATATCGAAACGATCAATCGGATACAAAATGCATAATTAGACATAATGATAACAAAAGTGAGAAAAAAAGAAGCCACGAAATGTAAATGTTTTTTTCTCTTGTCTGCACTAAAATGACTTATCAAACAATCCGGAATGTGAGATAACCATTTTCGCTGACAGCTCAGAAAGCGATATCTACTTGTATATACAAAAAACAAAGATAAGAAAAAAAAGTTTTAAAAAAAATATTCCCGCTTTGTTAAATTTAATATTGTACCTTTCGAACGGCTGCCGTTCTGCTGTATGCGAACGTATTTAAACCATAATTTATACAGTCCTTGCCCTTGGTGCCCCCAACTCATATACCAAATTTGGGATCGATCGGTCTCAAATTGTGTCTCCAATCAATTAATGAGGACAGACGGACGGACGGACGGACGGACGGACATGTGTAAATAGCTTTGGATTGAAAAGTTACCCCCGGCAAGTGCCGTTCGTTTTGCTCTCCGTTCGATATTAACGGAGGTACCCTTCACTCAAAACCAAATTTAATATACTCTTCTTATGAAATTGAAGAGTATAAAAACTTGCTATTTTTTCACTTACTCTTTCCAATTTACTCCAAGTAATAAAATTAAAAATTACTGAGAAAAAAATGTCAATCATAATACTGTTCGTACCTGTATGAGTCACAATAATGTGGTAAATTTAACACTAATAAATTTAAATTTGCAATTAAAAGTCGATATTAAACTAGGCTGAAAAGTAAAAGTAAATTTAACTTTTTAATATCGTAAAATGAATAATAAATACTGTAATTCATATTTCGACTTACAAAAGTTAGATTTACAATGGATTTCTCTGGGTAATGTGCACACATTACATTTTTCATTATTAGGCTCTCAATTCCAACTTTCAAAATGTTAGAAAAAATCAAAGTTTAAGCAAGTAAAATAACAAGCATGAAATTAACAACCGCCTGGAGACCCACAACAGCCCTGTTAATGTTTTTAAAGAATTCACGCGAATTTCAAACTATTCTGTTATTACGATTATTAAAAAAAGATGCGATCGGTGAACCGATCAAAGTGCTTTATCGACGATTTAAATAATTCTCATCATATAAATATGATTCATAAAATCGACTGCTCCGAAGAACAAGTACCTATTTTTTTTTTAGCCGTACAAAAAGTACCTATTTTTTTTTCGACAGTTGAAAAACTACCTATCTTTTTGTGTTAATGCAAAAATGATCTATCGTATATAGCAATGACCATTTAAATAGATCGTTTATAAGTCGTCAAAAAAAAGATAGGTAGTTTTTCAACTGTCCAAAAAAAGATAGGTACTTTTTGTACTGCTAAAAAAAAAATAGGTACTTGTTCTTCGGAGCAGTCGAAATCATAATCCTAAAAATATGATTATTTTTTCGATCAGGAATCTACCAAAGTCGCAGTACGTGCACTATGAATCCGAATTTCGCAAAAATAATTTTAAATTCGGAATCCTCTACCCCAAAAATATTCTCAAAAATACGGTTAGATTTTTAAATCGGTTAAATTTTTTATGCCAGCAGTACGGGCATAAGGAATTCGAATTTTGGAAAAATTAATTGATTTATCTATCGGGATTGGATCTATATTTCGAAAAAGCCACGAAATTCAAATCAAATTCAAAACAATTCCATCTTCCGCCACTTCGATTTAACTTTTCAACTGATTTCCTTTGTTAATATTTCCTGCACACGATAATCATCGTGGCTTTTTCGAAATATAGATCCAATCCCGATAGATAAATCAATTAATTAAAATAGGATCCATAAATTCATTAAAAATTTGGAAAAATTAAACAACTTTGACACTATCGAATCGGTACACAATTTTAAAAATAAAGCCATTCTAGCCCCGAAAGATGAACATTGCGATGAAATTAACAAAAAAATTATTGACTTAATACCAGGCGAATGTAGAACCTATATAAGCGTTAATAATCTAATAACTGAAGATGCTGAGGAACTTCTTCAGTTTCCCTTTGAGTTCCTGGATAGCATAGAGGTCAGTGGAATGCCACCACATGTATTGAAACTAAAACCGGGTGCTATCGTCATTTTGTTGCGTAACTTGGATAGACGAAAAGGTTTATTAAACGGCACTAGATTAGTCATTAAAACATTATATGATAACTGTCTCGATTTGGAGATTATTTCTGGGAATAATACAGGGGACAGAGTTTTACTTTCCAGATTAGATCTCACTCCTTCCGATTCTGGTCTGCCGTTTAAATTTAAACGCAGACAATTCCCTATCAGAATCGCGTTTTGTATGACCATCAATAAGTCACAAGGGCAAACGTTCGATAAAGTTGGGATCTACTTGCCACAGCCCGTCTTCAGCCACGGAATGTTATATGTAGGCATGTCCCGCACAAAATCTTTCGACAGCTTAAGGATTCAGACATTGCCGCCAGGAAATAAAACTTTAAATGTCGTTTATAGGGAAGTATTGCACTGAAACCAAGTCATATTTTTTGCTACACTTGAAATAGTATTTTTTTCCCCCCCGATTTAAATGTTAACAAGAAAGTCTAAACAATAATCTTTCAGATCTAGGTCTTTCAGCCAATATAACAATCAAATAATTCTATTCCTCAGTTGTGGGGATTAAGTTAAAAGTAATCTTTCAGGCCGAAGAGGGGTGTGGGAGTCGTATAAAAAAACCATTTCAATTGAAACAAAAAATATGACTTCCAATATTCCCTATAAACGTCATTTTACCGACCAAACTTTACTTCGCAACAGTTGTAACATTATACCCGTCTGTTTGACGGATTAGCACTAGTATGAATATAAAAAATAAAAAAATTCGCCAAAATCTATAATTGATCATTTTCTTCATTTCTCAACTATTTTTATTAAAGTCAACAAGTAACGCGACGTTTATAAAGGTAGGTATAATATTCCCGACACTAGCAACATATCTTCTAGGCTTTGGGGTTTATAAGATTCAGTACTGCTTTCTCATCCGGTTATAGCGTTTCGTAACCTTCGCAGCATACAAAGGAATAAAATATTTTGATTAACCAAATAAGAAATTTTGTCGATTATTGCGCATCCTAGCTACATGACCCAAATTTCGTCCTGACCCAATCTCGGTTATTACGTCACAATTCTTCAAACCTGATGACTGTTGAGTTATAACCGAGTTCTACTATATTGTAAAAAATTGTAATTCTGTACCTCAGTGCAGAACAACACCAAGTCCATTCAAGGATTGCAACTTCTTATTTCAAACCCGACTTTACAAAAGGTGTACAGGCTCAACGGTTGGCAGAACTAATTTTATTCTTTCTTTCTGCTACCAAGTTGATTTCGTTAACAAAGCAGAAATGTTAACTCGCAGAAGACATTAATTTGAGTTGGCAACGGTTGTATGCTTTGTATAGTCAGGTTTGAAATAAGAAGTTGTAATCCTTGAATGGACTTGGTGTTGTTCTGCACTGAGTTACAGAATTGGACTTTTCAACATCTTATCCAAGGCGCCAAAAGAAGCTGAACACATAATATGAAATAAACATCTTAAAGGTTAATGACGCCGCTAATAGTAGCTTTAAAAATGAGAAGTCATCTTATCTATAGCTTGAGAGAAAAGGGCCATGGCAAAAACAGATTAGAAAGCCCTAGTTAAAATATCAGGAGGCTATTTTGAAGAAAAAATGTGCCATCTATTTTCATAAGACAAATTTCATTGGATGCACTCAAAAAGTTTGAGATCTAATAAATCAATATAAAAATGGCTGCCAAACCAGTCGAATAACTAAAAATAAAAAAATAAAAAAATTCGCCAAAATCTATAATTGATCATTTTCTTCATTCTCAACTATTTTTATTAAAGTCAACAAGTAACGCGACGTTTATAAAGGTAGGTATAATATTCCCGACACTAGCAACATATCTTCTAGGCTTTGGGGTTTATAAGATTCAGTACTGCTTTCTCATCCGGTTATAGCGTTTCGTAACCTCGCAGCATACAAAGGAATAAAATATTTTGATTAACCAAATAAGAAATTTTGTCGATTATTGCGCATCCTAGCTACATGACCCAAATTTCGTCCTGACCCAATCTCGGTTATTACGTCACAATTCTTCAAACCTGATGACTGTTGAGTTATAACCGAGTTCTACTATATTGTAAAAAATTGTAATTCTGTACCTCAGTGCAGAACAACACCAAGTCCATTCAAGGATTGCAACTTCTTATTTCAAACCCGACTTTACAAAAGGTGTACAGGCTCAACGGTTGGCAGAACTAATTTTATTCTTTCTTTCTGCTACCAAGTTGATTTCGTTAACAAAGCAGAAATGTTAACTCGCAGAAGACATTAATTTGAGTTGGCAACGGTTGTATGCTTGTATAGTCAGGTTTGAAATAAGAAGTTGTAATCCTTGAATGGACTTGGTGTTGTTCTGCACTGAGTTACAGAATTGGACTTTTCAACATCTTATCCAAGGCGCCAAAAGAAGCTGAACACATAATATGAAATAAACATCTTAAAGGTTAATGACGCCGCTAATAGTAGCTTTAAAAATGAGAAGTCATCTTATCTATAGCTTGAGAGAAAAGGGCCATGGCAAAAAACAGATTAGAAAGCCCTAGTTAAAATATCAGGAGGCTATTTTGAAGAAAAAATGTGCCATCTATTTTCATAAGACAAATTTCATTGGATGCACTCAAAAAGTTTGAGATCTAATAAATCAATATAAAAATGGCTGCCAAACCAGTCGAATAACTAAAAATAAAAAAATAAAAAAAATTTTTAAAAAAAGGCAAGTTCATCAGAAATCTACCTAGCTTAAGAAGATGTAGTAGATTATGCTACAAAAAGCGCCGAATTGATCGTTTCTTAGCTCCTGGATACCCTCAAAATATCAATTTTTTTTCTTTTCTTTCTCTTCGTTATTTTTGCGTTTTTCGTTTTTTTGGGCAGAGCATGTCAATTTGAAAACCTTAAAAAAAGCCCCTTCAAAACGATCTTGTTTTTTAGCATATGTCCATGTCACATCCCGTTGGTGAACTGGGCAAAGAAATTGTCCAGTTAACTGGTTGGCCCGTTTACGGACGTAGCAGCTGGATCGCCCACTTCAGAAACAGACCAGCGAAATATTGGCCGTTCACTCACGGGACAATCGGAAAATAAAAAGATTCCACAAAAAAGTCAAGTGAATATCGACAATCATCTTACGTATTTAAACGCTCAGGAAAAGCGATGTCCAACACTTACGGAGCTCCTACCCGACCGATTTTGATGAAATTTCAGGAACGATAGGTATTTGGGTATAGATCTGCAGGCTCTTTTCAACTTTTACATATCTTTTCCCGTTTTCCGGTGAGAGCGGAAAAACAGATTTTCTAATGTTAAATTCCCTGTAACTGATTTTTCGAACCTTTGTCCAACACGTACAGAACTTCTACCCGACCGATTTTGATGAAATTTTCAGGAACGATATGTATATGGGTATAGATTCGCACGCTCTTTTAAATTTTTCGATACCTTTTCCCGTTTTCCGGTGAGTGCGGAAAAACAAATGTCCCCATGTTAAATTCCCTATACTTGATTTTTCAGGAACGATGGTGGGCCGAAGTTCCCCATTTTACTGACCAAACTTTACTTCACGACAGCTGTAACATTATACCCGTCTGTCTGACGGGGAAACTCTAGTAATAATTTTAAGTGAAGAGGATTAGATTGCGTTTTCGATAAATTAGATTAATAGCGGTCAGTGTAAAGACGTAGCTTTGATACAGCTACTGGGGGCAGCCATCGCCAGAGGACGCAGTCAAATTGAAAAACATGGTGAACTAAGAAAAGCAATCAGGCCGCGACATTTTTTTTTTTTTTAAAGCGCCTCATTTAGAGTAAGATTTTCTTTTTTTTTTGGAAAAAAACATTTGAAGGTATTTTGTTAGTGTGGGAACTCGGTAGGGGAGTTGAGTCATTCAAATGCTTACGTCAATATGAGCTATTTTCGCATCTTCGGTAGTGGGGTAGAAAACAAATATAGCCAAAATAGTAATACTTGAAAACCATATTAAAAATTACAACCAACCATATCACTCTCTACCACCAGTACTAAGGTGCTCTGCTACACCAGTAGTAAGGAATAGTAAGATTTTTAACGCAAAAATTAAAATTATCGTCGTCAGTCAATAAATTACTAGGTGAGTTAAAGGCTGCGGCTGCCATAAAATTCGTGCCCCAAAATGAATTTTTTTTTTTTTTTTTTTGAATTTTCACCCACCGATACGACCTATTAAAAGGGTAAATTAGGCCAAATATTAGGGTCGAAATAAAAGCCGTTTTTGAGGCGGGGGATGGGAGTGCTAATTTAGTTTTCATTTTTTTTGGCAGAGAACAGCTTGTCCGAATGAAGAAACCAAAAAACGAATAAATAACTGTTTTAAAGGGCTATCTAAGGGCATAATTTTAATTTTTTTAAAAATGGTCCGGCAGCGAAAATCGCAATTTAAAAAGACAAAAAACTTTTTTGCTGCGAAGATAACGCAGCACACAAATTTCGATTAGAGATCCTAAAAGAGATTAGCCATACTTGTAATTCCGGTTCTTCGATATTTTTCTCCTGAAAATGATTGGCCCATTAAAAATTTTTTTGGAAAATTAAGAACGTAAATATAAACAGTCAGGAACCATTTTGTAAACTTAAAAAATTTAATATTTCAGACTGGAATTTATCTATCGGATTTATCGAAAAACCGGAAATGGCTGTATGGCTAATCTCTTTTAGGATCTCTAATTTCGATATCACCACGTGAGATTTCGCAAGAAACTGGTCTAGATATATATATTTTTTTTGTTTTTTCCTGAAAGGCCGAAGTCGAAGTGGCCCTAAAATGGCCAAAATATTAAAAAATTGGTTTCTCCTCGGAGACCCCGCAGGACCCAAATTTCGCTATCACCATGTCAAAGCACACAAAAAAATAGCTAGAATCAATTTTTCGGTTGAAGAATAAAATATAGAAATTGGCCCAAACTAATTGCCTAAAGTAACTAAAATGATCCTGTTTAGGTCAATTTCAATTTTTTTTTTCTCGAACCGAAAAATATGATTCTAGGCTATTGTTTTGCAAACTTTCATGTGGTGATAGCGAAATATTAGTGGAAATATTATAGCCGGGTCTTATCAGTGAAAAAAATGTTGTAAGATTATTATCATTTAGGCCATTAAATTTGGCCGCTTTGCACCCTCGGGACCAAAGTGATACACATGATTTTAGGCCAATTTTTTAGGTACTTCCACATGGTGATAGCGAAATTGAGAATCCAGAATGGCCAATAAAATTCCTTCGTGGCATAGAAATTTTATTAGATTTTGGCCATTTTATGACCACTTTGGTTTTAAGTGAAACAAGCAAAAAACAAAAGAAGTACGTATCTAGACTAGTCTTTTGCGAAAACTCACGTGGTGATAGCGAAAGTTGTGTGCTGCATTATTTTCGCAGCAAAAAAAATTCTTTAAAGTTTTGGCCATTTTTTTGATCATTTTCTTGTTGAGAAAAAAATCTAGAAACATATCAAGTTAAAATAATAATTGAGCAAATTTTTGACGCACTTTTTGGCTGTCATAGCGAAATTTTGGTCCGGCGACGCTATCATGAGGAAATTTTTTTTTGACGTAGGACTACGTCATACCCCGTAACCTGGAGATTTCTGTTTGTTACTTTATTCGTTTGTTAGTTCACACCGAAAAGAGCACTTTTATTTCGTTAATATTTCGGATTTTACGTTCATCTTTTAAATTTTTCATTATTTTTCGTTAGTTAAAAAAATTAACGGAAAATTAACGGATCATTTAAAAAATTAATGATGAATTAAAGAAAACTTCACGAAAATTTTTAAATTTTTTTTAATTTTTAAATCTTTTTAATTTTTCATTATTTTTCGTTAATTTTTTAAAATTTTCGTACATTTTTAGAAAGTTTTCGTTAATTTGGGTTGCTTCCATTATGTCCGAAAAAATAATGTCCGACTAAATAATGACCAAAAGATAGTAATTAAGTCCGAAGAATAATTGCCAGTTTTTTGTTTTAAAAAACAAAAAACTGGCCAAAGAAATAAGAAAAGTACAACCCGAATCTTTTTAAATTTCAATCACAGTCTAAAACCATACTGTAATTTACGATATATCTGAATTACCGTTTGAAAAATGGCGGGTGATCCATTGTCGCGCATTTGAGGAAAGCAGCATGCTCATTGCTCGGTAGCTTTCACCTTTGTCGCGTGTCCGCGCATTGAATTTAATTAGTTTATCTCCGATGGAGAAAAGTTCAGTTGGAACTTCTAATTTTATGGATGATCGTCAGAGAGAAGAAAGAGCTTCAAATTTAATTAGTTTATCTCCTGCGGAGGGGAGTTCAGCTGGAACTTTCAATTTTATAAATGATCGTCATAGAGAGGAAAGATTTTCTAATCTGCTAAGTTTACCTCCTATGGAGGATAGTTCAGGTGGAACTTTCAATTTTAGGCATGAAGAGGTCGGTGAATTGCCTCGCCGAAGAGGTCGGCCTCCGAAAAATAAAACCGATCCACCTCCCAGGGGAAATAAAAAAAAAGGGAGACCTCCGTTAAAGAAAGCTTCTTAATAATTGTGATATTTTCCAATGCATGTAATCTAGGCTGTGGTATTATTAAACTCATATTTATCATATAAATTATCATATTATTATATCAATTATCAAATTATTTAAGTTATTTCCAATAATTTTATTTTTCTCTTTCCCGTATCATTTTTCGGACTAAATTTGTCGGTCATTATTTCTTCGGACATTATTTAGTCGGACATTATTTAGTCGGACATTATTTAATCGGACATAATTTTTTCGGGCATTCTACTAACAACCGTTAATTTTGTCAAATTAATTCGAAAATTATGTTATTATTTATCTTATGGTATTAAATTATATTATTTAAAATGATAAAAAAAGATCAAAAGTTATGGGCGAAATAATACCGAGACAAAAATTTTTGCGCTTTTTCTTCAAAAATTTTTGATAAAAAAAAATCAAAGAAAAAAAAAAATTCAAAATCTTCGATGAAATTGAATAAAAATGATGCTCTTTTGTAAAAAGCCTCATTTAGCGGGAAAATAAACATTCCACAAAAATTTCATTTGAGACAGCTGCACCAAATTTCTTTTGACACACTGTCCTTTTTCAAAAACATAATTTTTTTTAATATTATTAACATAATTTTTTTAAATTGTTTTATCATAAAAATAAAAATTTTTAAATTGTTTTATTGTTTAAATTTAGTAATATTAAAACAGTACCCCATAGACGTAGTCCTACGTAGGGATATGCTGCCATATCCCAGTATAATTTTTTATTTTTAAATTGTGTACTGTACATGCATATGAAAATCTCCCTCTTATACAATCCGGATAGTATGTTTTGTTTTTAAACTTTTTGTAAACAAATAAGTTTCAAATCAAAACAAACTATCCGGATTGTACAAGTGGGAGGTTTTCATATGCACGTACACAATTGTCCTTTTGGCCAATGGGCAATTTTTAAAAAAATTATAATTATGCCCTTTGAAAGAGCAATTTTTTTGTGCTTTGATTTCATCGATTGAACAGGATCTTTAATTATCAAATACTCAATCTAACATTACTTGAAATTATTATCCCTGATACTCACATGCTCCATTCATGGAATTTTTCAATTTTTCAATTGTACCATTTGTGAATCTGGCAAGTACAATAATAAAAAAGCCCCATTCATAAACAAGGCAAATTCACAAAAAGTTAATAACATCCATAGGCCAATTTCATTTAATGTTCTGCAACCATTGCATGGTGAAATTTTGAGAATTTATCAAACAACTGTCAGGATTTTTAATGTTTTAATACAAAGACAAACATGTATTACCAGCTACATCAAACTACTTTTTTCCCTCCTTGTCTTTTTCATCTACTTTTCTCCAATAAAAATCACATGAAAAAATAATCTTCGGTTCAAAAAAAAAATTCTAATACTTACAATTCTCCCGTGATGTAATCCATTCTCTTCAAAACATTTTGCTTGGCTTCCTCCAAATCTTGTTTAATGAGAACAGGTCCGATTAATTTGAATACATCTCCATCATCTTTCAATAATTCTAATTCGTTTTTCACCGACATGTTCTCGTTGAGTTGTGCATCCAACTGCTGCCTCTTGGTAACGGCTTTTTGATATTCTACAAAAATTACAAATACGTTTTTAAAGTAAAAGTAAAGCCCACAACCAAAGATTTCGTTTACCTTTTTGACAAGCTCTGAAACTATCAAGCTCTTGCTGCAAATTTTTTTGAAGATTCTCCACCGTTTTTTCCGACATGATGATTAAATAGAAAAAAAAATCCAATCCCACTTTCCCACTCCGATCACCAATACTATCACCACAGAGCAAATAAATAAGACTGGTGGAGGCGAATCTCGAACACGGCTGTGGTTTGCCGTCTCATTTTGCTTCTGCTGCCTTGGAATCTCGATGGCGGTGGTTTAGCAAAAACGAAACAAAACAACGTGGTCTATCAATGACGAAGATGAAGGATATAGTTAAAAGCATTACAGAAAATGAAACTGTACCAGATTTTTCCGAAGAATCAAGTGACGAAGAAGAGGTAGTTTCTTTTCTTTATCGCGGAGTGAAATATCAGTATTTTTTAATGTTCACGTTCGTCATAACCAAACCTCATTATCCTCTATTAATGTCCATACAAAGCTTAGATTTAATTTTTTTTTTTATCTTTTTTTTTTAGCATCAACCTACCAATTGCAGGTTAAGAAAGGGGAAAGAATTTGATGAAGGATTTGACTTTGGTATTGCAAAAAATGATTACAATTATGATCATTGGAATGATGTAGTGAAATATATTAAAAGAAAAGCAACTCTTAAAACAGACGAAAAAATTGCACGATTTAAAAAAATGAAAGATGCAGATATGACCCTAGGAAATGAGGAAAATTCAGAAAATGAGGAAATTGAAGAATATATCCTTTCGGATGAAGATATGGAAAATGATAAGATAAAACTAAAAACAAAACAAAATATTAAAACAGAACCTGGAATTGAGGAATTTCAGTTTTCTGAATCTTTGGATGAAAATAAAGAGATAACCACATTTTATCAGATGAATTTATCTAGACCTCTGATGAAAAGCATATCAGAAATGAATTTTGTTCGTCCGACTCCTATACAGAGTGCAACAATACCAATAGCTTTATCTGGGAGAGATGTTTGTGGTTGCGCGGCGACAGGGACGGGTAAAACAGCAGCATATATGCTTCCCATCCTGGAAAGATTGCTGTATAGACCTAGAGTAAGTTGCCTTATCTTGTTGATTTTTCAGTGTAAAAATTTAATTGAAATGAATTTGCTTAGAGTGGTTTGGCGGTGACGCGCGTTCTCGTGCTTTTACCGACTAGAGAACTAGGTGTTCAAGTTTACCAGGTCTCTAAAGATCTCGCTCGATATACATCAATTGAAATTGGGTTATCTGTTGGGGGACTGGATTTAAAAACGCAAGAAGCATCTTTGAGAAAACAACCTGACATAGTTATAGCAACACCTGGAAGGTTGATCGATCATATAAAGAACACCCCTGGCTTCAGTTTGGATAGCATCGAAGTACTAGTGTTGGATGAAGCTGATAGGTAGTATTATAATGCATGTCTTACAAAGAAGTTGCAAATCAATTTCCTTGTGGTTTTATTTGTAGAATGTTGGATGAATATTTTGCCGAGCAAATGAAGGAAATTGTCAAACAGTGTGCTAGAACCAGACAAACTCTGTTATTTTCGGCAACTATGACAACTGCAGTTAAAGATTTGGCTAATGTATCCCTTAACAATCCTATTAAAATCTTCGTTGACAATAATAGAGATGTTGCTTTGAATTTACGTCAGGAATTTATAAGGTGACCAGTTTAATTTTCATTTGCAAACATAAAAATGATTTACTATTTAATAATCTTTTTTTATCAAAGGATTCGCAAAGACAAGGAAAACGACAGAGAAGCCGTCTTGGCTGCTTTGGTATGCAGATCTTTTCGCAGTCGATGCATTGTGTTCGTTCGCACTAAAAGTCAAGCGCATAGGTTGCATATATTGTTAGGATTGCTAAACGTTAAAGTAGGCATTTTTCAATTATGGGCGAAGAGAATAAATTTATAAAATTTCGGTTTTTTTAGGTAGCTGAATTACACGGGAACTTAAGACAACCGCAGCGTTTAGATGCCCTCAAAAAATTTCGTGATAACGTTGTTCACGTTTTAGTGGCTACGGACGTTGCTGCGAGAGGTTTAGATATCGTGGGCGTAGAAAGCGTCATAAATTTTGAATTACCGATGACTTTTGAGCACTACATTCACAGGTTTATATCCATTTACAAGGGAATCGATTCTGGATAATCCTTGACTTTCAATTTAAAAAACTTTTCGTTGTTTCAGGGTTGGACGAACTGCTAGAGCTGGTAGGACCGGTGTCTCCGTTTCTCTTGCTGGGGAATCTGACAGAAAATTAGTCAAGCAAATCGTCAAAAGTGCAAATTGTCAAGTAAAATCTCGACTCATTCCAGCCAACATATTGGATAAATATAAAAAAAAAATAGAAAACATACAAGACTCAATAGCGAACATTTTAAACGAAGAATTGGAGGAGAGGTTGATGGAAAAAGCTCAAAAACAAATAAACGCATGCGAGACAAAGATGAAGTCAAAACGTTTTGATACTAGAGTCCGTAGAGAATGGTTAGAAACAAAGTCTTCGTTAAAAATTAACAAAGGTGTATATTTAAATGGTTTTTGAATTTTACTCATTTTTACATAGAGAACTCTAATGTACAGGATGAACCCAGGCTACGACTCCCTCCCGTTTCGAAGCCTCCACATAATATTCCAGTTTTACAAAAAACGAACAATATTACTAGAGTCCATGGAGAATGGACTTATATTGAATATAATACATTTGCTATATTTGCTTATATTGAAAAAATGTAGAAACCTATGCAAGAGTCATTTCAAATCAGAAATTACACGATAATCATGGTTACCCGGCATACTAGTGGAATTATTTTCAGTATTTTATATTGCTGAAATGTAGTACAACTCAATTTTTTTTTCTTATATTAAAACGTCCTGCGGTTGACATTGAATGTAGGGTTTGGGCACATTCGTCTTCCAACCATGATTGATTTCAATACACAGTAATTAAGTAGAGATCATAATCCTTTTTTTTTTTTGCCTCAATTTTGTCTTTGTTTTAGTGTATATGGTTTAGGCGAATTATATACACTGTTTTAGTGTATATGGTTCGCCTGAATCATATACACTAAAAGAAAGACAAAATTGATGCGTGTAAACGTTGTATAAAGGAACCGCTATAAAGCACTTCAATTTTTTTTCAGATTCGTTGAAAAAAAACTCGCCCGCTTCCGCACAAGACACAGGAGGAAAAAAAAGCCGGAAAGAAATTTCGTCCTTGTCTAAAAGAAGCTTAAAAAGAAAGACACTGCAAGAAGAGGATAAAAAAATTCAACACTTGATTAGTTCTCAAGTAAGCATTCAATTCACCAATTAACTACTGCAATTGTTATTCAAGATCGAATAGAAAATGATTCGTCGATTTCAAAGAGAATACATGTGTTTTGTTTACCTTATTTGTCACGTTCCCTTTTTGAAATCAAACGATTCAAATTATCTCATAGAAATTCAGAATTAAATGCTGGACTCCGCTAGTTTTTTCCCAACTTTTTTAAAGATTCAAAATCTGACACTGTTATTTTGGAATGGTCAGTGTCGTAGTTCAAGTTTAAAAAAAAGGACAATATTATGTACCATACATTCCAACTAAATATTTTTGAATAATGTCAACAGTTTTAATTTTTCTTTTTACAGACGAGGATGATTAAAAAGAAACAAAGATTCACGAAATTGAAATCGATGGTCGACGATGGCGTTCAAGCATCAGATAAGAAGAAATTCCAGAAAGCCAAAAAAAGTTCATCATTTGTAAAGGACTTTAGCATGTCTAGGAAAAAAAATAATAAAGGAAAATCTAGCATTAGACGTTGAGCAATAAAAAAGTATGTCCGTTTTTTATACCATGTTAACTTTGCGCAAAATATTCCTAGTCCTTTACTCGATTACGAGCGGGTGATCTCTTACATACACTTGTGCATGCGCTCACAGGCATATGGGACCTACAGTTTATCGCCGGTTCCGAACAGCTATTTTTGAGAGATTCACGAGGCGATTACGGCTCCATTACCTGCCAAGGGGTAATTCACACCCCGTTGATTTTCCGACTAGCGCACAAGTTTTGATCTGAGAAAAAATTCCTAGCTGTAAACTAAGCTAGAAGCATGACGAGTCGCATCTTATGATTGAGAGCTAGCGCGCTATGATCTAGGCTACGGGCCAGAACAAAATAAAGGGTGATTTTATAAAATATTAAAAAATTATTTAAGCATCATAAATGTATTCTAAGCTGTTTTTTGAGCATTAATTTATTTCAATCTAGACCGAAACAAGCGATTTCATACCCAAGAAAAGAATTAAGAGAGACTTTTATTTTAGTCTTACTCAATAACTAAAATGTAACCTAACATGTTTATTAGAGATTAGATTAAAATCTAGCCGGTTATTAAGTAAGAAAAGGATTAAATACAGTTTTAAAGTCAAAAGAGTCGCTTAAAAAAAGGTTATTTTTCTTGTATGCAAATTTCACTTTGCTTCTGAGGCCGAACCATACAACGTCTTCTTTTATCGTAAGTCCCAAGAAAACATTTGCACGAACTACAATATATCTCTAAAAACTGATCACGACGAAACATGTACGGTAAGAAACAAAAAGGCCAACATCTGGAAAACGAAAGGCACCTCTTAACGACAATGACAACAAAACGAGGCTATCATAATGTCTTGTTTCGTCAAATACGACTGCGACTGTCTGCATACATTGGCCTACAGTCGTACACACTTACCCCAACATACACAACGCACCCAAGGGAGATTTGGCAAGTTTGTTTTTTTGCTTTTTAACTAAAGGATAGCCTTCTTTACCACATTTTGGACAAACAATGTTGTTCGGTCCCGGCGTCCAAGTTTCAACTGGAAGTAATATTATTCGAATATCAAGCAAGTTACGTTACGAAAAAGATAAATGGTACCTGAATTTTTATTGATCCCTTGCTGTTTTTTCGTAATATCACTAAAGTTGTTTCCGGCATCTGTAGATCTGGTGTTATCTCTACTGCTAGACCCTCTGTAAATTCCTGAATTGGAGACCTGGCAATGAGCTAAAAACCTAAATACATCGAGGCCCGAATGCTCCAGATTAAGATGGTCGACCAGCACAGAAGTATTATCGTTGTCGTACGTCAAAATCTCGTTACAGACTAAACATCTCACTTTTTTGCTCTTTCCAGACATCTGTTTAAAAAAATTTGGGAATAAACACAGATTTAGTTTTATATATTCGTTGCCTTAGTATTACAGGGTATTATCTCTTTTATAATTCACATGTTTAACTTACTGTACGATGAACACGATAGAACCCTGTAATACTAAGGCGACGATATATATATGTTGCCTAAGAAACAGGAAACCTGGTTTTTTTTCTGATTTTTTTCTATCAAAAGCTGAAGATCAAACCCCTGGAAACTCAAAGCTTATGCCATATTACGGACCAAATCTGCACTATTAATAGAAGTTTTTTCTGTCACGATTAAATTAAAAGCTAATAAACTTCAAAACTTGACGAAAGAAAACCAGTCTGGGGGAAACTCATTATTTCACCTCGTGCCATGATCACATTTTTTAGTTACCGAATTTTGGCTATACGATTCGGAGAAAAGCTCAACACGACCTCTGTAGAAACATGAGTACGGTAACTATATTTTTTTCTCTTGCTTGTTCAGATGTTTCTTTGATCCGTGCAATTGCAATCAGTTTTTATCATAATATATCCTGCGAGTTTGGAACTTGAACTTTCGAGGAAAAACCAAAATTAAAAATCTCTTTCTTTGTATAGGTTCATGTGCATACTAGGTTTGTACTCTGTCAAGTGTACGTGCAGTAGTATTAAAATCTATTTTACCGAAAAAGGTAGAATAAGGTACTCAAGATGTGAACACGGTGTTGCGGACTAACACAATTACATAAATTAAGCTTTAATAGAGAAAGAGAAACACAATTCTCTATTAAAGCTTTAATAGAGAAAAAATTCGGATTTTTTTTTTCAATTAAATTGGAAACTTTAGAAAGCATTTCGACAATATTTGTCATTATTCAATGATCATTTTTTTCATATATCAGTTGAAAGTTTTAATTAGCTTTTATTTAAGATCAAACGGTAAGTCAAGTTTTCTCGTCGACACAGAAGAGCGAATTATTATTTGTGAGTTTACCCAAATGCGATACCCTTACAATCCTTGATTTTATATGATTAATTAAATATATCGAAACGAAACAAATGTAAAAGATAAATATTAACTAAATATGACGCTTGATGCTTTTAAAGCAGAAAAATAACCCTAGCCTTTACGAATGAGCAGATTTAAAAAATAAAACGCAATCCTAGCAGGCACCAAGTATAGAAGAAAGAGTTACAAACCTTATATATCATGTAGGACTAAAATTTGAAAAAAAAGGGGAAAGAAAAAAAAATTTCGTGTAAAAAAAAATTAAAAAAAAAAAGGTAAATAAACAAATAAAAATGTAAATAAGCAATGAATTGTTGTTCGAATGTTGCAGTAGCCGACCATAGACAATTTCACAATATAGCGAATATGCTGTGCGAGCCGCCTTCCACAGTGTGGTTATGCTATCAATTTGGAATACTGTACTTCGAGGCCATATTAACTCGGAAGGCCCTTATGGACAAACATGGGTGACGTCACGCTTGCACAGCCTATGGTGAATATAGGATGTGAAGATACGACTTTAAATAACGTCCTTCATCCACTGAGATGATGACTGATGTTTTGAATTAAAAGAAATGTCTTGTGATTGTTTATTTTCAACCGTTGGAATTGAAAACAGGTGTGGTGTAGTAGATTTCCAGGCTGGACCGGAAAAGTGAGATTTTGTACAAGGCTATTGCCGATCCGAGCCCAAGGCTCGCCTGCTTTATACTGGGCTTATGGCTGTTGCAGGCGAGCAATTCTCCTGTACAGCGAATTGCATATAGCTACCCCCGTCAACCCGATACCAGCTATTGAAAGATATCTCAGTAAAAAAATTTAGGTGTGAAAAATCTGTGCCCACTGATCATGCGCACTGATAAGTTGGAATTTTCGGAATCTCGGCAAAACTGCCTCTGCAAATAAGTAGTGATGGCGATAAGTTTGAAATATATTGATAAGTCGATTTACCGATATTTGAAATTTCCGATAACGATATGGCGATATATTACCAAAAATGATCGATATATCGATGTGTTTATTATGTAATATATAATTTTTAGTTTAAAAATTCCATAATGGAAAAAGGGAAGGAATAGCTGGTATCGGGATTACGGGGGTAGCTATGCAATCCGCATTACGGGAGAATTGCTCGCCTGCTAGAGTCATAAGCACAGTATAAAGCAGGCGAGCAATTCTCGGTTGTATTTTTTTGTAACACAAGTTGCCTATATGTGTTAGCTTATGAGCGCCCGTTTTCCCGATACCAGCTATTTAAGAAAATATACACTCCTCTAGCAACTAAAAACTGAAATTAAAAATAAAAAGAGGTCAAAATTTCCTTAAAGTCGAGATTCAAGATGGCGGACAAGTAATTTTTAAATAACTTTTATCCTGAGTCCTAAGTCAATAAAAACCAAAAACGGTGAAAAATTACTAGAGTTATAAAATTGCTAATTACAGGGTGACCGGCCAAAGTGGCAGCGCCAGAAAAGCAAAAATGATTGATTTTAAAACTTATAGAATTGTCTCGTTATCGAAAATAAAAATGATCGATATATCGAATTCTTCATTATCGAAAAAAATGTCGATAATTTATCGCCATCACTACTGCAAATTGCAGCAAAGCAAAAAAAAAAAAAGTGGAGAATGTTTTTGTTTTGCTCTCTCTCTATTAGAAAACTTATAAATCCTTAATGGGTGGCTTTCAGTAATAGCTGAATCAGCATTAAGTGTTTTGTTATCTTGATAAGCACTTTTGATATTAGTGTTCAAAATCCGACTTTTTGCAAATTCACCCAAATTATCCTTACGTAATACTTGAATGGCCTCAAAGCAGAAAAAGGAAAGAACGGATCTCGATGATTTTTTGTGGGTAAGAACTTCTATTGAAATGTAGGTGCTGATTAGTTTTTGAGCCAAATCGGTTCAGCGAATTGGAAGCAGTGAGTGAAAATGTTGAATATTCAGCAATTTTTATGTATTTTTGGACTATAAATCGCGAATGCAGCTACCGATTGAGGCAAATTTTCGTACTGTAGTAGATATTCATCAAGATACGCTACGCTACCATAAAATTTGGTTAAATTCTGTCCAGAGTGGTTCCCAAACGGTGAGCAGGGCTAAAAGTATGTGTATAGGCCTAAAAATCGATACCTCCAACTTTTGAAACGTCACTATATGACGTAATCGATTACGTCATAAAAGCGATCTGCTTCTGCTGATTTGCGGGTTGCTCGTGGGAGCTAACGAAAAACTAACCGTATTTTTGAACATATTTTCGGGGCGGAGGATTCCAAATCTGAAATAATTTTTCGGAAATTCGGATTCCTTGTGTCCGTACTGCGGATTTGGTGGACTTCTGATCAAAAATATAACCGTATTTTTGAGAATATTTTTGGGGTAGAGGATTCCAAATCTGAAAATTTTTTTCCGAAATTCGAATTCTTACGCCCATACTGCGGCTTTGGTAAACCTCTGATCAAAATTCTAACCATATTTTTGAGAATATTTTCAGGGTAGAGGATTGCTTATTTCAAATTATTTTTCCGAAATTCGGATTCATAATGCCTGTACTACCAGGCACGGACTGGGAAATTTTGAGGGCGCGAGCTGAAAATTTTTTAGAGGGCGCCTATTGTCTTGTGGCACCCCCCCCCCCCCCATTAATTTTTCGACTTAATCGTAGACATCTGAAGTGGAGGGAACTACGTCATATGTGCTGATTTTGGTATAAAATATCACTAATACGGGAAAGAATAGTGTTTTAATTCGTTCGGAGGAGAGGCGAGTTTGCAACACATGCAAAATGTAAGCAAACAAGTTTTAAACTCGGAAACAACTGACACCAAAATGTGATTTTTATGTCACCATTTTTGTTGTAGGTAAGGTATCCTCCGAACATGTTATTTTTAAGAATATTGAATATGTTTTGTAAACGGGCACACCTGAAGTGAACGAATTGTGCTGATTTTCGTTACATCGCTAAATAAGGGAAAAATAACATTTTGGTGTCAGTTGTTTCGGAGTTTTAAACTGCTTACATTTTGCATGTGTTGCAAACTCGCCTCTCCTCCGAACGAATTAAAACACTATTCTTTCCGTATTAGTGATATTTTATACCAAAATCAGCACATATGATGTAGTTCCTTCAACTTCAGATGAGCCCGTTTACAAAACCGTATTCAATATCGAATTTATATTTAGCGTATATTCTGGCAAATAACTTGTTCGGAAGATGTAAACAAAATTTTTTAAATGGAAAAATGGCGACATAAAAAATCCCGTTTTGGTGAGAACTGCCCAACTAATATGTGATTAATATTTTTTCAATCTGTGATTATTTAATTAGTTGTTTTTCAAAAAACATGTATCAATACTCAGCACTGATGATTATAAAATATAGAATAAATAAATAAATTTATTTTATCCTTTCAGAATCGGAATTCTTTTAATTCGGGCGGGAAAAAATTATTGTATTATTTTCGGAATTCGGAATTCGGCGTTCGGAATTAAAATATTCGGAATTCGGAATTCGGAATAAAATTTTTCGGAGTTAAGTTATCGACCCGTAAAAAATAATTATTTTTTTTGAAAAAAAAAAAAAAAAAAAATTATGTTTAATTCTTAATTTTAAAATACTTCTGATTTATGCATACTTCTGAAATCGTCGATTAAAAACAACCGTACCGATCCGCGTTTGTTTAAAACTGATTTTTTTTTTTTTTTTCGGTATTTTTCGGAAAAAGTCGCAGGTACTTTGGAATGAATTATTGGGAAAAAACCAAAACCCTAGAGGAGTACTGACTCATTAAAATTGCCATAGGTCTAATATTCCAGAAAAGGACAAAATCCGGAGATTCAAAATCAATCAAATGAATGTAAAGGCAGAGAAGACCGAAAGGCTATAAAGTAATTCTCCTTCTTGACAATAAAGAAAAAAAAAAAAAAAAAAAAAAAAAAAAAAAAAAAGAGCAAGCCTTGATTCGGGGAACTATTACCTGCTTTCTCTGCTCTTCAGTACCAGGGGTTAATGGCAATCGAAGAAATATGAAATTCTTGAAAATATTTTGAAGTCGGGTAGACAACAGTTTACTTTTCTGGTCCCTTTTTTTTTTTTTTTTTTTTTTTTTTTCTTTTCTTTTTTGTAAAGTGTAATGTGTGGACATTTTTTAACTTTTTGAAGTATAGGCGCCTTTTTTGCATTTTGTGAAGGCGCACCGGGAATCTCCCGGTAGCTCGGCGCCCCAGTCCGTGCCTGTGTACTACGGCTTTGGTAGACCCCTGATCAAATAACTAATCATATTTTTGAGAATTATTTAAATAGTCGATACAGCGCTTTGATCGGTTCACCGATCTCATTTTTTTTAAAGTAACCGGCGAACAAATACTAATTGAATAAACACAAACAATCGCCATTTTTGATTTTGCTGCAGTTTATAGCGGAAATTTAACCAAAAATTTTCAAAAATCAGTGCGCATTATCAGTGAGCACCGCTTTTTCGCGCCAAATTTTTTTGCCAGTCTCTTTTAATTTAGGGTTTCTAAGAAAGCCGAGTAAAACATGGAAATTTTCCGGTCTAGTCTTGGAAATTTACTTTTCTGGCCGAGAAAAACGATATTTAATTATTTGTTTACACACCGATAAGTGAACTTATCGTGTCTAGGCCAAAAAAATAATTTTGTCAGAGTCGTGATAATCTCTTACAAAAATTCAAGCATCCATAGTTACAAAGTTAAACCTTTTAAAGACAAATTTTTCAAGTTTCAAAAAGCGAGGATTTCTTCGTTTTGTATGAGGGTTAGCATTAAAGCAAACCTCGATTCATCCCCTTAAAACACGAAAGCGCATTAAAACAAAATAGGATTAATAAAGTCGTTTGTCATGAAGGGATCATACAAGTATCACGAAAGCATTATTTGGGCAATTTCACACCCTTCCTTTTTCATAGTAAGCAAAAATAGGCTTTCTATTATGGGGATTTAACATTAGCGTAAACATTTTGAAGATGCTCCTTCCAACTTATGGGCTAACGTAATACATGTATGATCCCTCCGTAACAACGTTTTCTCTTTTTAAGAAGCGGAAAAATAGTCAAAAAAGGAAGATGCAGTAGTAAGAAGCTAATTTTTCGCACTAGTGAGTTTTAAAGATACCTTTTTTTACACTGTCCTTTATGATGAAAAGTACAACACAAGAACTTTCGAGAAACTTTTTCACGAAAGGTCGTCGAGATGACCTTTTTCAATCGGCCCCGATGGCCAATTTTCTCTTTTCAGCTCTTGTGTTGTAATATACTATTTCATTTAATTTGCAACCAGAAGTTGCCTATAAAGTATATCATTGTTGCCAAGAGATCGACCGATGATTATAGAGTTACCTATTACATACTCCTCCAACTAGTACTAGCATGCAATAGTATAATGGGTATCGGAAGTTAAATTTTAAAACGACAGCAGAAAAAATGAAGCAATTTCATTTAATGTTCTTTATAGGGAGCGCTCACGCTCAAGTACGGGTGGATTTCCTATTTTACTTTTACTTTCTTTTCCTCACAGCTTCAGAGGCATTATTTCATCGAAACCTTTTGCCCCGTTTTACGGCTATTTACACGTAATACTTAAACGATCCTTTTAAATGCTAAATTCATATGTGTTATTACTGATCGTGTATGAAAGGATAAATACCCCTTGTCGAGAAATCCGACGAAAAGCAATAATAGATTGTTAATTTTCATTTAACCATGATAATTTCTTGAATTTACCTGCAAAGGGTAGAGGACCGATATGAAGCACTCTACGGTGATAATTATTTACATCAAACTATCTTTAACAAGTGTTACCATTTATTTCGTATAATTGCAAACCTCACAACTAGGCATGATTTTCAATATATTTCATAGTATCCAACAATAAGTTTTTTTCCAACGACTTTAACAATTGAATTAGCCGTAGGTAAGCGCTTTCATCTTCTTTAACGCTTTCCTGAAAAGAAAAAAAAATTACGATGAACTTCATGAATTTTCTAGAAAAACACAACGCATTTCTGACATAATTTTAAAGAGAGTTGACTATATAAACCTTTGGTGATAAAGCTTTCTGGGGTAACAACCTAATTTTGAAATGATAACTACCAAAAATACCAGATCGCGAGTACTTTACTGATTTAGTTTTTCTGTCCAAATAATAATGTTTTGTCTACATATGAACTGCAAAATATAACAACCAGTTCCATAAGTTTAGGCAAAAGATTGTATAATGAGAGGAAAATATTTCTTTCACAAAATACGCTTCTTTGGTAAGACATGCACAAATGAACTGCTTCCCTGCAAAAAAAGTGACCAAGTCAAAATTCGTCAAATATGGACTTCTTAATGATCAAACATGACCAAATAAAACTAAAAAAAACTAAAAATGACGAGAAAAAAAAAAAAAATTTCTTGTTTGATTGAAAATAACCAGAAATGATCACGAATGATTACTGTTTTAACATTTTTGGTCAAACGGGAAAAATTTTTTTTTTGCATGATCATTTTTGACCGTTTTTAATTATTCCTAATTTTATTTAGTTACATATTTGATCATTAAGGATTTGATCATTAAGGAGTCCATATTTGACAACTTTTGACCTGATCACTTTTTTTGTAGGGCCTTGGTAAAGATACCGGTAATCGCGGCATTTCTTCTTGAAAGCTTCGTTTGATATGTAAGACGTAACAGCAGAAGAAAAAAAAAAAAAAAAAAAAAACAACCAAAAACGCGAGGGTTTTACTTTGCCACTTTCTGCTTACGGTATTCGATAAGCTTTCTAGTTTAGTAAATAGATACGGTGTAAATCTATGCGGCAGAACGAGACAAGAGAAAAACCAAGAACATTAAGCATAATGCTAACGACTCATTATTTTTTTTCGTCCTACCTATGACAGAATTCGTAATTCAGAGTATTAAATTTTTTGAGCAAATTAGAAAAGAGAAATAAAAGATAAATGCAAGAGAATTACCTGCGTTATATCAGTGTAATTTCGAAGTAATAATTTAATTCTTGTTGCCAAGTAGTCCGATACTCGTTTGTCGACATTATCCTCCAAATTGCAATCTTTGGCTTTTAAAGCGTGAACCTCGGTGGAATGAAGCCACTGCTCTAGATGTTCTGAAATTTAAATTCACAATTTGAAGGCCGGCCACGTTAAGGTTTTAGCCCCAAAGCCCTCCTCAAAATAAATAATTTTGCGTGCCCCTCTGTCTCCACTTGTAAGGAAAATTAAAATTTTCCCTCTCACGTGCTTAAGTAATATGTGGATCCCCCCCAGCGGTCCTGAACCAAAATATTATTCGACTAAAATGTCGAAAAAAACTGCTAATGAGGCTGTGTTAGGAAACAAGTTAACTAACAAAATCCACTAAAATCAAAATCTTACCTGATTGTCCCCTATAACCCACAGAACAAATTGAGGGGCCGGGGCCGGGGCCCGGCAATTTTTTTTGAAGCCATGTTACGTATCATATGAAAGCCCATTGGAAATACTTTAAAATGAGACCTCGCCGAGGTTTATATCTTTTACCGGACGGAGATATCGTCGTTTGAATAGCCCAAAATTAGGTTTCTAATTTTCGACCTTTCAAAAGACGATATCTCCGTCCCGATAAAAGATATAAACCTAGGCGAGGTATCATTTTAAAGTATTTCCAATGGACTTTCATAAGATACTGTATGTAACGTGGCTTGAAAAAAAATTGAAGAACCGGGGGGTAAGTGGGGGACAATCAGGTAAGATTTTGATTTTTGTGGATTTTGGTAGTTAACGTGATTCCTAACACCGCCTCATTAGCAGTTTTTTTTCGACATTTTAGTCGAATAATATTTTGGTTCATAGGACCCCCGTGCCTCACGATGATGTCATCAAATTCACAGAAGTTGGCAAATAGTCATATTAAAGAACGATTTGAAAATTAAAAAATTATTTATGATTATTTTTAACGATCCAGCTTTTTTACTTTATAATATTTTATTTTTCGGGACCTGGATCAGCATATTAATTGAAAAAGCCACGATGTAAATCGAGTGCAACATTCTAGTAATAAAGGAAATCAGTTGAAAAGTTAAATCGAAGTGGCGAAAGATGGAATTGAACCACCAACCTCTCGTTTTCATGACGATTGCTCTACCACTAAGCTACTTCGACTTTATAATAAAATATTATAAAGTAAAAAAATATTTTTTCAACAACTTCCTACTTTCGAGATTAGTTAATGGGCAGAAAAATGATGTTACTGTCGAAATATTCTTTTACGACCTTAAAAAGGCGACAAGACAATTTTTCAAAAACAAAACTTTTAAGAGCGTTTGAAATGGGCAAATAAATTTCAGTATAAAAGGCATTGATTGCTTAATTTTACAAACAATAAAATGGCCTAGAATCGCAACTAAGCAGTTAAAAAAATTACGAAAATTTCATTACTGGTTTTACATTAGGCCTAGCCTAAAGAAGAAATTTTTTTAACATGCACCCCAAACATTTCAAAAATTTTTTTAAAAATAATGCAACACCGTACAGAACAAACTTTAAAATTCCTTTCCATCCCGTACCTTTCATATCAGTCAACTGTGAAATTACAATCATTTGAACAGTCAACATTTTTTTAAAAGTCAAATTTAAATTACTGAAAAGAAAAAAAATGGCACATAGGCCTATATTTTAGAAATATTTTTTGCAGATCTTTGTTTGCTTTTGCGTTCCTTTCTTAAGGATGTTCTTTAGGTGAATTTGAGATTCTTAACTGATCGTTCTCCTGCAACTTAAACATAGGCGAAACTTTGCTTATTTTCGTAGAAAGGTTTTTCCGCCTAAAAAAAATTAATTGGAATCGAATATTTTTTTTTAATTATGGGAATATTCCTCTTAACATTGTAAATACACAACTTTTGTGACACGAAAATTCGCTTTTATTATTAAGTAAAATGTTTTTAAACTAGGCCATTTACAAAAATAATCTTCAAAAATTGTAAACACGCTAATGGTTTGTTTATAAACATTGGATTTTTTGTTGGGAAAATCTCACAAAAACACCATCAATGATAAAGGGATCAAAATTTAATGTCACAAAAGTTGTGAAGAATGTTAAGAGGAAAATTTCCATAATTCAAAAAAAATTATTCGATTAAAAATAAAACGAAAAAAAAAAAAAATAAATAAATAAATAAATAAAAACTCCCACCCGCTACTGAGATAAGTACGGTCCCAATTAACGTCTACAAGTGCACTAGGGATTCACGAGACTGCGAGACAGTATCGCGTCTCGTCTCGCAGTCTCGCGGCTCGTGCGAGACGAGACGAGAACGATATTAGGTTTCTGCGATACGAGACGAGACCGAGATAGATTTGTAAAATTGCGAGACGATACGAGACGATATTTCATCAAATATCGCGAGATATCGCGTCTCGCACTTTTTTTTTCTTCTTTTTTAAAACAATTTTTTCAATCTTCAAGAACGTGTTCTCATAATAGGATTAAAATACCAAATTAAACTCTTTCGGTTCAATTCACATTTTTCTATTCTTTTGCTATCGGTCCTTTGTACTTGCGGTACTGACCGTGGTTATTCAAATAAAGAAATTTTTCGGGCATTTCTTTTTAAAAATGTACTTTTTAAATTTTGGGTTTTTCCATTTTTTCCAACCTTTTTTTCTCGGAATTCGCCAGGTGCAACCGGTTCGTTTCGTTTTGCCCTTATATTTTTTGTCAATTCTCGATACTCCTTCGCAGATTTCGGTTCGCTATTAATGCATTGAATTGTTGGCTTATGATAATTTAAACCTTTGCTTACTTATTTTTGACTTTGGAAAAAGCACTATCCTACAAAATTTTGCTTTTGAGGTTTATACGTACCAGTATGCTTAATATTATGTTCAAAAAAAAATTCTTATCATAATGTCCCCTGCAGAATCGAATTTAGGCAACCCGCATTACATCAGTACTGTATGAAGTACGATTATACGTTGGAATAATTCAGAGATTACTAATGATATAAAATTTCAATCTGGGGGTTTTAGAGGGTTCGAATTTCAAATCTGATATTATTTTTTCAAAATCAAGCTTCTGTTTGAGAGAAAGAAAAAAAATGCAATTTTTAGATTTCTTTTTTGGGAAAAAAAACCGTTTATTGAAAAATTGATTTTTGTGCCATAAGCTTAACATAGAATCTACTACTTTTTAAAAGAACCTTTCAAACGACCCAACCCCGCCGAAAACATTCCTATTGTTATTCACTCTTTGATGAATATCACTTTCCCTTTAAAAAAAAAAAAGGTTTTCAGGTTTTAACTTGTCTATTTATCCCTTCATAAGCTAAATATAGGAGGAAAATCAAGCCAAGTTTCCGCGAAATCTTCTTGGCTGACAACACTAGAATTATTGAGAACGTCAAATTGGTTTTATTATCGCAAATAATTACTTTATAAGATTTTCAGTATTTTAATTGATCGACTTTTTAACTATTAGATATAATTAGTCGCCCGCCATATTGAATTTTGGTTGTAGCGAAATTCGAAGTTTATATTCGAAACCCTCGACTGAATTTACACAAATACACCAATTTTTAAGCCCCGGCATTTCTAGTTATTGAAACTACGAATTTTTTAACAAATGGCCCCTGTGGGGGGGGCATCGGTAGGCAACTAAATTTTTGCGAATAATGGCCTTCCACGAGGGCCATCGGTAGGGGAAGGGTTAAAATGAAAGATAGGAACACATTGGGACTGATAAAACATCTAAAAAATCATCATCCAAATTAATATTTTGAATATAACCGGAGAAAAAAAATGCGAGATCGCGAGACGAGACGAGACGAGACGCGAGACGAGACGAGACGAGACGCGATACTTTGCGAGACGAGACGAGACCGATACGACAGTTTTGCGAGATTATGCGAGACCGATACTTCAATTTTTTCTCGCACTGCGAGACGAGACCGAGACTGAGATGAATCTCGTCTCGTCTCGCGTCTCGTGAATCCCTAAAGTGCACAGTGCCTTAATATTATTAACTTCACTCTATTCTATGGCACGAACCTTTTCCCATATTAAATATTCGTAAAAAGGCGACAAGATCCTCGTCCAATCTTTTGGCTCCTTTTCGAAGGAAAAAATCCGTGTTTGTCTTGATGTTGAGGCGATTTAAAAGGGAGCTTTTTAAACCAAATAAAACATCTCCCTGAGAAAGTCCCAAATGCAACCTGTATGTATCATGTTCATTTTCAGGGTAAACGAAACCGTTGTGAAGTAGGAATTCGGCGTTTGATCTAGCTCCATAAAATATAAAAACCTGAAAAGTTTTATTAGAAAACAGTAAAAATCAATTTTACCAACAAAAATGAAAATTAAAAT
This sequence comes from Liposcelis bostrychophila, assembly GCA_037577465.1. NCBI lineage: Eukaryota > Metazoa > Arthropoda > Insecta > Psocodea > Liposcelididae > Liposcelis > Liposcelis bostrychophila. The sequence goes on along the minus strand of CM075210.1, from coordinate 116,600 downwards.
CGAAAAATTATAAGGCGTTGGTTACATTACTCGAACATTTTTGTTCGAAGAGTTTCAAAAATTTTTTCTCGATGAAAGTGTTTACACTTTTCAAACAAAGTTTCGATGATGTTTGATGATGTTCGATGATGTTCGATGATGTTTGATGATGTTTGACGTTATTTTTGGGGTTGTATTATATTTTTTACGTAATGGGAGGGTACATATATCATCGACCGAGTACCCATATTAATTTAAGTCATTTTTTTCCTACACGCGGTAGGAAAAAAAGACTGAAAAAAAGTTGGGGGGAAAAAAAAAATCCCGATTAATTTTTATTCAGAATCGGAATCGAAATCGGAATCTGCTGTATTTCGAAAGTTATTATATATATGTACCCTCCCATTACGTAAAAAATATAATACAACCCCAAAAATAACGGCAAACATCATCAAACATCATCGAAACTTTGTTTGAAAAGTGTAAACACTTTCATCGAGAAAAAATTTTTGAAACTCTTCGAACAAAAATGTTCGAGTAATGTAACCAACGCCTAAAACAGTAAATAGAGATTATAAGAATTACTCCCATAATTAACTCATGAACCTTAGGCGTTGGTTACATTACTCGAAAATTTTTGTTCGAAGAGTTTAAAAAATTTTTTCTCGACGAAAGTGTTTACACTTTTCGAACATGTATGTTCGAAAAGTTTCGATGATGTTCGATATGTTTGATGATGTTTGACGATGTTTGACGATGTTTGACGTTATTTTTAGGGTTGTATTATATTTTTTAAATAAAGGGAAAATACATATATCATTGGCCGAGTACCCATATTAATATAATACCACCCCAAAAATAACGTCAAATATCATCAAACATTTCGAACATCATCGAAACTTTTCGAACATGTTCGAAAAGTGTAAACACTTTCATCGAGAAAAAATTTTTGAAAGTCTTCGAACAATAATGTAACCAACGCCTTAATCTCGGTCTTCCGACCGGGTTCAAAAATTCATGTTCCTTTATCCGTCTCTATTTGATAATAAATGACGCAGAAAAAAAAAGCCAGTTTTAGAAATTTTTTACCCTTTTTTTTCTTTTTCACCTCTAAGTTGAAGGGTCAGATGGTAGAAGGAGGTAGAAAAAAAAAATAAAATAAAATAAAATAAAATAAAATAAATAAATAAATAAATAAATAAATAATAAAAAAGCAGTCTGTCATATAATATGGAAATGTAAACGAATATGCATTTACGATTCGATCTTATACAAATTCCTTCTTCCACGCGTTTCTTCAGTTGTAAAGGCAAAAAGCCATAACAAGGTTTTCAGAGCTGTTAAAACCGGCCTGTAGCTAAAAAACCATGCACCAAAACTAATTTTGGATTCCAAATTCGTAATCTACGCACAATTTCCGATAGAAACCGATGGAAAAAAAAAAAAAAAAAAAAATAATAATAATAATAATAATAATAATAAAGCGGGCATCGTAGCCTAGTACGTAGCACCCTCGACTCTCACACTCGAGACCCGTGCTCGTGCTTGATCCGATGCTCGCTTAAGTCATAGGAGTGAAACCATACTTTCTAATTATTGGATTTATGGTACTTAACCTATGCAAGAATAAAATATCTTACAGAGAGAGATTTTATGATAATCGTAAAATCTTCTTCTTCTCTGGCCGACCTGGTGGCAGTGAATGCCAGGCCTACCCCTCATGCACTCGTTCCGAAGGGTTTGGACTAAGTTTCCCCCCTATCTCGGAGGAGCATATCATTAAAAATGGCGCTGTGTACTTCGTATGCACAGGTCTCGGGTATGTTCTAGAGTGCTGACGACACGGGATGGCATCCGCAAAACAGTCATCTGACTGTTAACTCACCGCTGACCGCCAACATCTGAGTCATGTGAGCATAATCCCAGGGAAAAATTACCGCCGTGACTTGCATTTAATATAAAAAATTAGCTCAAGATTAGGTGTAGTTTGGGTTAGCAACATAATAAAAATGATTGCTTCCCCCCTCCCAAAATCCATATCAACGTGTAAATTTCGTGCAAAAAATCCGAAAAAGTTCAATCCCGTTGAGTTAGTCGAGCTAAAATCATAATCATGCAAGTCCGTAAATGTTGTGTTTGCCAAAAAGCCCACACATTTATATGGCGACCCCTGTACGAGGGAGCGAAAGAACCGAGATAATAATAATAATAATATTTTGACCCTTGTATGGGCTTTTTGGAAACTTCAAGGCCAATGCGACACCTCAAGATACAGTTCAAACACGTTGGTCAGCTAGGCACAATATTAATCCACAAAAATGTGGTAAAAATCCAACTTCACAGCTTCCTTACGGGTCAATTAAAATTCGTTAAAACCTAAATCCTATCTCCTCGTCCTGACGAGGTAAGGGGTTGAGCTTATGCTCTAAATTTATGGTTAGAGTTAGTGATAAGGTGATACGCCTAGCCTCCACTTACTACTACGATATTTAATTGATTCCTAATGATGAAGTTGTGAAGTCATCAGATTTTTATCACATTTTTGTGGATTAATAAATGTCTACTTGACCACCATGCAAAAAATCTGAAAAAATTCAGGATTGATACTCTACCAATAAAGAAACTTTTCCCGATATAGGAGTTTTGAAATTCAAAAGAAGTTGATTTTTGTACCACTCTAATGATAAAACACAATTTAAACCGAACCTGAAGTGGTCGCTAAAGGAGAACCAAATCGAAATTTCTGGTCGGTTATATCGGTCTTTCTTTTAGGCCAGCGGTATCCTTTCATAGGTGGTCCTGGAAAAAAGTCTTATTGAAATGTACAAAATATCTTCATACCTGCTCGTTTTTTGCAAAATAATTTGGCGCCAAGCATTCGCATCTATTTGTTTCGTCATTATATCCAGTTGTGATTCTCCCATTAGCATGGTTGCACATATCCCAGAGAGGTATTAAGGCATTTTCAATTTTCTCATGGTGGTGTGGTACTGAATTCTGCCGAGTCATAATGGTGGATACTCCCCAACTAGAGAATTGATTCAAACATAAATAAGTTATGAATATTGATTAAATTATAAAAATGCAAATTTTTTATTTTTTTAAAATATTTTTTATATTATTTTTACTTCTTTAGTGAAAAAATATATACTGTATAACCGGACATAATTATTTCTCGCAAAGCCACTAGTCGATCTATGTCCAATTTTTTTTTTCTTTTAAAAATTTTTGTCAATGGTTAAGCTCTGATGCAGAGATTCCATTAAGCAACGCTAAATTAGCTTTAAAACAGAAACTGTTTTGAAACTTTGAAGGGTACATAAACTTTTAAAGAAAAAACATTGATGCAGTTAAAAGATCTTCACACGGTTTTTTCGGAAAAGACCACCTTTAGGAATTTTCTAAAAACATGACCGAATACTCAAAAACAATTTTAGAAGAGGAAAAAAAAGAAAAAAAATGCCCATTACACCATTGGTCAAGATTTGATCAAATCAATATTTCATGATGGTAATAAAAGTACGAGAAAACAAAAACGAATCCTTACCCCACAAGTTTTTCTTTTGCCAACAAAAAGGCGAAAAAAGACAGGCAAAAAAGAGCAGATTTACCAAAATTTCCGGAGTAAACTGCACATTTATTCTTAAAATTCAAACGAAAACACTGCCGGATTTACAGTTTTTTATGGTGGCCGGAGGAGAAACGAAAGGCTGAAAATAAGACTAATAACTGGATCATGAGCGCCAATTTTTGAAGAAAGCAGTACGCTAATATAGCTTATTTGTTTTGCTTGGTAGTAGAGTACAGCAAGATCGGGGGGCCTTATTTGCCCTACCTGATAATTGTATCTTAATAAAAGTATTTAAAAAAATGTCACAAGTTCAGGTTGTCTTAGATTAATATTTAATTTCATATTCTAAAAGTACAATATAGAATATACAAAGTACATGTATTTAAAAACATTAATCAATTTTTTCGTCTTTTCCTCAAAAGAAAGAATATGGTCAAAAAAAGGATTGCCATAAATAAAACAACGAAACCATTTCAATTGACTACTCTTTCAAAAATCAAACTGCAAAAGGATTACCACTTAGTCTAGAAGGTAGTAACTGGTGAGTTACCATAAACAATTTTAGTGCCTTTGACAAAAATTACGGTGATATATTAAAAAAAATGATGAGATCGATATGTAAATATAGCGCTCGAGAGATCGTCCTACATTTAAATGAAAAGTGAAGTGAAGTGGTATCATATGTGATGCATTACTTTCTTTCATGCTCTAGAGACCAGTTATTTCAATGTCAAGACTTCGGCAAGTGAAGATCGGCGATTTTTTATTTATTTATTTATTTTTAACATCATTGCTACAAATGTTTTGAAAATATTTTGTTGTGTTTTTTATATATTTATTTATTTATTTATTTATTCATTTATTTAATTAAACAGTAGTTTACTTATTAATTATTACACAGTGTCATATATATATATAACATTTATGAAGTGCCGAGAGGATAAACTTTTAAAATGGTATGTAAAAAAAAAAAAAAAAAAAAAAAAAAAATTTGTAACGGAAAATATTAACTGCTTAATTTAGTCACAGTAAAACGTCAAATTGACTTTTATGTAAGCATACAAAAAACAAAGGATAGGCTACGCAAAACTTTACAAAATTGGATCTCATCATATAAATAGTGCTTTCAGGTCCAAAGGGATCGATTACAGAAGTAGTTTCGTAAGTGTTCAGTGAGAAGGTATATAGCTACGCATGAAAAAAAAAAATCATAAATTTACCAAGGGCTAACTCTTTTTGCTAAAGAAACCAAAAAATCGATTCTAGGGCTTTACCTTTAAAGCGAACTTTTATGAAAACCATAACTGATGGAGCTGCAAAAACATTTTTTTTTTTTAAACTTCATGTTCAATATAAAAAAAGGGAAAGAAAAAAAATTATTCATGATTTTTTTTTTTATTGGTGGAAATTTTGAAGTATTTTTATAAAGATTCAATGTCATTGAAAAAAAAAAAAAGTTTATACCTGGAACAGTTTTTTACATTTAACAAGGCTCTATATACTTTTTTCCAGTAACTTAAACAATTTTTTCTCGGAATCGGAAATCAATTATATACTAATGGCTACACGAGCAGTATATCGGATGGATTCTGATTCTGAATTTGACTGATGAGGAAATTTATATAATTTTGAGATAAAAAATTAAACTGAATTTTAATTTATTATTAAAAGGAGTGGAAGCATACTTGCGTGCTTATTATAACAATGAAAATTGCCAACCAAAACAAACTTCTTTTTAGGTAAAGTTGACAAGAGATTTTTATTGATTTTCAAATCAAAGAGTAGTATGTAAGAGAGACAAAAAATTTACAAACAGTACAATAAATATTATCCAGGAGTGTTTTTTTTTTAAAATCGAGTAAACGAGATCAATTATTAAAGAATTAGCCGATTTTATTGGTTTCATAATGAAAATGAAAGTAAAATCAATTTCAGTGCTCGTCCTTTAAAAACGAAACCTATTTCAGGTCCTTCGTTCAATATGCTTGCCATGTGCAGTAAAATATACGCACCACAGTATGTATATAATCGGTTAAATAGAAAACACTTTTTTTTTTCTCTAAGTACACTCGATTGCGTTGGATTTCTCGTCATTGACTTGCCATTTCTTACTTTCTACTGTTTTTAACATTTTTCATACTTGCAAAGGCCTCTATCATAAAAAACGATTTACATAGAATCTTGCTTTCGGAAACCGAATTCGCAAAAAATAATGGTGAGAAAAACGCAGACATTAAAGACTCTTTACTGATTGATCTGAAACTTTGGTGTTTAATCGACCGAACGGCCGGTTATTATTAATACCATACTTGCTGTGGTTGCAATACGTGAACACTGCTCTTTTTTCCCAATAACAGTTCGAATTAAAAATCTCCTTCAATACCTCGATTATGCAAAGGAATAACAAAACAATCATTCAGACAAGCCAGCGCTCGTACCACTTGCATGCAACTTGTAATCAAATTAATTACGATGTGAAAGTTAGCTTGACGAACATCAACTGAAATCGAGCGTTTAAGTAATATTCATGTAAAATAACTTTCATTATAGAATTAAACCTCCACTACATGCATGCTTTTTTTCATTATTATTATTATTATTATCTCGGTTTTTTCGCTCCCTCGTACAGGGGTCGCCATATAAATGTGTGGGCTTTTTTGGCAAACACAACATTTACGGACTTGCATGATTATAATTTTAGCTCGACTAACTCAACGGGATTGAACTTTTTTCGGATTTTTGCACGAAATTTACACGTTGATATGGATTTTGGGAGGGGGGGAAGCAGTCATTTTTATTATGTTGCTAACCCAAACTACACCTAATCTTGAGCTTATTCTTTTATATTAAATGCAAGTCACGGCGGTAATTTTCCCTGGGATTATGCTCACATGACTCAGATGTTGGCGGTCAGCGGTGAGTTAACAGCCAGATGACTGTTTTGCGGATGCCATCCCGTGTCGTCAGCACTCTAGAACATACCCGAGACCTGTGCATACGAAGTACACAGCGCCATTTTTAATGATATGCTTTTCCGAGATAGGGGGGAAACTTAGTCCAAACCCTTCGGAACGAGGGCGTGAGGGGTAGGCCTGGCATTCACTGCCACCAGGTCGGCCAGAGAAGAAGAAGATTTTACGATTATCATAAAATCCCTCTCTGTAAGATATTTTATTCTTGCATAGGTTAAGTACCATAAATCCAATAATTAGAAAGTATGGTTTCACTCCTATGTCTTAAGCGAGCATCGGATCAAGCACGAGCACGGGTCTCGAGTGTGAGAGTCGAGCGTGCTACGTACTAGCCTACGATGCCCGCTTTTTTATTATTATTATTATTATTATTATTATTCATTTTTTCATCTCCCTTTTACGGGGTATTTTTAAATTGGAATTAATGTGGGCCCAGTACCACTGGGCAATCACATAACCCCAGAGCCAGGTGTCATGGCTCGAGCTTATTTCTGGACTGGGGAATCGACACTTGATTGTGGATATCCTTTCATCCCGTCTCTTCCCCAACCACCGAGGAGAGGGGACGTTTGCATTTAAGCGGTCGCCCAATCCCTCCTCTGGTCTTGTCCTATAGCTCTACCGAGGTAATACAAAAAAAAAAAAAAAAAAAAAAGAAAAAAAGAAAAAGAAGGGGCCCCAGGGTAGGGGCCTCTTTGAATAATAATAACAATAATAACACACTGACATACACTCTCGTTATTGCACTTAACTACACTATAACGTTTAAGGTTTTTCATAGCACTTTTCTTACAATCCGGCATGTTTCCAATATCACCACCTCTTGCAGTCCATCAAGGAGTCTTTCTCTCTCGCACCCTGGAACTTTCTTTAATTCTTCTTTCTTTATTATTATTATTATTATTTATTTATTTATTTGTTTATTTATTAAATGGAGTAAATTCTAAACTACCGAAATTTTTTGTTCCTCAAGTTATAAACAAGGCATTATTGGAACAAGTGTCAATGAACAATGATCGGGTGAGATCGACATGGCAAACTATTTCTAAGCATCGTTATGTCCCTTTTTAGAAACATTATCTGAGATGGAAAGAGACTGAACTACGATCCAATCGTATTTTAGCTTCAATAAATTTTATTTTTTTCCCAAACAAGTTTTGTACAATAAGCATAATTATTTTAGGAAACTAGAATTTTTTTATTTTACTTAAATTCTGTAAACAGTGAACACGTTAAAAATTAAGTACTGGATCCATCAATTCTAGCATAAATTAAATTTGAAAACAGATGAGATGTTGCAGGCATTTAGCAAGCTTGAGAAACTAGAAGACATTAAAAGCTCTGTAAAAAAGGGGGTAAATAACCTCTTATATCATGCAATAAGGTAAAATGCTGTGTATGCTGGTAAAAAGAGAAATAACCCATCAAAGGCACTGTGCCTCTCTGAAAGGAAGCAAAGCTTTGCTTCTTCCCCCGTTGGAGCGTTGAAACGTACGCTTGAAAAACAGAGTTTTGTTCAACGAACTGTGGGAATATATCGAGAGGATATCTTGAGAAAACCTGTAGCAGTTTGTAATTTAGCGTAAACATATGTTCTAACATTGCTAAAATGTTATCTCTTTTACTCTTTTGCAGATAACAAAATTACATGGATTTATTCGGCTGCTAGTGGCTGTAAAGATTTTTTCCTGTGCTCGAGGGAAGGAACCTTTGGTAACATCTCGAAATGTCAAATCGCCTCTTTCAGAAGCAAGTTACCGAGGTGAATCATTTGGGCTAGAAAATTTTTTGATGCAAACATTTGATGATGAAAATTTCAATGGCGACATCAACCTAGAGGTAGAAAAAGAGGTGCCGAAAAAAACCATCAGAGGGCAGACATGGGGACTAGAAAGCATGACTAGAGACTTGGGCTATTCAGAATTTCCAGCGGACAACCAGGAACCAGATCATCGGGTGCAACAACATCGTCATCGGGGAAAAACCGAGCAACCTTTGAGCATCCGATTCGAGACGGAAAAATATGACCGGAAATCGGACGGTAGCAAACGGCTTTATTTGGGCGAGAGGGAGAAAGAGCGCCATAGACCTAAAAAGCAAGGCAACACAAATGATGACGACTCAGATCAAAGGGAAGTAGATTTTGAAAGAAACGAAAGTATTCGGAAACCTTTACAACGACCAATAACTTTTCACAAAAAGAACTCAGAAGAAATCAAAGATGGGTTCGATAATGGACAAGAAGTCACAACCGGAAGACCCAAAAAAAGAATAGCCATGAGGAGAAGGAAAAGACCGACAACAACAGCGGAAACTCTTAGTACGGAAAACTCGGAAACTCCGTCGACTATGATGGAAATGCAAACGGACAGTTCGATTTTTGAGAAATCAAAATTTACTTTGAATCCAAATGATTCTGCTTTGTTATCATCGTCGACAACAAACAAACCTATCAAAACGGAGCTTAATGAAGAATTGCAACAGGAACAAAGATCAAAGCAATTTCCACAGAAAAGGAAAAGACCGATGGGATTTAGGGTGCCCGCCACTGCCAAACGAGAAAACGAGCAAGAAAATATTCGTAGAGACGAAAACGGGAAAACATCAGAGGTAATTAAAAATGAAAGCGACTCTTGTGTGGATTGCAAAAAGAACGACGACGAAGTACAGCTAACACTGCCCCCAAAATTGGACGATCCTCCCGGAGATTCAAGTGAAATAAAATCTTTTAATCGACTAAAACTGTTCTTGAGGAAGCACCAGAACGGGACAGGGGTGAGCCTCAGCGAACTTTTACAAACTCGGAATCTTTCTTTAACCGATTTGTTAACGGGAACTAAGCAAGATGTCATAGCGGATCCCGACTCTCCCACTACATCTCCTACTGTTAATTTAAAGGATCACCGGGAAGATTTCAAATCACGTCAGGATAATTTTTCCAAGCCTTCGAGATCGAATTCTGTTCCAAGCGTTGCAAGCAGGCCGTTCAGTAGGAACGAAAAACCGCTACGGCACGGATATATAAAGAAGAAGTACAACCAAGAAGACCGAAATCATGCTCCCGTTACTGAAGACTATAAGAACGATCACGATGAAAACAATGAAAAAATTCATGCAAACAAAACGGAAAGGACAAGTTTTAATCGATTCCAATATAAGAATAAAATTAGAAAAACCGACAAAAATACAGGAGTTGAGGAGGAGGAGGAGGAAAAAAATGATGCGTCAAGCGTTACGAAATCATCAAGGGAAAAATCACTCGAAACCAACAATAAACAACAGGGATCTCGTAATCAAGAGAGCTCTCATCCGTTTGCTACTGATTTAAGTGACTCGACGACGGAAAACGCCGGAAAATTATCGACATCGCTTCATAGTTACAGAAGAAAATTAAAAGTGCCAAACGGAAGTTATCATAACCGGGATACGGAACCGGCTACAAAATTTGAACCGTCGAACGTCGTCGAACAACAGCCAATGTCTGTCGTTCCAACGATTTCTTCGGTAGAAAAGGAGACTAATAATAATAAAGGCGGGTATCTTCGAAGAAATATAAAAAATCCTTTTAAAAGTACCAACAATCCTGAGTTGGCTTTGATTTTCCCTAATCAGAAAAGCAAAAATTACTTGAACGATCGGGGAATCGGGGGGGGAATCAAATTTCCAAGTTTGAACAATGCAAAAAAGGAGGGATCAAACGACGACTCAGCCAAAAATGGCGAGGACAGGCATCAAATTGCTAAGAATGAAAAACCCGAACAAGGCGTCATTAATTTTAATATATCCGAAGGCGAAGAAGTCATCAACAAGCACGGCGGTCATCAAACCGCGGTAGTAGTAGAATCGACCCTTGAGATGGCAGAATCGAACAAAGATGAAATTTTGGAATTGTTGAAATCTGCTGCTACGGCACAAAAGCTGGAAAAAATTCTGGCAACTAGAAATATGACAATAGGGGAATTGTTGCTAAATCGAGAAAAAGGTTCAGCTCAAACTAACGTGTCCCGTCTTTTTTTATCCCCAAGTGAAACAGATTCCGACTCGATAGTTCGTTCGACCACGACAATGACGACGACCGAGGACGTTTTTGACGATTTGAAAAAAAAAAGAAAAAGCCAGCAAAAAATGAAAGAAAATGTTGTTCCGACGCGAATATCTGCTCACGGTGGTAGCATTCGGACGTTTTCACAAAATCAAATGGAATCTGACGAATCTTATCCCATTACAATCGACACGGACGAAATAAATCTTGTGAAAAATGCAAGTATAGAAACAAGGAAAAAAGGCGACCGTAATTACCGTCTTGGGGACTTGCAGCTGAATCAGCAAGAAGAAAACAACAACGCAAATGATTTTCCGCATAAGCAAAAGAGATTGGAAAGTTTGTTTGAGAAACGAGAACAAACCATCGACTATAATTTGTATTCATCAGTTGCCGAAAGCAGCGATCCGATTACAGCGATTATAAAGCAGGCAAAACCCCAAGCCATCATCGATAATTATCACATTGGGGAGGAACCCCAATTTTTCCCTTCAAACGACATTGCGGCCCAAAACAATAACTTTTTGAAAAACGGCAAAATTAATCGGGAGGAAAAAAGTGGAAATGAATTCCCATCAGAAGATTTCGGGAGTCCCGCTGCCCCACTGGCAGAGACAAAAAAACAAAGAAATTTAGCGCCCGGCGAAGCAGACAAGACGTTTATACCACCAGTGATAAAATCCACCATCATCATCAGTGGTGTCGTGATAGGGATAGCTCTTTTAGTATTTATCGCCATTTTCGCAGCTTGCGGTTGGAAACAAAGACAACTGAAGCTTAAGGCCAATTCTTGCATTCTGAACGAAACACTCGCTTGCAAATCTAATTCGAAGAAAAAACTGAAAAGTAGCAAGGCATTAAGTCCCATTGAAATCAAACGGTCGAATACGTACAAAAAAACTTGCGATTTCGATGATTCCCGTTCGGTTATTTCCGTTTCCAGCGAGGCGTCCAGTTATCTGTGGAATACTTTAAAAAATACGTTTACAAGCAGAAACAGCACTTTAAAAAATCGCTTGGAAAAAGAAAACTCTACAATAAGAGAGGGAATAACTGCTACGAACAAGAAAAGGCAAGCCAACAATCAATCAAGAATGAATCTGGCGGCAGCTGATGCTAACAAATATGACGAGAGACTGATGAATTCTTGTCGGAGTGAAAATGAAAAATATTGCTCTACGTACAAGAAAAATTGCTCCGACAAAGATGTCATGCGAACGACGACGGATGGTTTTAGGAGAGGCATCATTATCAATAATAATAATAATAACAGCAGTACCTGCAGCGGAAACAACAGTAACGGTAAAAATTATCGTTTCGACACTTGGACGCAAAACTAATAGCACGAGAGACTGAGGGTGAAAGTTTACTTTTAAATGCGGCTGTGTTGATGCAAAAGAAAAATAATAAAGACCTAAACAAATAAAATGGATGTTTGAATTGATTTATAATTTAAATTTTTATCCCTATCCCTAATATATATAAGTGCCAACTTGTAACTGAAGCCCTGCTAAGTAATTGAAGACACAAAAATACACATATCAATTTATTGGGGATATAAAAATTTTTTGTGTTAAACTTTCACTGGCGTTCAGTCACCGAAACTGATATAAATGAATTTAAAATATCCACAGTTAATGAGCATATGATTATTTTCTTAAAGGATATAAGGTATATACAATCATCAAGACTATTGATATGTAGATACAAATATCAAGGGAGTTGATATCAAGCAGAAACTAGCGCATAATTTTAATACTTCACACACTTCCTGTACAGGGAAATCATCCTTGAAGTGCAGCACAACAGAAATTTAAATGGAAAATGTGGAAAAACTTACCGGTAAAGTTGATACGAAAATGAACGTCGCAAAATACGGCTTCCTTCATCTTCAGAAGTTTCAAATATTTTCTTGAAATAAGCATATTGACGAGCAATGCTTTTGCATATTTTTAATCCAGACTCTAAAAAGAAAAGAGAAGCAACATTAACCCTTTAGATCTAAAACTGTTAAATATTTCAGTTTTGATCAGAACATCATTAAGTTTTTAATTTTAATTTCCGAACTGAAAAGTCATTATATAAAAAACTCAATTTTTTTTTGTAACATGCTATGTACAAACGGCTATTTTTTCGAGAGATTTAAGAGGCAATTACCGCTCGGTGGTTTGCCATTGCCTTCCGAGGGGTGGTGGCCGTTGATTTTCTGACTAGCGCACCAGTTTTGACCTGAGAAAAATTCCTAGCTCAAAAAAATAGCCGTTCGGAACCGGCATTAAACTGTAGGTCCCATATATATGCCTGTGCGCGCACGCTCAGGTGTATACGAGAGATCACCACGCTCGTAATCGAGCAAAGGACTAAGAAGAAGAAGAATGTACAAACAACATTTTTTTTAAAAAAACCAACATGAAAAGTGAAAAGTACAGCTATGAAAAAAATTTGGCAAGCACTTCCAGTTCGACAGTTAAAAAAAACAAAGCATAAAAATTTTCTTTTTTTCTTAGGGCCATCAAACTCATTACTTGTCACCATTACGTAAAAAACTGGATCTTTGTTTAAAGCATGTCAATTGAGACACACATATGAAAGATATACCAAATATCGACCTGTTTAGCACAGTTGATGCCCTGTGCTAATCCTGTATGAAAGAAACAAATCCATATTTAGAATAATGACAAGTGATAAAGCAGTTTTTATTCTGAAGCTCAATGTAGGATGTCAACTATAATTCAAAAAAGAAAGGTAGGATATCTTTCCTGTGATCATGCTATATAGAATGTTTAACTTGGTTAAGTCTACTGCAATCTTATGAGGTAAGCTGGTATTTATAAAATAAACAATTATTTGTCAGCACAAATCTAGTTAACTAAACAAAAAAAAAAGATTTTTACATAATATCAAATGAATTGGGACTTCATTGAAATTTACATAATTGTTATTTATTACTTTTATCGTTTTAATTGCCATTAAAAACTTTGATTATCATATTTTTGCTACTCATTTATGTATGGTAAGAAAAAAGAAAACTTACCAAAAGCAGGAGAGCCTTTTAGCTTTAACAAATCATTTGTGTTAAAATATAAGACTGTCATATACTTTCTAGGCAAAGCTTGAATGTAAGGCCACCAGAAACTTTTACTTCCTTTTACATATTCCATTATGAGCAACACAGCAAGTGCTACATTGTTCATGTTCTTCAGTATGGGATCATTCGTTACAAGATTTTTTAAAGACTCCTGAGCATTTGTCACAGTAAATATTAAATGGTAAGGCACAGCGCATATCAATTGTCCTTCAGACAAATTAACCTTGGCTTTAACACCAAATCCCATGTCTCCAAAATTATCAATGACAATATTTTCTGTGGATCCTCCATTTAATTCTACCCAATCAATCAAGGCTTTGAAACTGGCTAATCTGGTTTCCAAAGACTCCTGTTCATCAAATTCTGAAGGAAAATATATCAATTAACTCACAATGGCCTACATAAATATTTAAAATGAAGTTAATACCTGGCTCAATTTTCTGTACTTGGTTCAAAATTTCATTAACTTTAAAATAATTTTCCAGCATCACATTAAGGTTGGGGGAATCTTCCTGACTAGTAATGGCAAGCAATTCATTTATTAGCGGACGCAATTTATTCCACCGAGCCGACGGCATGTTTGCATGTTGTTATAAAAAAACAAAAAAAATGAAATTTGACTGAAATAAAGTTTTAGCACCACATCCACCACATCCACCACATCCTTCACTCCACATGTTTCTAAGAATCCCTACCGCAGACACCATAGCCATAGCTTCAAACATTAGACAGCCAAGCTGCATCGAAGGCGAAGCTGCGGACGGCGAAGGTAGAAGGACGCCATTTTTCTGTTATATGATCCCCCAACCCCCAGTGATGACTTGCGGCAAAAAGGCGGCAAACGAGGGTTATATGCTCTGTGGTTTAATAACAATAATAAATCAAAACAAAAAGATACTGGGTCGATTGGAAAAAATAATTTTGTAAAATGTACACATAATATTAACACGACCATACAGACTATGTGCGTTTATTTATATAATGTACAACTAGAAGCCTAGAGCCGCCGTTGGACACGAAAAGCGGCGCTACGACGAGAAATGGAAAAACTTGTCAATGCTTGAGAATGATGCAAACATTTACTAAATAAATGGTTTTTAAATATCAGAGAAAATGAATAATTCTGAAATTAAAAACAATCTTGCTGAAACAGAGAATTTTATGCCTAGTGCTCCTCCAAGTTATGATGAAGTAATAGCAGCACAGAATCACATTGGGATTACAGGGACAACCGGCACTGCTTTCATATCACCACCACAACAACAGAGTGTTCCTGCCGGTGGTGTGGTGATGCCTATTATGCCTCCTGGTAATGTGGTCTACTCTCACCCTGTCCCTCCCTTGGTTCAAACAAGTAAGTCATTTTTCTTACATCACAAAAAGCATTAAATTAACCCACTGTTTACATACATTTTATTTTCAGTCAATGTCGGCCCTTCAAGAGCCCATTTACAATGTCCACGGTGCTCCAAAAATGTTAAAACCTGCATCGAAACAAGCTATCAAAAAACAGCACATATTGCTTGTTTTGTTTTATGCCTTGTTGGGTAACTATTTGAACAATTTTCATTTGCTATTATTGTTATTGTTTTTATTATTATCATTATTATTATTATTTTTATGAATGAGGTTTTTAATGTTTTCTTTATTACTTTTCATTTTATTTTTGTTCTAGGTGTGGGCTCTGTTCATGTATTCCATACTGTCTCAATTCATTTAAAAACATTCACCACAAATGTCCAGAATGTAAAGCTTATATTGGCACTTTTAAGCATTAAATGCATCAGCAATTTAATCTGCCTGCAATAATGCAACTGTATGCTTTCTGTGGAAATTAATTACTCTGATCATCTATAAATCTCTTACTTTCCAACTTTTTTTTTCAAAGCTGTTACTTAATAAAGTACAAGATAATGGATAAACTGAATTACAGAGTGAAATTCGGTCGTAATTTGATGATGTTTCGATATCCATATATTGCCACTTTCCTTTTTGTATACAACTACACAGAGGCAGAAAAAAAATCTATTTTGTAAGAAAAAAATTTCAACTACTTGGCATATGTTGTGGTACCACATGTACTTAATTCCTCTACTTTTTTCAACTTCTTTCTTTACAGAAAATTATTTTTTCAGTAGGTGGATACATTTTATTCTACTTATTTAGTACTTATTTCGATTTCATAGCCATAGCCTTGTCCTTTAACAGGAGGACAGGTCACAGGTTTTTACTTAATTTCTTATCCATGCTACAAAATATACAAAATTAACTACAGAATTAACCCGAAAGTGATCCGTAAAGTAGATTAAAAAGTTATGAGACATTTTGTTACTGTTCTAAAGACGGGAATGGCGGCTTTTTTTTTTTTTTTTTTTTGAAAAATATCTCCACAATATATTTCTTTTTAGACTACAAATTAATCTCTAAATAAAAGTTCTAAAGAGTATCTCGTTCGTTTGCTGCTGAATTGTACGACATCCTCCATTCATCCTAAAAGATTTGGCGGAATATCCATAAGGACCAAATCGAAATCTCGTGATCTTTGAATGACCGTTATTCGGTCGCCATCTCTGCCCGTACGAAAAAGTGGTGCAACAAATTGTATCAAATGTTTGCGAAATAAATGCAAAAAATTAATATGAAAAAAGAAATAGTATTTTTCATTACGGGAGTCGAAGGTAAGAGATTTCAATACGAGACCAAGACCCTCGCCTTCGGTTCGAGCCGTAAACTTGGTCTCGTATTGAAACTTACCTCCGATTCCCATGATGAAATATACTTTTTATCACGAAGATAACGCAATTTATTAAACTCAGGAGTACTGAAAAGTGGAATTTCTAAGGCGTTGGTTACATTACTCGAAAATTTTTGTTCGAAGAGTTTCAAAAATTTTTTCTCGATGAAAGTGTTTACACTTTTCGAACATATGTTCGAAAAGTTTCGATGATGTTCGATATGTTTGATGATGTTTGACGTTATTTTTGGGGTTGTATTACATGTCAGACATATGGCCTAAATTTTTCCCAAAAAAGAGACTTATTAGGGAAACGTATCTCTCTTCAATTCTACTCCGAATATGTTTATATACTGTGCTATTTACGTTTTTTAACCCAAACAGCTGAATCAGCTAAAACATAATACGAAACAATACAAATCTGAGTGGTTGTGATAAGAATCGCTGATTTGTTGATTTGCCTAATTTTAAAATTCTTGGAAAAGAAAAACAGTATTTCTACTTCAAACGTGTATTCATAAAACACATATTGATTTTCATTTGGTTTCCATTTTAAAAGTTCACGGAATAATATAACTTTATTTCTGAAGGGGCAGCAATTTTTTGGAAAATAAAAAATTCCAAAAAATTTAGGATTTTGGGCATTTTTTTTTTTTTAACAATTTGGTAAAGAAATGGTTTTTTTGGTGAAAGAAATTGGTCTCTTATTCATGACTTACACTTCAATAGTTAACATTCATTCTCATTTTGCAGTTACTTTTTTTGAGAAATTGGTCCAAAACGGATTAGACCAATTTCATCTCAAGGATGGCTGCAATCTATATCTATAAAGGAGTAAGTCCTCACTGAATTGCACCAAAAATCGGGGGATGGTCCTAAAAATCTGAAACTTGGCATGGAGATAGGGTATTGGGGGTAGAGTCCAACAAAAATATTTCCGGGGGGCCAGCCCCCAAAAATGGGGCCCCCTGCAAAATTTTTGAAATTATACGGAAAAAACAATTTTAAAAGCGTTGCAAGGAGGTAGACTCCAACAAGATTGTTTTAGGGGACCAGCCCCTCCCTCCCCGGGGGCCAGCCCCCCAAAATGGGGCCCCCTGCAAAATTTTGTAATTATACGAAAAAAACAATTTTAAAAGCGTTGCAAGGAGGTAGACTCCAACAAAATTGTTTTAGGGGAGCAGCCCCCCCCTCCCCGGGGGCCAGCCCCCCAAAATGGGACCCCCTGCAAAATTTTGTAATTATACGGAAAAAACAATTTTAAAAGCGTTGCAAGGAGGTAGACTCCAAAAAAATCGTTTTAGGGGGCCAGCCGCCTTCCTCCCAAAAAAAACTGATTGAAACGTTGCAGTTCCAAAAAATGGGGCCCAAGCTCCTCTTCCCCCCCCCCCCCCCCCAAATGGTTAAAAGTCACGGTCAGTCGCGTTATACCAATGAGTTCTTTGCGACGATTTTCTGATCCGGTGAAACTACCCACCGGTTGTCTATCAGCCTCTTTGTAAAAAAGCAAATAAATCTATCTTCTATATCTATAAATGCGTAAGTCCTCACTCACTGAATTGCACCAAGAATGGTAATTTGTAATTACAGGGCCAGCCCCCCACCCCAAAAAGAGCCTCCCTACGGCATTTTTCGTATTTGAAACGTTGCTGGGAGAGTTCCAAAAAAAGGGGGCCAACCCGCTCAATCCCCTCCCCTCCCCTCCCAAAACCGGCAAAGGAAATGGTCATTAGGGTATTAAATTTTTTATTAAATTTCATATCATTTCATTTCATTTCATTATATATTAGGGAAATGGTCCTAAAAATTTGAAACTCTGCATGGAGGTAGGGGATATGGGTAGAGTCCAACAAAATCATTTCCGGGGGCCAGCCCCCCAAAAATGGGGCACCTGCGACATTTTTGTAATTTATTGAAAATTATGTTTGAATACAAGGTTTTTCCAGGTTTTTGAGGTTTTCAAAGTTCAATTTCAAAATTTTCAAAATTTGAAACGTTGCAGGGACGTAGGATGCTGAGGGAGTTCCAAAAAAGGGGTCCAATTACCTCCAATTCCCCTTCCAAAAAAAAAACCACACAGTTCCCTACCCCCCACCAAAACCAGCTTCCTCCCCTACTTCTCCCGTAATGCTCCAGTTCATCTACACTGTATTACTCGAGGTAGGGTATTGGGGGTAGAGTCTAACGAAATTATTTCCGGGGGGCCAATCCAAAAAATGTCCCTGCGTCATTTTTTTAAAATTATGTGGACGGTAAAAATTTCAAAAAATTTGAAACGTTGCAGGGAGATAGGATACTGAGGGAGTTCCAAAAAAGGGGTCCAACCACCTCCAGTTCCCCTTCCAAAAAACCACGCAGTCCTCCCACCCCCCTTCCAAACCGACTTATCTACTTCTCCCGTAGGGCTCCCGTTTATCAAAACTGTATTACTCGACATAGGGTATTGGGGGCAGAGTCTAACGAAATTATTCCCGGTGAATCAATCCAAAAAGGGACCCCCTGAGGCATTTATCTAATTATGCAGATGGAAAAAATTTGAAAAATTTGAAACCTTGCAGGGAAATAGGATACTGCGTGAGTTCCCAACCACCTCCAGTACCCCTTCTAAAAAAAAACCACGTAGTCCTTCCCCCTCCCCAAAATGGCTTCCACCCCTACTTCTCCAATAATGGCATGATTCGCGAGGTGATGTACTTTTTAAATGAATAATTTTGCAAAAACTTGGAGTTATCAGGATTTACCAGCATATTACACACGGTAAAACAATAATTTTAAAAAATAAAAACGAGGAAATGACGTTATTGGTTATCCTGGAACTAAAAAACCCACGTTTTAGGTACAGTTTACACAGTCCACCCCAACAATGCCGAATGTTTTTACCTTAGTATATTGCTACACAATGTCCTAGGGCCGACCTCTTTCGAATATTTAAAATCGGTTAACTCAGTTATTCAACCAACCTTCCAGCCCACTTGCAAAGCACTAGGATTTCTCGAGGACGACGATTATTTAGACTTTGCATTAAAAGACACATAGCTTTAACTGCTTCAGCATTTAAGTTGAAAAATTTGCTTGCTATCATGCTGTTATTCGGTAATATTTCAGAACCCTTAACACTTTGGGAAAAATACAAATCCCATTTTTCAAAAGATATTTTAAACAAAACTAGAAACAAAGTTGCAATTTCGATATGCAGACCACGGATGACTTTTATAACGAAACTCTGCTAATAATTGAACATTTACTGTCATCATTAGGAGCAAAACTCCCAAAGAATTCGGTATATAATTCGAGAAAGCACAATGTCTCGGTATATTGATCAAAAACGTAGAAGAACTCATTTCTACTGTTTATCCAGAAACACAATCATTAAATTCTAAAGACATTTCGTGGCTAAGAGAAAAAGAAGTCCTTGCTCCTAAAAATTTCATCGTTGCTAAGGAAGCGTTCAAGTATTACGTAAGACCGAAAAGGGGGGGAGAGGGTACTTGAAATTCTTACGATTTTTTACTTGGGGGAGGGGGGAGTTTGGAAAATCTTACGTAAGAATTCCCATTACAACTTTCAGGGCTGCAAACCGCGAGAAATTTTTTAATTTGGTTCGGATTCGGTTCCGATATGAATACAAACGAGGCGGACAACCGGGAACTCCGAATTTTATTCTAAGTATAACTATATAAGTTTCATGTAGAAACTCGCAGGATTAAAGATTTTCGGTTTTCCGATCACGGCAATACTTTCTTCGCGCCCGCTTCGCGGCCACTCGAAAGTAAAAATGTTTTCATTACACGTGATGTATAAATGATTGTTACCAACACTGTTTTCAATATTGAAAACACGATTTTATCCATAGAGTTAAAAACGATATAGATAACAAGAATTATCCTCCCTAGGGAGGATAAATTGAAATTATCCTCACTGATTTCGTGTCATTGTTGACAAACAACATTTAAAAACTCTATGGTATTGTTTGCCGCGTTTTGAAAAAGGAAAAAAAAAAAAAAAACATGGAAAAAAAAAAGATAAACAAAACAAAAAAAGAACAAAACATATTCACCGGGAGTCCCACTAGCAATAAAAAGTAACTTCCGTCACAGGATGGACATGTGAGATTAATCCTGTTCTCGACCTTTGTTTGCCTCGCCTCGCCTTCGGCTCGGCGGCAAACAAAGGTCTCGAACAGGATAAATCTCACATACCCATCCTTGTGACGGAATCTACTATTGGAATTTTGTTGCTCACCGAAAAAATAGTTTCATTGGGGGGTAAAAACCTCAAAAAAATTTTGAAACATTTTTTTTTTACCAGCTGGAGGTCGCGCTTTGCGGAAAAAGGACCTAAGCCAAGAATTTTTTGAAAGCGTTCAATTAAGTTAATATTTAGCGCATTTTTCAGTAATCGATATTTGTAAAAGGGGTCTAATTATATGTTTTTGAGGTCGTAGAACACGAATTTCACCATCCCGATTTTCTCCGACCAATTCCTGAGTCGGTGTTACCGCTTTTTTAGCGTATAAGCCTGATTTTTCGGGCTTGATTTTTATTTATGTCCAGATTTGGAGCCCCCAAAATTTTTTTTTTCCTTTTAAAGTTGCTTAAACTTATGAAAAAAAGCTTGAGGAACACGAATTTCACTATCCTGATTTTCTCCGACCAACGCCTGAGTAGGGGTATAAGTAAGAATTTGGTTTTTTGAGTCAAAAACTAATTTTTTTTGTAAAAAAATGATGACAACTCCTCACCAGTTCGAGTTAGAGGTCATGTTCTATGACATTTTTTAGTCAGAACACTCTAATTAATAAGGCACTTTTGTGTTTCGGATCCATTTCCAAAAATTGACCTGAGGCAAGACTGTTTTTCGCACAGTCAGTTGTACGTTGCCTGTTCAAGAGTTAGCAATTCAAAAAACCTATACATTTTATCACCTGGAGGAAAAGCATTGAACGTTGTTTACAAAGAAGCTTTATCATCTTGAAAGTTACTCAAACTCATACGACACAAAACAGCAAGTGCTAGCGCATCGGAGCGTATATTAGAGCAAATGCGCGCGCGCGAAGCGCGCGTCGCAAAGAACTAAATGCTAGTAGATTATAAGAGTCAAAGAACCCCGCACAAAATCATAGGAATTTGGCTATCGGATAAAATTCCATTTGTTTTTTATTCTTCTGTTTGTTTTTAAATGTAAATTTCATCCGACAGCCGAATTCCCATTATTTTGTGCGGGGTTCCTTTTTTTTATGCCCTTAAACATTATTTTTGCGGAATTTCCTGGCTCCTAGCGGGTCATCGATCTTACAGATCAATTTATTATTTTCTTATCATCAAAAATTAATTTTTCCCGATATTTATCATTAAGCTTCCCCTTAAGACGCACCTGATTTTAGCTGATCTGCGTCCCTCCTCCGTAGTAATAGCATCGTTTGGTATGTGGACTGGGGAGCAAAAAAAAAAAAAAAAAAAAATATATATATATGTATATAAGACGTAAGGGTGTTACAATAGGTGACAAAATCCATTTGTGTTTTGAACACACGTTTGAAGTATGGAAGTACTGTTTTTTTTCTCAAAACTTTAAATTTTGGCAAATCGACAAATCAATGATTCTTAAAAATTTTTTAACGGCCCGGGAAAAACTTTTAACCGGCCCATACAAGTTATAGGCGGGGGGGTTTTTTCCTGAAAAATAAATCAAGTGAAAGATGCAAGTATAATACTAATCAAATAACTTTACACTTTTTTCCCGATTTTTTTTCTCTTGCGGCCGGCCGAATATGAGGCGGCCTCTTGGCCTCGTTACTGAGCCCTTACAACCAATCCGCCCCTGTGATGCGTTTAAAAAAAAAATGGAAAAGATTTTGACAAAAGAAGCAGCAGACCAGTTGTTTATGAGGTTATTCTTATTATTGTTAGTTTCAACGAAAAAAGTTCTTTTTGAAAAAAGAAAAAAAAATAACGGAAGAATGTGCGCTTTTTCAAAGCCATTTTGGGGCATCGTGCATTGACCTTTAAACACTAAAAACTGATTCGTGAAATAAAGAAAAAAACAACCTGAAGCAGTCGATCAAAAATTTTATTCTTTTGTTTGCATTACATTTAACCCTTTCTTTACTAAAACAACTACCATCTTAAAAAAAAGCACCCGAAAAACAAAATCTTTTTTAAAACCCCCTCAAAACTAAAGTTCAACAGGAAAACCCTCCCCATTTATTTTTATTGGTATAATCATTCATAAATAAATTTTACAGCAACTTACTTATAATTTGTTTCGTCTTTCATTTGAAAAATATGCTCCTTCGTTGTCACCGTCAACGCTCCAGGACAATTTGTATTTTTTCGGTTTTTCTTATTTTTCTTAGCTTCATTAAAATGACAACAGCAGCGGCTCCGTAACCAGGCAACAAAATAGTATTTAAAACTACATTTAAAAAAATTTGAGAGAAAAATATTTTTCCCAACTCATGATGAAAAATAGGATTTTAACTGACTAACTTTTGCGGTCAAAGTACGTCTTTTTCCCACGTGAAATTTTGTCCCGTTGAGATATTATGAGTATATTTAAACGGCTGTTCAGTTTGAGACAAACATGTTCTTTGCCTATAAGTTTGACATAGGCGAAACACGAATTCTAACGAAAGTTTCTGTGAAAAAAAAAAAAAAGAAATCTGCTACTACGATATGAAAAAACGAATCGTAACTTCAATATGTTCCATAAGCGAAACACGAGATTTGATGCGAAAACGACTATGCGTGCGAGGAGTTGTTTTTGTTTTTTTTAAGATTATGTTCACTATGTGCAATATTGATTAAAAAAAAAGAACGTTAAATAACTTAAAACTCCAAATTAGTTAATTAAAATCGGAAAAAGATTAAAAAAGACCAATATAAATTTTTATCTTTAATATTTTCCAAAACTTTTTATTCTTTAACAACGTACACATGACTTTTTTTTCTGTCAACTCCGCACTTGTGGAGAAGGAAATCTTCACTCCAACTTTATATCAGTTCATTTAAGCCTCACCCGCATAAAAACGACACCAAGAACATTTTTTTTTACACACTTTTCAAAGGTTTTCTGCCGTTTCCCATCCTAAATTTTTCAAAAAATCCCGTGGTTTTCATCACTCGTTGGGAAAAATAGCTACCCCTAAGGGTTAGGCAAACGGAGTTGTTTTCCAAACGGGGTGGGCGATAGCCACACTCGAGGCTCGCTTCGCTCGCCTCTCGTGTGGCAAAAAGCGCCCACCCCGTTTGGAAAACAACTCCTTTGCCTAACCCTTGGGATAATATCTATATCGTGTACAATGAATACAGAAAATGATAAATTAAGAAAAAAAAACTGAAACGTTGAATAATTACATTCAACATAAGTAGTTACAGAACAGATAATCAATGAACAAAAAGCTTATTTACTATTTTCAGTTACCCACCTTTGAAAAAGGAAAACCTTTCTTATTAATCCATTTTAATTTTGAATGTATTCGAAGATCTATCTTATTTATTGCTTCATATTGCGAAATCCAGTCTGGCATATTTTGGTCCTGTCGAACTTCTAAAACAATGGTAGCCATGTATTTATCTGAATTTTCTTCTGTTTCAAATTTTTGATGAACCAAGTGTCTCGTACCGTTACGGAGATATTTGAGATAGAAAAAACGACGGTGACGCCATCAATAGGGGTCGACGGCGACTTTTGCAACTAAAACTTTTTTTTGCATTTTCCGGCACCAAAATAAAAGTTAAGAAAGGGAAAGCTGATAAACAAAGGGTGTATCCTGAATATTTTCGGAGTTATTCGATTTTGAAAAAATTTGAATTTTTTTTCCATTTTGAGATAGAAGACAAAAAGTTAAGATAGAAACATGTGATAAACCAAGTATTTATCTCGTACCGTTACGGAGATATTTGGGATTAAAAAACGACGGTGGCGCCAGAAATAGGGGTCGACGGCGACTTTTGGAACTAAAATTTTTTTTCATTTCCGGCACGAAACTAAAAGTTAAGATAGGGAAAGCTGATAAACAAGGGTGTATCTCGAAAATTTTAAGTTATTCAACTTGGAAAAAATTTGAATTTTTTTTCCATTTTGGGATAGAAGACAAAAAGTTGAGATAGAAACATGTGATGATGCAAGTGTCTATCTCGTACCGTTACGGAGATATTTGAGATTGAATAAAGCGACAGTGGCGCCATCAATAGCGGTCGACGGTGACTTTTGGAACTAGTTTTTTTGCAATTTTGGATGGAAGACAAAAAGTTGGCATAGGAAAGTGTGATGAACCGAGTGTCTACCTTAAACCGTTACAGAAATTTTTGAGATTGAAAAAACGACGGCGGCGCCGTCAACAGGGGTCGAAGGCGACTTTTTAAAGTAAAATCTTTTTTTGCATTTTCCGACTCGAAATTGAAATTTAAGATCTAGAAAGGTGATTACCGAAACATGTATTTCTTACTAGTACTAATAAAAATCCACACATACGTTCTAACACCGTAAATATAAAAAATGTTCATAATCGATTATTGTAAAATTTCTAAAGTGACTAAAACGGTCCAACATTTTAAAATTAAAAAAAAGTATTATGGGTTTAACATTGTAAAATTTTCAAACGATCTGATTGGTGAAACAATATAATTTTACAAGGTACTTTAATGGTCCAACATTAAAAATTTAGAAGGACACAACTATACAAACATCGTAAAATTTGAAAATGACATTATTGGTTCAACATTATAAAATACTGACAGACATAAATGGTGCAACATCAAAAACTTAACATATATTATTGGTCCAACACTGTGTGTCAAAGACAAGCATCAGATGTTCAGATGTATTAAGTAAGCATTCATTATGTAAGCATTCAGATGTATTGACGTCAAAGCTGCGTGGGCTTTTGTTTCGTGGCATTTTATGCGTTGTGTATGCGGCCGGGAGGAGTCAGTAAATGACCGACTTTGGCGTCGCCAGAATTGAAAGAAATTGACCAAATACGGAAGCGTAACCACCGGATCCGCGGCGCATATCTTGCTTGGTCCTTCGAGACTGTAAAATGAATTGTTGACGGACAGGCTATAAGAAACGAGATAAAGTGATTTATATTTTGGAATTTATTTGTAAAATAAATGCTTCGAACTCCGGTACGTAAAAATACGAGAACGAAGAAAGGGCAGCCGCCCGCGGGATATTTCTTTGTGATGGATAATGTTACGATGCTTTTACCGATTCGAGTTAAAAAAACTAATAAT
The DNA here is from genome assembly GCA_037577465.1 of Liposcelis bostrychophila. Classification (NCBI taxonomy): domain Eukaryota; kingdom Metazoa; phylum Arthropoda; class Insecta; order Psocodea; family Liposcelididae; genus Liposcelis; species Liposcelis bostrychophila. The sequence goes on along the minus strand of CM075210.1, from coordinate 90,975 downwards.
TTTATCAAATAACCATATATTATATTAATCATCAACGAACCAAGTAAAAAAAAAATTAACAAATTCTTTAGAAAAATAAAAGGCATAGATTTCATTCATGGTTCACAAAAAAATTAACAAAAAATATCGCATCAGGTAATTGGAATATTCCGGTAAAATCAATTGCAATTAAAAAATGCCTAACAATTCCCAGCTCTTAATTAACGCGCTTAAGTTTGGTGTATTCAGTTGTTTAAGCAAGTAAAATGAAGTTAATTTATATATATCACTAAAATAAAAAATAGACTCACAGGTGCTAAGAGAAAAAAAAAAATATGCTTCAACCTGTGCCATTAAATTAAAAAATCAACTTAAGGGGCCGTTCAAATACGTCACCATTTTTGGGTAATGGGAGGAGTCGCTCGAATGATGACTAATGATGACATGGGGGGAGGGGAGTGCCGGCAATGCTTACGTCATCATTTACACAACATATTTGGTGTTTTTTGTACTGTCATTTTATAAAATATTTTATAAAAAAATTTTATCAAATTGACGAAAAACGTAATACGAGAAAGTTGATTTTAAAGACCTTTGGGTTGAAAACCATTTATTTTTGTCAAAATGGGGAAGAGATACACAAAATGATTTCCCGTCAACAATTGAACCGAAAAAAAAACTTCCAGTTTTACTGCTTTTTTGTTTTCAAAGACCGTCCCGCACAGGAAACCGTATACTTGAAGTAACAAGTGCCACAGAATCGGGAGGGTAATTTCTTATTCATATTAAGAACTACCACGCAACTGATGTTTTTGTTAAAGATTTACGACTTTTTGTGTCAATGAAATAAAATGTCCTTTATTGGTTAGGTTAGGTTAAGTCTATCTCCCTAACCCCACAACGCATTTAAACCTGAAATTTGGAAATGGGAAAGAACTTATAAAAAATAACCTCATAGCCCCAAATCCCAGTCCCAAGTTGGGCCTGACGTTCCCATCTGCTTGGACTTTTCCCAACCTTGCGACACATTCTGCAAGTCCCTACGGTCCATTGCATCGTAAGGTTAAAATTTCTTGGGACTCATTGTCATAAGGTAAAGTCATAGACTGAGTCCCGTTCCCATAAGGTTATATATATAACCATGTCAGTCCCATTCCCAGTCCCAACTTTTACTCCCAGTCCCAAATACATATATATAGCCCAGTCCCAAATTACAGTCCCAAGTACCAGCCCCAGTCCCAAGTTGCAGTCCCAACTTCCAGTCCCAGTCCCAAATATATATATATACTAACCGGCGTTAACGGGTTTTCCTTTATATGGAGGGGGTTACAAAAAAAATGGGGGTTAAGTTTTTACGGGGGCAAGACTAGATTCCCGTAAGCTAAACATGGGCGAAACACTCAACGGATCATAAGAAGATCAGCTTCAACTTCCGGTTTCACGCCCAGCCCCAGTCCCAAGTTCCAGTCCCAAGTTCCAGCCCCAGTCCCAAGTGCCAGTCCCAAGTCCCAGTCCGGTTAGGTTAGGTTAGGTTAGGTTAGGTTAGGTTAGGTTAGGTTAGGTTAGGTTAGGTTAGGTTAGGTTAGGTTAGGTTAGGTTAGGTTAGGTTAAACCAGGCTCCCCGTACATTCCTTACGTGCGTTGCACAGGAGGGGGTGCGTTGCAGACGTCGGCGGCGCGCGCCGCGGAGGTACCCGTTTCGACCCCTGGTTTTCGGACCTCCCCGCAGCAAAACCCGTCGGAAAACCCCCGAGTTTTCCCGGAATGGCTTTTCCGGCCGTTTCCGAGAATTTGCTGGCCGGAGGTACCGCCCTCGGCCAAAAACGCCTCGTTTCGCGCGGATCGGTCCCCCGGCGTCGCGGAGTCCGGCCGACTCCCGGGGAGGCGGTCTACGCGTCGCGGAG